>CM050933.1:12514302-13714302 GCA_027789145.1 Solanum arcanum
CAATTGGCAAAAATGTGATAGGGCCCATTGTTACGCCTTCCCTGGGCGGTCTGAAGCGGAGACATCTGATGCTATTATCACAGGTAATCTTTTGGTTTGTGATTGCATGGCTTCCGTATTATTTGATCCTGGATCCACATTTTCATATGTATCTTCTTCATTTGCTACTGGTCTTAATTTACATTGTGAATTGCTTGACATGCCTATTCGTGTTTCTACTCCGGTGGGTGAGTCCGTGATAGTTGAAAAGGTGTATAGGTCTTGTCTTGTGACATTTGTGGGAAGCAATACTCATGTAGACTTGGTTATCTTAGAAATGGTTGACTTCGATGTAATTCTGGGTATGACTTGGCTTTCTCCATGTTTTACAATCTTTGATTGTAATGCTAAAACTGTGGCGTTAGCCAAGCCTGAGACAGATCTGTTAGTGTGGGAGGGTGACTACACTTCCAATCCGGTTCGTATCGTCTCCTATCTTCGTGCTAAGAGAATGGTTAGTAAGGGTTGTTTAGCTTTCTTGGCACATCTCAGGGATGATACTACCCAAGTACCTTCAATTGAGTCGGTTTCGATAGTCCGTGAGTTTCTAGATGTGTTTCCTGCAGACCTTCCTGGTATGCCACCAGATAGATATATTGTCTTCTGCATCGATCTTGAACCGGATACTCGCCCCATTTCTATACCACTTTATAGAATGGCTCCCGCCGAGTTAAGGGATTTAAAGGCTCAACTTCAAGAGTTGTTAGGAAAAGGGTTCATTAGACCAAGTGCATCTCCTTGGGGTGCTCCTATTTTGTTTGTGAAGAAGAAGGATGGAAGTTTTAGGATGTGCTTAGATTACATGCAACTGAACAAGGTAACTATTAAGAACAAGTATCTTCTTCCTCGCATTGATGATTTGTTCGATCAGTCACAAGGTGCTTGTCCTTCTCAAAAATCGATTTGAGGTCTGGTTATCATCAACTGAAAATACGGGCAACGGATGTGCCCAAGACTGCTTTTCGGACCAGATATGGACATTATGAGTTCTTAGTAATGTCTTTTGGGCTTACGAATGCCTCTGCTGCTTTCATGAGCTTGATGAATGGGATTTTTAAGCCATATCTGGATCTCATTGTCATTGTGTTCATTGATGATATACTGGTATACTCAAAGAGCAAGAAAGAACATGAGGAGCACTTGAGAATGGTATTGGAAATATTGAGGGAGAGAAAACTTTATGCCAAATTCTCTAAGTGTGAGTTTTGTCCAGATTCAGTGTCCTTCTTGGGACACGTGGTTTCTAAGGATGGAGTGATGGTGGATCCATCTAAGATTGAGGCAGTGAAGAATTGGGTGAGACCTACTAATGTGTCAGAAGTAAGGAGCTTTGTTGGTTTAGCTAGTTATTACCGCCGATTTGTCAAGGGGTTCTCTTTTATTGCTTCTCAATTGACAAGCTTGACTAAACAGAATGTTCCATTTATATGGTCGGACGAGTGTGAAGAAACCTTTGAGAAGCTCAAGACTTTGTTGACTACTGCACCCATTCTCACCTTGCCAGTGGAAGGTAAGAACTTCATTGTTTATTGTGATGCATCCTATTCTGGGTTGGGTGCAGTGCTAATGCAAGAGAAGAACGTAATTGCTTATGATTCAAGGCAATTAAAGGTGCACGAACGTAACTACCCGACCCATGATTTGGAGTTGGCCGCGGTAGTATTTGCATTGAAGCAATGGAGGCACTATCTATATGGAGTTAAGTGTGAAGTCTACACGGATCATCGTAGCCTACAGTATGTTTTACCCAAAAAGATTTGAACTTGAGACAGAGGAGTGGATGGAACTACTGAAGGACTACGACATCACTATCTTGTATCATCCGGGAAAGGCTAATGTTGTGGCAGACGCCTTAAGTAGAAGGGCAAGAAGCATGGGAAGTCTAGCTCACTTGCAAGTTTTTAGACGCCCATTGGCTAGAGAAGTTCAGACTCTAGCTAATAACTTTATGAGGCTAGAAGTAAATGAGAAGGGAGGATTTTTGGCCACTGTGGAGGCAAGATCTTCCTTTCTTGACCAGATTAAAGGGAAGCAGTTTACCGATGAGAAATTGATTCGGATTCGAGATAAGGTATTGCGTGGAGAGGCTAAAGAAGCAAAAACGATGAAGAAGGTGTTTTGAGAATTAAGGGAAGGGTATGTGTGCCCCGTGTTGATGATTTGATCATCACTATTCTGACAGAGGCTCATAGTTCAAGGTATTCTATACACCCTGGTGCAACCAAAATGTATCATGACCTAATGCAACATTTTTAGTGGAGTAGAATAAAGTGCGACATTGTTGATTTTGTTGCCAAATGTCCAAGTTGTCAGCAAGTAAAGTATGAACACCAGAGGCCCGGAGGAACACTTCAGAGAATGCCCATTCCGGAATGGAAGTGGGAGAGAATCGCAATGGACTTCGTGGTCGGTCTTCAATAGACAATGGGTAAGTATGACTCTATTTGGGTGATTGTTGATAGGTTAACTAAGTCTGCTCATTTCATTCCGGTCAAGGTGACTGACAATGCAGAGAAGTTAGCCAAACTGTACATCTCAAAAATTGTTCGATTGCATGGGGTTCCACTATCCATCATATAAGATAGAGGTACGCAGTTTAATTCTAAGTTTTGGAAAACATTGCATGCGGAATTGGGTACAAGGTTGGACCTTAGTACTGCGTTCCATCCTCAGACCGATGGTCAGTCTGAGCGAACGATTCAAGTGTTGGAGGATATGCTTCGTGCATGTGTGATAGAGTTTGGGGGTCATTGGGATAACTTCTTACCCTTAGTGGAGTTTTCATACATAATAGCTATCACTCAAGTATTGATATGGCTCCTTTCGAAGCATTGTATGGGAGGAGATGTAGGTCTCCCATTGGTTGGTTTGATGCATTTGAGGTTAGACCTTGGGGTACTGATATTTTGAGGGATTCATTAGAGAAACTGAAATCTATTCAGAAAAGCTTTTAGTGGCTCAAAGCAGGCAAAAGGAATATGCAGATCGAAAGGTTAGAGACTTGGAGTTCATGGAGGGTGAGCAAGTCTTGCTGAAGGTTTCGCCCATGAAAGGGGTGATGCGGTTTGGTAAAAGAGGTAAGCTAAGCCCAAGGTATATTGGACCATTCGAAGTACTTCAACGAGTAGGGGAGGTGGCTTATGAATTAGCATTGCCCCCAGGACTGTCAGGAGTGCATCCGGTATTTCATGTGTCTATGTTGAAAAGATACCACGGGGATAGAAACTACATTTTTTGTTGGGATTCAGTTCAGCTTGATGAGAACTTGTCTTATGAGGAGGAGCCTGTTGCTATTTTAGATAGAGAAATCCGCAAGCTGAGGTCAAGGGCGATTGCATCCATCAAAGTCCAATGGAAGAATCAACCAGTCGAAGAAGCCCCATTGGGAAAAGGAGGCAGATATGCAAGAAAGATACCCACACCTGTTTACAGATTCAGGTACTCCTTTTCGCTCTTGGTTTTCTTCTTATGACCGTTCGAGGACGAACGATGGGTAAATTGGTATCTATTGTAACGACTTATTTAGTCGTTTTGAGCATCAGATTTTATTTCTGGAAAAACTGTCTTGGTCGACGGATCCCACAACGGACCATCGAGGGGGTCTCATTCCAAAATACTTAGAATTCTGAAATTTGGGTGCTGAAATCGACTCTCTGAATTTCGCAACGAAATGGATGGACGGACCGTTACAGGCGTGACGGGCCGTCACAGACTCTTGGTTAAAATCTAGTCTCTGAACTCTGTGACGGAGGCAGCAGGACGGACCGTCACAGTCACGACGGCCCGTCACAGACTGCGTAATCCCAGGCTGGGTCGGATTTCTGTTAAATGTTTTGAGGGGCGTTTTGGACTATTCCTGCTATAATTATAAATTTAGTGGGTTAATGTTAATAATTTAATTACTTGGGGAGGAGATAACCTTGAATTAATTAATGGGTTAATTCATCATCTTTTATACTTAATTATATGCTAATTAGGGTAAAAGAAAGAGGGTTTGAATAAAAAAAATAGAAAGAACAAGAGAGGGAGATCGATCGAGAGAGAGAAGAACGAAGAGGAAAACGAAAATGCTTGGAAAGTAGATTGCTTGATCACAATTCTTCGGTGGAGGTAGGTTATGGTTTATGATATTCGTAGTAAACTCTTAATAGTGAATGATATGTATTGGGTAGTGTTGTAAACCCTTCTATATGCTTAATTGTATGCTTGTATGAATGTGATACTCTTAGCTTTAGTAATTTGAGGATAGATGTTCTTGTGATGATGACTTCCAGATTTTGGGAAAATAATAAGTGTTTGAGTTTTTAGAAGTTATTAATTGATTCGTTAATGAGTTTTTAAGTCTTCCGCATTATTTTCTGTTTATTATTGGTAAATGATTGGGGTTTAGATTGGTTGGTTCTCTCACATAGGAGGGTAAATGTGGGTGTCACTCACGACACGATTTGGGTCGTGACAAATGTTTGCAGATATGCTTGGGAGTGCACATTTGTAAAGGATGAAGAAGAGACAATATCAATGCTACTCTGGTTGTTCTATTGGAAACAGTAACTAAATATTATTTACACATACTCTAAGCATGGGCTGTCCATAGACATCAAACATCCTTCAAAGAATCACAACGGATGACGCATATGTTAGCCAATGTTTTCACGCTGGTAAGTATTTACTTTCAAATGATTTTGTTTGCTGCTCTGTCATACATTCTTTTAGCTAGCATGTTATAACAAGTTAACAACTATTTATAGAATCATTATATGTTAGATACTATGCTAAAATATAATAACCAAGTAGTAAAAGAAGTTTATACCTAAAATTATTTAGAGCTTAGAGTATTCGGAAAAAAATGGCCATATCAGGGATAACAAAACTATTAAGAGCTGATTGAATAAAGTCATGATTAGAATATTTTTATAGCTCAAGACAATAGAAAAATTAATATGTAAAATAATTTTAGAAAAATATTTCAGATTTACCAACTATCTTCTATTTGACATTATTTAGGTAAGGAACAACGAGTGTGCTCCAACGGGCTCTACCAACTTAGTATATTTCACTTTTTTTTTCAAAAAAATTTCTACTAATTGATTTTTTATGATATAGAGTTATTCTTCTTAGTAAATAGAAATGATATACCATATAAGCTTTGAAGTTTCAAATATTTTCATTAACGCCTACTTATGGATGGAGACCAAAATATTTTTTAAAAATCATTTTTTTGTCAAGATGTTTCTTCAATAAGACACCGTTACTCCTTGACTGAATAATTTACTTTTGGATACAATAATATGTGAAAATGTAGTTGAAACAAAAAATTTGCACGAAATTTGACTGAATTAGATTCTTTGAGGTCGAATTGTGGTGCCTCTATCGTCATAAGAAGCAGCCTAAATTAATTTTTTTTACATTTAATTGAGTTCTTATATGAGTGTTTAATTTGGTATTTATACAAGTAAAAAAAAATTGGTTGCTAAAACTTTTTTGGTTGGAATATTTATCTTTAGAGATGACTTCTCTTCCGCTCCTATAGTTTACTGAACATGGGTGAATTTTATGGCTTCTAAAGGGAATGATCTAATGTTTTTAACATGTATAGTTATTCTTGGTGGGACAGCTGCCGCATACGTGTAGTCACAGATAAGGGGCATAATTCTGCGCAATGCAGTGGAGGTGGATGGTGCTCTGGTAACATAGATTTGAGTGAGATTCTTTACTCAGAGAATATATTTCATGCCTAACTTAAAAGCATATATGTTGCTATTCAACCTTTTCCAGGATGTAATAATTTTGGAGTACGTAAAATGTGTAGAAACTGTATATTGTAGTTTTTAGTGGAGAAAAAATACATAGAATTGACACTTGAGAAAAAGGAAAACATAAGAAAAAGCTTGAACACTTTAAAGATCTTAATAGTTAATAGCATATACATATACTACCGCTGATTTTGAAATTTTTGCTTTGCAGGTTTGGCTTAGAGCCTGTACTTTCTTACTATCTTGTTGTTTCTTATTGTCTTCTTAAATGTTGTGTGTTTGTTTTGTTTGAGCTGATGGTCTTTTGAAGACAACCTCTCTATCGTAGAAGATAGCGGTCAGGTTTGCGCATATTTTACCCTCCTCAAACTCCACTTGTGGACTATACTAAATATGGTATTGTTGTATATCATGAAAATGCAACAATAAAGCACCTAGATGATGAAGGGTGTGGAGGTCTTACAAAATAAATCATTTAGTGATGATAAATTTGAATAGGGTCAATAAGATCAGTGATTACTTATGTTGTCAAGGATTTTATCAAATAAGAAGTAGAAGTTCATTGGGCATGGTGATTTTGGCATAAACTGATTAACTGGTTATTATGGGGGTGGGGGGAATATAATCATAAATTTCAATTTTATGAGGTAAATAGTAGTTACAGCGAAAGAATATAACCTAGGCATATGTTTTGTTTGATTAAATTTGACTTATGAAGAGAGCTTTTTGAGCAACTTTTTTTGTATTTCGGAAGCCTATAATTTGAGATTCGATTTTCTCATCATTCAGCGAATTATCTTGGTTAACAATATTTCCACCAAGTTGATGCCCTTATTATGTAAGAGAAAGACTGAAAAACATATTTTATATATAGATCGACTTATCTTTTGATCTACTTGCAATTAATGTTCTTTTCTTGGTTACAATCCCAGTCTTTCTTCTGCTTTCCAACTTTACTGGTTTCGGTCGAAAATGTATCATCATTCGATGTCTCTACTAAAACGTACAATATTATAATTTTTGATTGACTTTCTTTTATCATCCTTAATTTTTCTAAAATTCTTTATGAGCATTGGCTCCATCCACCAAGTAATCATGGATACATTGAGAGTGTAAGTTAAATGAAATTGATCGTTGAGTTAAAATGCGAGTTCAGTAAAATTATAGTACAATTTCTCCTCTCACTGTTTTCATCTTTCTGCATCTGATGCATTTCCTTTGATCTATCTTTGACCGAAGAGACAAAGTATAAAGCACGTCTAATAATTGTTCGATGATGGTTTGTCGTAAAATTACTTTTGATGGTATAGCAAACCGTGACAGCTAAAAGGAGTAGTGTAAATCATTGTAGAACTTAATTGGGTTGTTGTTCTCTGATTTGTAACTTTTATATTGCCTGTACAAATTTTAAAGAACGTATAAGCTTTCTGGAAAAAGAAATGGGAAGTGAGTCAAGAAGCTTTGAAGGATAAGAGAAAATTTTTGTGAATATGTCATATATGAGTTATGACTTCTACTTGCTTCAATCATACCGAATATTTTTTTTTATATTTTTCATGTACTACTTAAATCTTTTTCTACTCTTTATTGATATTTTTCATTGCTCAATGACAATAAAATATTGGGCCCGTGCTACCACGGGCCTTGCCCATCTAGTATATATATATATATATATAATGGAATATCTTTATGGGTCGGATTAGGTGTTTATGAGTCCGAATATCTTTCCATTTTCATATAAATGTCATGTGGTAAGGTAAAAATGACATGACAATTCCATGTGGCATTTAAATATATTAGAAAAATGAGTTTGATATGTCCAACATGGCAACTAACGCCCATAAGGGCATATTCGGACCAAAAGTTGGACGGTGAGGGCATGAGTGAACCAAACTTTAAACGGAGGGTGTATATATATATATGTATATATATGTATATATATGTGTATATATATATATATTGTGTATTTCAATATATTTGGGGTTATTTCAATATATAATTTACGTAGTCTATTTTAATATATTTGGGGTTAATATAATTTGGTGTTATTTCAATATATTTGAGGCTATTTCAGAAGAGCTAAATATATTGTAAAAGCTTTTTGTTGTGAAGTCCTACCCAATATTCCTTTATTCCCTTGTTATTTATGTATTTATCAACATAATTTGCAATATTCTTTTTTTTAACATGTTCATTCAAGAATCTATTATTACTGTTCATCTCTTTCTCTTAGCTTTTGTTCCTAATTGCAATCTTCTTTAATCACACCCCGAATATGGTCATTCATAGATCTATCTTAAGAACATGCTACATGACCTATCACTGTCCTAAAAATTTACAGGATAATTCATCGATACTTTTAAAAGGCTAAGAGACTAACCATATATTAATAAGTAACATAGATTCATGGTAAAGAAAACTATTAAACAGTTTACATATCAAAATATTAATAAAAAAATTTTAAACAAACATAATTTACATATATGGGAAGTTACTAGATGTTAAATATGAAAACTTACACAATTAATGGAGTGAAGTTTCCCTTTCGGGAAACCCGAAAACAATCTTCTATGCTCTTTTTCTCTTTCTTCTTCCTCAACTAATAATGTCTGCTTTTATAGAGATCTTCGGATTTCAAACTTCGGATTTCAAATGGAAAAAGAATCTTATCATCTCAGTCCGGTGCGCTTTGGGCCCCATAGTCACATGTAATGATGCTCCTTCTTTTACATTATTGTCCTCGTGATCCGATATCTGTATTATTCCTTTATTTTATCTAGACGCGTCCCAACAGTTTTCCACAGATGTGTTGTAGTGAATAAAGTGGGAATCACAGATTGAAAAAATCATAGTAGCAGATTTCATAAAAATTATACTGAAACAGATGCAGAAACCATGTACAAGTACTTAGAAACTTTCTTAGTAGAATCTACTAATGCATTATGGGAAGCTTATAAGGTAAAGTTCACATAAGATTTCCAATATTTGATATCATTAGGGCCAAATCCATAAAATTTTACAAATAAAATCTATACACTAACAACAGGAGAAGACCCTAATAGTGGATTAGTAATATTACAAAGAATTGCGGTACTAAAATTAGAATAGTTAAGTATAAGTAACTGGTATCATATAAAGAAATTTTAAAATAATTATTTTTATTATTGTACAATTAGTGGTAATGCTTTCGATCAAGATGTAGGAAAAAAGTTATTTAATAAATTGCCTGAGGCTTTAGGAAGAGAAATAGAAGACAAATGGAGTAAACGAGAAGGAATATTGCAAAATCCTCAGGCTAAATGGTCAATAGGACATAGAATACAACATATAATGGAGATACTAGAAGAAATATGTATGCACCTACAAATACAAAAACAATTAAAATAAAATGAGATGAATTTCTTTAAAGATGTAATATACACTACTCAAAGCTATTATAAAGAACAACATAAAAGAAAAGTATAAACCACAATATAATAAAAGATATAGTAAAAAAGGATACTTTCTTAGAAAATATTCGACTAGGAAACCATATCTAAATAGAGATAGACATGTTAGAAAATACAGATTAGATAGAAGTTACAAAAATAAGCTAGAATGTTTCACATGCGGTAGTATAGAAGATTTAGCAAATGCTTGTCATAAAAGGTATGAAACAAAAACTAGAAATGCTCAGTTAGTAGAAGAATTTAATGAAACATTATTAAATGTAGATGAATATATGTTAGATAACGAGAGTATTTACTCTATAGTAAGTATTGATGTAGAAGAATAGACTAGAGAAGAGAGCTCCTCCAATCCAGAAGAAGAAGAACTAATTAACGAAGTAGGACTAGAATACCTGAATTTAGAAGATTTACAAGTTAACTTTATGAACTTCATAGAATACGAACATAATTTTTAAAAAGACACAAGTTTAGATAGTAATCCATGTGGTTGGAGCAAATGGTATCCTAGCAAAAATAAAAGAGCTAAATGTAATAAATATTTTAATGAAGGATACATAACTTGCATAGAAAACAAACTAGGACTAATAAACAAAAATAAAATAGAAATATTTATTAATGAACCTTTAATAAACCTTAAAGTATCAGTTTTAGAAACAAAGGTAAAAGAATTAGAGAAAAGAATGATAAGATTAGAAAAGGGTAAACATATTGAATCAATGACATTAATTGACAATCAAGAATTAATGAATGAAGAATTTAAATACCTTAATATGCAATGAAGATAAAAAAAAATACTGTGAAGTATTAATTGGACTTCAATTAGGAGAATACGAAATAGAAACTTTAGCATTATTAGTTTCAGGATGTACTAACAACATCATCAACAAAAAAATAGTACCTCCAGAACTAATAAAAACCTTAGAAAAACCACTTGCAGATATTCAAATGGACGGAACACATAATGTATACAGACATTGTATAGATAAAACACCATTTAGTTTTTTAAACACGTGTTAAGAATTTAATAAACCTACTTATAAAATGGGTAAAATATGGGTAAGAGACCTGAATATAAGTGTAGATTTTGCATTAGAATTAGATTTTATACTATTTAATAAAGGAGATACTATTATAACAAGTGATCGAATAATTTTTCTAAAAAGCATCACTCATACATCGGCTTTAACTAGTAAACCTAATACTAAAATAAGACACAAATTAAACGAAAAATGTTGCGATAAATGTGAAAATAATTCAACATGCAGTAAAATAGGTTGTAATAAAATATCTGAAAATTTATCAGAAATAGAAGAGTTGGAATATTTAGATGAGTTAGAACAACATTATGTCTTAATAGAAATGACAACAAAATTACATTAGTTGAAAATAGGAATTCAGAAAATACGAGAAATAAAAAACCAACAAAGACTCAGATAACATTATAAAAATCGTAGATCAAATAGAAAAAATAGGTGAAAAGCCTTTAAAACATTTGAAAAATAACAAAATTGTGTGTAAACTTGATATTATAAATCTCAAATATATAATAAAATTATCTGCGATAGAAGCGACTAATCAAGATTTAGAAGATTTTAGTATACAAATTAACGAATTGTTAGAGTTAGGAGTAATAAAAAGATCAATCTGAAGATATAGATGAACAACATTTATTGTAAGAAATCATAATAAAATAATTAGAGAAAAGCTAGAATGGTAATAAATTATAAAAGATTAAATGATAACATTAGAACAGATAGATATATATTACCAGATAAAATAGAATTAATAAATAGAATACAAGACAAAAGAATATTTAGTAAGGTTGATTGTCAATAAGGATACTCGCGGATAAAAATTCACCCAGATAGTATTTAATGGACAACCTTTACATGTCCAGAAGGAAATTTTGAATAGTTAGTCATGCCATTTGGTTAAAAAACTGCGCCTCCATTTTTCAAAAAAAAATGGATGGAATATTTGGAGAATATAAAAAATTTGTTCTAGTATATGTAGATGACATATTAGTATTCAGTAAAGATATAAAAGAATACTTAGGACATTTACAGACAATGTTTATGCTATTTGTTAATAATAGGATAATAATTAGTAAAAAGAAAATGGAACTATGTAAGTACTACATAATTTGTTTAGGAATTATATTAGGAGAAGGAAAAATTAAACTACAACCTCATATAGCCAAAAAAGCCTTAGATATGCCAGATAAATTAAAAAGTTTATAAGATCTACAAATTTTTTTAGGAATAATATATTACGCTAGACCATTTATTAATGATTTAGGAAAACTAGCAGGACCATTATATTCTAAGACAGGATGCAAAGTACAGAGAAATTTTAATATAGAAGATATAAAGTTAGTACAAGAAATAAATGGTAAAATAAAAAACATTCCTGATCTTAATATGACTTTAGAATAAGATTATTTAATAATTGAAACAGATGGTAGTTTAGAAGGATGGGGAGCAGTATTAAAAGCTAGACCTCATAAATATAGTCCTAACAAAGAAGAAAGAATATGTGCCTACCAGAGCATAAAATATAAAGAAAAAGGAAATAAATCTAGTATAGACATTGAAATCCTAGTTTTAATATATGACCTGAATAGCATTATAATATACATTTTAAACAAACCAGATATTTTAGTAAGGACAGATTGTGAGGCTATAGTAAAATTTCATCAGTAAATTAAAGATAAAAGTAGTAGTATAATACCATGGTTAAATTTTTTAGATACTATATCTATTTATCAATCTATAGTATTTGGGCATATAAAAGAAAATGATAATCATATAGCTGATCAATTAAGTAGATTACTAATAAAAGTTTAAATTTTACAGAATGAGACCATTAATACCAGACAAGGGTAAAAGAGTTCAACCTCCAACCCCAGATTATGCTGTCACGACCCAAAATCACTAGTTGTGATGGCACCTATGTTCCCAATCGATAGGTAAGCCAACCCAACAAATATCACCAATTCAACTTAAATGTGAAAAGGTAAGTATCAAACTAATATCTAACATGCTAATTATTCAAAATAAATGCGAAAATTAGAAAAACTACCCCAAGATTTAGTGTCATAAGTATAAGAGCTTCTACAATAGGATACTGTCAAGGCCCAAAAATGGGTGTAATGGCACTCGTCTTACTCCACAAATACAAGTCAGCCTAAAACTCAATCATTACAATAAAGTGCGGAAATAAAATATAAGTAACTTAATAAAACCACCTACACCTGGTAGTCACGTGTACAAGCCTCTAAAGTATTACAATTAATTAAAAAAAAACTCATGTCTTAAATGAACATGTTTCTAGAATAGAACAAGATCATAATTAAGAAGAATAAATTCTGCTGCGATGGAAACAACCACCTGAAAAATCTCCAAGAAGCCTCGGAAAAGAAGAGAATGACAAGTACAACAAAAATCTAAACCTACAAAAATTTGTAGAAGCAAGGGGTGAGTACCAAACCACACGGTACTCAGCAAGTAAACCTCTAAACACAAGTTAAGGGGATGAAATACGGGTACTCCTACCACCCCCAATAGAGCCTCCACAACTACAACCTGTATTAAAAATCAAACCAACCTAATAACTCACAGTTTACATAGAACGTAGCTCAACAATCACACTTAGACAAATTACATATCCTCAACAACAACACTTCAACAAATTACATATCCTCAACAACAATACTTCAAGAAATTACATATCCGCAATAACAAGCTCAATATTGATCAATCACAAGTCCACAGAAAGGTAATCAGAAGATCAACAAAGCACGGTATCAAGTTCACTAATGATAAATATGTGAAATGCAATGAAATAAAATGTCAAGTATAATGATGCATGTCAGACCTAGTGATACACACCCGTTGTCTCTCAGTCCGGGACCCGTGGGGGACATATCTGTCCATGCATCTGTCGCGGCGCACGACATGACCCTCCATATTAGTAACTATCGCGGCACACGATACGTCCCTCGAAAAATAGTATCCATCGCGGCGCGCGATACGTCCCTCGAAATGGTACATCCTCTTAAGTACACATGCTTTCTCAATGCACATAATACTTGTCAAACCAACGCATCAGAATAATGCAGATGAAAAGTTCACACAAACATTGCACAGTTCACAACCACACAAACATGAAGTTACATCAACAATGATTAAACAAGCCTTCAACCCTTTCTCAACACAACACACATAAACAATTAATCACATTGCCTTTTGTTATACCCATTTTTTTCATCATTAGAATTAATCAATTTGGACAAGTCAACCCATCACAAATTCCGTTACTCCCAAACATATACCACAAGGAAATACACGCTTAATCAGAGTTTAGAAATCCACTTGCCTCAGTTTATCGAATAATTACTTCAGGACTTCAGCCTTCCTTCTTCGTTGTACTTTCAAATCAATACAATCTATTCAAATCAATAACCACAATCTTCAATACTTACAACACTCATATTACTATCTGTTTAACTTTGACCCAACAATTTATCTAAATTTATAATAAAATTCCTAAATCTTGATTCTAACCAACAAGTCAAATCTCATATTTCTTAAATTTCAAGTCAAGAATTAAGTCATAATTTCTCCAAACACTATAACCCTAATAGTTTCCATATAATATAATTGTTAAATAATTATCCCAAAATGACTATAGACGACATATAAATATTCCATTGGAAATCTTGGCATACTGCCAAAGGAAACACCATCAATAATTTAAAAAAAAAATCCAATGACATATCTATAATTAGTTATGACATTATCACTGTGACAAATTACATGACAATTATAAGAAAGATTTAAAGAAAATTAAACCCCAATGAATTTCCAGAATCTGTATGTCACACATTAAATTCCTATATATTTAGTACCCACCCATTACCATTAGTTTTCAAAACAAACTCACAAACCCTTTTTTCTTCTTTAGAAACCTACAGTAATCCACTTCGATTTTCTATCTAACTCTTAATGAATTAAAAGAATTAATCAACATAAAACTTATCTTATATACCTGTATTGTTTCATCAACCAACAATCATAATTTTTTTTTGATACCCTCTAGTCCATAAATATATGTAAATAACATATGCATACATGTACACAAAACTAAAAATTAGTTTCACATATTAGTGTAAATTATGCATGTTTTAATCTAAAAATCTACTTCTAATTACATAAAAACTTAATAGAAAGGATGAAAATAATTACCTTGACGCCTTGAGATGAAAATATTAATTTTTCTCCTCCTTTTCCCTTTTCTTTTCTCCCTTTATTTTCTTTTCTTCTCTGCATATTTTTTGTTTGAAATCTTTCTTATTCTATTTTTTTTCCCAATCTCATATAAGCCGTCGTAGGCTTATAACAGTTTAGGGAACTTTGCCGCTTTTCTTTTTATTTTATTCATTTATTTAATTAATTCCAACTTTTTTCATTATTTTTAGCAATAATATAATTTTTTATTAAATCTAAAAAACATGCCACTCATTGTACAAGTCATATTTATTATTTATAAAATCTACTAAAAAGGTTAATATAAAAATAATAGTTGGAATTTCTAAAACGACTAAGAGGATCGTTACATTATCCACCAATAAAAATCATGTTCGTCCTCGAACATAAAATAGGAGAAGGAAGAATTATTGACGTTATCAAAAATCTAATGCATGATCTTCCAGAGTCGTTGTTCATCTCTCTATTAAAGCTTATCCTTAACACCATTCTATCAAGACCAACTATTAAGAACTGAACTATAGAGAATTTGACAGATCTACATATCAGAAGTGATTGTCAAGCTTCATACTAACCCATGAACCGAATCTAAACTTGAACCCCTTGGACCATAACACAATAATCATGACAAATGTTTTCTCACATAGCAAAGATAACGTTCTATTGATACTAGCTACAACCAGAAGTGAACCTGAACAAATCATCTTATACTCATAGTGCACAAACCATCACACATATTATAACGATTCCCTTTTCAGAACACAATTTTTTTACAAGTTTAAGTTATAAAAATCTGATCTTTAGACTTTGGGTATGCATCAAGGGAGAATCAAAACATACATAATCCAAATAAGAATAAGATACAATAAGCACCCAACAAGTGGTACACTCTAGGATGTAAAACCATTAACAACACTGTCAGATAATTGTAACTCTTCATGTAAGCTCTTCTATAATTTTTCATACGCAATGGCGTGCATGTAGAACCAATAGTATACTTCTAGTTTCTCAAACAACACCAAATATGCAATAAATGAAATGATAAAGTCTGCTCAAGGATGTCACTCTACCATGAGAACAATCACAAGATCGGTACACCCGATCCACCACTAGAAATTCACCCGTAAATATTAAAACATGTATGTGTATAGGTAGCAAATCACACTCTAAACCATATCCAATACGATGTAGATGGTCATATAAGAATTTATAAAATCAGAGTCGAATAAAACTAGATACTTCTTTTCATAGTGCCCATATCAAACAGTTGCATTTATTTGACTTTATCTCTTTAATTTTGTAGTTACCCACAATCACCAATTTAGTCTCGATTATAATTTCTCACATACTTGTTTTATCGAACCACAAATGCTCTTTACAATACTTCACTAAGGTCAACACTTTTAATTCTAAAAGAACTTCATAGTCACACCAACCATTTATCTTATTCTCAAATCATCATTAGTATTAAAATCTTCTTAACAAACAAATTATTTCCTCCAAAAATTTTAAACTATGGCTCCCTTTTTTTTTCGTTTAAGCAATTCCTGACAAATACATGTCACACCAAATACCGATAGCATCAATTCTAAATCTAAAAGTACTTTACCATCGAGATACAACAATTAAATCACACCCGAAAAAGTCAACTTCACACAATTTTCACATATCATGCTTTAACTATCATTCCAAACCATCACATACCTCATGCCAATACTTAGAGAAATATTAGGTCTCCCCAATTATTCCATATACTATGAGCACGTAATCTCTAATTACCATCACACATCTAAGTAATGCATCACAACAATCTGTATCTCTCCATCAACAAACTTGTTTCAATCCCCTCGAAATTTTAATTAACAATGTAAAACTGTAGGTCCACAGTGTTGAACATCCATAAGTTACCTATTATATTTTGAACAATCAAGCTAGACATAACCACCTAGAATCTTCACACATCATTGCTTGTCACCCAAATTAAAACTTAATCTTAAAAAAAATCAATCATAACTTTCTAGTAAATCTGTACCGAACTAGTTCACATCTCAAAGTCATATTATAACTCATAGGTAAAAATCAATAGATCTTTCAACTACAACAATGACTTATATGAGAGGTCTTATTTCTTCGCTTTTCTTAAATTCTTCCTATGACACAAAATTCTAAATATCTTGAACTCTTTAATACATCAAACTCTTGTTCCTTTCAATTCTATTTGAGTGGTGTCTTAAGAGCTCCTATAATTTTCCGCTACTCACCAAATAATAGTAATCAAACTCAGAGACTCACAAGTTATCATTACAATACCGAAATCCTTTTAACCAAAAATCTTTATCATATGGCTATGTCTCAGTCACAATCTATCACAAACTCTATTACCAATATGCTGACTTAGCATTTGTCATAACCACGAAGTCAACATTCTCAATTACATGACACCTCAAATCCAGTTATACTAATCAAATTCAAAAGGCTAACACAATTTTATACCCACTTTCTTACTAAAATTCTCAATTACGTTCACAGAAGTATACTTATCGAGACTTCCTTTACCTATAAGTTTGTCATCCTAATATTGATCAACTTTCAAGGTGCTTATGATGAAATACTACTCATTTAAAAATCTTTGAGATACACTTCACAACCTGAACACATGAATATTATACCAAAGATCCACCACTAAAAGCTTCCTTATAAATCATGTTTAATACATCCATTCGTATAACAAGCTAGTTGGTTTCTCAAATATGAATTCAACATCAAACTTTATTATATGATCATGTGATACAATTGATGACTGTGTTCATATACCATTAGTATCACATCGTGAAAGATCGTACATCCACCATTAAAACACATTATACCGACCGAGGAGATCATATTCAAATAGGCCGCAAATTTCTACCCATTAAATTGCTGTAAAATATTACCAAATTAGTTATGCATCTAGCCCAAAATATATGTATTGTTTCATAGGCCAAATCAACATCAAAAGTAACACACTCTATAATTCTAAGAAAAAACAACTAAGCATCTATACTATTGTAGTTGTCGTATTATGATTTTTTTTCCCACTAGATGTATGAAAGATTTCAACTTCGATTGGCACAATATCATTCGCTAAGAAGCCCATATATGTTATGAAAACTAAACTAACTGTACTTTTAAAGTTATATTGTTCATTATCTTGCGACCCCTTTAATAATCTCCCTTCCAATTGTCAAACCATTTCATATATCGCATATACCACACAAGTACTATTCAGTATACTAGGGTAACTAACCTTACATTACCCCTTTAAATTTTTAAACATTTTAAATCTAATCATATATCATTTCCATCAGTATATCACTTAAAATTTAGTACCAGATCTAAAATTCCGACCATACACGACATTGACTACTCAAATGAGGAACTACGCACGAGCCATCACATAAATGAGAGTGAATAGAGTGAAGCGATGGTAGTCAAAACTAAACCAAGTACGCACGATTGAGATCCAAGAAAGAGAGATTTTTATTAAAAGTCACTATATCCTCTCAAAGATAAGTACAAACGTCTCCGTACAGATCCTAAAGACTCTACTTAGACTCGGCTTTTACACACGTGAGACCTATGAACATGGGGTTCTGATACCATCTTGTCAAGCCCCAAAAATGAGCGTGATGGCACTCGTCTTATCACACCAAGACAAGTCAGCCTAAAACTCAATCATTACAATAAAGTGCGGAAATAAAATATAAGTAACTTAATAAAAACCACAAAACCTGGTAGTCACGTGGACAAGCCTCTAATGTATTACAATTGGTTAAAAAAAACTCAAGTCTCAAATGAACTTGTTTATAGAATAGAACAAGATCATAATTAAGGAGAATAAAGTCTGCAGCGATGGAAACAACTACCTGACAAATCTCCAAGAAGCTTCGGAAAAGAAGAGAATGACAAAGACAAAAAAAATCCAGGCTCATAACGTACAAAAATTTGTAGAAGCAAGGGGTGAGTACCAAACTACACGGTACTCATCAAGTAAACCTCTAAACACAAGCTAAGGGGATGAAATACAGGTACTCCTACCACCCCTAAACAAACCTCCACAACTATAACCTACATTAAAAATCAACCCAACGTAACAACTCATAGTTTACATAGCACATAGCTCAACAACAACACTTAGACCAATTACCTATCCTCAACAACAAAACTTCAAAAAATTACATATCATCAACAACAATACTTCAACAAATTACATATCCGCAACAACAAGCTCAATATTGATCAATCACAAGTTCTACAGAAAGGTAATCAGAAGATCAGCAAAACAAGATATCAAGTTCACTAATGATAAATATGTGCAATGCAATGGAATACAATGTCAAGTATAATGATGCATCTTTGACCTAGTGATACACATTCGTTGTCTCTCAGTCCGAGACGCATGGGGGACATATCTGTCCATGCATTTGTAGCGGCGCACAACATGACCCTCGATATTAGTATTTATCACGGCGCGTGATACGTCCCTCGAAATATAGTATCCATCACGGCGCGCGATACGTCCCTCGAAATGGTACATCCTCTTATGTACACATTCTTTTTCAATGCACATAATACTTGTCACAACCAATGCCTCAAAATAAGGCAGATGACAAGTTCACACAAATAATGAGAAGATGACCATTTTCATAACATCGCACAGTTCACAACCACACAAACATGAAGTTACATCAACAATGATTCAACAAGCCTTCAACACTTTCTCAACACAACACACATAAACAATTAATCACATTGCCTTTTGTATCCCCATTTTTTCATCATTAGAATTAATCAATGTGGACAAGTCAACCCATTACCAATTTCATTACTCCCAAACATATACCACAAGGAAATACACGCATTTCATACACTTAATCAGAGTTTAGAAATCCAATTGCCTCAATTTATCGAATAATTACTTCAGGACTTTAGCCTTCCTTCTTGTTGTACTTTCAAATCAATACAATCTATTCAAATCAATAACCACAATCTTTAATACTTACAACACTCATATTACTATCTGTTTAACTTTGACCCAACAATTTATCCAAATTTATAATAAAATTCGTAAATCTTGATTCTAACCAACAAGTCAAATCTCATATTTCTTAAATTTCAAGTCAAGAGTTAAGACATAATTTCTCCAAACACTATAACCCTAATAGTTTCCATATAATATAATTGTTCAATAATTATCCCAAAATGACTATAGACGATATATAAATATTCCATTGGAAGTCTTGGCATACTGCTAGAGGAAACACCATCAATAATTTCAAAAAAAATATAATCCAATGACATATCTATAATTAGTTATGACATTATCACTGTGACAAATTACATGATAATTATAAGAAAGATTTAAAGAAAATTAAACCCCAAAAAATTTCCAGAATCTATATGTCACACGTTAAATTCTTATATATTTAGTACCCACCCATTACCATTAATTTTCAAAACAAACTCACGAACCCTTTTTTCTTCTTTACAAACCTACAGTAATCCACTTCGATTTTCTATCTAACTCTTAATGAATTTAAAGAATTAATCAACATAAAACTTATCTTATATACGTGTATTGTTTTATCCACTAACAATAATAATTTTTTTTGATGCCCTCTAGTCCATAAATATATGTAAATAACATATGCATACATGTAGACCAAATTAAAAATTAGTTGCACACATTAGTCTAAATTATACACGTTTTAATCTAAAAATCTACTTCTAATTACAAAAAAACTTAATAGAAAGGATGAAAATAATTACCTTGACGCCTTGAGAGGAAAATATTAATTTTTTCTCCTCCTTTTCCCTTTTCTTTTCTCCCTTTCTTTTCTATTCTTCTCTGTGTATTTTTTTTTAAATCTTTCTTGTTCTATTTATTTCCCAATCTCATATAAGCCGTCGTAGGCTTATAACAGTTTGGGCACTTTGCCTTTTTTCTTTTTATTTTATTCATTTATTTAATTAATTTCATTTCTATTTTTTTATTTTTTTCAGTATTTTTAGCTATAAAATATTTTTTTATTAAATCTAAAAATCATGTTACTCATTGTTACAAGTCATATAAAATATTTATAAAATCTACTAAAACGGATAATATAAAAATAATACTTGGAATTTCTAAAACGACTAAGAGGGTTTTCCAACTAATATAAAAATGTAAACATAATAAATATCCTATCAGAATAACAAAATAACCTAATTAATAGAGGTAGATTGAAGGTGTGTGCCGCAAAATATCCCAAGAAGGGCACCACAACTCCAAAATAATCCAAACTCATATCCAATCTCAGAGAACGTGCTCGAAATGTAAAGCCAATCTGCACCACAAAAGAGTGCAGCAAGTGTAGTATGAGTGCGAAACCACGTTTACCCAGTATATCTCATTGACCGACAACGAAGAAGTAGTGACAGAAGTTTATATACGAAAAATTAATTCTTTAATTATAGAAGTCTATATTACACTTACTAGTCAAGTTTCATCAAATAAAGGTAATCAAACATCAAGTAACTTTCAACCACAAAATAAAACACATAATCATAAAAAATGAAGGATGTCATGAGATGTAATGCAATATGATACCATGAAATGATGTGTCTCAGAATAACCAGTACTCTCTCAATCGTATATACATGATACTCCTCAGAAATACATCGAGAGTTCATGAACCATGGGGGACTCGCGAGGTCCATCTACCGACACGGACGATCTCCACGTGTCTGTGTTGACGATCTCAACGCACTATCATAAAATCAAATAATCCCCAGCACGGACGATCTCCACGTGTCCAACTTATAATCATAACCAATCACTTGCACGGACGATCTCCACGTGCCCAAATTATAATCATAACTCGATCTCAACACGGACGATCTCCACGTGTTAGAACTTTACTCATGCTCAATCTCATGTCAATGCATACGCACAATATGATATCAATCAAAGGAGATGATTCAACATCTTAATAAATCAAATATCGATGACATATAATCACTTCAATCATCACAATTACACGGGTTCAATAAAAGACACAGCCGCACACAAGAAATCAAGTCATTAAATACTTCATCTAATACCCATATGTTGTGGCATTCTCAAATTACAATATACCATATTATAGTAAAAAAAAATCCTTTTATAACGTTGGTACTCGTACCAATGCCCGTCACACCATTGATACGATACCCCATATTCCACCCTTACCCATTATCTAATTCATTTTTAACTTTAATTTGGAAAACGTCCTTCAACAAGTCTGAAAGTCTTAACATACATTTGAATGTCGATCGTGTGTCACGGATCCTCATGATTTTGTCTTTCTTTTTGTAAAGCTTCAAAATGTTCCCCAATCTATCGAATATGTAATAATCGTAAGCAAGTATGTCTTATAACACCTTGAGTGTTTAATATTATTCTCTATCCCATATAGAAGACTGACAAGCTTAAATTTTAGATTTTTAGTGTGACCGTGTATTCAACAAAAACTTAATAAAATTTGAATTCGATAACATAATGATATTTTTAGTTTCCTTCTAACCTTACATTCTTAAGAGTCCTCTAATTATAATGTATGTGCATATCTTATTGTTCAAAGAATTATTCACCACCCATAAAACCTTCCAACTACATTATTTTAATTTTTTCGTAGGAATTAAGTAATTAATGGAGTAACTTCTATATTAAATCAAGTGTTTTCATCGCATTCTAACCGTGATTCTTAAGTCACTCAAAATCATAGAGCATAAATCTATTCTTAAACTCTAAGTTTCAAGTCTATAATTAAGTTTTAATTATCTTCAAACAACTTATCTCTAGTTGTGTTCATATATTATAATATACCTAATACTCTCTTTCATCCAAATGCTGAAACAGAAAATTAAAAAGCCCAGAAAACAAAAGACATAAATTTCTCATTACCCAGACAGTAGAAAAATTACTCAAACAAAAACAACAACAAGATAAACATATAATTGAAGACCCAAGCCCAATTCCAAGCCAGAAAACTAGTCAAGATAACTCAGAAGATTACTTAGAGACAATGCAATTTGCCCAAAATCCTAATGATAACGACTCTGGATGACTTTTATTCTATAGCAATGCATAATTTAGATACTTAATATATATATATATATATATATATATATATATATATATATATATATATATATATATATATATATATATATATGTATATATATATGTATATATATATGTATATGTATATATATATATATGTATAGATATATATATATATATATATATATATATATATATATATATATATATATATATATATATATATATATACATATATATATATATATATATATATATATATATATATATATCTATACATATATATATATATCTATACATATATATATATATATATATATATATATATATATGTATATAAATGTGTATATATATATATATATATATACATATATATATATATATATATATATATATATATATATGTATATATGTATATATATGTATATAAATGTGTGTATATATATATATATATATATATATATATATATATATATATATATATATATATATATATATATATATATATATAAAGTATTTTGTAAAAAAAATTGTAATCAAGAGGAATGCCTCTTTAGTCAATTTGTATGTCCCACTTTATTCACTATCACACATCTGTGGAAAAACTGTTGGGGCGCGTCTAGATAAAATAAAGGGATAAGACAGATACCGAACCATGAGGACAATAATGCAAAAGAAGGAATATCATTTCACGTGACAATGGGGCCCAAAGCGCACCCGACTGAAATGATAAGATTCTTTTTCCATTTGAAATTCGAAGTTTGATGTCCGAAGATCTTTATAAAAGCAGACATTATCAGTTGAGGAAGAAGGAAAAGAAAAAGAGCAAAGAAAGAAGAACATAAATAAGAAAAAAAATTACCAAAAGTGTATTCATGCCAAAAATCCCTCCTCAACAAAAATCCCCTACATAAATAGAAGTCCTCTGCAAAATAAAGTTTGTACTAAGTTTGATGAAGTCATATTTCTGTGAGTTTTTGGATTTCCCGAAAGGGAAACTTCACTCCGTTAATTATGTAAGTTTTCATATTTAAGATCTAGTAACTTCCCATTTATGTAAACTATGTTTGTTTAAATGGAATAGGGTCTAAAATACCCTTGAATTATTAAAAATGGTACAAAATTACCCTTCATCCACCTATTGGCTCCAAAATGCCCTTTTCATCCACCTATTGGCTCCAAAATACCCTTGTCATCCACCTTTGAGTTCAAAATTGACCACTTATTTAATGATTTTAAATTTAAACTATTTAAATATTTTTAAAATACTTGATGTTCAACTATTGGTTATAATTTAATTTATTTGTATTATTTATAAATCAACCCACTACCCACCCATTACTAACTAAACCCCACCCAATTAATAATCCAACAATAATATCAAAATCGTCATAAACACTACTAAAACACGATGAAATTATAGATTAATGAAAATGACATCAAAAATTATTCGAGTCCGAAACGAAGCCCCTATTAAATTTATGTTGAGCCGTTGATTTAGGAGGACACATTCAATTGATTCTCTTTTAAAATTGAATTAGAAATTTATGATTAAAGGTAAAGAAGTAATACATCCCGAATTAATTCATGCATTTTTTAAAAATATAATTTTATAAATATTTATGATTTGTTTTAAAACTTTTAATATATTATTTTGAAAAAAAATTACCTATGCAGTGACATCACATAATTGCGACGTAAGAATAATTAAGATAAACATACTCAGACTTTTATGTTTATCGGTAATTTTTATTTAGACACTTGAATGTATGATAATTAACTTCTATAGATATTTTCGTCTCAAATTTTTTTAAAACACTCAATTGGCAGTAGTTTTTCTATTGATGCATTAATTATGCGATTGATTTATTAATTTGGAGGGTTTAATTAGTAATAGATGTGTAGTGGACTGATTTATAAATTATAATAATAAGTTAAATTATAATAAATAGTTGAGCGCCACGTATTTAAAAACATATTTGAATAGCTTAAATATAAAACCGTAAAATAAGTGGTCAATTTTGAACCAAAAGGTGGATGACAAGGGTCTTCTGGACCCAATAGGTGGGTGGGAAGGGTATTTTTGAGCCAATAGGTGGATGGAGGGTAATTTTGTACCATTTCCAATACTTTGAGGGTATTTTAGACCTTTTTCCATTGTTTAAATATTTGTTATTAATATTTTGATATATAAACTGTTTAATAGTTTTCTTTTCCATGAATCAATGTTACTTAATATATGGTTAGTCTCTTAGCCTCTTAAAACCATAGATGGATTAACCTATAAATTTCTAGGACACTAACAGGTCATGTATAATGTTCTTAAGATAGAACTATGAATGCGATATCCGGGGTGTGGTTAAAGAAGACTGCAATTAGGAAGAAAAGCTAAGAGAAAGAGATGAACAGTAATAATAGAATTATTAATGAACATAGTTAAAAGAAGGAAGAATACTAAAAACTTATGCTGATAACTACATAAATAACAAGGGAGTGAAGGAGTACTGAGTAGGACTTCACAACAAAAGTTTTTACAAAAATATTTAGCTCTACTGAAATAACCTCAAATATATTGAAATAACACCAGATTATACTAACCGCAAATACATTGAGATAGACTATATAAATTATATAATGAAATAACCCCAAATATAGTGAAATAATACCAGATTATATTATTTATATAATTTTTTGTTAAAAACACTCCAGATAGCAGTTAGACTAGAAAAAAGTCAAGTCAGTTTAGAGATATACCACGTATTATAGAAATTAAAGAAACCTTGTATTCTAATTTTTTAATTGAAAATATTAGGTTGTTTAGTTTCTGGCTATAAAAAACAAATAAAAAACAGAAAAAATGGACATTTTTTCAGCTAGATCAAGAAATGAAGAAGGACCAGAAAGACCTAGACCGAGCTACTCCTGAAATACTATAGGCAACAATTTCATATCAAGAATATTAAATAAAAGTACTAAAGAAGATAATAACCAACAGTTAGATGAAATTATAAATGTGGATAAGGATATACAAATTTTTCAACAAAGCCAATTGGGATATAAGGAAGTACGAAATAGTATGTGGATATGTATTTAATTAATCACCTTGTTTTTGGCTCCTCCAAGAATCTAGTCAAGGAGATGCTCCTTGCCAATGGTAATTCTACGTGCAATTAAAACAACAAATTAGTGAAATAAATTGAAAATATGTTATATAAATTTATTTTTCATAGGATAAGGAAAAGAAAAATATTTAGCCTCCATAGTTTGATAAAAGGTCATTCATAACTATTGATGTTTCTGCAAATTTTTGGATATCATGCGCCTACATTTACAACAAATATAAAGAAATTACAATTAAATGAACACAATGAAAAAGCGAGAAAATAACTAAAAAATCAATGATATTTGATAAAATTTATAAAAACCTTGTCAAAGAGACATGAAAAGATGCAACTATTCAATTGTAGCAAATAGTCAAAAGTGAAATTTACTTGTCATTTTCTGAGTCACCACAAACCCTGGTTAATAAAATCAACATAAAGATCAATCCATGGATAGTAAAGTAATTGAGAGGTTAATTAGGCGTGCAAACATTAATAAAAAAGTTATGTTGGACAAACACATGTTAGTAAGGGATATTAGAAAACATAGAAATTTTTAAAGTGGAAAAAAATTCACCTCTCTTTTTCCTTCTATGAGAATCCAAGCATAGAGTTTCTCCTAGCTAAATGTTGAAGTATTTGTTAAAAAAACAAAAATATTATTAAAATAATTTCAAGATGAGAAAAGTTTTAATCAAAATTTAATTTTCAAATTTTAACCTCCACTTAATGTTTCCATGAACAATTGTTTTTCAGATAAAGCTTGCATCTCTAAATCTTAATCTTTCTACAAACTCTAAAATATTTGCCACCTATATACATAATAAATAATTCCAAAATCACAATTATGTGTAATCAATTAAATAGTAAAATAAAATCGATTAGGAATAATGACATTTTATCTTTTATATCTTCTCGTCAAACTAATTGATCATTTATTGAAGTGATGATTAATTTTTTAAAAAATAATTAATATCTTGATTTCCTGCTTTTCTAAAATTGTGTTTGAATATACTTTTAGTTAACTTGAAAAAAAAATTGTGAGTAGAAAAGAATTTACCTCGAATTTTGCTTCTCTCAAAATCTACCTCCACTTAATGTTTCCACAATATGATTGTCTTTTTGGTGGAATGACATTCTTAATTTTTAACATTTCTGCAAACATTAGAATTTCCTTCGCCTACATACACAACGAAAATTTTAGAAAAATAATTACTTGAAACTAACTAAAAGTCAAAGAAAACAGATCAGAGATTAATGACATTTGATTGATAAAAACCTTGTCACTGGAGACATTGAATTTTGCAACCTTTCCATTGCACGCAATAGTCATAAGCACGATTTTCATGCCATTTTCCAAGCCATCACAAAATCCTAATTAATAAATCAACACAAAGATCAATCAATATTTTTTTTCATCGTCTGAAATACTAATCGAGTCACTACAAACATTATATTTGCTCAAAAGAATCTCTATACTTTTATAATTTTTAAATATATATTCTTTTGGCGACAAAATGTTATTTTTACTCAAAATATATTTTTTTTTGAGAGGGGGATGTTTGGCTGTGCAGAAATTTGATTCCAAGATTTACCATGGCAATTAATTGCTAATGTAATTTAATTAAACAATTCAACTTCTTTTGATTCTATTCGATAAAGATAAACATCTTATATCTTCAAAAATGCTCTTTTAATCTTCAAATTATTTAATTCTCTATTTAAAATTTCCCTTTTGCTATTGATATGCATTTAATTTAAAAAAAATAAAAATACCAACCTCTCTTTTTTCGCTTTTCCAAGAATCTAAGTTGAGAGTTTCTCCTCGCCGTTTGGATTTTCTCCTTACCTTTACCTTGACTTTGTGTTTCCAAACCCAATGGTTTTTTTTTTTTGATGAAGTGTCATTCACAACTTTTGACATATGAACAAACTTTAGAATTTCTTCAGCCTACATTCACATAAAATTCAGAAATCACAATTACATGTAACCAATTCAATATTGAAATGAAAAGGTTTTAGGATTAGTAAAATTTGATTAATTAAAATTAATCTTATCCCTCGAGATATTAAAAATCTCAACTATTTCATTTTTCAGAATTTCATAAGGATGGGTATTCCCAATCACATTATCAATACCGACAAGAAAATTTCACAAAGGAAATATAATTACAATTCACTGCCCTCTGTAACTATTGATGTACTTTGTATTGAGATAAATCAAACATATATATGTATACTTACACGCATGAACATGTACTCATTGATGAATTTCTATAGCGAATTAGTGAAAAAGAAAGGAAAATTGGAACATCAAAAAATTAAAAACAAAAACTACTTTTCTCCTTACCTAATACACCTTCATTTAAAGATTTTCTTTCTCTGTAGAAAGTAAGATTAGGTTTAAAATTTTAACAATTTTGCTATTTTCTATAACGTTAAGAAAATTAAAAATTATTATGCAACTTTTTCACCTGTAAAAACCAATTATTTAAATACCAAATATCGCGATTATATCCAAATAATAATAATAATAATCTCAAAACCAACATGTTATAGAGAACTTGTGCATTTTAATTTTACATTCCTAAAATTTATTATACTTCTTTTAACGTTGTAGTAATTTTTTTTTTTGTTTTTATGTTTAGCTTTTATGTAGTGAAAATATATTCTCACACTCTATGACACTGTAAGATTGATATATCATAAAAGGCAACGACAATAGATAGCTACTGTATTTGAACTAAATTTTAACTAATATACCACGAAAAATAAATTTCTAAATTATAATTAATAATGCTAGCGTTTAGTCAAGGATTCTAAAAATATATTTTGACAATCTATTTTTAAATTTATTTGACTATGTAATTTAATCTGAAATTTTTTATTTTTAATTATTGTTTGGAACTTCTGGTCATAGTTTAATTTTTTTCCAAATAAATACATGTTCAAGTACAATTTCCAAATAAGAAAATCACTAGTTAAATCTTTTAATTTTCAAATTTCAACTTCAAAAAATATAGTCAAACGAGGGTAAAATTTGGACTGATACCAAAAAAATGTGAAGTTGAGTGGAAAGGACCCTCCATCACGTGAAGTGCACAAATAACAAATTCTGCATGTGTTTTTAAAGAGAAAGCATCAACTAAATATGACAATTTACCTCAAAAGATAATATTATGGACAATTAACCTCAAAGGATAATAGTATGGATTCGTGTCAACTGGTTGCTTGTAAAACTTCAAAATTTCATTTGAAGTTGAATCTCAAATTTGGGAAAAAGTGTTCTTAACATATTTATTTTATCTCCATCGTCGTAAATCAAATAACGTGTCATATTCTCTCCTTTGCCAAAAGTACAATCATGAACAAGTTCATTCAACTTCCATTTTATAAATTTAAATAAATAAATAAAATATTTGAAATCTATTATAAACTTCACTTTAAATCCTAAAGATCTTGAGTATAAAAATCTTAAAGGAAGATGTTAAGGGAATCTACTTGAAGACATTATCACAGAGCAACAACGTTTATTCAAAAAATGTTTCTATCTCTTTCCTCTAGCTTTATGTTACCACCAACGGCACTAATAGAAATGTGCAAGAAAATGTGTAAACCCTAATGGTTAAAAAAGATAAATTTATAAGAGGTTTAGATTTAATCTGGAACATCCATCAACTAAGTCATCTAATGATAGATTGAGAGTCTTCATTAGTTATTAATTATGTACTTTACATTAATTGGGCCACATATAAAATAATAAGAAGTCTAACATTTTTTCAATTGGACCAATAACCACATAACACTATTTAAGAGGAAATATCATAAACAACAAAGAGATTAAAATTAATAAGCCTCATTATCTACAATTTACCTAATTTTGCTCCATAACTATAGTTTCATTTCCTATGGGTATTTCCGTTTGTATAATTCGCTTGTCAATATACAAATAGAGTAAGCTGGTCACTATAATTTACTTGTCAATACACAAAAAAGACAACTATATACAAATTAATTATGTATTAATATGGTTAGAATTTTTCAAAACTTATATAAATCAAATGTATTAACAAATGTACCAACATGATATCATATACAAGTTAAGGTAAGCATATACAAATTTTAGATTTGTACAATTATGAACTAAATTATAAAAAATTAGAATTTATACAATTAGGAGTCGAATTATATAAATTTGGACGTGACCCACATGAACATGATTATATATTTGCGACGAAAAGTAATTACTTCAAACTATAATTATATTAAATAATTAACTAGTATTTGTGTAACATCTCACTGTTTGAAAGAATTAGAATTAAAAAGAAAATAGTTTTGGAAAGATTCAATTAGGAAATTTTAGCAAGTTATATTAAGTATATTTTTGGAAAGATTCAATTAGGAAATTTTAGCAAGTTATATTAAGTATATGAGCTTTAGGTCAATTTCATACAACCACAACTTTCAATACATGATAAGTTAGGTCTATAATAAAATATCAAATGAAAGGTCATTGAATTATTTTTCCAAAGCAATCGAGTTGGCTATATTTCAATCTCGTATAAGGGAAATATGTTCATTTGAAGTCAAGCTGTCTAGTTAAGGAAAACTACCCAGATTTAAGAGGGGTATTTTATTCTTTTCCATACCCAATTGACTTAAATAAAAAATTGCTAATATTTAGGGGTCTAAATTGATGTGGTTCATTTTTAAATCCTAAAATGTGCTACGGTTTTGAGACATTTTCAAGAACAGGAGAAAAAAAGAGAAAAGTCTATAGTTCGCCAAGTTCTTGAAGATTTCGTTGTGAATTTCGCCAAGGGTTTTATCCGTAAGAAGTATGTGAGTTCACATAGCGTTAGGTTCCTTCACCACGTGCAACCATGATTAATTCAGTGAAATTAGGTTCTTGAAAATAAAAGATTTGAGTGTTGATTAGTTATGTTGAAGTTTCTTTCATTATCTTGACTTTTGAGATTTGATATGTTGTTCAGATAATCATATGCGTTTTAATGTCATTTTTGGAGTAGATTCTTGTGTACTTTGGTTGTGTATTAAAATATAAGTTTGTGGAGGAAGAAACCAATCAAATCTAAGAAAAACCAGGGTTGAAAAACGGATAAGAAAATTCGTGGGTTTCAGGGTAGAGTCTAGCGCCGCAATACTCAGTGCACCAGAGGAAGGGTTCTGTAGTTTCTCCCCTGGGGCGCCAAGCCACTCAGTGAGATCTAGCAAGCATTATGTACTTCAGGGTTGGTGCCCTACACCACTCACCACGCTAGGTTCGCCAAGTACTCTACCCTTTCCGACTTCCCTCGAATCGTACCTATGTTTCTAGTTGTTTTTTACACTCTAAGGTATGCTTAAACATCGAGAGATAATAAAAAAAATGAGATCATTACCCTTAAATTCACAATTTAAATTCAAGGTAGAGCAAAAAGTCAAGTCTTAAGAGTCCTTACGGTCTTTCAAAAGTCTTTTACAATTAATCTCGAAATTCTCCATCACCAAAAAAAGTTGGTAGACTATAGCACACGAAAATCAGTAAAATAGGGGGTTTACCTGCTCTGCGGCTCATTTGACCTTGAAAATAAACCGTTTTAGCCATGGTGACCAACCAACTTCTTTATATAAGGTTTTAACGGGTGTCTTTGTAAAATTTTGGCCAAAAAGAATGATCTCAGAACTCTTGATCACCAAAAAAGATGGTGGACTATAGCACACAAAAATTAGCAAAATTGGGAGTTTACCTGATCTGCGGCTCTTTGACCTTGAAAATGGGTCGTTTTAGCCGTGGTGACTTACCGAATCCATATATAAGGTCTTAACGAACATCCTTGTACATATTTGGCAAAAATGATCTCAAAATTTTGGATCATCAAAAAAGATGGTTTGCATCTGAAAATCGGCAAAATAGAACGTTTACCTACTATGGGGCTTCTTTGACCTTGAAAATGGGTCGTTTTGACCGTGGTGACCAACTGAATCCGTAGATAAGGTCCTAAAAGAGGCCCGTCAAAATTTAAGGTAAAAAATAATATCAGAATTTCGGATCACCAAAAAAGATGGTGGACTACAACACATGAAAATTAGTCAAATGTAGGGCTTACCTTCTTTGAGCTCGTTTGACCTTAATAATGAGTCTTTATGGCCATGATGAAAAATTGGCTCGATAAATATGGTCTTAATGGACGAGCGTTTAATTTTTTGGCAAAAATGATTTCGCAATTCTAGATCACTAAAAAAGATAGTGGACTATGGCACACAAAAATTGGAAAAATGGGGGATTTACCTGCTTTGGGGTTCATTTGACCTTGAAGATCGGTCGTTTTGGCGGTGGTGACCAACCGACTCCATAGATTAGACATTAGCCAACGTTTTCGAAAATTTTTGGGAAAAATGATCTCGAAATTCTGGATCACCAAAAAAGATGATGGACTATAACATACGAAAATCGGCAAAATGGAGGGTTTACTTACGCTAGATGTCACGACCCAAAACCGGGCCGCGACTGGCACCCACAGTTACCCTCCTATGTGAGCGAACCAACCAATCTAAACCTTAACGTTTCAATATAACATCAACAGAAAGTAATGCGGAAGACTTAAACTCATTAATAAAAACCAATTCAATAACATCTAAAATTCAACATCTATTATTTCCCCAAAATCTGGAAGTCATCACCACAAGAACATCTATGATCAAATGACTAAACTAAGAGTATTCTAAAAGCTAAACAAGTAAAAGCTAGTCCATGCCGGAACTTCAAGGCATCAAGACATGAAGAAGAAGATCCAGTCCAAGCTAGAAGCATTAGCTCACCCTGAAGATCCGATGTGACGAAGACTGGCTAGAATTGCGGTTGAGTTGAAGACGACGGCACGTTTGCTGCACTCCACAAATAAAAAAGAAGAAAACATAAAAGTAGGGGTCAGTACAAAACACGGGTACTGAGTAGATATCATAGGCCAACTCAAAATAGAAAACAGTATATACCAAGTAATATCATAAAATCAACTATGATACTCAACATGTAGCAACAACAAGTACTATATCATTAACAATTACCATCAAGTTCGCACATGAGGACTCAAGCGTCAATACCATACTCATTTGGGAATTTAGATTCATTAGATTGAGTATATTAGCATCTTTCAAGATTCATTATCCATATTCCTCTTGTGTCGGTACGTGACACTCCGCTTCCTCATTAATCTCTATTCCTCTTGTGTCGGTACGTGACACTCCGATCCCCTACTACTATGTGTCGGAACGTGACACTCCGATCCCCTAATTCTACGTGTCGGTTCGTGACACCCGATCCTCTAAATCTACGTGTCGGTTTGTGACATCCGATCCCCTAAATCTACGTGTCAGTTCGTGAAACCCGATCCCCTAAATCTATGTGTCGGTTCGTGACACCTGGTCCCCCTAATACTACGTGTCGGTTCGTGACACCCGATCCCTTAATTCTATGTGTCGGAACGTGACACTCCGATCCACTAATCTCATTAAGTTCGTTCATCAAGCCTCCTCTTATACCAAGGCATTATCATTCTCATTACTTTAGTTTATCAAGCCTTCTCTCATACCAAGGCATCATCATTAACAAAGAGATTAGGGTTTTGCATGATTTGAGACTCAATAACTTCATCATGCTTATATAATCACAATTATATAATCACATTCATGCAAGCATACAATTAAGCACATATCAGGGATTTACAATACTATCAATACATATCATTCGCTATTAAGAGTTTACTTTGAATAGCATGAAATAACCATAACCTACCTCCACCGAAGATTAGTGATCAAGCAAGCAAATTCCCCAAAGCTTTGTGTTTTTCCCCTTCTCGATCGATCCTCTCTCTCTCTTCTTGTTCTTTCTATTTTTCTTATTCAAACCCTCTTTCTTTTACCCTAATTAGCATATAATTAAAAATGAAAGATGACAATAATAACCCACTAATTAACTTAAGGTTACCTCTTTTAACCCCCAAGTAATTAGACTTATTAACATTAACCCTCTAACTTTATAATTAAAGCAGGAATAGTCCAAAAACGTCCCTTAAATCACTTAAGGAAATTCGACCCAGACTGGGATTACGCAGTCTGTGACGGCCCGTCGTGCCTTCGACGGTCCGTCCTGCTGCACCGTCACAGAGTTCAGAGACTCAATTCTATTAAAGGGTCTGTGACGGTCTGTCGTGCCCACGACGGTCCGTCCTGCCAAGTCGTCACAAAGCTCAGAGAGTCGATTTCAGCACCCAATTTCATAATTTCTAAGTGTTTTGAAACGAGACCCTGCGAAGGTCCGTCGTGCCCAAGACGGTCCGTCGTGGGGTCCGTCGTCTCAGCCAGTTTTTCAGAAATAAAATCAGCTGCTCAAAACGACTAAACAGGTCGTTACAATAGATACCAATTTACCCATCGTTCGTCCTCGAACGATCAGAAGAAGAAAAACAAGTGCGAGAAGGAGTACCTGAATCTTTAAACAGATGTGGGTATCTTTCTTGCATATCTGCCTCCTTCTCCCAAGTGGCTTCTTCAACCGGCCGATTCTTCCATTGCACTTTGATGGATGCAATCTCCCTTGACCTCAATTTGCGAACTTCTCTATCTAAAATAGCAACAGGCTCCTCCTCATAAGACAAATTTTCATCAAGCAGAATTGAATCCCAACGAATGATGTAGTTTCCATCCCCATGGTATCTTTTCAACATAGACACATGAAATACCGGATGCACTCCGGACAGCCCTGGAGGCAAGGCTAACTCATAAGCCACCTCCCCTAATCGCTTAAGTACTTCAAAGGGACCAATATACCTTGGGCTTAGTTTACCTCTTTTACCAAACCGCATCACCCCTTTCATGGGCGAAACTTTCAACAAGACTTGTTCACCCTCCATGAACTCTAAGTATCTAACCATTCGATCGGCATATTCTTTTTGCCTACTTTGCGCCGCTAAAAGCTTTTCTTGAATAGACTTCACTTTGTCTAAATAATCCCTCAAAAGGTCCGTACCCCAAGGTCTAACCTCAAATGCATCAAACCACCCAATGGGAGACCTACATCTCCTACCATACAATGCTTCAAATGGGGCCATGTCAATACTTGAGTGATAACTATTATTGTATGAAAACTCCGCTAAGGGTAAGAAGTTATCCCAATGACCACCAAATTCTATCACACATGCACGAAGCATATCCTCCAACACTTGAATCGTTCGCTCAGACTGACCATCGGTCTGAGGGTGAAATGCGGTACTAAGGTCCAACCTAGTACCCAATTCAGCATGCAATGTTTTCCAAAACTTAGAAGTAAACTGCGTACCTCTATCTGATATGATGGAGAGCGGAACTCCATGCAATCGAACAATCTCTGAGATGTAAAGTTTGGCTAACTTCTTTGCATTGTAAGTTACCTTGACCGGAATGAAATGAGCAGACTTAGTTAACCTATCAACAATCACCCAAATAGAGTCATACTTACCCATTGTATTTGGAAGACCAACCACGAAATCCATTGCAATTCTTTCCCACTTCCATTCAGGAATGGGCATTCTCTAAAGTGTTCCTCCGGGCCTCAGGTGTTCATACTTTACTTGTTGACAGTTTGTACATTTGGCAATAAACTCAACAACATCACGCTTCATTCTACTCCACCAAAAGTGTTGCTTTAGGTCACGGTACATCTTGGTTGCACCCGGATGTATAGAATACCTTGAACTATGAGCCTGTGTCAGAATAGTGTTGATCAAATCATCGACGCGGGGTACACATACCCTTCCCTTAATCCTCAAAACACCTTCCTTATCGATTGGTGCTTCTTTAGCCTCTCCTCGCAACACTTTATCTCAGATCCGGATCAATTTCTCATCATTAAACTGCCTTCCCTTAATCTTGTCAAGGAAGGAAGATCTTGCCTCCACACGAGCTAACATTCCTCCCTTCTTATTTACTTCTAACCTCATAAGGTAATTAGCCAGAATCTGAACCTCTCTAGCCAAGGGCGTCTAGAAACATGCAAGTGAGCTAGACGTCCCATGCTTCCCGCCTTCCTACTTATAGCGTCTGCCACAACATTCGCTTTTCCCGGATGATTCAAAATAGTGATGTCGTAGTCTTTCAGTAGTTCCATCCATCTCCTCTGTCTCAAGTTCAAATCCTTCTGAGTAAAGACATACTGTAGGCTACGATGATCCGTATAGACCTCACACTTAACCCCATATAGATAGTGCCTCCATTTCTTTAATGCAAATACTACCGCGGCCAATTCCAAATCATGGGTCAGATAGTTACGTTCATGCACCTTTAATTGTCTTGAAGCATAAGCAATCACACTCTTCTCTTGCATAAGCACTGCACCCAAACTAGAATAGGATGCATCACAATAAACAATGAAGTTCTTACCCTCTACTGGCAAGGTAAGGATAGGTGCGGTAGTCAACAAAGTCTTGAGCTTCTGAAAGCTTTCCTCACATTCGTCCGACCATACAAATGGAACATTCTGCTTAGTCAAGTTCGTCAATTGGGAAGCAATAAAAAAGAATCCCTTGACAAATCGACGGTAGTAGCTAGCTAACCCAACAAAGCTCCTTATTTTGACACATTAGTGGGTCTTACCCAATTCTTCACCGTCTCAATCTTAAAAGGATCCACCATCACTCCATCCTTAGAAACCACGTGCCCCAAGAAGGACACTGCATCTAGCGAAACCCACACTTAGAGAACTTGGCATAAAGCTTTTTCTCCCTCAACATTTCCAATACAATTCTCAAATGCTATTCATTTTCCTTCTTACTTTTAGAGTATATCAGTATATCATCAATAAACACGATCACAAAGAGATCCAAATATGGCTTAAAAATCCCGTTCATCAAGCTCATGAACGCAGCAGGGGCATTCGTAAGACCAAAAGACATCACTACAAATTCGTAATGCCCATACCGGGTTCGAAAAGCAGTCTTTGGCACATCCGTTGCCCGTATTTTCAATTGATGATAACCGGATCTCAAGTCAATCTTAGAGAAAACACAAGGACCTTGTAACTGATGGAACAAGTCATCAATGCGAGGAAGAGGATACTTGTTCTTAATAGTTACCTTATTCAGTTGTCTATAGTCTATGCACATCCGGAAACTCCCATCCTTCTTCTTCACAAATAATACCGGAGCACCCCAAGGAGATGCACTTGGTCTAATGAAGTCTTTGCTCAAAAACTCTTGAAGTTAGGCCTTTAACTCTCTTAACTTCGCGGGAGCCATTCTATAAGGGGGTATAGAAATGGGGCGAGTACCCGGTTCAAGATCAATACAGAAGTCAATATCCCTATCTGGTGGCATACCAGGAAGATCTGCAGGGAACACATCCAAAAACTCACGGACTACCGAAACCGACTCAATCGAATGTACTTGGGTAGTGTCATCCTTGAGATGTGCCAAGAAATCTAATCACCCTTTACTAACCATTTTCTTAGCACGAAGAAAGGAGATGATACGCACCGGATTGGAAGTGTAGTCCCCCTCCCACACTAACGGATCTGTCCCAGGTTTGGCTAACGTCACAGTCTTAGCATTACAATCCAAGATCGCAAAATTCGGAGAAAGCCAAGTCATACCCAGAATTACATCAAAGTCAACCATTTATAAGATAACCAAATCTACATAAGTGTTACTCCCCACAAAAGTCACCAAACAAGACCTATACACTTTTTCAACTATCGCAGACTCACCCACGAGAGTAGAAACACGAATAGGCATGTCAAGTAATTCACAATGTAAATTAAGACCATTAGCAAATGAGGAAGATACATAAGAAAATGTGGATCCGGGATCAAACAATACAGAATCCATGCAATCACAAACCAAAAGATTACCTGTGATGACAGCATCAGATGCCTCCGCTTCAGACCGCCCAGGGAAAGCGTAACAATGGGCCCTATCGTTTGTCAGTCCGTTGCCCCTACCATGTTGTGATGTAGTGGCTCCAGTTTTCCCATCACCCCGGCCGTTTTGGTGACCACCATTACCTCGACCACCACGTCCTCCAGAATAACGGCCTCTACAATGACCACCTCTACCTCTAGCTATTGGGGGTCTATAACTCTGTTTTGGACAATTCCTCCTAATATGTCCAGTCTCTCCACATCCATAACACTCTCTAGAGTCAAGCATAGGTCTCTCAGAGAAGTGTTGACCGGTCTGAGGTAGACCCCCAACTACAGTTTGTAGTGAAGACTGAATTGGTCGAACTGAGTAACCTCCGAAACCCTGTCCTCTACAATAAGAACCATTAAACTCACCTCCCTTTCGAAACCTTTTTAATGTCGATGCCATGGTGAATTCATCTGGCTTCACTACTTCCACCTCTACCACGAAATCTACCACTTCTTGGAAGGATTTTGCCGTAGCCTCTACCTGTAGGGCTGAAATCCGCAACTCTGACCTCAACCCCTTCACAAAACGACGAATCCGCTCTTGTGGACTGAAACAAAGTTGGGTGGCATATCTGGATAGTGCACGAAACTTAGCCTCATATGCAGTAACCGACATCCTACCTTGCTCTAGACTTAAGAATTCATCTCTTTTCCTATCCCTCAAAGTCCGTGGGATATACTTCTCCATAAACAAGATAGAGAATGATGCCCAAGTCATAGGTGTTGCCTCTGTCGGTTGACACTCAACATGTGATCGCCACCAGATTTTGGCGTTCCCTTGAAACTGATAAGTCATAAACTCAACACCAAACCATTCTACTATACCCATCTTGTGTAGTAGCTCATGAAATTCAACCAGAAAATCGTAGGCATCCTCAGATTCAGCACCCTTGAAGACTGGAGGTTTCAATTTTAAGAACTTACTGAAAAGTTCATGCTGATCATTTGTCATTATGGGCCCCGTAGTCAGACGAGGAAACGTGCCTATCTCCAATGAGATATCCATGCGGGGAGCCCCAGCAGCGGCATGTCGTACCTCTGAAACCGGAGGTGTTGGTGCAGAAACATCTTGGCGGTGCGACCACGATCAGATAACCCTCTAAGATAAGCAAGAACCTGATTGATCATCTCTGGGTAGGTTGGGGTGGCAATTCCTCATTTTTCACTTGTTCATTCTCCCCTTCCTTACCCTCTCTTACTACTTCCTCAGTCGGTGGAGGAGTCACCGCCCTAGCATCAGATGGGCTAGGTACTTGTCCTCTTCCTCTACAGGACGTCCTCCCACGACCTCTACCACGGCCTCTTGCCGCTGCTCTTCCTCGAGCCACAGCCCCAGTGGCTGGCTCAGACGTTTCTTGTCTTGCCGGTGTTGGTGTTGGCGCAGTCGTTGCTCTAGTTCTAACCATCTGCGAAATAGAGTGAAGATGGTCAGATACCAATTTGTATCACCTAGATACCAATTGGATTCAAGTAGTAGCACGAAAGAAAGAAAGAAAGAATGGAATTTTCCTAAAGTCTTATAGCCTCTCAAAGAAAAGTAAAGGCGTTCCCATACCGTTCCTTAAGACTCTACTAGACTCGTTCTTGTGTGATGAGACCAACGAACCTAAGGCTCTGATACCAAGTTTGTCACGACCCAAAACCGGGCCGCGACTGGAACCCACACTTACCCTCCTATGTGAGCGAACCAACCAATCTAAAATTTAACGTTTCAATATAACATCAACAGAAAGTAATGCGGAAGACTTAAACTCATTAATAAAAACCAATTCAATAACTTCTAAAATTCAACATCTATTATTTCCCCAAAATCTGGAAGTCATACCACAAGAACATCTATGATCAAATGACTAAACTAAGAGTATTCTAAAAACTAAACAAGTAAAAGCTAGTCCATGCCGGAACTTCAAGGCATCAAGACATGAAGAAGAAGATCCAGTCCAAGCTAGAAGCATTAGCTCACCCTGAAGATCCGATGTGACGAAGACTGGCTAGAATTGCGGTTGAGTTGAAGACGACGGCATATTTGCTGCACTCCACAAATAACAAAGAAGAAAACATAAAAGTAGGGGTCAGTACAAACACGAGTATTGAGTAGATATCATCGGCCAACTCAAAATAGAAAACAGTATATACCAAGTAATATCATAAAATCAACTATGATACTCAACATGTAGCAACAACAAGTACTATATCATTAACAATTACCGTCAAGTTCACACATGAGGACTCAAGCCTTAATACCATACTCATTTGGGAATTTAGATTCATTAGGTTGAGTATATTAGCATCTTTCAAGATTCATTATCCATATTCCTCTTGTGCCGGTACGTGACACTCCACTTCGTCATTAATCTCTATTCGTCTTGTGTGGGTACGTGACACTCCGATTCCCTACTACTATGTGTCGGAACGTGACACTCCGATCCCCTAATTCTACGTGTCGGTTCGTGACACCCGATCCCCTAAATCTACGTGTCGGTTCGTGACACCCGATCCCCTAAATCTACATGTCGGTTCGTGACACCCGATCCCCTAAATCTACGTGTCGGTTCGTGACACCCGGTCCCCCTAATACTACGTGTCGGTTCGTGACACCCGATCCCTTAATTCTATGTGTCGAAACGTGACACTCCAATCCACTAATCTCATTAAGTTCGTTCATCAAGCCTCCTTTTATACCAAGGCATTATGATTCTCGTTACTTTAGTTTATCAAGCCTTCTCTCATACCAAGGCATCATCATTAACAAAGAGATTAGGGTTTTGCAAAATTTGAGATTCAATAACTTCATCATGCTTATATAATCACATTCATGCAAGCATACAATTAAGCACATAGCAGGGTTTTACAATACTATCAATACATATCATTCGCTATTAAGAGTTTACTTTGAATAGCATGAAATAACCATAACCTACCTCCACCGAAGATTAGTGATCAAGCAAGCAAATTCCCCAAAACTTTGTGTTTTTCCCCTTCTCGATCGATCCTCTCTCTCTCTTCTTGTTCTTTCTATTTTTCTTATTCAAACCCTCTTTCTTTTACCCTAATTACCATATAATTAAGAATGAAAGATGGCAATAATGACCCACTAATTAACTTAAGGTTACCTCTTTTAACCCCCAAGTAATTAGACTTATTAACATTAACCCTCTAACTTTATAATTAAAGCAGGAATAGTCCAAAAACGTCCCTTAAATCACTTAAGGAAATCCGACCCAGACTGGGATTATGCAGTCTGTGACGGCCCGTCGTGCCTGCGACGGTCCGTCCTGCTGCTCCGTCACAGAGTTCAGAGACTCAATTCTATTAAAGGGTCTGTGACGGTCCGTCGTGCCCACGACGGTCCGTCCTGCCAAGTCGTCACGAAGTTCAGAGAGTCGATTTCAGCACCCAATTTCAGAATTTCTAAGTGTTTTGAAACGAAACCCTGCGACGGTCCGTCGTGCCCATGATGGTCCGTTGTGGGGTCTGTCGTCTCAGCCAGTTTTCCAAAAATAAAATCTGCTGCTCATAACGACTAAACAGGTCGTTACACTAGACCTGTTTGACCTTCAAAATGGATCGTTTTGGTCGTGGTGACCAACCGACTTCATAGATAAATACTGACGGATGTCATTGTATTTTTTGGCAAAAATGATCTTGGAATTAAGGATCACCAAAAAAGATGGTGAACTATAACAAATGCAAATCGGCAAAATTAGGGGTTTAGCTACTCTGAGCTTGTTTGACGTAGAAAATGGGACGCTTTGTCCGTGGTGACCAACAGACATAATAGATAAGGTCTTAACGGACGTTCGTGCAAATTTTTGCAAAAAATGATATCCGAATTCCGGATCACCAAAAAAGATGGTAGATCATAGCATATAAAATTTGATGAAATAGGGGGTTTACATGTTGTGGGGCACGTCTGACCTTAAAAATTTATCGTTTTGGCCGTGCTAATCGACGGACTCCATAGAGAAGGTCTTAATAGACATCCGAGTAAATTTTTGGGAAAAAATGATCTCGGAGTTCCAGATCACTAAAAAAGATGGTGGACTATAGCACAGGAAAATTAAAAAAATGGGGGGTTTACACTACTAAAAAAAGTGAATACCGACCTCAAATGATGTCAGTAATTTTCGACCTCCGGAGGTCAGTATTGTTACAAAGAATAAAACTAGTTTTTTTTTATGAAAAATGAGGATTGAAAAAAATTCCGACCTCAAACGATCGGTATTTTTCTAGGAAAAAATTAATTACAATTAAAACTGACTTCTTGATGTCGGTATTAAATAAGATAAATGAATTGACATATTTTATTTTTGGTAATTTTATTTCATCAATATCCAAATACCGACATCATGAAGTCTGTATTTTCATTTCATCCAAATACTGACATCATGAAGTCGGTATTTCATCCAAATACTGACCTTATGAAGTCAGTGTTTTTATTTCATCCAAATAGCAACCTCATGAAGTCGATATTTTTTCTTCATCCAAATATTGACCTTATGAGGTCGGTATTTTTACTTCATCTAAATACCGACTTCATGAGATCGGTATTTATCTTTCATCTAAATATTGACCTAATGAGGTCGGTGTTATTATTTCATCCATATCCAAATACAAATATCATGAGGTCAACATTTTTATTTCATCAAAATACCGACCTCATAAAGTTGGTATTTTTTGTTCATCAAAATATCTAGCCCATGAGGTCGGTATTTTTACTTCATCTATATACCAACTTCATGAGATCGGTATTTATCTTTCATCTAATTACCGACCTAATTATTGGTGAATATAGTGTTTGAATTAAGTTAAACTAAACTAATTAGTCTTAGAAAGTTGTTAAGTTTTTTGAATAAGTAATGTGATATATTTGGTGAATATAGTGTTAGAAGTAAGTTAAAACTAAAATAATTAGACTTAGAAAGTTGTTAAGTTTTTCAAATAAGTTAGTGTGATTTAGTTGGTGAATATAGTGTTAGAACGAAATTAAAATTATTATTATTATTTGTGTAGATGGATCCTGATCGTAGTTGGATGTATAAAAGAAACAATCCAGGTCGAGCGGGTACGATACCAAAAATTTTAGATGGTGTCACTTGATTAATAAATCATGCAAAGACACTTGATGATTCTTTAACTTCAAATATTGATTAGGTGTCCGTGTGTGAATTGTGAAAATGTGAGATATCATACAACAGAGACTATTGCTATGCATCTTATGAGGAATGGATTCAAAAAAGGGTATACAATTTGGACTAGTCATGGTGAGGTTGAAAGTGACACCATGTTTAATAACTTTGCCGCTGGTTAAAGTAGTAGATCTACAGAGTGTAATTATTTCCAAGGTTCTAGAATGTCAGATATGGCTGATAATGCTTTTGGGATGCATTATGATTTTGAATTTGGGGAAAATTTAGAATAAGCTCCCAATGAAGAAGCAATCATCTTTTATGAACAATTTTAATAGTCCTTTGTTCAACGGGAGTCAACACTCTAAATTGTCTGTTGCAGTTAGATTGTTTAGTATCAACTCTAACAATAATATTTCTCAAGGAGGAATGGACTCTATGATAGAACTTATGAATGAATTAGCTGATCAAAATGTAAAGATTCTTGATTCTTATTTTTAAGAAAATGCATCGGTGTCAAGGTTAGGACTGTCCTCGATAAGAATTGATTGTTGTGAAAATGTTTGTATGTTATACTATAAGGAGGATGTCGATGTAGAGTCTTGTAAGTTTTGTAGTCACCCTCTCTATAAGACTGGTTGTACAAGAAAGGAACTTGTTATTAAAGCTATATATGCATTATTTATCTCTTATACCAAGATTGAAGAGGTTATATGCATCAAATAGTTATGCTCCTCATATGAGATGGCACCATGAAAATAGAAGGCCACCTGGTGTCATGTGTCATCCATCTGATTGAGAGGCTTGGAAACATTTTGATAGACCTTATCCAAATTTTGTAACTGAACCAAGGAATGATATGTTGGGTTTTTGTGAGGATGGTTTCGCCCCTTTTTCAATTGGGGCTGCACCATATTCTTGTTGGCATGTGTTTATTACGCCGTATAAACTTCCACCTGAGATGTGTATGACAAGTCCATATGTATTTCTAAATTGTGTCATTCCTGGTCCGAGTAATCCAAAAAGCAAGACTCATGTGGGATTACAACCTTTGAATAATGTGTTGATTTTGTTGTGTTCTAAGGGGTAGAAACATGGGACATTTCTCGTAAACAAAATTTCAACATGCGTGCTACTTTAATGTGGACTATTAATGATTTTCCTATCTATGAGATGCTATCAGGATGGATGACAACTTTAAAGTAAGCATGTCCCTATTGTATGGAAGATACTCAATCATTCACATTAAAACATTGCCCGAAAAATTCATGGTTTGACTGTCATCATCGATTCTTGCCACCTGATCATGTGTTTAGGAGTAAGAAATGTGCATTTTAAAAGAATAAAACTGAACGAGATGGTCCACACCCAATATTAACGGGTGATGATATTTGGGAAAGGGTTCAAAATTTTCCAAAGGTAACTGAGGAACCACCGTACAAATTTAATGGGTATGGTGTTGCACATAATTGAACTAAAAAGAGTATATTCTGGAAGTTGCCTTATTGGGAGGATAAATTTGTTAGACATTATCTTGATGTCATGCATATTGAGAAGAATTATTTTGATAATTGTTCAACACTGTAATGGATGTTACTTTCAAGACAAATTATAATGTTAAGGCTAGACTTGATTTACCATAACATTGTAGACGACTGGAGTTGCATTTACAAGACTCTGCCAACAACAAATTACTTAAGCCCAAGGCTAGTTATTCATTCACAATGGAACTGAAGAGAAAAAATTGTGAGTGGGTTGAAAGCTTGAAAAAGCCAGATGGATATGCCTCAAATTTGGGAAAGAGAGTTGACAAGGAGCGTGGAATATTACATGGGATGAAAATTCACGACTCTCATGTTTTCATGGAACAATTACTTCCCATTACTTTTTTGGATTGCCTTAAAACATATGGAAACCGATGACAGAGATCAGTTTGTTCTTTAAAGACTTGTGTTCCAGCACATTAAGAATAGAGAATCTGGTTCAGATGGCCGAAAATATTGTTTTCATTAGTAATAAGTTGAATATGATTCTTCCACCTAGGTTATTTGATATGATTGAACATCTTCCCATTCACCTTGTTCATGAAGCCCTACTTGGTGGTCCAGTTCAATATAGGTAGATATATACTTTTGAGCGGTAAGTAACTACTCCACATTTATTCTTATTTGATAAATGGTTCATATATCTTTTTAAATTATATATCTAATATAAAACTTTACAGGAGCATTCGCAAGTTTAAAAGGAGTATTAAGAATAAACATAGAGTGGAGGGATGTATGGTTCAAGTATATCTAACTAAAGAATGTTCCCACTTTTGTTATTACTACTTTGATGATTATGTGGCCTGTTTAAGAAACAGACCTAATCGACATGATGATACTGAGATGATCCTGCAGTACAATCTTTATCTATCTTCAACGAACTGGGTAAGGGTTTAAAAAAGTGTACATTGCGCAAACGTACCGAAAAGGAGAAAAAAATCTGCAGAGCTTCATGTCTTGTTGAATTGTCCTGAAGTCCCACTCTTCTTAGAGTAAAAAATTTAAATATTTAAAAGGCATATATTCAACTACGATTTTATCAATAAACTAACTGTATTTTAAATGTGATTCTACAGTTATTTTGTGAGCCAATATGGTTATGATCAAGTTTTTTCCATCATTTATACCATGATATACTAATTGGGTAAGTGTTTTAATATATACACCTATTCATATATTAGTTTACTCCTCTTTATACTAACAAATCCTTTAATTAACTAACGATAAATAGGTCTACAACTCAAAAAATGTTGCCACATTTGATAATTTTTTCCAGGATATTTCTTGGGGACCGATTACTGTTCACACAATGTCCCAATATATCGTGAATGGTTTTAAATTTTCCACAGAGAAATACTCAAAAAATAAGAAAACCAATAATAGTGGTGTTTGGTTTAATGGTGATGATAGAAATAAAAACGAGAATGTTTATTTTTTCGGCGTCCTACAGGACATTCTAGTATTGGAGTATTCGGGTTGGCCAATCAAAAAAGTAGTACTTTTCCAATGCAAGTTGTTCGATCCAACTTCAAGAAGTACGAGGGAGCTTAAGCAGCATAATACATTGAAGTCAAGCACACTAGGAAGTATGAGGATTATGATCCTTTTATTATTGCACAGAATGCTAAGCAAGTGTACTAAGCTCCTTATCCGTTGCATAGGGACAAGTCTGATTAATTGGTTTTAATCAACAACAAAATCGATGGGGCGAGTGGAAGTTGAAAATGAGTTGGTTGTTTCATATCCAAATGAAATATCAAGTGTTCATCAAGTGGTGGATGTTGAGTTAGAAATGAATTTGGAGCATCCTGATCACATTTTAGAAGAAGTTAATAGAGAAGAATAAAATATGCCAACATATATGGAGGAGGATGAGGAGGAAAATTTTGAAGAAGATGAATGGATTGAGAGGAAACATCCGAAGATGATGCAAATGAATGGATAGATGATGAAGAAACATCCGAAGATGATGAATAACACTTTTTATGTTTACTTGGTGGATTTTTAGCTATTCATATTTGAGTATACTTTATATTTTAATAGTTTTAATGTTTGTTTGACATTGTGAAAGACTATTTTTATTAAGCATTATATAATAATAACTTTGTTTGATATATTTGTTTGATACTGTGACATTATTTTATACTATTCTCTTTTTTTATCTTTATGTTTAATTGATATAGATGGTAGATAATGACAAGGGTAAATAAAAAATGTCAGCTAATCCAAAAAAGAAATTTAAGGTCAATGTTGTGAGAAGCTCCACTTGGGTGGTGATATCTGATGAGCCCTTTAGAGTGAATATTTCAAAATGAGCCTCAGTTTTACATAGTCACTCTGCACACCAGGCACATAATTCCTCTACTCATGTAGCTCCACAATCTGGTTACACTATATCTACACCTACTGTGGTACCTAGATTAGGTCACCAAACATTGCAGGCTATTCACATCTTGGTCGTGAGTCTATCTTACCATCAGCTAGTGCTAGTCAGTGCAATAATTTGAATTCTAATATTGGATCAGTTGGATTTTCAAATCTTCATCTTGAATCTAATGGCTTGGAGCCTAATACTCCCACCATCCAGCACTTGGATGGACGTGGTCCTCAGCCAGGCGATAGAGATAATTTTCGGAGACTTGTCATCGAGCCGTTAGGATACAAATATGATTTAATTATGTTTCATCTTTCATTTGTCTTTTTATATTTTAATTAATTGATTGACTATTTTTTGTTTACCATTCTTTTTCAATGAAATCATATTTAAGCTTCCATCTGGATATGGGTATGTTAAGATTATCTTATTGTGCATCGGTACTCACAATAATGGTGTGTACCCGACCTTGGGGTTCGATTCCAATTAACAACAAGGGCAGATGTTCAATGAATTTAAGGTAAGAATGTGTATCAATTAAATTCACGTCATATTAATTTTAATTCGCTATTCATTTGAACAATAAATACTTTGTCATATTACATTAAAGAAATATTATGTTTGGGCTCCCGAACATAAGGAAGATGTTCAAGCAGACTTCAAGGTTAAAGCTTCAAAGTTTCTTTCTAGAACATTTATTGAATGTCGAAAAAATAATAGAATTCCTCAGTTTATGGCACCAACTCGATAGGATCTATTACTGGAACATTGGGGTAGTGATAAAAAGTTTAAAAAGAGGACTTAGATTGGGAAGATGGCTCGCGCATCATAAAAGGGAGGATCTTTGCACACAGGTGGAGCTATTAGCCTAGTCACTAGGAAGGAAAGAATGGTATACTTTCTTAATTTTGTAAAATATTTGTGTTTTTTTTTGACAAGTGGTTTTTTGAGATTAGATTATACTTGTGTTATTTGTAGGAAAAAGAGTTGGGTAGGCCGGTAGCTGTAGAAGAGATGTTCAAGGTTACTCATGACAAGAAGAGTACGAATCCCAATGAAGAAGAAAGATGGATTGAGCAACGTGCACAAGAGACATATGTAAGAACTCTATTCAAGTTAATCTTTTTTTTTCTCTTTCTTGTATATATTAAATTCTTATTTGTAGAGTTCTTCGTTTAAATTAAAGGATAGGTTTATACGAATGCCTCAGGAATATCGTAGTACTCTATCTCTTGAGAGCTGGAACAGATCATTTACACAAGAAGAAAGTATGAATATTTTGAAACAAAGTGCAGGTGAACCAATTAGAGGTTCACTCTACGGCTATCTAGAAAAGACATAACAAAAGAAGTAGGCTTGGTATTGTAGTTCATCAACCTATAGATTCGATGACGGGGATAAAGAGACAATATCTGCAATGGAGGGTAAGATAAATTTTCTCAATGCCGAGATTGCTGCTGTAGATGACACCGAGAGGAAGAGAGAGGTGAGATTGCAGCATCAAAGGACGCACGAAAAAGAAGTATTCAACACTTCAGGACCAACTAACTTTTCTTTTTAAATAAGGAAATATTCTTCCTACATGTCCCGCCAGTAGTGATGATGGAGCTGATCAGGAGGGTGATAAGACTAATAAGGGTGATAAGGAGAGTGAGGGTGATAAGGAGTATTTGTATTGGCTTGACATTTTAGACTTCTATATTTATGAATTATTTTATCGTATTTTAGTTTATTTTGAAGTTGGATGAAGTTTATTTTGAAATAGTTTAATATATAATTTGAAAATATTGTGTTGTTTTGGTTGGATCAAGTTTATTTAAAAATAGTTCATTTGGAATTCTTTGAGCTGGATGAAGATTATTTTGAAATAGCTTATTTGGACTTCTTTGGGTTGTTTTGATATAAATATGTTGGTGATATACTAAAATTGCAGCTCACTGCTGCCACATTTGTAGAAGAAATACTTAACTCTGGAGGTTGAGATCTAAAAAATAAGAAATGACAATGCCGACCTCTGGAGGTGGGAATCTCAAAAATAAGATATAAAAATACCGTCCTCCAGATGTCGGAATCTCAAAAATAAGAAATAGAAATACCGACCTCAGAAAGTCAGAATCTAAAAAATAATAAATAAAAATACCGACCTCCGGAGATCGGAATCTAAGAATTAAGATATAGAAATACTAACCTCCAGAGTTCAGAATCTAAAAAATAGGAAATAAAAATACCAGCCTCCGGAGGTCAGAATCTCAAATATAAGAAATAAAATTATCGACCTCCAAGGGTTTGATGTACCATTGTTTCACGGTACTCTCAATGATTTTTCCTTAAGTTTAGTGTGTGTCTAGGGCCTTTTTGTAGTAATTTTAATATATTTTTATCTGTAATTATAGTAAATCTATCCAAAACGAAAATGCAGAAGACTGTGCTGAAAGTAGTGCAGAAGTGATGACCTACGAAGCTCTCGACTGTTCGTTGACCCATCGACGGTCCGTATATGGTGATCGTCGACAGGAGGTTCAAGAATTTGGAAGCAACTCGGGGAAATTTGACAAAGTGTGGGGCTACAGAAGGATCGACAGTCCGTCGACTGATCGACGGACTGTCCTAGCAACGCGTCGTTTCTAACAGAGAGTAGTCCTAGTACCTGACTTGAAGAAATTGATAAGTATGGAAGGATGGAGGCATCGATGGACCGTAAGTGAGACGATGGACTGTGCTGTTGGTCTGTCGATTGTAATCGAGAGGATGTAAAAGTGATGGCTGGAGAAAAAGTTAAGGGTGGACCGACAGAGGCAGTCGATGGTCCGTGTTCCATCGATGGACCTTTAGTTGGGTCGTTGACTGAAGACGCATTTTGGGACATATTTTCCTTATTTAGAACTCCTTTTAATTTAGTACTTTATTAGTATAAATAGGGTTAAAAACCTCATTTTTGGGGTTAGACTTTTTGTTATTTATCATACTGTTGTTATTGGAAGTTGAACTTTAAATTTTGGGAATTACTTCAAGATTTTGGAATCGATTCTCAAGATATTTTCTTTAATTCAAGTGTTATTTCTGGATTTTCTTCAAAAATGTCAAAGTAAGTACATGAATTTTTGTTTAATAACTATGATTTGTGTATTTCAAAGAATGAGTAACTAAATCTACAACTAGGGTTGTGGCATGGAAAATTAACTAGGTAAAACTAGATAATTAACAATTCTAGAATATGTTATTGCATGTATTGATAATTCTTTCATTCAGAAGTCTTTTTAACGAGTGCATGCGTTAGAACTTACCCTCTTTCCACTTGCCGGAGGAAGGAGGTAGTTGATAGGAAAGGAATTATCAACAGAGATTTAGTATACACTATCTAATAGGCTAGTTTCAATTGGTACAAAGTAGTAACTTATCCATACATTGAATATAATGCTTAATATGAGGTAAAGATAAGGTTTAGTAAAGTAGACACACGTAACTGGACCAAGGTACGGAGTGAAATTCTCTAGTTGCCGGACCAAGGAATCAGAGATACATTACTTACCACTTTGCATGCAAAACACAAATAAAGAATTGTTATATATAGGATTTCCACATTATAAAACTATGTGAAACACTTACACCCTAGTTTCTTTCAGCGTCTGAAAAACACAAATGTTATAAACTTGCTATTGTCTTACTTAGAAATAATAAATATTTTTGTTACACAAAATCCCCCTTTAATTAATAGTTTTCGGACAGGACTTGACTAAATTAATGTAATCATAGATTGAAGTTAGTCTAAATAATTTTCCTTATGGGATCGATCCAATCTAACAATTGGGCTCTTTACTTGAAATGACCGCTTATACTTCTTTAGGGAAGTATAATTTGAGTGTATCAAATTATGGCGCCACTGCTGGGGATAGGGACTTTTTGATTAACTTTAAGAGGGATTACAGAAGTTTAGTTAACAATTTCCTGATTTTACTTTTTGTTTTGTTTTTGGCATCCGAGTCCACTGAAACTACTGTGTCTCCTTAAGAAATTTAATCCCCTCACTGTACCCGAGGTTACAGATTAATTTCTACCAAGATAAAACAGATTTATCGTTACAGAAGTAGTGGTACCTCAAACTTCTATAATTTCAGTGAACGTAAGAACATTAACAAGCCACACAAATTCAGTTGATCGACAGTTTGTTTATTAGAGAAAATATATGCAAAGAAGAAAAATTTTCAATTTTTTTAAAAATAAAATATGACTTCCTTTTATAGCCATGTTTATCAAGAAACGTCTTTGTTCAGACAAGTATGTTCAGACCAATTTTTCCCAGAAAGTTGTGTCGTTTGAGAAAATTAACGACTTTTTTGAAATAAAACCCTTATGACCGTTGCTAGCGAATTTCAAATAAATTCTGTTGTGTCAAAATTAATTATGTTATTTAACTAACATTCTGAATTAATTTATAAGAGAAAAGAAATTGATTAATAGGTCACATGATTTGTCCAATCCAAATCCAAATTCCAAACCGAGGCGGAGGTCGATCGAGCACCGACGGTGCAAGGTGGCACCTTCTTCTTAGAACTTTAAGAATCAAAGGAAGTGTTTCCTAATATAAGGACAACAATTTTCTTTCTTCTACGGATATGGGATAAATGACTTTTCATTTGCACTTTGCAAATAAATTTTCATTTTCCCTCCAAAATTGGTTCCTCCTCATTTCATTTTTCGCTGCTCATTTACCATTCACACTTTGCTAAAACCTAACATTTAATGCCCCTGTAATCTTCCTTTTCATCATTGGAAGGAAGAATTTATTTCTTTTAAATAGTGATGGTCTTACTTTGTTAGCAGAACGTTGAGAATAATTATCTTTTGTTTAGAAAATTAATTTGGTCTACCATGACCATAACTTCTCATTGAAACTTCATTATTTTATACTTTATGTTTTGTAATTCATGTAGCATTTAAGTCATTTATCTACCCAATTAATTATCCCGTATTCTTCCTATTCATTGCAAGTAAATAAGGACGGTCTTACTTTGTTAGGAGAACATTGGGAGTAATTGTCGTTTGTTTAGAGACAGAACGCGGTCAACCATATTGGCCATAACATCCCATTGAAACTCCATTAATTCAATCATTATTGTATCTTTTTATGTCTTCAAACTCATGAAATTAACCTCTATGCCATTTATCTATCCAATTTACTACTCGGTAATCTTCTTATTCATTGCAAGAAAAAATTTCACGCCTATAAATAGTGGGGTCTTACTTTGTTAGCACAATGTTGATAGTAATTGCATTTTATTTAGTGATTGAACATGGACAGTCATATTGGCCATAACTTCTCCTTGAAATTATTATTTCACTCATTATTGTATCTTTTTATGTGTTGTCACTCATATAATATCTACTTCATTTTTCTATCCAATTTACTACCTCATAATCTTCCTATTCACTGCAAGGAAGAATTTCTCCACCACAAATAGTGATGATCTTACTTTTTTTTGTTGTATTCGAAAATTTGAGTGCATAAAAGTGAGTTAAAAAGAAAGTTCTTATAATAGAGTTCTGGATTCAACTCTTCTTCAGCATTTATTTAGTTGTACTTTGAGATTTAGGTATGTTGTCTGGAGGGGACAAATTAAGGAGATTATTGCTAGATTTGTGAACAGAGTTTTTGTCATGATCTTAAATCTCCTTAAAGAAAGAAAAATATAAATCCGTGTCTCTACCTGAAGATAATTTATTTTAAGTTGTTATTTTTAAATTTCACCAACAACAGCTACTTGACTTTCCTATATAAATGTATATCATCCTACAATTTTTTTTTATTTTTTAACAAAGACTACATTATCTAATAACTTGAAGAATATCTACATGTAAATCTATATTTTCTTTCTATATTGCTATTTTTTGGTCATATTTTATTCATACAACCATGTTCTGATTTTTTTTTTTGAATTGTGGGTCTATTACAAAAATAATTATTATCACACTGATATAGGAATAAAATATGTGTACATCTTAGTCTTAACCTCCTCAAATTCACTTGTGGTAAACTAAATGTTCACTATTAGAAAAACCAACATTAAAAGGGGTTTGGATAAACCCATCTTTTGAATTGTCGATCAATTAGACCAAAATATTTTTATTCCGCAAAGGGGTAAGATTTGTGTACATGCTGCCTCTTAGACTCAACTGTACATTAATATGTTTTTACTACTAAAATATGGTATTGAGCGAGTCTTTATAATCATAAGTGATGGTGATGTTTAAAAATTTGATCATAAATCTTGACAAATTGCCTTACAAAAAGTTAAGGTGATCGTCAGAAATTTGTCCATAAAAATATGGATGTATCGCTAGTTCGCCACAATATTTTCTGCAACAACGAAAATATCATATTGATTGATTTTTCTCTCGATATACTTGACATAAATCTGAAGGAAGTAGAATTGATACACTCCCTACTAGTATTGTTGAGCTCCATCCAATTATACTTTGTTGTTTTTGAAAAATCAAATGATTCTTTTGCTATTAAACTAAAACTATGCTCTTGAAAACTCAATGATAAATTAATGTGTGTGTAGAACATTTCAAGCCATTTCAATGAAATATGTTTTATTTACTAATCATAAGTAACTTTGTTCTACGAGCTGAAATCTCTCTTTTTGAAAGGGTTGAACACGTTGAATTTTATATTTTAGCTTAGCAACTTTGTGATGAATTAACCAATTATGGGATAATGAGTGATGAACTTGTAGAAATGGTAGCTATGGGAAAGGAAAGTTGTGAAGAATCTATAATAATAATCTGGAATGTTGTTTATCCATTAAATTTTTATTAAATTTATTTTCTTAAATGCTCTTTCTTGAACTTTTGAGTGAAGACTCTTGTATATCGATTATAACTTAAAAGAATTCTTAACCATCATTTCTATATTCAACAATGCTAATCTAGGAATTCTCATTCTTTGTCCTCAATCAATTCAAAGTTTTTATTTCTCTAGTTATCTCAGTATGTTATCCGTAAATTTACGAGGAAGCATCTCACCTATATTTCTATGCACTTTTGAATTTGTATGGTTAAAATGATATTGTGAAATCACTTTGACCATACAAAATAGTAAATTATTTGAAATTTACTTCATGTCCATTACAGACTCACTCCTGTTCACTTGCAATACAATTTTCTTGCCTATAGAAAGTAAGATACGTCAATATTAAAGATGAAAGTGTAGGTAAGGTAAGAATTCACCATATTCCCTTTATCTAATTAGGAAAGAGAATATGTGGACCATTTTTCTCGAGATGATAATACTGTGCCCTCCTTATTTGATGCACATAATTTATTTTCGTTGCTACAAAATAGGTGAAAAGTATAATCGATAAGTACGAGACCTGACATCGATCTACCATCCTCATGTACTTTTACTAGTTCGCACATTCTTCATGCAAGGTGATTCATATTCAAGGGAAGGATTTATACCTTTAAGCCTGTGGCATAAGTACTTGAACATGAGACGGGTTTCAATGTTTACCAAATTCCTCTATGGAGTAAATAATCCTTGGTCATTGTGCATGAAGTTCATTGAGACAATAAATTAATTCAAATCATATTGTTCTCAAAGTTTTGGAGGAGCTAGAAAACTCTTTAGGATTACTTCATCCTTGGTGATCACTACATTTCCCATACTATCATTATCTACAGTACATAGAAATTCGATTAATTATGTTCCCGCACAATCCGATTGTTTGTAGTTGTGAAAGGGGGATGAAGGTATTTACAAAATGAGGAACTCACGAAAATCATGACAGTTCCATATATATTTTAGCCATTTTGATAATATTACAAGGTTGATATTTCTTTAACATATTCAGATATTTGCTATATTACCCTCAAAAACCTTTCTTAAAAAAGATTTTTCTTTGGTCGTATAGGCCAATTTATTAATTAACCAAAAATGAAAATAAAATTTTGGCCCAAGCCCAAAATAAAAAAATCAAAATAATTTATTTCTAATATGATTAGGGTAAAATCCTTTTTCATTAACCCTACCTATAAATGCTAATTGCAGCTTACACTTGAGCTCATTTTCTTTGTTTAGGGCTGACTGTTACTCAATTAATTTTTCTCTTGTGGGCTGTTCCAGCTCTCTAATCCAATGTTCTTGTCTCTATTCTTCTCAAACAAGAAGTGTCAATCACCCAAAGTAATGTAACTCCTATCTTTTCCTTCTCTTTTTCATCACCATTCTAACTCTTTGTTGTTTCTCCAAGTGACAGAGCTTTTTTCTCTGAAAAACTTATCTAGAATTTTAAAATTTTCTTTTGCGTTTAAAAATCGGCTATAAGAGAATCAAAGCAAACTCTTCAATTTCTTACCTAGAAGATGTTACTCTATTCCAAATCACACATGTAATCATTACACATTACTAATATATATTTAGTGAATTGAGATTAAAATGGAAATTTAAACATGAGAATACTACATTTCAAACAAGTAATAGATTAGACTTTCCTTTGTTTTAGATCAAGGGTGTTATTGCAATTCGCTTGAGTTAGTTTATCTACTATTATAAATAGTAGAAACTAGGGTTTATTTTAGGGGTTAATTTTTGAATGAAAATTTGATGTTTATACTTCTTTGTGAGTTTGGGGAAACCCTTATATCTGTTCAATTGAACCTTCTTGATAGGTCTTCACTTGTATGAGTTCAATTTCTTTTTAACCTTAAGAGTTTATTCTAGTAATAAAAACTTTTAGTTGCTAGATCATCTATTTTTATTCTTCTGAATCTCTCTGTCCTTCTTTCTACTTCTTGATAGTATATTTTGTTTGATTGATTGTAGTTCGCTTTATTGTTTTTGCATTTAGTATTACATCAATTGGTATCTCTCCCTCTGCCTTTCTATTACTATACCATAATTCTTGCTTGCTTTATTGTGGTACTAGGCAAGTCTATCCTTCAAGGCATAAACAAATTAAATCACCATGATTTTTTGTCACCGTTGGAAATTGTACTTGATACATTATGATTTTCAACTCACTTCCTTAATGACCAGGTAATGTTTTGACTGTATTCTAAAAAAATATATATTTCTGATGCAAAAGGAATTTTTCTCTAGTTAACAATATATTGTATTGTCTTTCATTATGTTCCATGAATCTACTAGTCTAGGTAGGTATTAAGTGAATTTTAGTGCACCTCTAATATCTGAAGATATTTATGTCTTCATAATCCAATTATTAGGCCAAGTAATGGATGTATACATGTCATCTATACCTACATTCCTCCTCGTCCTGATCCAAAAATTCAAGAGAATTGACCCCAACTAGCTTAGAATTGACACGTAGTTGTTGTTTATATCAATATTTTTTTGACAAATGTCTTTATCACAACTTCCACATAATGCCTCATAATGTAATTTTATACCAGTATGATCAATATACGGCTAGCTTTGATATTCACTTAAATTTTCCTTAGTTTGGTATTGGATTACATAGCATTGAGTATTTAGTGGGTGTGCAGGAGTTATTATTTTCAAATTATCTAGTTTAAAGTGTCACTTGACTTGAAACACAATGATCCATAACTAATGTAAAAATATAGGATATAAAAGAAAATTAATAATCTTTTTTTCTATACTTAAGTATTTGGGCGATCTATTAAATGTTGAAACATTTAATACTAGAAGTTTTGTATTTTGAATGAGTGATTTGCGTACGTTGACCGCAATGATGTTGAAACCCAATTTAAAATTTTTGTAAGCTACAAAGTGTGTTGAGCTCTTTTTGGAGGATATTCCCACTAATTGTGACTTTCCAAATTGTCACACTTTTCTTGTGGATGTGATTCATCTCATAGAGTTCAACAAAATTTCGATATATATAAATTCCCCTACTTCAAGGCTTGTCAGCATGTAGAATCGATAAACTCGAATACAAGAGTTGATGTACCCTGAAAAATAGAGTTTCAGTCTTTGCGGTTAGTGGATTCAGATTTGCATTTGATTTGTGAGAGAGAAGATGAAGGGTAAATTGGGTCACACTAGGTGTGACAATATATTTGCAATTTTTTTGTCACAACTACAAAAAATATATTGCAATCAAATAGTAATAAAAAGAATAATTTTATTCATAAAGATTGTGAGTACAAATATGTTTATTACTTGTTTCCTTTCTCTTAGGATTTCTCCGTGATTCAAGGGTTGTTAGTGTCATTCAAACTAAGGATGATGTGGACCTCCTTAGGATTTATTTGATATCAATGAAATAATTTTATGGATCTTGTTAAAAAAATTTGGTTGCCAAGAAGAGGGCACCCACATCATCAGTACTTTACGAATATTTCATGAATATATGAAATTTTAGAAATTCCTATTCAAGGAAATATATTACACTATATATAAGTAGTCTCTATGAACCTTAAATAAAATGGGACTCATCTTGTAGAGTCCCATCTCAAATGTCGAATCGTTAAATAAATTGGACTCACTTTTGTCCCGTGAAACTTTTTTGGTAGTTCACTTAAGTGTCTTGTTGGATAGAGTTCTATTGTTTGATTGATCATTCCAGAAGAGGTCTTATGCTTATAAGTGTAAAATCTAATAGAAGCCAATCTCAACAAAGATCTCACTCTAGCAAGGTACTGAATAAGACCTCAAAGCACATTTGGGAAAGTAGTTTCACTCTCCCATCCAAATGTGGATACGAGATCCAATTTCTAGAATTCCTCGACAGTACAACATATCTGCCTTTGCAGATCTAGCGTGAGGCATGAACAATGTGCTCAAGCATACTAGCCTAAACTTAAGATTGAGCAGAGCATTCATTATTTACAAAAGTAGACCGCAAATAAGTAATTAGTCTTGGAATCAGTCTCAAATATTTAAATAGAGATGTGTTGTAACAACATAATCTAGCACTACATCTCTAAGAAATTCCAAGTGCTAATAGCATTGTGGAATCTCAGGTAGAATGTAAGATCCATGAGTTACCGCTTTAATAAGCAACGAAGGGTCGTGAAACTTGTAACGTAACAGTGATTTCCAAAATCCATACATTGACTAGCTTCTTATCATTCGCGATGAAGTGCGTTTGCATAGTTGCATCAATAAAATCAATGCCCATCCAAATCCATTTCATTAATGATAAAGCTGCTACTTTGTCCGCCCGAGCTGAGGTAGACACCTATTAGTGCCTCAACTCCTGTGGGGAAGTAGCAACTTTATCATTTATGAAATGATTTGGATTGCACATTGATTTTGTTTATGCACCTATGACATGTGAATGTTAAAAAGATAGTTGATGTCTGGTACTTTGAATTACGGCTGATTACAAGTTCCATGATCCTTCACTGCTTGTTGAAGCTCTAACTCAAGGATCATACATGCTATCTGAGATTTCACAATGATATCAGCACCAGGAATTCTTGGAGATGCAGTGCTAAATTATGTTGATTCAACACATTTTTATTTCAAGTGTTTTAATTGACTCCATGACTAATTATTGATTTGAGGTTTGCTTCTGTAAACAATTACTGATATGCTCAATCTGCAGTTAAGTATGGCATGCACAAACACTTTTTTAATTCCTCTCCAAATCTGCAGAGACAGATGTACTGTTGAGAATTTGAGAATTTTGATCTTCTGTCCACGTTAGAAGGGGAAGCTGAAACTACTTTTCAAAGGTGCATGGAGATGTTGTTGGTGAGACCTTTGTTGATTCTAGTTTTGACAAAGATACCTGATACATTTCTTAACATAAGACCTCTTGTAGAACCGTTGGTTACACCTCTAACAGTAAAACTCCAACCAATAAGAGAGTTAAGTGAACTATGTGCCCAGAAAGGTTATTTATAAAAGTAATTAGTTTCTTCATGTGACAGAGACTCGACATTTGTAGACATTTAAATTGTGTGGAACTCTACCAGATGAATCCAACTTCAGTTAGAATTCTTGAAGATTAATCCTAGCTCACACTATATAAAGGATACTATATTCCTTAGAGAGAGATCTCAAAAATTTCATAAATTCATGGAAAATTTACAGAAAGATCAAGACGTGGGCGGACTAGTCGTGAAAACAAAATACGTCATGAAAGTCCACAAAATCCTCTTTACATGGAGATTAAATAAAATTCATTTTAGATGCAAACTATCCAACATAAGAATCAAGAAAGTGAAAAAATTGAACTTAAAAAAAAACTTAATTAATAAAATAATATTTTTTCTTTATACATAAAATTTATTGCGAATAAATTTTCTCCTAGAACACTAAATGAAAATTATATTTTATTTTGGGGTTTAATAAGTTTTATCCGAGTTGAAGAATTGGTCAAAATCCAGTCAACGTTGTAAAAACATTGAATATTTATTGATCAAATTCTTCATTCAAAAGTCAAATAGATCGTTTGATGAAATTAATTAACCAGACGAGAGTAAAGATAGATCGAGTATCTTTGGGGTCTATCTCATACCTTCTAAATAGTATTTTTCTCCAAAAAGTTTGGAGATACATGAAATTTGATGAAGTTAAGTTAATATAATGAGATTCACCTCAATTAGTATAATTAACATTTTTTTATTGATATAAGATGTCACAATAAAGATGTCACATTTCATTTAAATATGAGAACTATCTCTGTGGATGGAGCTGATCTATCTTGGGGATATAACAATGGTGTGTTGCTTCTATATATGTGCTTGTTTCCCATCTTTAATACTATTATCGTGTAAGACTAAGACAGTTTGGACATGCAATGATAAGATGTGTAGATTACATATCGATGAGTAGGTGAGAGAGGTTGGCTATAGTGGTTGCAAAGAAAGATAGAAGTAGACAGAAGATATATTGGAGAGAGGTGATAATAGAAAATTTAATGCAACTTTATAATACCAAGGACATGAATTTATATAAAAAACTATGGAGGATACATACTAGCATATCAAGTTAATAGGTGGTGTATGGATATCTTGATTACAATGGTCGGTGTTTGTCATTGTATATATCCAATTGTTTGTTCTTATTTTAAATAATCTATCTAGAAAATTGTTCATTGATTTATCGTATTAAAATTTTCATATCTCTGCACCCTAAAGATTGATTTTGCATCATTTCCTTGTTAATTACTATTTTTTTTACATGAGCCAAGAGTCTTTCTGAAATAATCTTTTACCTTTACGAGATAGTGGAAAGATGCACGTATATTAAATTCCTGTGGGTCGTGCTTAAAAATGGACTCTTTCAAGAACCCTTTTCGTCAAATAGTACTCTCCTCCTCTCTTTTAATTGTATAATGTTTGTTTGGAGTATAGATCTTTGTAGAAAATGAGCTTAAAATTCTTAATGGGGTGTTTGATTATGTGATTGAAATTGAGTTTTTTGATGATGGAAGTGAATTATTTACCAATAAGCATGCCCCCTTTGATTAATATGCTAATAAGGAAGAAGAAATTGGGAAATTTTGAGAAATAGGTGAATTTCGATTATGTGGTAGGAATCGAGTGTTGTGTTGTGAGCTGAGGGTCTATTGGAAACTCCGTGTTAGGGGTAACGTTGTGTACACACAGTCCTCTTTAGACCCTCTTAGACTCAAATGTACATTAATACATTTTTACTACTAAAATATGATATTGATCAAGACATCATTAGCATAAGTGATGGTGATGTTCAAAAAATTGATCATAAATCTAGACAAATTGCCTTACAAAAAGATAAGGTGATCGTTAAAATTTTGTCCACAAAATTATGGATGTATCGCGAGTTCGCCACAATATATTCAGCATTAATGAAAATATCATATTGATTGATTTGTCTCTTGATATATTTGACATACTTCTGAAGGGAGTGGAATTGATACACTCCCTACTCTGTCCAGTTATACTTTGTAGTTTTACAAAAATCAAATCATTCTTTTCCTATTAAACTAAAACTATGATCTTGACAACTCAATGATATAGTAATGTGTATGTAGAACTTTCCAGCCCATTTCAATGGAATTTTTTTCTTTACTAATCATGAATAGCTTGGTTCTGCGGGTTGAGATCTCTCTTTTCAAAAAGGGTCAAACACGGCGAGGTTTGGCAATTTAGCTAAGCAACTTTGTGATGAATTAACCATTTATGGGATAACGAGTGAGGAACTTGTAGAAGTGGTAGGTATGAGGAAGAAAGTCGTGAAGGACACTACGATAGCAATTTTGAATGCTAGTTTATCTATTAATATTTTCCTAAATTCATTTTAAAGTTTAGTTAACATTTATTTTTCTTGACATTTCCAGTAAGGTTGTAACTTAAAAGAACTCTTAATTACCATTCCTATATTCCATTATTCTAATCTAGGAATTTTTTTTTTTTGCTCCTATTTTTTTTATCAATTAATATAAATGTTTTTATGTTGTTCGTATATTTATGAGCAAGCATCTCAACTATATTTTTTTGCACTTTTCAATATTTATTGTTATAACGATATTATGAAATTACTATGACCATACAAAATAGTAAATTCTTTGAAATTTACTTCATATCCATTAAAGACTCATTGTCCTTAACTTGCAATACAATTTTCCTAATTAAACAGTCTTTCTTATAGAAAGTAAGATACGCCAATACTGAAGATGGAAATAAAGTTAAGGTAAGAAGAATTCTTCATATTCCCTTAATCTAATGATGAAAGAATGTGTGGACCATTTTCTCGAGATGATAATTTTGTGCCCTCCTAATTTGATACGCATATTTCCTTTTTGGTAGCTAAAAGAACGTTGAAGGTATAGTCGATAAGTTGGGGACCCGGTATTGAACTATCGTCCACATCTACTTTTACTTGTTTGCACATTCTTAAGTTTGTGACATAAGTACTTGAACATGTGTAGGGTTTCAATGAATACCATATTCCTCTACTATATAAGTCTAACGGTTAGGGGGACATAATTTCTTTAGACTTTGTTGATTACGGTGTATTAGAATTTTATATCTAAAGAGTAAATCATCGTTGGTCATTGTGCATACTGGGAGTTCATCGAGAGAATCAACAAATTCGATTCATATTGTTCTCAAATTTTTGGAGGAGCTAGAAAACTCTTCAGGATTACTTCATCTTTGGTGATCAATAAATCTCTTATAATTATAAACTATAGATGAAATTTTAATTTCTTATATTCCTACACCATCTGCATGTTAGTAGTTGTTAAGGGGGATGATGTTATTTTCTATATGAGAAACTCATGAAAATTTTGGCAATTTCATATCTTTACTACTTTGAAATATTACGTTATTGACATTTCTTTACCATATTTAATATTTTATACTTCCTCAATTCCCCCAAAAACCCTTTTTTTAAAGATTTTTTTTGGGGCCATGTAGACCATTTAATTAATTATCAAAAAATGAAAATAAAGTTTTGGCCCAAGCCCAACCTAATTTGATTAGGGTAAAGCCTACTTTTATAAACCCTAACTATAAAATCTGTTCTTACTGTGTTGCCTCCTTGCTCGCGGCTGAATATTACTCTTCTTGATTCTTCTGGGTTGTACCAGCTCTCTATTCCAAAGTTCTCATATCTCTTCTTCTCATACAAGATGTGTCAGTCAACCAAGCTAACAACTCTTATATTTTCCCTTCCTTTATTCATTATTGATAGATTAGATTCGAAGTAATTTGGATACCTTAGAAGATTAATGAAACAAGCATGGAAGGTTTAAAATATACTAAAATAAAAATTAAGCAAGAGGTGACTACATTTTAAATAATTAAAAGGCTAGCCTTTTCTTTGTTTTTGCTCAAGGTTATTATTGTAAGTAGCTTAGGTTCGTTTATCTACTATTATAAATAGCAGATATTAGGATTTGTCTTAGGGGTTTGTTTTTGAATGCACATTTAATGTTTAGGCTACGTTGTGAATTTGGGAAATCCTTACATCTGTGCAATTTACTTCTCCATTAAAGACTCATTTTCCTTAACATGCAATACAATTTTCTTACTTAAATAGTCTTGGTTATAGAAAGTAGATACGCCAATGCTTATGATGGAATATAGTTAACGTAAGAATTCTTCATATTCTCTTTAGCTAATGATGAAAGAGAATGTGGACCATTTTCTCGAGATGACAATTTTGTGCCCTCCTAATTTTATGCGCATATTTCCTTTTGTGTAGCTAAAAGAAGGTTGAAGGTATAGTCGATAAGTTGGAGACCTGACATTGAACTATCATCCGCATCTACTTTTACTTGTTTGCACATTCCTAAGTTTGTTACCTAACTACTTGAACATGAGCAGTGTTTCAATGAATACCATATTCCTCTACTATATAAGTCTAATGGTTAGGGGGACATAATTTCTTTAGATTTTCTTTATTACGGTGTATTAGAGTTTTATATCTAAAGAGTTAAATCATCGTTGGTCATTATGCATACTGGGATTTTATTGAGAGAATCAAAAAATTCGATTCATATTGTTCTCAAATTTTTGGAGGATCTAGAAAACTCTTAAGGATTACGTCATCTTTGGTGAGCAATAAATCTCGTTTCATACTATACTATAAATGAAATTTTAATTTCTTATATTCCTAGACCATCTGCATGTTCGTAGTTGTTAAGGGGGATGATGGTATTTTCTATATGAGAAACTCACGACACTCTTGGCAATTTCGTATTTTAACTATTTTGAAAATATTACGTTAGTGACATTTGTTTACTATATTTGATATTTTTATACTCCCTAAATTACCCCGAAAACACTTTTTTTAAAGATTTCTTTTTGGGGCCATATAGACCATTTAATTAATTATAAAAAATGAAAATAAAGTTTTGGCCCAAGCCCAACCTAGTCTAATTATGGTAAAGCCCACTTTTAATAACCCTAACTATAAAATCTATTCTTATTGTGTTGCCTCCTTGCTCGCGGCTGAATATTACTCTTCTCGATTATTGTGGGTTGTATTAGCTCTCTTTTACAACGTTCTTATACCTCTTCTTCTCATACTAGATATGTCAGTCAACCAAGGTAACAACTCCTTTCTTTTCCATTCCTTTATTCATTACTGATGAGGCCGATTCAATGTAATTTGGATACCTTAGAAGATTAATAAAACAAGCATGGAAAGTTTAAAATACACTTAAATGAAAATTAAGCAAGAGGTAACTACATTTGAAATAATTAATAGGCTAGCCTTTTCTTCGTTTTATCTCAAGGTTATTATTGTAACTAGCTTAGGTTTGTTTATCTACTATAATAAATAGCACAAACCAAGATTTGTCTGAGAGGTTGGTTTTTGAATGCATATTTAATGTTTAGGCTACTTTGTGAATTTTGGGAAACCCTTACAGCTGTTCAATTTAACCCTCTTGATTATTTGGGTAAGTCTTCACTTTTATGAATTCAATTTCATTCTCCATTAGATTTTACTCTAGTAATTAATTGCTTTTAGTTGATAGATCATCCTTTTTTTTCTTCTAAGTCTCCTCGTCTTCTTTTCTATTTATTATTAGTATATTTTGTTTCCTTTATTGTTCTGGCAACTACAAGTACATCAAATATGTCTCCCTCTTCCATTCTATTTCTAAATCATATATATTGTTTGCTTGATCGTGTTACTAGGTAAGTCTATCCTTCAAGTCATAAATAGAAGAAATCACCTAGATTTTTCCACTGGTGAAAATTGTACTCGATACCTTATGGTTCTCAACTCACTTGCTTGTTGACCAATTAATGCTTTGATTGTATGCTAAAAAAAAAAAAATTCTGATGCAGAAGGAATTTTTCCTCTAGTGAACAATATATTGGATGCCTTTTTATTATGTTCCATGAACCCTACTATTCTAGGTAGGTATTGAGTACATTTTGGTGCACCTCCAATATGTGAAGTTCTTTGTGTCTTCATAATCCATTTAGTAGGTTATCATAGTGCGAGGATTGCAAGTATAACTTATACATGTCACCTAGGTATCCATTCCATCTCGCCATGATCCAAAAAACAAAAAGAATTGACCCCAACTAGCTTAGAACTGACACATAATTGTTGTTTTTATCAGTTTTTGTTTGACAAGTGACTTTACCATAACACATCCTTTTATACTAGTATGATCAATATACTGTTAGCTCTGATATTCACTTAAATTTTTCTTACTCTAATATTGGATTACTTAGAATTTGGTGTTATAGGGATGTTCAGGAATTTTTTTGTCCATATACCTAATGGAAAGTTGCATTTTGCTTGGACCTTATTTATCCATAGATTATGTAAAATATAGGAAATACGAAGAAACATCGTAGCATTGTGCGTTGCAGGAGTTATTATTTTCTAGATACTAATGCAAAGTGTGATGATCTTGGACCGCAATGATCTATTGTGTCATGTACCACCACTTCCTTGTTCAAATTCGGCATCAGGACAAGGGAGAAAATCTAGATTTATGAAGAGGTTGGTAAAATACTCTAGAACATCCTACATATATTCAGGAAGGGTTTAGAATTTCCTAAAACTTTGATAGAATTCTAGAATAGGACTGAAGTGTAAATATTGTAGGGAACTTTAAAGTAGATAATATTTACACTTTGACCTTTTGGAGGTAATATAAATAAAGGACCTCTCATTGAAAAAATGTTCCAACCAAGTGTAAAACATTCAACAAAGTAATACTAAGCCTTTTTTGTAAGCTTTTCAAGTTTCTTTAAGTCTTTCTTGCATTCTCTTAGCGGTCTTAGATTCAAAAGTCCTACTTGAGCTTACAAGACCGTGAAATATTTTAAGTTGTCAAGTGTTGCATATAACATTAGTTAGACTCAAAGTCTCCGACAATGTCATATCATATCAAATGTTTGTAGTAAGGGAATGACCAATGAAGGATATATAAACGTTGCTAGCACCACAACAATAAAGATGGATGGTGGAAATAAGATCTAAAAGGGAAATAAGCACCACAAGAGTAGTAAGGAAATGTTGTTCGACCCTACACCAAGCAAGGCCCTAACATGTCATCCACATTTGACCATTGAAACAAGTGACGATGATTATGGTGATTAGGCTATTGACACCACCATCGGAGAGAAATGGGTCAGAAAGGTTCAAATGGAGAGGTACACCATAGAGATATTAGACTGGCATTTTGATGATGTTGATGAAAAGTTAAAGACTCTAAAGGACCTTACAAAAACAATAACATTCACAAGGAGTTAAAGGGACACCAGCATGCCGAGTTCGAGATGAAGGAGGCCATCACTTTCTTGGAGTTTCGGCTCATTGATGCGCTATGTATGATTGCAGCTATGAGAGTCGAGAATAAAGCACTTAATGAGGGCGTGTAAGGTGAAGGATCGACATCATATGGCCGATATAGGGAAGCCAAGGTCGAGGATCCCAAGTCACATATGCTCAAATGCATCCGTGATTCGAAAGAAGCGGAGAACTTCTTATGGCACTTGGAGAATTACTTCAAGTGTAGTTCGGTAAAGAGTGACAAAAACAAGATCAACATTGTTGTGTTGTATCTTGAAGGCTTGTAAGAGTGTAAACCTTATAAACTTAAAGATGATACTTGAAGTACCCTTAGAATGGAGTTTCAATTTTTGAAGTGTGTGGCTTTATATTTGCATTTTATTTGCAAGAGAGGAGATGCCGAGTAAATTAGGTCAAACTAGGCATGCAAGTTAGTTGCACAATTTTTTCCCAAATAGAAAAAAATTATTGCAATCACTGAAAAAAAAAAGAATGAGTTTATTTATCTTGTTAAAGTATTTGGTTGTCAAGAAGAGTGCGCCCATATCTTGATCACTTCATGAATATATGAAATTCTAGAGATGCATATTCAAATAAATATATGCACTTTATATATGTGTTAGCTAGAGTGTAGGGTAAGTAGTCTCCAAAAACCCTAAATGAAATTTAATTCATCTTGTAGAGTCTCACAAAATTTTGATGTCTCAAATGTCAAGTTTTTGTCCCATGAATTTTTTTGTGACGCATAGTTCACTTAATAGTCTTGCTTGATAGAGTTTTATTGGTTGAAGTCTAATGAACTATTCAAGAAGAGGCCTTATGCTTAGATATGTGGTATCTTTGTCGAAGCCAGTATTAACAAGGTTCTATCTCTAGCAAGGGACTAAAAATCATCTCAAAGCACCGTTGGGAAAGTAGTTCAACTCTCCCATCTAAACGTTGACACAAGATCTAATTTGTCATAATCCTTAAAAGTACAAAAAAGTCTTTGTACTGCAGATTGAGCATAACATTCATTATTTACAAAAATAGACCGCAAATAAGTAATTAGTCTTGGAATCAGTCTCGAATATGTGGTGTAACAAAATAATATAGCACTACATCTCCAACAAATTCAAAGTGCTTATAGCATTTTGGTATGTCAGGTAGCATGTAAGATCCGTGAGTTAGAGCTTTAACAAACAACGAAGTGTCACAAAACATGTAAAGTAGCAGTGATTTCCAAGTACCGTATATTGACTAGGTTCTCAACATTCACGAGGAAGTTCCTTAGAATAGTTGCATCAATAAAATCAATGTCCATCCAGATCCATTTCAATAAATGATAAAGTTGCTACTTCCACGCCTGAGCTGAGGTAGGTACCTATTAGTGCCTCAGAACATTAGCTACTATCTTACTTATAATCTCCTACTTTACCCAATTATACATTTCTACCAAAGGCAAACTCTTTGAAAAAGTATTGAACTTGATAATTATCCCTAGGAATGAACCCCATTTTAATATTTAATGGTTCATTACGGATAAATCTCAAAATTTTACGAGTACATCCAAGCTTGAACATTGCAACACTCCAAATTATTTTATTTTTCCTAATGTTGAAAGACCCTCATGATGATTTTCATAAGTCATAATCAAATGTATACTGATAGCATATTTGATAAAAGAGTCTCCAAGTTACCTAAAGGATTCCAAATGAAACTTCGGCATGCATTTCTTTGTTGTCAACACTTTCAAAACCTTAGCAGTTGGGATAAAAAAATTTAGTTTGCCCTATAAAGTTCAAAGATTAAAGAAGACACATAGTAATTGGCGAGAGATTCTTGTTCTAGAGAATCTTATGAATCTAAGGTATACACGTATGAGAGTGAATCTGTTCGGGTGGAATATAACAAATTCAGTGCCATACGTGTATACCTTAGAATTCATAATATTCTCAAGCTTTGGAATCTCTCCTAATACCAATATGTTTTGCTACAACCTTAAGATTTTATATGGGAAGCAGTCATGTAGAATAAACTTGAACTGCAAGCAAAAACTTTGTATCCCAATTGCAAAGGTTTTGGAAGTAATGACAACAAAAAAATTCCTCTAGAAGTTACATTTGGAATAACTTGGGAAACTTGGAGACTCTATTCTCAAATCTGATGTTAGTATACAATTATTTAAGACATATGTAAGTCATCACGAGGGTTTTCTCACAATTAAGAAAAACAAAATCATTTCCAATGTTACACTGTGGAAGTTTGGATGTGCTCGTAAAATATCAAAATTTAATCTATAATGAACAATTCAATCTTAAAATGTGAATCGTTCGTGATGATAATTCTCGAGTTCATTACTTTGGTTAAGAGTTCCTATTTCCTTCAATAAAAATGTATAGTAGGGAAAGACAAACTATTAGAAATAGTAAGAAGTAGTTGATGTGGTTGAAGTACTAATAGGTTCCTACCTCAATTTGTGTGGGGAAGTAGCGACTTTACCATTTATGAAATAACTTTTGTTGCACATTAATTTCGTCCATACACATATGACAAGACACTTCCCTATGAATGTTGAGAATCAAGTCAATATGTCTGGTACTTTGAATCCATGATACATTACAAGTTCCATGATCCTTCAATGCATGTTTAAGCTCTAACTCAAGGATCATACAAGCTACATGAGATTCCACGATGATATCAACAGATGGAATTCTTGGAGATACAATGCTAGATTATGTTGTTACAAGATATATCTATTTCAACTATTCAAACTGACCCCATGACATATATTATAGATTTGATGTATGCTTCTATTAAAAATGAATGATATGCTCAATCTGCGGAAAAAGGTTGGCATGCACAAGCACCTTCTTCTTCATGACTAGCCAAATTTTCAAAGACTACACTGAAATTTATAGAACCAATAAGAGATATGAATAAAAATTTAATCCAAAAAAGTAAATTTTCTAAAAAACTTACCTGAATATTAAAAACCTTTTAAATCGGAAAAAGATCAAGTCCACTGAACTCACACTTTCCCCTTAAGGAAAGTATTACCCTCTAGTATCCGAGGTTTGATTATAAATATAGCCTCCTAGAGTAAAATGATCTTAATCAGCATAGTGTAGATATAAAAAACTCTATTGTCAGTGAACCAATACGTAGTAGGAAAGTACACAAAAGAAAATGTGTGAAGACGACGACGAAGAAGAACTTAATAATATACAGCAAACACCCAAACACTCTTGCATATTACAATTGAAAGTCCTTCATTCTTTTTAAATGTACAACATAAATCAATTGGAGTTTTGACAACATTGAAATTTAAGTACTTGAACTTATCCAATACATTTTCAATATAATGAGATGAGATAATGTTAGTCCCTAGGGAGTTTTTATAATCCTGACCTCTATGATCAAATCAGCAACTCCTAAGTTCTTCATATCGAACTTGCTGGACATCATGCGCTTAGTATCATTTATATCGTCTATGTCTTTACTCATTATTAACATTTCATCAACATACAAACAAACAATGACTTCATGATTCATAACATTTTTAATGTAAACACATATATCACATTCGTTAATGTTGAATATATTTGCCAACATTGTTTGGTCAAATTTAGCATGTCATTGTTTGGGTGCTCGCTTGAGTCCATAAAGTGATTTCACAAGTATGCGCACTTTATTTTCTTTACCAGGAACTATAAACCCTGCATGATGTTCATAGTAAATTTCTTCCTCCAACTCTCCATTTAAGAAGGTTGTCTTTACATCCATTTGGTGGATTTTAAGACATGCACTGCTGCTAGTGCTATTAACATCCTAATTAATGTTATCCTTTTTACTGGAGAGTATGTGTCAAAATAGTGCAGACCTTCCTTTTGTCTGTACCCTTTGACTACGAGTCTAGCCTTATATTTGTCAATAGTCCCATCACATTTCATTTTCCTTTTAAAGATCCACTTTGATCCTAAAGGTTTATTTCTTGGAGGAAGATCAGTCAATTCCCAAGTGTGATTACTTAAAATTGATTTGATCTCACGATTAACTGCTTCTTTCTAATAAGTTGACTTCGATGAAGACATAACTGCTTTAAATGATTTAGGCTCATTTTCAAGCAGTAGTGCTACCAAATATGGTCCGAAATAAGAAAATTTTTGTTCGCGAGTACTACCCCTAGGTTCCTCACTAGTTAGAATATTTTCCATTGATTCTTCACGTGGTCGTTTAGGTCTTTCACTTTTTTACTCACTTTCTATTTTATATGGATAAACGTTTTCAAAAAACTTTGCATTATATAATTTAATTACGGTACTAATATGGATCTCAGGATTATAAGATTTGTGAAGTAAAAACCGACAGGCTTTACTGTTCATAGCATATTCAATAAAGACACAATCTAGTGTTTTGGGTCAAATTTTTACCCTCTTCGGTAAAGGAATCTCTACCTTGGCAAAACACCCCCACACTTTGAAATATTTTAAGTTGACTTTCCTTCCTTTCCACAAATCTTATTGAATTGATTTTTTTTTTGATGGGGTACTCTATTGAGCATTTTATTACCTGTAAGGATGTTTTCCCCCAAAAGGTATCGTGGTGAACCAGAATTGATCATTAAGGCATTCAACATTTCCAATAATGTTCTGTTCTTTCGTTTTGCCAAACTATTTGATTGTGGTGTATAAGGTGCAGTAGTTTGATAAATAATACCATATTCCAAATATATCTCTGCAAAAGAATATTCATATTCCCACCCCTATCACTCCGAGTCATTTTTATCTTTAGATTCAAACAGTTCTCCACTTCATTTTAGTATTGCTTATATGCATCAATTGCTTCATGCTTACTATTAAGCAAATATACATAACGAAATTGAGTGCAGTCATTAATGAAAGTTATAAAGTACTTTTTTCCCACCACGAGATGGTGTTGACTTCATATCGCATACATCTTTGTAAATTAAGTCAAAAGTTTTTGAATTTCTTTCAATAGACTTATAAGGATTTTTAACAAACTTACTTTCCACACAAATTTCGCATTTCGATTTATCATATTTAAAATCAGGCAATACTTCTAGATTAATAAATTTTCGCAAGGCTTTGTAATTTACATGTTCCAAACTGGCATGACATAAATCATTTAACTCCAATAAGTAAACAGAAGCGGAATTTTTATATTACTATCAACAAACATAACATTAAGTTGGAAAAGACCCTCATCGAGGTAGCCCTTTCCTATTAACATTTCATTCTTACTTGTTAGAGCTTTATCACTTACTAGGACACACTTAAACTCATTCTCAACGAGTAGTGCGGCATAAACTTAATTCTTTCTAATAGTAGGGACATGCAGAACATTGTTCAAAGTCTACACCTTGCCGGATGTCATTTTCAACATTAATTTTCCAGTTCCTGTAATCCTTTAACAAATCTTCATCGTACTCAGCATGAGTTGTACGTTGCAAAGGCTTCTTTTGCAGAGAAAATATGTCTAGTAGCACCTGAGTCGAGAAAAAACTCCTTGTGATTTCCAACTAAGTTACACTCCGAGGTCATTGCAAACAAGTCACTTGCATCTTCCATCTTCTCCATGATGTTTGCCTGAGTTTTGCCTTTGCCATTAAACTATCATATTTTTCTTTCCACCACCGATGAGGGACAAATGCTTTTTCATTAAATCATTAGAGGACTTTTCAAGTTCTCAACTTTTCCAATTCCTCTCTTTCCCTCTATTTCCCATCTTCTGGCTACATACCCAACAAAAACTACTTCCAAAATGTGTTTGGAGATATTATTGGGTTCGTTGTTTGTGCAATCTTTGTTGATTCTAGATCTAAAAACTCGACATTCGTAGACATCAAATTTGTGTGGTACTCTACTAGATGAGTCAAATTTCAATTAGGCCTTCTTGAAAACTACCAGCTTACACTATATAAAGTGTAATATATTCCTTAGAGAGGGATCTTGAAAATTTCATAAAGTCATGAAAGATTTACAAAGATATCAAGATGTGGGTGGACTCTTCTTGATAACAAAATACTTTTAAAAAAAGATCCATAGAAACCTATTTACATGGATATAAAATAAAATCCATTTAAGGTGAAAATTATCCGTTAGAAGAATCAAGTGAGGGATATAATTGTACCCAAACTATTAATTAATAAAATATTCTTGTTTCATCATATTTATTTTGTGGTTGGAGTTTATTTTCGATAAATAAGATTTAGTGCAAACAAATTTTGTCTCTTTGAACCTAACAAATATTTATAATTTCTTTTAGGGTTTGATTAGTTCGATCAGAGTTGATTAATTGGTAAAATGTTTTAGAAATTGAAGAGAAAAAATGAATATTCGTTGATCAAATCATTCATTTTGCAGTCTGATAGATCTTTTGTAGAAATTAATTAATCAGACAAGAATAAAGATAGATCAAGTTCCTTTGGGGTCATCTCTTGCCTTCAATGTAGTATTTATCTTCCCAAAGCTTGGAGATGCACACACAAGAAGAGGCCTTATGTGTAAAAATGTATTAAGTATCTTTTACAAAGCTAGAATCAACAAAGATCGCACCAATAAAGTACCTAACAACATCCCCAACCACATTGGAGAAAGTAGTTTCACTCTCCATCCAAACGTAGACAAAATATTCGATTTCTCAAAATTTTCAACTGTATAACTTATTTGCCTTTGCAGATTTGGCGAGGCATGAAGAATATGCTCATGCAGGCTAGCCTTAACTGCAGATTGAGTATATCATTCATTATTTACAAAAGTAGACCACAAATAAGTAATTACTCTTGAAATCAGCCTCGAATATTTTAAATACAGATGTATTGTAACAACATAATCTAGCATTACATCTTCAAGAAATTTCAAGTGATAATAGCATCGTTGAATCTCATGTATTACGTAAGATCTGTGAGTTAGTGTTCTAATAAGCAGCGAAGGGTCGTGAAACTTCTAATGTAGCTTCTTAGCATTCACGATGAAGTGCCTTAAGATAGGTGCATCAATAATATCAATGTCCATCCCGATCCATTTCATAAATGATAAAGCTGCTACGTTGCCTGTCCGAGCTGAGGTAGGCACCTGTTAGTGCCTCAACCACATCAACTACTCTCTTGTTTCTAATCTCCTATACTTTACCCTACAACACATTTCTACTGAAGGCATCAAGAAATTATTTTAAAGTTGTAAACTTGTGGATTATAACTAAGAATTGTCCACACTTTAATATAAAATGGTTCATTATATATAAGTCTCAGAATTTTATGAGCACATCCAAGATTGAACGATGCAACATTGGAAATGATTTTATTTTTCTTAATGTTGAGAAGACCCTCATGATAATTTTTATAAGTCTTAAACGATTGTATACTAATAGCATATATGAGAAAACAGTCGCCAAGCTTATCAAGTGATTCCAAAAAAAAATTCTAGAGACATTTCTTTGTTGTCCTTACTTCCAAAATCTTAGTGGTTGGAATACAAAGTTTTACTTTGTGGTGATTCAAAAACATTCTTTTAAAGATTATTCGGCATGGATGCTTTCCCTTTAAAGTCTAAAGGTTCTAGCACGGTAGATAGTTATCGTTGACCTCAAGAATCTTATGAATTCTAGGTATGCAAATATGGTAGTGAATCCCCAAACTCCGCCGAACAGATTCACTGCTATATGTAAATACCTTAGAAATCATAAGATTCTCGAGGTCAAGAATATTTTGCCAATAACTATCTGCCGTGCTAGAACCTTTAGACTTGATTGGGGAAGCATTCATACTGAATAGACTTGAAAAGAATACTTTTTGATCATTGCAAACTAAAACATTGTATCCTAACTGGTAAAATTTTGGAAGGAATGACAACAAAGAAATGCCTCTAGAAGTTTCATTCGAAATCACTTGGGAAACTTGGAGAATCTTTTCTCAAATGTGATGTTAGTATACAACTATATAAGAATCATGAAAGTCAGCACGAGTGTTTACTAAGAATTAAAAAAATAAAATCAATTTTAAGGTTACACTTTCCAATTTTCGATATGCTCGTAAAATATGAAATTTATGCATAATAAACCATTTGATATTCTAATGTGAATCATTCCTGGTGATAATTCTCAAGTTCTTCGACAAAGAGTTCCCTTTGCCTTCAATAAAAAGGTATAGTAGTCTGAGTCAAACCATTAGAAATAGTAAGAAGTAGTTAATGTGGTTGAGGAAGTAATAGGTGCCTACCTCAACTCGTGCGGGGAAGTAGCGACTTTACCATTTATGAATTTGATTGGGTTGCATATTGATTTTGTTGATTCTAAGAGGATAGTTAATGTCTGATACTTTGAAACCTTGCTACTTACAAATTCCATGATCCTTCATGGCTTGTTGAAACTCGTACTCACGGATCATATTCCACAATGATATTAACACTAGGAATTCTAGGAGATGCACTGCTAGATTATGTTGGTGCAACACATATCTATTTCAAATATTCGAACTTACTCCATGACTAATTAATGATTTGTGGTAAGATTCTGTAAACAATGAATAATGTACTCAATCTGAACTTAAGGCTCGCATGCACAAGCACCTTCTTCATGCCTCACGAAATCTGCAAAGACAAAAATGTTGTACTATTGAGGATTTTTTAGAAATTTGATCATGTGTCTACATTCAGATGGGAATCTGAAAGGTGCTTGGAGATGTTGTTGGGTCCTCTGTTGGTGAGATCCCTTAAGACCTCTCCTCGAACGGTTGATTACACCTCTAAAAATAAACTCCACCCAATAAGAGAGTTAAGTAAATTATGTTCACACAAAGGTTATTTAAAAAAGATATCAGTTTCTTCAGGAGATAGAGACTCGACATTTGTATACATCAAAATTGCGTGGGACTCTACAAGTTGAGTCCAAATTCATTTAGAATTCTTGAAGACTAATCCTAACTCACACTATATAAAAGGGTACTATATTCCTTAGAGATGGATCTCGAAAATTTCATAAATTCATGGAACATTTACAAATAGATCAAGATGTTGGCGGACTCTAGGTGACCAGAAATACTTCATGAAAGTACACAAATCCTCTTTACATAAGATCAAATAAAATCCTTTTGAGGTGCAAATTATCCTACTGAAGAAACAAGAAATGCACAAATTGTACTCAAACTGTTAATTAGTAACATATTCTTCTTTCTTCATATTTATTTCTTAGTTGGAGTTTATTTTAAATACATAAAATTAATTTCAAAGAAATTGTTTCATAGAACCCTAACTAAAATTTATAATTTATTTGGTGTTTTAGTAGTTTGATCCGAGTTGAAGAATTGGTAAGAATCCATTGGATATTGGTGAGTGAACTGAATGTTCATTGATCAAATCCTTCACTGATTAGTCAAATAGATCGTTTGAAAAAATTAATTAACAAGAGAGCGCAAACATAGATCAAGTGTATTTAGGGTCATCTGATACCTTCTAAGTAATTTTAATCACCAAATAGATAGATATACACACACAGGATTTATTGAAGTTTAACTTTAAATTGTTCCTTGTGAGTTTTCAAGAGATGTTACAAAATGTGTAGTTGGTGGAGTCCGACAGAGTTGATTAAACTACTTTTTTTATGTGGGGCCTATGAAGGAAGTGGTGGCAGTTTGATGTCGATACTAGAACAACATGTTCATTCCCTGTACGTTCAGTTTGAGACATTGACTTAAGATAGTATTTCAGATCGATTTTTTTGAAAGATTTAATGCCTTGTCTCACCATGCTTTTGTGATTTTACCAGATGAGACTAAGAATTTTTCAATTCATGAGAATTTTGACTTATTACATCCGTGGTAGCAGTTTATCAAACAACCTTGTCTGAAGCTTCTTTTAAAAGAGCAGTCAAAGGTGGTCATGGAGCTTATGCGCCGCATGGAATTTAGGGATTTGGCAGACAAGAATTCTTGCCCTTATTGTTATTTTAGTAGTATCTCATCTGGAGGGGAATCCTTAAGGGGGGGGGTATTCATCCTCGATTCAGTATACATGTTCATGCAGTTATGTAAGTGTCTGAGGGATGTAATATTGGACAAAGTTACTACAACTTGGGTCAAGACTTATCAGGGTTGCTATTAAAGGTTTTCAAGTTACGGTGACCATTCAATGTATTTGGGTGTTTGTTAGTACATGGTGGTTCCTAGTCCTACTATGAGTGTGGTGAGTTAGGAAAAATCAATAGATATTCCTCCAGATTTAGACCAGGAGGCTGGCATCAATAATGTTTCAATAATCTTTTGTAACGTTGTTGATTCATTTCTGTTTTAACAAAATAAAGTTTGGAAAGTTCTTTCTTTAAAACTTAGTAAAGTATTCAAATTCAACTTGGAAAAAATGAACAATTTCATTGCAAAACACTTATATTATAAAAAAAAAATATTATTTAAAGAAAGTGAATATACTTTATATACCATGACTTTTATGAAAAAATAACAATGAAAAAGAAAACACATATTTCTTTTTACCTCATTCGCCTTAAATGGTGTTGATTCATTCAATTCATATTTGATCAAATTAATTTTTTATGAATCTAACAACTACTCATTAATGCAAGGTATGTCTATTTGAAGAAGAAAAAAATTGGATCATTATTTACCAAGTGATTTAGATCCTCTAAAATAACACTCGAAACTTTTCTTTAAAACTGGAGATAGTTGAAGAAAATATGGTGTTGGCATGTTCAGCACGACGTCATGGATTAGACAATCAGAAATGATGGCTGCAAAATTCTCACATTCCATTACCAATTGACGTCGATGTATTCTCAAATTTTCCTAAGTAGAATGCTAGGTTTAAGTATAAAAATTTAAAAGGGCGTTGTAAGTGTCTAGATCAGTCAAATTTCGCTGATGAAGAAGTGACGAGAGTGCATTCATAAAGTTATGACAAATAAACTTATCAAGACTTATAGAGATTATTGTACAAACTAAAGGATACTCCATCTTTTTCATAAATCTCTCTTTATTTCTTTTTAATTTTTTTTTACCTATGATGGAGTTACTGCCGCCGTTTACCGGGGCTTCCATTCAAAGCTTATAACACTTCACCTTCCGACCTTCCTGCACCGGGCAGGTGTCAGACTCTATACATCGTGTTACCACTTAGCAGAGTCCTGTGTTTTTAATAAACAATCGCTACCCCCTGGTATGTGCCGCTTTCCTAATCAAAATATAGGAGATCACTCCTTCTCCCGAAGTTACGGGGTCATCTTTCCGAGTTCGTTCGACATGGTTCTCTCAAGCGCCCTAGTATACGTTTGAAGAATTATGAGTTTTCACTAATGTTTTGTTTGATCCACATTTATGATGGTTTTTACAGATCAAAATTATCTACGAGATACAAAATATATTCAAAGATATATTTGTTGAGTTAATACTATTGTTGAGTTAATTCTAATTATGTTAATTAAGTCTAATGCAAAGCTATAACAATAATACGTTTCAATAGAAAATACATATCCTTTCCAATAAAAAAACAAGAGGTTTCTGTATAAGTGATGTAATGGTCTTTAATGCCATTAATTTTGACGATCCGTTTCTTAAAATGAAAAAGAAAAATTAACCCTTCTATTTGAAACTCCTCCTCTTGAAATATCTATATAAGAATAAAAATTTGTAAGCATAACAAATACAACATCAACCACAAAGAAAAAGAGAAAAAAAAATCCCTCCTTTCATCATATTCTTTGGATATTTTTGGAAATTTTGTTTTGGTCAACCTCTAAACTCTTAGCCACGAGTGCACCTGTTTGAGAGCAATTGTGGAACCTTGAGAGCGACGGGCTATAAAGATTTGCATCGGAGTCAAGACGAAATCACTTTCAAAGCGGTGGCTTGCCACGACGTTGTATTTATGATAAGTTCTTTACTACTTTAAAATTCCAATCTCATATCAATACTGTAGTATTTTTCCTAACAATTTGTATGCGGTTTTCCTAACATATAATATTGATAAATGGCTATTTCTTTGAACAAAACTTTTAATGATTTGTCAAAACATGAGCCTTTGGATGGAAATAATTGTAAATGATGGTCACATAAACTTTTAATAATCTTTGAACAATTAGAAGTTGATTATGTTTTATTTAAAGAACCTTCTATGAATAGTTCTAACACTAATGCTTATTCAAGGTATGTTATACGCATTGACGATGTTGTTAAAAAGAAGTTTGAAAAGGATATGAAAATTTTTAGAGGAATTTTCTTAAATCATATGTCTAATCCTTTCTTTTATTTATTTTTAAACTATAAATATGTAAAAGAAATATGGGATAGTTTGGAAAAGAAATATGGTGCTAATGATGCACGAAAGAAAAAATATGTTTTCTATCAGTGGGTTAAACTCCAAATGGTTCATAATAAGCCAATAATTGAACAAGTTCACGAATATGAGAACTTTACTAGTGATGTTCTCAACGAGGACATGAAGATATGTGAGATATTTTAAGCTAATATTCTTTTTAAAAAATTTCCACCATCTTGGGCTGATTATAAAAATAAGTTAAAACATAAGAAAAATAATTAAACCCTTCAAGAACCTATAAGTCACAAGAGGACTGAAGAGGCGAACCGTCTCAAAGATAAGATGGAAGAACTTTCTCTTAATTCGTCTAAAGCTAATCTTGTTTAATTTTCTGGTACTGTTGTGAAAGACAGGTTAAAAGGATAACAAAATAAAGTCTCAAAAAAGGAACTTGTGAAGAACAAAAATGAATTCAACAAGCCAGAGAGTCAAATTCAAAAATTTAAGGGCTCATGTTTTGTTTGTGGAAAAGTTGGTCACAGAGGTGTCAGGTGCTATGAAAGAAAAGGACAAGACTCAAAGAAGGAAGGACAAAGTGATGTCCAAGCCAATCTTGCTGAAGGTGTTGTTGTTGTCATTGAGGAAAATCTAGTGGCAAATAAAATTGATTGGGTGCTATACGCAGGCGCTTCAAGGCATTTTTGTGGCAATAAAGAGTTATTACATCACTTTGAGGAGTCTACTGATAGATATTTTGTATATATGTGTAACTCCACTACTTATGTAGTAATGGGTAAATGAAAAGTTTTGCTTGAATTAACTTCTGGAAAGACATTATCCTTGAACAATGTTTTGTATGTTCCCTCCCTCAGTAGAAACATAGTTTACTGAGCGCTTCTCAACAAAGTAGGCCTTAAACTTGTGTTTGAAGTTGATAAAATAATCATGTCTCGCGTAGGAGACTTTGTTGGGAAGGGATATTAGCGGAGGATTATTTATATTAAACATTGTTCAAGAGATTGTCAATTATGCAAGCATGTAAAATTTTGCTTATATTGTTTAGTCTATTAATTTGTGGCATGGTAGACTAGGTCATGTTAATATTGCTTCTATTAAAATGCCCAGAAAAATGGAATTAATTCATGTGATAAAAACTGATGATTTTTCTAAATGTCATGTGTGCGTAGAAGCAAAGCATTCCAAGAAACCTTTCAAATCTATTATTAGTAGAAAGACTGAATTACTTGAACTAATACATTATGGTTTAGCAGATTTCAAGAACACTGTTAGCAAAGGTGAAGAAAGTATTACATTACTTTTGTTGATGACTTTGCTAGATACACTAAGGTATATCTTCTTAAGTCCAAAGATAAAGCTGAAAGAATTTATAGAAATTTAAAGCAGAAGTGGAAAATCAAGAAGTTTAGATCTGATAGGGGTGGTGAATATAGTACTAAAACTCTAGAAGATTTTTTTGAGAAAAATGGTATCATACATGATATTAGTGCTCCATATAGTCCCCAACAAAATGGTTTAGCCCAACAGAAAAATAAAACCCTTACAAAAATGATGAACTCTATGTTTTAAGATCTGGTCTATCTAACAATATTTGGGGAGAAGCAGTGTTGTCTCCATGTTATATTCTTAATAGAGTCCCGCATAAGAAGTAAGACAAGACCTCATATGAGGTATAGAAAGGGTTTGTTCCGAACTTGAAACTTTTGAAAGTGTATGGGTGTTTGGCTAAGGTTGGTCTACCTGATTTTAAACGAGTAAATGTTGGTTCTAAGACTTCTGATACTATCTTTATTGGTTATGCTCAAAATAGTGTTGCATATAGATTTATGTCTCTAAATGATCATTCTATTCGTGAATCTAGAGATGCGGAATTTTTAGAGTATATTTTTCCATTGAAAAACAATGTGCCGAGTGATGTGCAAAATAATGCTTCTATGTCTATGTCTATTAATTCGCACGTTGTACCTTCTTCTAGAGTTATTACTAATGAGCATGAAAATGAACTTAGAAGAAGTAAGAATCGTAGAATTGAGACAAGTTTTGGTCCTGATTTTATCACTACTTTCTTAACTGAAAATTTTGATATAAATATTTTAAATGACGAACTAGTGTCTATTTATTTAATAGAAGAAGGCTATTAGACTTATGATGAATCAATGATATCAATAGATGTTATATTTTTGAAAGAGTCTATTAAAAGAGAATTAGACTCCATAGTTTCTAATCACACTTGGGGCTTGTACAATTTACCTGAAGCTTGTAAGACCATAAGTAGCAAGTGGATATTTAAGAAGAAATTGAGACATGATTTTACAATTGATAAATATAAGGCTAGACTTGTGATTAGGGGTTTTAACCAAAAGAAAGTTTTTTTTGTGGCAAGGAAGATGTAATAGCCGGGAACAAGCGGAACTGGGCATTCCGCCAATAACTGTAAGGAAAGAAATTTGAAAAAAAAAGAAGTAATTTTGTATATAAAGATTTGGGATTGCTTTGATACATATTCTCCTTTGACTAAAATAGCGACCGTTATAAATCTTATTGCTTTGGCCACTATTCACGACTTAATGGTACATCAAATGGATGTAAAAACAACATTTCTAAATGGTGATTTAAACGAATAGATCTATATGACTCAACCTGAGGGTTTTCTGGTTCTAGGACAAGAGGATAAAGAATGCAAACTGAGAAAGTCCTTGCATGGACTAAAACAAGCACTTAAGCATTGGTATGAAAAATTTAATATAACATCAGTGGACAATGACTTTGTTGTAAATTCATCTGATACGTGTATTTATTCTAAGATGATAGATTCAGATTGTGTCATTTTATGTTTATATGTAGATGACATAATAATCTTCTGTTCTAATGTGAATGTTATAAATGAGACTAAGATTTTTTTGTCTTCTAAATTTGAAATGAAAGACCTTGGTGAAGAAATGTAATTTTGGGAGTTAAAATCAAAAGAACTCTTAACGGTTTCTCTTTGTGTCAGTCTCATTACAATGAAAAGATGTTAAAAAAGTTTGATTGTTTTGATGTAGTTCCACTGAGAACTCCTTAGATCCTACCATACACTTGAAGAAGAAGAATGAATCTAGTGTTTCTCTAACTAAATATGCTAAAATAATTGGGGGTGTAATGTTTCTCATGAACTATACGGGGCCTGATATAGCTTATGTGGTTAGTATATTGAGTAGATATACTCATAATCCTAGTAGTGAATGATGTAATGCTCTTCATCGGTTGCTAAGGTATTTGATTAGTGCTATGAATAGGTGTTTGCATTTTAAAGAATTTCCTTGCTAATTCATGTTTTTATTATAAATATCACTTATTTATTGTTAGATTTGATAATCGACTCCAAATAATTCTTTATTAGTTGTTTCTACTTTCATTGTACAAATCTATGTTGCATATTTATTTTCTTGGTACACTAAATAAATCTCTAATGGAAAAAAAAAATTATGACAAGTCAAATTGCATAAATATTCCAAGAGAAAAAATATCATATTATTGTTGGTGTCTTTCCAAACTAGAAATTCTTCTTTATTTTAAAAAAGAAAATAAAATAAAATTAGGGTTAGAGAAAGTGAAAATGTAGGGGGGGCTTACAAAGTAGAAGTCGAACCCTCACTAATAATTTGAAACTTCTGCTAGTCAATAAACATAACTACTAAGATTGTTCAACTAGCAATTCTTTCTGTGTAATGATCATTATTTCTGAATGAGTTTGTAAGATTATTTACTCTCTCTCTTCAAATGCATAATTTACTCTTTATTTCTATCGAGTGTTTATAATTGTTATTAACACTAATATGAGGATCAAATTTTATATAAATATATATATATATATATATATATATATATATATATATATATATATATATATATATATATATATATATATATATATATATATTTATATATATGCATTTTTTAATTAAAAGTGTACAACAAAAAGGTAATATCGTAATTATTATCAATGTAGATCAGAGACTATAACTAATCTCCTAACCCTTGTCTTGTGCCTTTTTTAATATCAAGATTTTATGTTTAATTTTGAACAAAAAAAGGTCACATAATTGAATTAACATAATTCAGTTGATAATGTGAACAATTGTTTGATACATGATTTGTATCAACCTCCTTTTTTTCTAGGAAAAACTTATATTCAATTTTTTAGTACATTTGATCATTTTAATAATTGTTATTATTTAATTGTCTCCTACCATATCATTCTCTATTGCCCACTCTTTCTAGTAGAACGTTGGAAGTAATTGTCTTTAGTTTAGTGACTTAAATGATCAGTCAAGCCCATAGATTCTCACTAAAACATCATTATTTCACTCATTGTTTTATCTTTTTATGATTTGTAATTTATGTAATATCTAGTACATTTATCTACCCAATTTACTGTTATCACATGTATTAAGGTTAGTCAAAATTTCACAAACAGAATAAAAATGAAATTGACAGAATGTACTTATAATCTGAGTCCAATGAAACTACTGTGTCTACTTAAGAAAATTTAATCCCCCACTGTACCCGAGGTTATAGACAATTTCTCCCAAGATAAAACAGATTTATCTTGTTAAAGAAGTAGTGGTACCTCAAACTTCTATAACTTCAGCGAACGTATGAACAGTAAAAAGCCACACATACTCACTTGATCGACACTTTGTTTATGAGAAAAAACATATGCAAAGAAGAAAAATTTCCAATTTTGGAAAAAATGAAAAATGACTTCCTTTTATAGCCACATTCAGCAAGAAACGTGTTTGTTCAGACAAGTATGTTCAGACCAATTTTTTCCAAGAAAGTTGTGTCTTTTTGAAAAAATAACAACTTTTAGGAAATATGTGTTTTTTGAGAAAATTAACGACTTTTTTGGAATTCAGATCGTTAATACCGTTGCACGTGAATATCAAATAAATTTTGTTGCGTCAAAATTAATTCTGTTATTTAACTCCTTCTGAATTAATCGATAAGACAAAAGAAATTGATTAAGGTCACATGATTTGTCAAATTCAAATCCAAATTCGAAGCCGACGCGGTGGTCAATCAAACACCGACGCTGCGAGGGGACACCTTCTTCTCAAACCTTTAAGAAGAAAAGAAAGTGTTTCTTAATATAAGGACAACAATTTCCTTTCTTCTACCGATATGGGATAAATGTCTGTTCATTTGTACTTTGAAAAAAACATTTCATTTTCCCTCCAAAATTGGTTCCTCCTCATTTGATTTTTCTCTTCTCATTTCCTATTTGTACTTCGCTAAAACTAAACATTTACTGCCCCTGTAATCTTTCTTTTCCTCATTGGAAGGAAGAATTTCTCCCTTATATATAGTGATGGTCTTACTTTGTTAGCAGAAAGTTGAGAATAATTATCTTTTGTTTAGAAAATAAATGTGGTCAACCATGACGATAACTTCTCATTGAAACTTCATTATTTTATACGTTATGTTTTGTAATTCATGTAGCATTTAAGACATTTTATCTACCCAATTAATTATCCCGTATTCTTCCTATTCATTTCAAGTAAATAAGGACGGTCTTACTTTGTTAGGAGAACGTTGGGAGTAATTGTCGTTTGTTTAGTGACTGGACGCGGTCAACCATATTGGCCATAACATCCCATTGAAACTCCATTATTTCAATAATTATTCTATTTTAATATGTCTTCAAACTCATGTAATTAACCTCTAGGTCATTTATCCCCTATAAATAGTGATGGTCTTACTTTGTTCGCACAATGTTGAGAGTAATTGCATTTTGTTTAGTGATTGAACATGGACAGTCATATTGGCCATAACTTCTCATTGAAACTCTATTATTTCACTCATTATTTTATCTTTTTATGTCTTATCACTCATGTAACATATACTTCATTTTTTTACCCAATTTACTACCTCATAATCTTCCTATTCATTGCAAGGAAGAATTTCTCTACTACAAATAGTGATGATCTTACTTTTTTTTTTGTATTAGAAAATATAGAATGCATAAAAGTGAGTTAAAAAGAAAGTTCTTATTATAGAGTTTTGGATTCAACTCTTGTTCTGTATTTATTTAGTTGTACTTTGAAATTCAGGTATGTTGTCTGGACGAGACAAATTAAGAAGATTTTTGCACATTTTGTAAAAGAGTTCTTTTCATGAGCTTAAATATCCATAAAGAAAGAAAAATATATATCCATGTCTCTACCTGAAGATAATTAATTTTAAATTGTAATTATAAAATTTGACCAACAAAAACTAGTTGACTTTCCCGTATAAATGTATATCATCCTACAATTTTTTTTTTACTTTTTAACAAAGACTATGTTATCTAATAACTTGAAGAATCTCTACGTGTAAACCTAAATTTGTTTTCTATATTACTATTTTTGGTCATATTTTTTTCTTACAACCATGTTCAGAAATTTTCTTTTGAATTGTGGGTCTATTAGAAAAAATTATCACACAAAGATAGGAATAAAATATGTGTACATCATGGTCTTACACTCTTCAAATTCACTTGTGGGATTATACTAAATTTTCACTATTAGAAAAACCGACATCAAAAGGGGTTTGGATAAACCCATCTTTTAAATTGTGGATGAATTAGAAAAAAAAAAATTATCACGCAAAGGGGTAAGATTTGTGTACATCTTGCCTCTTAGACTCAACTGTACATTAATATGTTTTTTTTACTACAAAAATATGATATTGAGCAAGACTTCATTAGCATAAGTGTTGGTGATGTTTAAAAAATTGATCATAAATCTTGACAAATTGCCTTACAAAAAGTTAAGGTGATCGTCAAAATATTGTCCACAAAAATATTGATGTGTCCAATGTTTGCCACAATATTTTCTGCAACAACGAAAAATATCATATTGATTGATTTGCCTCTTGATACATTTGTCATATTTCTGAAGGAAGTGGAATTTATACACTTCCTACTAGTATTGTTGAGCTCCGTGCAGTTATACTTTGTAGTTTTAGAAAAATCAAATCATTCTTTTGCTATTAAACTAAAACTATGCTCTTGACAACTAAATGATATATTAATGTGTGTGTAGAATTTTTCCAGCCATTTCAAATATCTTTTATTTACTAATCATAAATAACTTGGTTCTACGAGTTGAAATCTCTCTTTTCAAAAGGGTTGAACACGTTGAAGTTTTACAATTTAACTAAGCAATTTTGTGATGAATTAACCAATTATGGGATAATTAGTGATGAACTCGTTGAAATGGTAGCTATGGGAAAGGAAAGTTGTGAAGAACTCTATAATAATAATCTCGAATGTTGTTTATCCATTAAATTTTATTAAATTTATTTTCTTAAATGCTCTTTCTTGAACTTTTGAGTAAAGACTTCTGTCTATCTATTATAACTTAAGAGAACTCTTAACGATCATTTCTATATACAATAGTGCTATTCTAGGAATTCTCATTCTTTATCCTCAATCAATAGAAAGTTTTAATTTATCTAGTTCTCCCAATATGTTATCCGTAAATTTACAAGGAAGCATCGCAATTATATTTCTATGCACTTTTCAATATTTATGGTTAAAAATTATATTGTGAAATCACAATGACCATACAAAATAGTAAATTATTTGAAATTTACTTCATCTCCATTACATACTCACTCCTCTTCACTTGCAATACAATTTTCTTAAATAATATTTCCTATAGAAAGTAAGATATGTCAATATTGAAGATTAAAGTGTAGGTAAGGTAAGAATTTACCATATTCCCTTTAGCTAATGAGGAAAGAATATGTGGACTATTTTTCTCGAGATAAAAATATTCTGCCCTCCTTATTTGATGCACATAATTTATTTTCGTAGCTACAAAATAGGTGAAAAGTATAATCGATAAGTAGGAGACCTGACATCGATCTATCATCCTCATCTACTTTTAATTGTTCGCGCATTCTTCATGCATGGTGATTCAAATTAAAGGGAAGGATTTCTACCTTTATGCCTGTGGCATAAGTACTTGAACCTGAGACGGGTTTTAATTATTAAAAAGTTCCTCTATGGAGTAAATAATCATTGGTCATTGTGCATGAAGTTCATTGAGACAATCAACAAATTCAATTCATATTGTTCTCAAATTTTTGGAGGAGCTAGAAAACTCTTCAGGATTACTTCATTCTTGGTGATCAATACATTTCCCGTACTATCATTATATACAGTAGATAGAAATTCGATTAATTATATTCTTGCAAAATCTGTATGTTTGGAGTTGTGAAAGGGGGATGAAGGTATTTTCATAATGAGGAGCTCACGAAAATCATGACAATTCCATATATATTTTAGACATTTTGATAATATTACAAGGTTGAATATTTCTTTACCATATTCAGATATTTGCTATATTAACCTCAAAAACCTTTTTTTTTTAAAAAAGATTTTTCTTTAGGCCCAAACCCAAAATAAAATAATCAAAATAATTTATTTCTATTATGATTAGGGTAAAACCCACTTCCATAAACCCTACCTATAAATGCTAATTGCAGCTTACACTTGAGCTCATTTTCTTTCTTCTCACTGTGTTGTCTCGTTGTTCACGGCTGAATGTTACTCAACTCATTTTTCACTTGTGGGCTGTTCCAGCTCTCTAATCCAACGTTCTTGTCTCTCTTCTTTTCAAACAAGAAGTGTCAATCAACCAAGGTAATGAAACTCCTATATTTTCCTTCTCTTTTTCATCACTGTTCTAACTCTTTGTTGTTTCTCCAGGTGAAAGAGCTTTTTTCACTGAAAAACTTATCTAGAATTTCGGATGTTTCTTTCAAGTGTAAAAATCGGCTATACGAGAATCAAAGGAAAAACTTCAATTTCTTACCTAGAAGATGTTACTCTATTCCAAATAACACATGTACTCATTACACATTACTAATATATATTTAGTGATTTGAGATTAAAATGGAAATTTTAACAAGACATTACTGCATTTCAAATAAGTAATAGATTAGACTTTTCTTCGTTTTAGATCAAGGGTGTTATTTTAACTAGCTTGGGTTAGTTTATCTACTATTATAAATAGTAGAAAGTAGGGTTTATTTTAGGGGTTGAGTTTTGAATGAAAATTTGATGTTTATACTTCTTTGTGAGGTTGGGGAAACCCTCAAATCTGTTCAATTGAACCTTCTTGATAAGTCTTCACTTGTATGAGTTCAATTTCTTTTTACCCTTAGAGTTTATTCTAGCAAACATATATATATTAGTTGCTAGATCATCCTTTTTTCTTCTTCTGAATCTCTTTGTCTTTCTTTCTACTTCTTGATAGTTTATTTTGTTTGATTGATTGTAGTTCGCTTTATTCTTTTTGCGTCTAGGAAAACATCAATTGGTAACTCTCCCTCTACCTTTCTATTGCTAAACCATAATTCTTGTTTGCTTGATTGTGGTACTAGGCAAGTCTATCATTCAAGTCATAAACAAAAAATATCATAAAGATTTTTTTGTCACCGCTGGAAATTGTACTTGATACCTCATCATTCTAAATTCACTTCCTTGACGACAAGGTAATGTTTTGATTGTATGCTAAAAAAATTATATTTCTGATGCAAAAGAAAATTTCCTCTAGTGAAAAATATATTATATTGTCTTTTTATTATGTTCCATGAACCTACTACTCTAGGTGGGTATGAAGTGAAATTTTATGCACCTCTAATATCTGAAGTTCTTTATGTCTTCATAATCCAATTATTAGCCCAAGTAATGGATGTAAACATGTCATCTATACCTCCATTTTTTCTTGCCCTGATCCCAAAATTTAAGAGAATTGACACGCAGTTGTTTATTATATCAATACGTTTTTTACAAATGCCTTTATCACAACTTCCACATAATGCCTCATAATGTAATTTTATTCTAGTATGATCAATATACGACTATCTTCGATATTCACTTAAATTTTTTCATAGTTTGTTATTGGATTACTTAGCAATGGGTATTTAGTGGGTGTGCAGGAGTTATTATTGTCCAAATATCTAGTGCAAAGAGTCACTTGGCTTGTACCACAATGATCCATAGCTTATGTAAAAATATAGGATATAAAAGAAAATTAATCATCTCTTTTTCTATATTTAAGTATTTGGGATATCTATTAAATGTTGAGACATTTAATACTAGAATTTTTGTATTTTAAATAAGTATGATTTGCGTACGTTGACCGCAATGATATTGAAACCCAAATTAAAATTTTCCTAAGCTACAAAGTGTGTTGAGCTCGTTCGGGAGGATGTTCCCACTAATTGTGACTTTCCAAATTGTTATACTTTTCTTGTGGATGTGATTTATCTCATAGAGTTCCACAAAATTTAAGTGTCTGTAAATGCCCCCTACTTCTAGGCTTGTCAGCGTGTAGACTCGATAATTTCGAATATGAGACTTGAAGTACCCTTAAAAATAGAGTTTTAATCTTTGCGGTTAGTGGATTCAGATTTGCATTCGATTTGTGAGAGAGAAGATGAAGGGTAAATTGGGTCACACTAAGTGTGCCATTTTAATTACATTTTTTTGTCCCAAATATAATAAAAAAATATTGCAATAAAATAGTTATAAAAAGAATAATTTTGTTCATAAAGATTGTGAGTACAGATATGTTTATTACTTGTTTCCTCTCTCCTAAGATTTCTCTGTGATTCAAGGGTTGTTAGTGTCACTCAAACTAAGGATGATGTCGACCTCCTTAGGATTTATTTGATCTCCATGAAATGATTTTATGGATCTTATGAAAAAATATGGTTGCCAAGAAGAGTGCACCCACATCATCATCACTTTACGAATATTTCATGAATATATGAAATTTTAAAAATGCCTATTAAAAGAAATATATTACACTATATATAAGTAGTCTCTAAGAACCTTAAATAAAATGGGACTCATATTGTAGAGTCCCACATAATTTTGATATCTCAAATGTCGAATTCTTAAATAAATTGGACTCGTCTTGTCCCGTGAAATTCTTTTTGGTAGTTCATTTAACAGTTTAGTTGGATAGAGTTCTAATGTTTGACTGACCATTCCAAAAGAGGTCTTATGCTTATAAATGTAGTATCTAATACAAGACAATATCAACAAAGATCTCACTCTAGCAAGGTACTCAATAAAACCTCCAAGCACAATTGGAAAAGTTGTTTCACTCTCAATCCAAATGTGGACACGAGATACAAGTTGTCATATTCCTCGACACTACAACATATCTGCCTTTGCAGATCTAGCGCGAGGCATGAACAATATGCTCAAGCATACTAGCCTTAACTTCAGATTGAGCAGAGAATTCATTATTTAAAAAAGTAGACAGAAAATAAGTAATTAGTCTTGGAATCAGTCTCGAATATTTGAAATAGAGATGTGTTGTAACAACATAATCTATCACTACATCTCCATGAAATTCCAAGTGCTAATAGCATCGTGGAATCTCAGGTAGAATGTAAGATCCGTGAGTTATTGCTTTAATAAACAGCGAAAGGTCGTGAAACTTGTAATGTAGCAGTGATTTCAAACTGTCGTACATTGACTAGCTTCTTAGCATTCACGATGAAGTGACATTGCATAGGTGCATCAATAAAATCAATGTCCACCCCAATCCCTTTCATTAATGATAAAGCTGCTACTTTGTCCGCCCGAGCAGAGGTAGGCACCTATTAGTGCCTCAAGTCCTGTAGGGAAGTTGAAACTTTATCATTTCTGAAATGGTTTAAATTGCACACTGATTTTGTTGAAGCACCTATGTTGTCTGAACGCTAAGAAGATAGTTAATGTTTGGTACTTTGAATTCCTGCTACTTACAAGTTCCATGATCCTTCAGTGCTTGTTGAAGCTCTAACTCAAGGATCATACATGCTACCTGAGATTTCACGATGATATCAACACTAGGAATTCTTTGAGATGTAGTGCTAGATTACGTTGTTACAACACATTTTATTTCAAATATTTGAATTTACTCCATGACTAATTATAAAATTGAGGTTTGGTTCTGTAAACAATGACTGATATGCTCAATCTGTAGTTAAAACTGGCATGCACACACACTTGTTTAATGCCTCGCCCAATCTGCAGAGACAGATGTACTATTAAGAATTTGAGAATTTTGATCTTCTGTCCACGTTCGAATGGGAAGCTGAAACTGTTGTTCATCTTGTATTCCAAACATACTTAGAACAAAACTTTGAACATCTTTGTAAGAAATCAAAGTTTAAGAACATTTTCACAATTAGAAAATTAAAACTACTAGCGAAACTAGAATCAGAAACAGTTTCTTTAAAAAAATATACGAAATATTTTTCTTTAGAAGAATTGTTGTAAATATGTGTTCAAAGAATCTTAGTGATTCCAACACACTTTGCAGAAACACGAAGTTTCCAAGTTTAATGAACCAGTGAAACACAAAAGAATAGAAGAACTGAAATTAATTTACAAATCTAAAGTTTGTAAAACACGTACCAGAATCTGAAAAAAATTAATAGGAAAAAGATCAAGTCCACTGAATTCACAGTTTCCCCTTAAGGAAATTATTCCCCTCTAGTATCCGAGGTTTGATTTGGAATATGACCTCCCAGGATAAAATGATCTCAATCACCAGAGTACAGAAACCAAAAACTCCGGTGTCAGCGAACCACTCAACGGCAGTAAAGTACACTTAGAATACTGATTTAGAAGTTGAAGAAGAAGTCCAAAAAAATTCTATTTAAAATGAGAGGAAATCCCTCAATTTATAGAAAACAAAGGATAGTGCGAAAAGGTTCTTATTGTGCCTTACCGGAAAGGTCACAAACCTTTGGAAAAGTCACAATCTTTAAGAAGGGTTGTCACCTTTAATAAAAGTCACAACTTTCCATTAAATCCACAACTTTTCATAAAAATCACAACTTTTCATAAAAATCACAACTTTTCATCAAAGTCGCAACATTTCATAAAAGTCACAACTCTTCATAAAAGTCGCAACTCTTCATTTTCCATTCACACCTTTTTATAATCCAATAATCCCCCGCATGAATGGGGAATTACTTCGAAAACAAAGAAACGAACAAGTGTATGTACTTTACAAGCCAAAATTAATTGCATCTGGATAAGTAGGTTTCCCCTTGGACTTTCCGTAGTGAACATATGTCTGATATACTCGGTCAATTGGTAGATGCGATATCTTTGAACCGTCGAACTTTGGTGTATACCTAGACAACCATATGTCACACAATTAACCCTTTACCGTCTATGGTTCTTACGGTTGTGTTCGTTTTAGCCATGAACACCTCCTGGTTTCATGAGTGTATAGAGAGATAGGCTTTTGACAATCATCTTCTTTGAAGCGGCTTACACTTCACACTCACATAGGTGATTTCTAACCGTGTTATCGCGTAGATACACTATTTGGTCAACTCTGCCAAACTTAGCAAATCATTAAAACCATTAATCTTTATTAACTCATTAACATACCTTAATGTTGTATCCTTGTCCCTGAGCATTGTCTTCATCATGAGAATGAATTGTGTTTATTGACAATATCGAACCGTCATTCACAACTTTGTTTTTCTCCTTGAATCTAGCTCTTGGAATATTTAGTCTGCTAGATAGAGTTACCGCCATGATGACTTGTTCTAAGCCGTAAATTCATTCCCTTAGATGATCTTTTAACTTTCTGTCTAGTTAGGCCTTTTTGTATGTGGATCCGACGCATTATCCTTTGACTTGACACAGTCAATTCTGCTAATTCCACTAGAGACTACTTTTCTAACAGTATCATGTCTATGTCGTATATGACAAGACTTTCCGTTATACTTCATGCTCTATGCCCTGCCTATTGCATCTTGAATATTAAAGTGTATGCATACTAATACCAATGGTTTGGGCCAAAATAGAATATCTATTAAGAAATTCCAGAGTCTTTTAACTAATTCACCTACCATATCTAGAGCACCTAGCTCAAAGATCATTGTAGAGCTAGCGATACATGTCTTTTGAAATATTTCTAACAGACTGCTCCTCTACCAATAATAAATACATATCCACTTGTGAATTTTAGTTCATTCTTCTGATGATTCAATTTGCATCACTATATCTTTCAATATTGTTGGATATTATTATAATGAAAGACATAGTTTTAAGTATTATTTTAAATACTCCAAATTCTATTTATTGTCATCTAATGAATTTATTTGGGATCACTTGTGAACAGACTCAGTTTAAAATAGCAAATGCTATATCTGATCGTACACACTATATGATATTCATCATGCTTCCAAAAAATCTAGCACAATACAATTGTGAGTTATTTTTTTTTCACTCTTTTGAAGTGCAAATATAACATTTATTGGACACTTGACAATATTGACATTCAAATATTTGAACTAGTTAAGTACCTTTTCAATGCAATGAGACCGTGAAAATGCTAAACATTATGGAGTTCTATGAATTCTTATATCTAAGATCGCATTAGCAACTCCAATAATTTTTCGTTCCACTTGCTTTATAGCATACGTTAAGTAGCATTTATGTCATTAGTGTGTCTATTGATGATCAACATATCACCAATTTAGAAAAAAACAATGACCTTATGAATTTAATGTGAACACATTTATCACTTTCATCATTCTTCGATCCATTTGACGACATGGTTTGATTGAATTATGTCATTGTTTTGGTGCTTCCATAATATGACTTAACAAGTTCACATACTTTCTTTTATTTACCAGGTACCACAAAACCCTCGGGTTGTTCCATGTAATTTCTTCCTCCAATTCTACATTTAAGAAAGTTCTTTTCACATTCATTTGATGAATTTGGAGGTCATATACCACAGTAATATTTTTTGCATCCGAATGGATATTATTCTGATTACCAACGAATATATATATCGACATGATCAAAATCTTATTTTTTTTCTCAAGCCTTTGACACAAAGTCTTGCTTTATATTTTTCAACAGTTCCATCAACTGTTATTTTTCCTTCTAAAGATTCATTTTGAACCCAAAGGTTATTTTTTGAAAAAGATCAATTAACTTTCAATATTGTTTATTAAAACCATCTTTCCAAAGGATGAGTCTACAGAAGACACAGAAAATGTTACGAAATCATATTCGATGAAAGTAAAAGTCCTTTAACATTTTACTAAGCCTCTGAATCTCTTTATTAAGTACACTATCCTTTTCATTTCCTAGGCCTTTTAGACCCTTCTCTAGACTACTCAAGTCTAATTTTACAGTCCACAGTCATAGGTCCTATTTTAATTCTTTTAGGAATAGGATCTTGGACTTTGACTAAATACCCCCACACTTTGAAATATTTCAAGTTGAATTTCTTTTCTCTCCATTTTGTCATATGGAAAAGATTGTATTCTGATCAAACAAAATCGCTTTCTTTCTAAAAGGACAAAACTTTTTGTTGATCCCTTTTGCAGTAAGGATAGTTCCTCCACACAAGTTTTGTGTGAACCCAAACTTATAAATAATGCATCCATCATTTCTTTCAACGTTCGGTTTTTCATTAGATTGAGGTGAATATGGCAGTACTTTGATATGTCACTTTACAAACATATTTCTGCACAATGAGATTTGTACTCTCCATTCTAATCACTTCTTACATATTTTTTCACACTGATTTTCAACTTCGATATTACATTGTTTAGACATTTCTATTGCTTCATCCTTACCATTTAGCAAATAGACATAGTCATTTCTAATGCAATTCTCAATAAAAGTAACAAATACTTTTTCCCACCATGAGATGGTGTTAACTTCATATCATAAATGTCAGTGTAAATCAATTCTAAAGGGATTAAATTTCCTTTCAACGGATTTATAAGAATGATCAACATACTTAGATTCCACAAAAAATATGACATTGTTATTTATTGCACTAAAAGTTAGGCAAAACATCTAAGTTGATCAGTTTTTCATACAAGGTTTTGTAATTGACATGCCCCAAGTGTTCATGTCACAAACATTGACTCAAGCAAGTAAGAACAAATAAAAACATTGAGTTCGAATAGCTCTTCGCGAGGTAGCTTTTTCCTCACTAATATTTTGTTCCTATTTCTTACAATTTTGTGTGATACAAACATTGTTTAGATTGTCAAATATCCTTTTCAGAAGGACATTTCCATAACTTTCAATGTGATTGTTAAAGAATTACCTATGAACAAAGTCTCATCGGGGTCAATAAAGATAATATAGTCCAACGGTTATTTTTACAAAAACAAAACAAATGACTATTCACCAATATTCATGTCTCTGCAAATACATTTATTATAATAGACATATCTTTTCATGAAAAATCACAACATTTTAAGTGATTTTTTTTTCATAAAAGAACACAATTATTTTGAACAAGTATATATATAATTTGGATATTTCATATTAGTCACACTATATACTAGTAATAGAGAAACTCAACAACCACAATATCAAATATACTACAAGAATATTGTGGGTATAACATAATACAAAAGTATCATTACATTTCATATCTTTTGCTCCAAAGTTAAATTAGACACCAAGTCTAATCATAAGAAAATAACCCCCACATTTCAAATGTGATCTCAAATATATTTTTCAAGCATTTGAAAATTGTTTTTCCACATATTTTAATATTGGAAACATTAATCTACGAAAGAATTATAATGCTGCAATTCTCTTTGGCAATGTTTACACAATGTCAAAGTTCATTCCATAGAAATACAAAATCACAAATTCTAATTCATTGGTATTTTTTCTTTATCAAAAATAGACATACCACTTAGTATTTTAAATACTAACAATAAGGACAAAAAAATTGTACAATTTATTTCTATATAACATTGAAGTTTATAGAAAATCAAAAGTACAACATTAATTTATTATGTGAAGTTTTTATGTTCTTCAAACCAATTGCATAGTCCAATTTATCCAGAGTATAATACCACAAAAGTTTTTAGTCTACAAAAATCAGACACATTAACATTTCTCATGGAGTACAAAACTACAAAAGTTTTTTTTCTCTCCAAACAGAATAACACATATTCTTTATCACATAGAAATGTTTTTCTCATCAAATAGTCTTCCAAATATATCATTTTGACATACTATTTTATCAAACAAAAAATATGCATCTCTCATTTTTGCAAACTAAAGAATTTTAAAAGCAACAATATTTGCGAAGTAAAATTCATTCCACGACATATGGTTTGCAGATCTTTTTCCAAAGATACACATAATAGAAAAAAATTAAAAACCAAAGATGATAACTCTTAGAACCTATTTTCCTCCTTAGATAATTTAATAAGCAGGTTACCTGTTAATCTTTAAACAGAATACCATAAAAATTTTCTGTTACATTCTCACTTCAACCTTGCTAAATAAAGCAACGAATTATGGAGAAGTAATGCATTTATCTAATACTTCATGATCACATTCTCTCAATCAGCAGAATACAAAAAAAACTAACAGTATATTAATTTCCTTAAGATTGTTGTTCATCTTGTATTCCAAACATACTTAGAACAAAACTTTGAACATCTTTGTAGGAAATCAAAGTTTAAAAACATTTTCACAATTAGAAAATTAAAACTAGTAGCGAAACTAGAATCAGAAATAGTTTCTTAAAAAAAATATATGAAATATTTTTCTTAAGAAGAATTGTTGTAAATATGTGTCTAAAGAATCTTACTGATTCCAAAAAACATTGCAGAAACACGAAGTTACCAAGTTTAATGAACCAGTGAAACACAAAAGAATAGAAGAACTGAAATTAATTTACAAATCTAATGTTTGTAAAACACGTACCAGAATCTGAAAAAATTTTAATAGGAAAAAGATCAAGTCCACTAAATTCACAGTGTCCCCTTAAGGAAATTATTCCCCTCTAGTATCCGAGGTTTGATTTGGAATATGACCTCCCAGGATAAAATCATCTCAATCACCAGAGTATAGATACCAAAAACTCCGGTGTCAGCAAACCGCTCAACGGCAGTAAAGTACACTTAGAATACTAGATATAGTAGTTGAAGAAGAAGTCCATAAAAATTCTATTTAAAATGAGAGGAAATCCCTCAATTTATCGAAAACAAAGGATAGTGCGAAAAGGTTCTTATTGTGCCGTACCGGAAAGGTCACAAACCTTTGGAAAAGTCACAATCTTTTAGAAAGGTCGTCACCTTTCATAAAAGTCACAACTTTCCATTTAAGTCAAAACTTTTCATAAAAATCACAACTTTTCATAAAAATTACATCTTGTCATCAAAGTCGCAACATTTCATAAAAGTCACAACTCTTCATAAAAGTCGCAACTCTTCATTTTCCATTCACACCTTTTTAAAATCCAATAGAAACTACTTTTCAAAGTTTCTTAGAGATGTTGTTGGTGCGACCTTTTATTGATTCTAGCTTCGACAAAGATACTTAATACATTTTTTAACATAAGACCTCTTGTAGAAACGTGGGTTACACCTCAAACAGTTAAACTCCAACAATTAAGAGAGTTAAGTGAACTATGTGCCCAGAAAGGTTATTAAAAAAAGAAATCAGTTTCTTCATGCGTAAGAGACTCAACATTTGTAGACATTCAAATTGTGTGGGACTCTACCAGATGAGTCCAATTTCAGTTAGAATTCTTGAAAATTAATCCTAGCTCACATTATATAAAGGGTACTATATTCCTTAGAGAGGGATCTCGAAAATTTCATAAAATCATGGAACATTTACAAAAAGATCAAGATGTGGGCGGACTATTCGTTACAACAAAATACTTCATCAAAGTCCACAAAATCCTCTTTATATGAAGATTAAATAAAATTCATTTAAGATGCAAATTATCCAACATAAGAATCAAGAAAGGGACAAAATTGAATTTAAAAAAACTGTTAATTAATAAAATATTATTATTTCTTTATACATGAAATTTATTTCGAATAAATTTTCTCCTAGAACACTAAATAGAATTTATATTTTATTTTAGGGCTTAGTAAGTTGGATCCCAGTTGAAGAATTTGTCAAAATCAATTCAACGTTGTAAAAAGATTGAATATTGATTGATCAAATTCTTCACTCAATAGTCAAATATCTGAGGAAATTAATTAACCAGACGAGAGTAAAGATAGATCGAGTGTCTATCTCATACCTTCTAAATAGTATTTAACTCCAAAAAGTTTGGAGATACACAAAATTTGATGAAGTTTAAGTTAATATAATGAGATTGACCTCAATTCGTATATTAACATTGTTTATTCATATAAGATGTCACAATAAAGATGTCACATTTCATTTAATTATGTGAACTATCTCTGTGGATGGAGCTAATTCATCTTGTGGATATAAAAATGGTGTGTTGCTTCTATATATGTGCTTGTTTCCCATCTTTAATAATATTATCTTGTAAAAACTTAGATAGTTTTGACATGCAAAGAGAAGATGTGTAGATGATGTATCGAATAGGAGGTGAGAGAGGTTGTCTATAGAGGGTGCAAGGAAAGACAGAGGTAGACAGAAGAAGGATTTGAGAGAGGTGATAAAACAGAATTTAATGCAACTTCATATTACCGAGGACATGACTTTATATAGAAAACTATGGAGGATACATATAAGGATATCAGGTTAAAAGGTAATGTATGGATATCTTGCTTAGAAAGGTTGGTGTTTGTCATTGTATATATACCATTGTTTATTCTTATTTTAAATAATCTATACCAGTAAATTTTTCATTGATTATCGTATTACAATGTTGTTGTCTCTGCACCCTTCCGATAGATTTTGCATCGTTTCCTTGTTACTTAGTATTTTTTTTACTTGAGCCAAGAGTCTTTCAAAAATTTTTTTTTTTATTTTTACGAGATAATGAAAAGACGTACTTATATTCGATTCTTGTGATATTCAAATTTTTTTATTTCACTAATTACTAAACTATTTTTATAATATGACAATCCGGTACACTATTCGAATTCAAGAAAATCAAAAGCAAGAGTCTATTGTAAGTCGATTTTTTTTAATATTTATATCGAAAACTATTTTCACAACTCAAATTCGTGATTAATCCGAGTCCACAATACCTGATTGACAACCTTTGTATTGCCATTTGCCACTCTATAGCAATTTTTCTGTTAGGATTCAAATTCTCCCAGAAAAAAGGATCTAAAAAAGTTGATGTTTTTTGAATAAATCAACAAAATTTAAGGATGGAAAATGGGTTTACTGCAGAAGATATGTCAAAAATCGGAGGTATTGCTATGGTAACACTGCTTTATTCCTACTCCGTCAAGTTATACTTTGTAGTTTTACAAAAAAATCCAATCATTCTTTTGCTATGATCTTGACAACTCAATGATATAGTAATGTGTATGCAGGAATTTTCCAACCCATTTCAATGGAATGTTTTTCTTTACTAATCATGAATAGATTGGTTTTACGGGTCGAAATCTCTCTTTTAAAAAGGGTCAAACGCGGTGCAGTATTATGCTAAGAAAATTTGTGATGAATTAACTAGTTACGGGATAACGAGTGATGAACTTGTAGAAGTGGTAGCTATGAAAAAGAAAGTCGTGAAGGACACTAGGATAGCTATTTTGAATGCTAGTTTATCTATCAATATTTTCTTAAATTCATTTTAAAGGTTAGTTAACATTCTTTTTCTTGACATTTCCAATAAGGTTGTAACTTAAAGAACTCATAATTACCATTCATATATTCCATTATGCTAATCTAGTAGTTCTTCCTTTTTGCTCCCATTCTTTGTCATCAATTAATTGGAATGTTTTTATCTTTTTATTTATGCCAATACGTTGTTCGTATATTTATGAGGAAGCATCTCAACTATATTTCTTTGCACTTTTAAATATTTATTTTTATAACGATATTGTGAAATTACTATGACCATACAAAATAGTAAATTCTTTGAAATTTACTTCTTCTCCATTAATGTGTAATTTTCCTTAAATTGCAATACAATTTTCTTACTTAAATAGTCTTGGTTATAGAAAGTAGATACGCCAATACTTAAGATGGAAATATAGCTAAGGTAAGAATTCTTCATATTCCCTTTAGCTAATGATGAAAGAGAATGTGGACCATTTTCTCGAGATGATAATTTGTGCCCTTCAAATTTGATGCGTGTATTTCCTTTTTTTTGTAGCTAAAAGAAGGTTGAAGGTATAGTCAATAAGTTGGAGACCTGACATCGAACTATTGTCCACATCTACTTTTACTTGTTTGCACATTCTTAAGTTTGTGACATAAGTACTTGAACATGAGCAGTGTTTCAATGAATATCATATTCCTCTACTATATAAGTCTAATGGTTTGGGGGACATAATTTCAATAGATTTTCTTGATTTACGGTGTATTGGATTTTATATTAAAGAGTAAATCAACGTTGGTCATAATACATAATGGGAGTTCAATGAGAGAATCAACAAATTATATTCATATTGTTCTCAAATTTTTGGAGGAGCTAGAAAACTCTTCAGGATTACTTAATCTTCGGTGGGCAATAAATCTCTTTTCATAATATACTATAGATGAAATTTTAATTTCTTATATTCCTATACAATCTGCATGTTAGTAGTTGTTAGGGGGGATGAAGGTATTTTCTACATGAAAAACTCACGAAAATCTTGGCAATTTCGTATTTTAACTATTTTGAAAATACTATGTTATTGACATTTTTTTTTACCATATTTGATATTTTTACACTCCCTAAATTACCCGGAAAACCCTTTTTTTAAAGATTTTTTTTGGGGCCATATAGACCATTTAATTAATTTTAAAAAATGAAAATAATGTTTTGGCCCAAGCCTAACCTAATATGAATAGGGTAAAGCCCACTTTTATTAACCCTAACTATAAAATCTATTCTTACTGTTTTGCCTCCTTGCTCGCGACTGAATCTTACTCTTCTCGATTCTTGTGGGACGTACAAAGTCTCTTTTCCAACGTTCTTATATCTCTTCTTCTCATACAAGATGTGTCAGTCAACCAAGGTAACAAGTCCAATCTTTTCCCTTTCTTTATTCATTACTGATGAAGTCGATTTGAAATAATTTGGATACCTGAGAAGATTAATAAAACAAGCATGGATGGTTTAAAATATACTAAAATGAAAAATAAGCAGGAGGTGAATACATTTTTAAAAAATAATAGGCTAGCCTTTTCTTTGTTTTAGCTCAAGATTATTATTGTAACTAGCTTAGGTTTGTTTATGTACTATTATAAATAGCAGAACTAGGATTTGTCTTAGGGGTTGGTTTTTTAATGCACATTTATTGTTTACGCTACTATGTGAATTTGGTAAACCCTTACAGCTATTCAATTTAACCCTCTTGATTATTTGGGTAAGTCTTCACTTTTATGAATTAAATTTCTTTCACCTTTAGATGTTACTCTAGTAATTAATTGCGTTTTAGTTGATAGATCATCCTTTTTTTTCTTCTAAATCTCCCCGTCTTTCATTATATTTCTTAATAGTATATTTTGTTTCCTTTTTTGTTCTTGCACCTACAATTACATCAAGTATGTGTCCATTGTGTCATGTCCCTCCACTTCCTTGTTCAAATTCAGCATAAGGAGAAGGGAGAAAATCTAGATTTATGAAGAGGTTGGAAAAATACTCTAGACCTTCCTAGATATATTCAAGAAGGATTTAGTATTCCCTAAAACTATTAGAGAATTCTAGAATAGGACTGAAGTGTAAATATTGGAGGGAACATTAAAGTAGATAATATTTACACTTAGGGCTTTAGAAGGTAATACAAATAAAGGGCCTCTCATTGAAAAATGTTCCAACCAAGTGTAAAACATTCGACAAAGTAATACTAAGCCTTTTTTGAATGCTCTTCAAGTTTCTCTATGTCTTTCTTGCATTAGCTTAGTGGTCTTAGATTCAAAAGCCCTACTTGTGCTTACAAGACCGTGATATATTGTATGTTTAAAGTATCGCATTAAACATTAGTTAGACTCTAAATATTCGACAATGTTGTATCATATCAAAGGTTTGTATTAAGGGAATGACCAATGAAGGAGATATAAATATTGATAGCACCACAACAATAAAGCTGGATTGTGGACGTAAGATCTGCAAGGGATATAACCACCACCAAAGTAGTAAGGAAATGTTGTTCGACCCTACACCAAGCAAGGCACTAACATGTCATTCACATTTGGTAACTTAAACCTTATAAACTCAGAAATGATACTTGAAGTAACCATAGGATGGATTTTCAATTTTGGAAGTTTGTAGCTTTAAAATTGCATTTTATTTGCAAGAGAGGAGATGCCGAGTAAATTAGGTCAAACTAGGCATGCAAGTTAGTTGCACAATATTTTTCCAAATAGAAAAAAAATAATGCAATCATTGAATAAATAAAAAAGAATGAGTTTATTTATAAAAATTGTGAGTACATATATGTTTATAAATGATTCCCCTCTCATAAGGTTACTCCACGATTCAAAGGCTATTAGTGTCACCCAAACTAGGATGATGTGGACCTTCTTAGGATTTATTTGATCTATGTGAAAGGATTTTACCGATCTTGTTAATGCATTTGGTTGTCAAGAAGAGTGCGCCCATATCTTGATCACTTCATGAATATATGAAATTTTAGAGATGCATATTCAAAGAAATATATGCACTTTATATAAGTGTTTTGTAAGTGTGAGCTAGAGTTTAGGGTAGGTAGTCTCCAAAAACCCTAAATGAAATTGGATTCATCTTGTAGAGTCCCATAAAATTTTGATGTCTAAAATGTCAAGTTTTTGTCCCACGAACTTTTTTGGGATGCATAGTTCACTTAGTAGTCTTGCTTGATAGCGTTTTATTTGTTGAAGTCTAATTAACTATTCCAAAAGAGGTCTTATGCTTAGAAATGTGGTATCTTTTTCGAAGCCAGTATTAACAAGGATCTCTCTCTAGCAAGGGACTAAAAATCATCTCCAAGAACCTTTGGGAAAGTAGTTCCACTCTCCCATCTAAACATGGACACAAGATCTAATTTATCCACATCCATAAGAGTACAACATAGCCTTTGTAGATCTAGAGAGGCATGATGAATGTTCTCATGCAGGCTAGCCTTAACTGAAAATTGAGCATAACAATCATTATTTACAAAAGTAGACCGCAAATAAGTAATTAGTCTTGGAATAAGTCTCGAATATGTGTTGTAACAACATAATATAGCACTACATCTGCAAGAAATTCCAAGTTCTAATAGCATCTTGGTATCTCAGGTAGCATGCCATATCCGTGAGTTAGAGCTTTGACAAACAACGAAGAGTCACAAAACTTATAAAGTGGCAGTGATTTCCAAGTACTGTATATTGACTAGCTTCTCAACATTCACGAGGAAGTTCCTTAGCATATGTGCATCAATAAAATCAATGTCCATCCAGATCCATTTCAATAAATGATAAAGTTTCTACTTCCGCGCCTGAAAAAGGTCGGCATGCACAAGCACCTTCTTCTTCATGCCTCGCCAAATTTGCAAAGACTGTACTGTTGAGGATTGATGAAAATAGGATCTTGTGTTTACGTTCGTATGGGAGGCTGTAACTGTTGCCAATATGTGTTATAACATCATAAATCACTGATTCTAATAAATTATTCAGAAACATTAAGTAACTGAAATTTATAGAACCAATAAGAGAGATGAACAAAAATTAAATTAAAAAAAAGAAAAAATTGTAAAAAATATACCAGAATCTTAAAAGACTTTTAAATCGGAAAAAAATCAAGTCTACTGAACTCACACTGTCCCCATAAGGAAATTATTCCCCTCTAGTATCCGAGGTTTGATTTTGAATATAACCTCCTAGGGTAAAATGATCTTAATCAGCATAGTGTAAATACCAAAAAATCTACTGTAAGTGAACCAATCAATACTAGGAAAGTACACGAAGAAAAAATGTGTGCAGACGACGAAGAAAAAGAAGATCATAAAATGAGTAAGGAAATATTCTGATAAATGAGTGGTATTTATAGGCAAGAAAAATATGTTCTGAAAGGTTACAACCCTTTCAAAATTCACATGACCATTAATGAAAGTTTGCAACATTTCAAATGGTACTGATTGTTCCTGAAAGTTGCAACCGTTTAGAACAGTCATGGCGAAAAATTTAAATAAAAAGGGAAAGTTCAAATAAAACAGGTCGCGCGCGGATCCAAGTCAGGTCGGGTTAGTCAACTAAAATGTTGAAACATTTCGGCTAATTTTCAACTTTTGTTATCAACTAATTAATTGAAAACATTTTGTTAATTTAATTAATTAATTAATTTATTAATTAAAATAAACTTTGTCCAAAAATTAATCTCTAGATCATTTGCCAAAGCCAAAGCCGAAGTCGAAGCTGAGACGAGCGAGCGACAACGACGACGGCGCGAGCGTGGTCCCTCTTTTCAATCCTTTTAACAATCAATAGGAGTGTTTCTGTATTTAAACTCTCCTATTTTTCTTTTAACCACGGATGAGGGACAAATGACTTTTCATTAAAGCATAAGAGGACTTTTCAAATTCCCAACTCTTCAAGTTCTCAACATTTTAAATTCCTCTATTTCCCTCTATTACCCAAAAATTCGTGCTACATACCCAACAATCCACAACATTGATGGGGAACGGTTATAACATAGGAATGCACGGACAACTGTGTACTTTATAGTCAAGAATTAATTGCATCTTGATAAGTAGGATTCCCCTTGGACTTTCTATAGTGAACATTTGTTGGATATATTTGGTCAATTGGTAGATGTGATATCTTTGAACCGTCGAGCTTTGGTGTATACCTATAAAACCATATGCCACACAATTAACCCTTCACTGTTTATGGTTCTTACGGTTGTGTTCATTTCAGCCCTGAAAACCTCTTGGTTTCATGAGTGTATAGAGAATAGGATTTTGACATAAATTTCTCTTTGACGCGGCTTGCACTTCACACTCACATATGTGATTTCTATCCGTTTCATCTCGTAGATACACTATTTGGTCAACTACCAAAATTAGCAAATCATTTAAAACATTAAGCTTTATTACCTCATTAACAAGACTTTAAGTCTTAACCTTGTTCCTTAACATTGTCTTCATCATGAGAATGGATTAAGTTAATTGACAATGTCGAACAGTCAGCCACAACTTTGTTTTTCACATAAATCAAGCTCTTGGGATCTCAAGTCTGCTAGATAGAGTAACTGTCATGCTGACTTGTCCTAAGCCGTAAAGTCATTCCCTTAGATGATCTTTTAACTGTCTCTCTCACTAAGACTTTTGTTAGTAGATCTTACACATAATGTCTTGACTTTACATAGTCAATTGTGATAATTCCACTATAGAGCAGCTATCTTACGGTGTCATGTCTCCATCGTATATGACGAGATTTCCTATTGTACATAACGCTCTCTGCCTTACCTATTGCTGCTTGACTATCACAATGTATGCACATAAGTCCAATAGGTTTGGGCCAGAATGGAATATCCTCTAGGAAATTTCGGAGCCATTCAGCTTCTTCACCATTCTTATACAAAGCAATGAATTCAGATTCCATTGTGGAGCGAGCAATACATGTCTGTTTGGACGATTTCCAAGAGGCTACTTCTCCACCAAGTATGAATACATAATGACTCGTGGATTTTACATCATTTGACCAGGTGATCCAATTTGCATCACTATATCCTTCAATCACAACAGGATAATTATTGTAATGCAAAGCATAATGTTGTGTATATTGTTGATAGCCTAACACACGTTTCATTGCCATCCAGAGAGTTTGATTCGGATTACTAGTGAACCTACTCAGTTAAGTAATTGCACTTGGTATATCTGGTCGCGTACAATTCATAATATACATCAAACATTGAAATTCAAGTACTTGAACTTAGTCAATACATTTTAGATATAATGAGATTGAGATAATGCTAGTCCCTAGGGAGTTTTGATAATCCTAACCTTTAAGATCAAATCAACAACTCCTAAGTCCTTCATATCGAATTTGCTGGACAACATGCGCTTAGTATCATTTATATCGTCAATGTCGTTACTCATTATTAACATGTAATCAACATACAAACAAACAATGACTTCATGATACCTAACATTTTTAATGTAAGAACATTTATCACATTCGTTAATCTTGAGTCTGTTTGCCAACACTGTTTGGTCAAATTTAGCATGTCATCGTTTAGGTGCTTGCTTGAGTCCATAAAGTGATTACACAAGTCTGCGCACTTTCTTTTCTTGACCAGGAACTATAAACCCTTCAGGTTGTTCATTGTAAATTTCATCATCCAACTCTCCATTTAAGAAGGTTGTCTTTACATCCATTTGGTGGATTTTAAGATCATGCACTGCTGCTAGTGCTATAAGCATCCTAATTGATGTTATCCTTATTATTGGAGATTATGTGTGAAAGTAGTCCAGACCTTCCTTTTGTCTCTACCCTTTGACTACGAGTCTAGCTTTATATTTGTCAATAGTCCCATCACATTTCATTTTCCTTTTAAAGATCCACTTTGATCCTAAAGGTTTATTTCCTGGCGGAAGATCAGCCAAGTCCCAAGTGTGATTACTTAAAATTGATTTGATCTCACGATTAACTGCTTCTTTCTAATAAGTTTACTCAGACGAATATATAACTGCTTTAAATGTTTGAGGCTCATTTTCAAGCAGTAGTGCTACAAAATATGGTCCGAAATAAGCAGATTTTTTTTGGCAAGTACTACGCTTATGTTCCTGACTAGTTATGATATTTTCCATTGATTCTTCTCTTTGTCGTTTAGGTAGTTCACTTGTTCACTCACTTTTTATTTTATACGGCTAAATGTTTTCAAAAAACTCTGCATTATCGAATTTAATTTTGGTATTAAGATTTGTGAACTAAAAACCGACAGGCTTTACTGTTCATAACATACCCTATAAAGACACAATCTAGTGTTTTGGGTCAAATTTTTACCCTCTTTGGTAAAAAAAACCTCTACGTTGGCTAAACACCCCCACACTTTGAAATATTTTAAGTTGGCTTTCCTTCGTTTCCACAACTCATATGGAATTGATTGTGTTTTTCGATGGGGAACTCTATTGAGTATTTTATTCCCTATAAGGATGGCTTCCCCCAAAAGGTTTTGGTGGTGAACAAGAATTGATCATTAAGGCATTCATCATTTCCATTAATATTCTGTTCTTCCGTTTTGCCAAACCATTTGATTTTGTGGTGTATAAGGTGTAGTAGTTTGAAGAATATCACCATATTCTAAATATATCTCTACAAAAGGATATTCATATTCTCCACCCCTATCACTCCGAGTCATTTTTATTTTTATATTCAATCGGTTCTCAACTTCATTTTTGTATTGCTTAAATGCATCAATTGCTTCATCCTTACTAGTAAGCAAATATACATAAAAAAATTGAGTGCAGTCATCAATAAAAATTATAAAATACTTTTTCCCACCACGAGATGGTGTTGACTTCATATCGCATATATCTGTGTGAATTAAGTCTAAAGTTTTAGAATTTCTTTCAATAGACTTATAAGGATTTTTAACAAACTTTCTTTCCACACAAATTTCGCATTTTGATTTATCATATTTAATATCAGGCAATACTTCTAGATTAACCAATTTTCGCAAGGCTTTGTAATATACATGTCCCAAACAGGCATGCCATAAATCATTTAACTCCAATAAGTAAACAGAAGAAGAATTTTTATTAATACTATCAACAATGATTACATTCAGTTTAAAAAGACCCTCATTGAGGTAGCCCTTCACTATGAACATTTCATTCTTATTTGTTGGAGATTTATCAGTGACAACGATACACTTAAACCCATTCTTAATAAGTAGTGCAGCATAAACATAATTCTTTCTAATAGAAGGGACATGCATAATTCTCAACTGTATAACATATCTGCCTTTGCAGATTTTACGAGACATCAAGAATGTGCTCAGGCAGTCTAGCCTTAACTGCAGATTGAGTATATCATTAATTATTTACAAAAGTAGACCACAAATAAGTAATTAGCTTGTAATTAGCCTGAAATATTTGACATAGAGATATGTTGTAACAACATAATCTAGCATTACATCTCCAATAAATTTCAACTGCTAATAGCATCGTCGAATCTCATGTAGTATGTAAGATCCTTGAGTTAGAGTTTGAACAAGCAGCAAAGGGTCGTGAAACTTGTAGTTTAGCAGTGATTTCTAAGTACCATACATTGACTAGCTTCTTATCATTCATGATTAAGTGCCTTAAGATAGGTGCATCAATAATATCAATGTCCATCCCGATCCATTTCATAAATGATAAAGCTGCTACGTTGCCCGTCCGAGCTGAGGTGCATCAACAATATCAATGTCCATCCCGATCCATCCCTATGAATTCTAGGTATACACTTATTGGAGTGAATCCCCAAACTCCGCCGAAAAGATTCATTGCTATATGTATATATCTTCGATTCCATAAAATTCTCGAGGTCAAGAATATTTTGCCAATAACTATCTTCCGTTCTAGCACCTTTAGACTTTATAGGGGAAGCATTCATACTCAATAAACTTGAAAAGAATACTTTTGGATCATTGCAAACTAAAACTTTGTATCCCAACGGGTAAGATTTTGGAAGGAATGACAACAAAGAAATGCCTCTAGAAGTTTCATTCAGAATAACTTGGGAAACTTGGAGACACTTTTCACAAATGTGACGTTAGTATACAAATATTTAAGAATTATGAAAGTCAGCACGAGGGTTTACTTAGAATTAAGAAAATAAAAATCATTTCCAAGGAAAAACTTTGCAACATTGGATACGCTCGTAAAATATGAAATTTATGCAAAATGAACCATTTGATCTTCTAATGTGAATCATTCTTGATGATAATTCTCAAGTTCTTCGACTAAGAGATCTCTTTGCATTAAATAAAAAGGTATAGTAGGCTAAGGCAAACGATTACAAATAGTAAGAAGTAGTTATTGTGGGTTAGGAAGTAATAGGTGCCTACCTCAGCTCGTGTGGGGAAGTAGAGACTATACCATTTATAAATTTGATTGGGTTGTGTATTTATTTTCTTGATTCTGAGAAGCTAGTTAATGTCTGATACTTTGCAACCTTGCTACTTACAAGTTCCATGATCCTTCATGTCTTGTTGAAACTCTTACTCACGGATCATATTCCATAATGATATTAACACTAGGAATTCTAGGAGATGCAGTGCTAGATTATGTTGGTGCAACACATATCTATTCAAATATTCAAAGTGACTCCATGATTAATTAATGATTTGAGGTAAACTTCGGTAAAAAATGAATATTATGCTCAATCTGCACTTAAGGTTCGCATGAACAAGCACCTTTTTCATTCCTCGCGAAATCTGCATAGACAGATATGTTGTACTATTGAGGATTTTTGAGAAATTGGATCATGTGTATACATTTGGATGAGAGTCTGAAACGTGCTTGGATCTGTTGTTGGGTCCTCTGTTGGTGTGATCCCTTAAGACCTCTCCTGGAACCGTTGATTACACCTAAAAGAATAAACTACAACCAATAAGAGAGTTAAATGAACTATGTGTACCGAAAGGTTATATAAAAAAGAAATCAGTTTCTTCATGAGACAGAGACTCGACATTTGTAGGCATCAAAATTGTGTGGGACTCTACAAGATGAGTCCATCTTCATTTAGAATTCTTGAATACTAATCCTAATTCTTGAAGACTAATCCTAATTCACACTATATGAAGGGTACTATATCCTTTAGAGAGGGATCTCAAAAATTTCATAAATTCATGGAACATTTACAAATTGATCAAGATGTGGAATGACTCTTTGCGATCACAATTACTTCATGAAAGTCCACAAATCATCTTTACATAAGATCAAATAAAATCTATTTTAGGTGCAAATTATTTTATAGAAGAATCAAGAAATGCACAAATTGTACTCAAACTTTTAATTAGTAACATATTCTTCTTTCTTCATATTTATTTCTTAGTTGGAGTATATTTTCTATACATAAAATTTGTTTCAAAGAATTTATTTGATCCGAGTTGAAGAATTTGTCAGAATCCATTCGACATTATTGAAAGAACTGAATTTTCATTGATCAAATCCTTCACTGAATAGTCAGATAGATAGTTTGCAAAATTAATTAACAAGAGAGAGTAAAGATAAATTAAGTGTCTTTAGGGTCATCTCATACCTTCTAAGTAGTATTTATCGGCAAATAGATAGATATATACACACAAGATTTACTGAAGTTTAACTTTAAATTGTTTCTTGTGAGTTGTCATGAGATGTTACAAAATGTGGAGTTGGTGAAGTCCGACAGAGTGGATTACACTACTTTTCACATGTGGGGCCTATCTAGGAAGTTGTGGCAGTATGATGTCGATACTAGAACAACATGTTCATTCCGTGTAACTTCAGTTTGTGAACTTGACTTAAGATGGTATTTATGATCGGTTTTTGGAAAGATGACATGCCTTGTCCCACCATTCTTTGGTAATTTTACCATATTAGACTAAAAAAATTTCAATTCATGAGAATTTTGACTTATTATATCCGTTTAAGCAGCTTATCAAACAACCTTGTCTGAAGCTTCTTTTCAGAGAGTAGTCAATGGTGGTGATGGAGCTTATGCGCCGCATGGATTTTAGGGATTAGGTAGACAAGAAGTCTTGACCTTGTTGTTATTTTAGTAGAACCTTATCTGGAGGGGGATCCTTAAAGAGGAGTATTCATCCTTGGTTCAGTATACATGTTCATGCAGTTATGTAAGTGTCTAAGGGATGTAATATTGGACAAAGTTTGTACAACTTGGGTCAACACTTATCAGGGTTGCTATTAAAGGTTTTCAGGTTACGGTGACCATTCAATGTATTTGGATTTTTGTTATTACATGGTGGTTCCTAGTCCTACTATGATTGTGGTGAGTTAGGAAAAATCAATAGATATTCCTCCATACTTGGAGCAAGAGGCCGACACCAATAATGTTACAAATGTTTTGTAACGTTGTTGATTCATTTCTATTTTTACAAAACAAAGTTTGAAAAGTTCTTTCTTTAAAACTGAGTAAAATATTAAAATTCAACTTGGAAAAACTGAATAATTTCATAGCAAAACACTAATATTATAAATAGAAATGTTATTTAATATAATTTATATACCATGACTTTTATGAGAAAATAACAATGAACAAGAAAACACATATTTCTTTTTACCTCATTCGCCTAAAATGTTCTTGAGTCATTCAATTCATATTTGATCAAATTAATTTTTTTGATGAATCTAACAACTACTCATTACTGCAAGGTATGTCTATTTGAAGAAGAAAAAAATTGGATCATAATTTACAAAGTGATTTAGATCCTCCAAAATAACACTCAAAACATTTCTTTAAAAATGGATATAGTTGAAGAAGATATGGTGTTGGCATATTCAGCGCGACATCATGGATTAGAAAATCATAATTGATGGCTGCAAAATTCTCACATTCCATTACCAATTGACGTCGATGTATTCTAAATTTTTCTTAAGTAGAATGTTAGGTTTAAGTATGAAAATTTAAAAGGGCGTTGTAAGTGTCTAGATCAGTTAAATTTTACTGATAAAGAAGATAATGAGAGTGCATTCATAAAATTGTGACATATAAACTTACAAAGAATTATAGAGATTATTGGAAAAACTAAAGGATACTTAATTTTTTTCATAAATCTCTCTTTATTTCTTTTTATATATTTTTTACTTATGATGTTTGAAGAATTATGAGTTTTCACATGTTTTGTTTGATCCACATTAATGATGGTTTTTACAGAATCAAAATTATCTACGAGATACAAAATATATTCAAAGATGTATTTGTTGAGTTAATACTATAGTTGAGTTAATTCTAACTATGTTAATTAAGTCTAATACAAAGATATAACGACAATACGTTTCAAAAGAGAATACATATCTGTTTCAATAAACAAACAAGAGATTTCTATAAAAGTGAAGTAATGATTTTTAATGTCATTAATCTTGACAATCTGTTTCTTAAAATGAAAAAGAAAAATTAACTCTTCTATCTGAAATTCCTTCTCATGAAATATCTATATAAGAATAAAAATTTGTAACCATAAAAAATACAACATCAACCACAAAGAAAAAGAGAAAACAAAATTTCCCTCCTTTCATCATATTCTTTTGATATTCTCGAAAATTTGGGTTTGGGCAACCTCCAAACTCTTAGCCACGAGTGGACGTGTTTGAGAGCAATTGTGGAACCTTGAGAGCGATCGGCTATAACGATTTGCATCGGAGTAAAGCCGAAATCGCTTTTTAAGCAGTGGCTTGCCACGACACAATATTTGTGAAAAGTTCTTTACTACTTTATAATTCCAATCTAATATCAATATTGTAGTATTTTTCCTAACAATTTGAAAACGGTTTTCCTAACATATAATAATGATAAATGGCTATTTCTTTGAACAAAACTATTAATGATTTGTCAAAACATGAGCCTTTGGATGGAAATAATTTTAAACGATGGTCACAAAAACTTTTAAGATTCTTTGAAATATTAGAAGTTGATTATGTTTTATTTAAAGAACCTTCTATGAATAGTTCTAACATTAATACTGATTCTAGATATGCTATAACTGTTGATGATGTTGTTAAAAAGAAGTTTGAAAAGGATAACAAAATTTTTAGAGGACATTTGCTATATCATATTTCTAATCCTTTATTTTTTTTATTTTTAAACTATAAATATTCCAAAGAAATATGGGATAGTTTGGAAAAAAAATATGGTGCTGATGATGCAGGAAAGAAAAAATATATTGTCTGTCAGTGGATTAAATTCCAAATGGTTGATAATAAGACTATAGTGGAACAAGTTCACGAATATGAGAACTTTACTGGTGATGTTCTCAACGAGGACATGAAGATATGTGAGATAAGTCAGGCTAATGTTATTTTTAAAAAAATTTCACCATCTTGGGGTGATTATAAAATCAGTTAAAACATAATAAAAATAAGTTAACCCTTCGAGAACCTATAAGTCACATAAGGACCGGAGAGAAGAACCGTCTCAAAGATAAGATAGAAGAACTTTCTTTTAATTCGTCTGAAGATAATCTCGTTTAATTTTCTGGTACTGTTGTGAAAGATAGGTTAAAAGGCAAACAAAAGAAAGTCTCAAAAAAGGAACTTATGAAGAAGAAAAATCAATTCAACAAGCTGGAAAGTGAAATTCAAAATTCAAGGTCTCGTGTTTTGTTTGCGGAAAAGTTGGTCACGTAGTTGTCAGGTGCTCTCAAAGAAAACGGAAAAGACTCAAAGAAGGAAGGACAAAGTGATGTCCAAGCCAATCTTGCGGAAGGTAATGAAGTTATTGTTGTTATAGTTGTTGAGGAAAATATGGTGGCAAATAATATTGACTGGGTGCTACACAGAGGTGCTTCAAGGCATTTTTTTGTCAATAAAGAGTTATTACATGACTTTGAGGAGTCTACTGATATATAGTGTGTATAATGGGTAACTCCACTACTTCTGTAGTAATGGGTAAAGGAAATGTTTTGGTTGAATTATCTTTTGGAAATACATTATCCTTGTAAAATGTTTTGTATGTTCCCTCCCTTCGTAGAAACATAGTTTCCTGAGCACTTCTAAAAAAAGTAGGCCTTAAACATGTGTTTGAAGCTGATACAATAATTATGTCTCGCGAGGAGACTTTGTTGGAAAGGGATATCTTAGTGGAGGATTATTTATATTAAACATTTTTCAAGAGAATGTCAATAATGCAAGCATTATTTATATTGTTGAGTCTATTAATTTGTGGAATTGTAGAGTAGGTCATGTTAATATTGCTTCTATTAAAATGCTTAGAAAATGGAATTAATTCCTATGATTAAAACTGATGATTTTTCTAAATGTCATGTGTGCATAGAAGCAAAGCATGCCAAGAAACCTTACAAATCTATTTTTAGTAGAAAGACTGAATTACTTAAACTAATACATTAAGGTTTAGTAGATTCCAAGAACACTATTAGCAAAGGTGGAAAAAGTATTACATTACTTTTGTTGATGAATTTTCTAGATACACTAAGGTATATCTTCTTAAGTCCACGATGAAGTTGAAAGCATGTTTTGAATTTAAAGCAGAAGCGAAAATCAAGATTTTTAGATCTGATACGGGTGGTGAATATAGTACTAAAACTGTAGAAGATTTTTTTGAGAAAAATGGTATTATACATGAAGTTAGTGCTGCATATACTCCCCAACAAAATGGTTTAGCCGAACATATAAATAGAACCTTTAAAGAAATGATGAACTCTATGTTCTTAAGCTCTGGGTCTATCTAACAATATGTGGGGAAAATCAGTCTTGTATGCATGTTATATTCTTAATAGAGTCCCGCATAAGAAGTAAGACAAGACCTCATACGAGTTGTAGAAAGGGTTTGCTCCTAACTTGAAATTTCTGAAAAGTGTGTGGTTGTTTGACTAAGGTTGGTCTACCTGATTTTAAACGAGTAAATGTTGGTTCTAAGACTTCTGATACTATCTTTATTGGTTATGCTCAAAATAGTGCTGCATATAGATTTATGTCTCTAAATGATCATTTTATTCGTGAATCAAGAGATGTGGAATTTTTAGAGTATATTCTTCCTTTGAAAAACAATGTGCCGAGTGATGCGCAAAATAATGCTTCTATGTCTATGTATATTAATTCCATGTTGTACCTTCTTCTAGAGTTATTTCTAATGACCATGAAAATCAAGTTAGAAGGAGTAAGAATCGTAGAATTGAGACATGTTTTGGTCCTGATTTTATCACTACTTTCTTAACTAAAAATTTTTATATTAATATTTTAAATGACGAATTAGTGTCTGTTTATTTAATAAAAGAAGACTCTAAGACTTATGATGAAGCAATGACATTAATAGATGTTATATTTTGGACAGAGGATATTAAAAGAGAATTAGACTCCATAGTTTCTAATCACACCTGACACTTGTACGATTTACCTGAAGGTTGTAAGACCATAAGTAGCAAGTGGATATTTAAGAAGAAATTGAGACATGATTTTACAATTGATAAAGATAAGGCTAGACTTTTGATTAGTGGTTTTAACCAAAAGAAAGTTGCTTTTGTGGCAGGGAAGATGTAATAGCCGGGAACAAGCAGAACTGGGCATTCTGCCACTTACTATAAGGAAAGGAATTTGAAAAAAAAAAGTAATTTTGTATATAAAGATTTGGGATTACTTTGATACTTATTCTTCTGTGACTAAAATAGCGACCATTATAACTCTTATTGCTTTGGCCTCTATTCACAACTTAGTGGTACATCAAATGGATGTCAAAACAGCATTTGTAAATGGTTGTTTAAAGTAATAGATCTATATGACTCAACCTGAGGGTTTTGTGGTTCCAGGACTAGAGGATAAAGTATGCAAACTAAGAAAGTCCTTGTATGGACTAAAACAAGCACTTAAGCAATGGTATGAAAAATATAATATCACATTAGTGGACAATGACTTTGTTGTAAATTCATCTGATACATGTGTTTATTCTTAGATGATAGGTTCAGATTGTGTCATTATATGTTTATATGTAGATGACATGTTAATCTTCTATACTAATGTGAATGTTATAAATGAGACTAAGAATCTTTTGTTTTCTAAATTTGAAATGAAAAACCTTGGTGAATCAATGTAATTTTTGGAGTTAAAATCAGAAGAAATCTTAATGGTTTCTCTTTGTGTCAGTCTCATTACAATGAAAAGATGTTGAAAAAATTTGATTGTTTTGATGTAGTTCCACTGAGAACTCCTTATGATCCTAGCATACACTTGAAGAAGAATAACGAATCTAGTGTTTCACAACCTAAATAAGCTAAAATAATTGGGGGTGTAATGTTTCTCATGAACTATACGGGGCCTGATATAGCTTATGTTGTTAGTAGATTGAGTAGATATACTCATAATCCTAGTTGTGAACACTGTAATGCTCTTCATCGGTTGCTAAGGTATTTGATAAGTGGTATGAATTGGTGTTTTAAATTTTAACAAATTTTTTGCTATTTTAGAAGGTTTTTGGGATGCAAACGAGGTAACTGACAATGATAAACTTATCTGCACCAATGGCTATGTGTTTACTCTGGGTGCAGGCTCTATTTCGTCGAAGTCTTCTAAACAGACTTGTATAGCACATTCTACCATGGAATCACAATTCATAGCTCTCGAGTTGGCAGGGCAAGAAGCTGAATGACTGAGAAATCTTTTGGCAGATACTTCTTTGTGGGGAAGACAAGCTTCACCAGATTCTCTTCACTGTGACTCACAAGCAGTAATTGGAATTGGCAAAAATAGTGTGTACAATGGAAAAAAAAGACATATTTGTGTCATATATGTTGCATTTAAACAGTTGTTGAAACTGGGTGTTATTTCCTTGGAATACGTAAGGTCAGAAAGAAATTTGGAGGATCCTATGACCAAGTGCTTGAAACTTAAATAATCGTTGAAACGTGGAGGGGGATGGGGCTAAAGACCATTGATTGAGGTAATGTGGTGGACCAGTTAGACCTCAATATACACCATATTTCTATCCCTAATGCGTGAGGAAGTGTTTTATAAGGTTTAAATTATATTTCTCTTAATGATTCTATAGCCGAAAGGTGATCTATTTGAGATAGACTTGATGGAGTCACCTACGTGAGTGTAAAGGTATGGTCTCCTTTTATGAAAGACTTGGGTTGTCTTTCTAGAGCACTCATAAGAACTAAGGTGTGTGTGCATGACCATAAAAGCACTTTGTTTGTATTGCGTGGGTTGCTTAAAATTTATGGATATAGTATGTGTTATTGAGGTCTCAATTTATATCCATTCATTTCAAGAGTACTTCAATTTGTGGATATTGAGTTGTTGTCCTATTTTTACTGTGTGTTAATTCAAATCGAAAGATATTGACACTTAAGTCCAAAAGTCAGTTCTTACTCATTATTTTTGCATCATTAGGGGATTGTTGAGTTAATACTATAGTTGATTTAATTCAATCTATGTTAATAAGGTTTAATACAAAGAAATAACAACAAAACATTTCAAAGGAGATAACATATCCGTTCCAATAAACAAACAAGAGGTTTCTATAAAAGTTAAATAATGGTTATTAATGCCATTAATCTTGACAATCCATTTCTTAAAATGAAAAAGAAAAATTAACTCTTCTATTTGAAACTCCTCCTCTTGAAATATCTATATAAGAATGACAATTTGTGAGCATAAAAATACAACATCAACCATAAAGGAAAAGAAAAAAGAATTTCCCTCTGTTCATCATATTCTTTGAATATTTTGGGGCATTTGGTTTTGCACAACCTCCAAACTCTTAGCCACGAGTGCACGTGTTTGAGAGTACCTGTGGAACCTTGGGGAGGGACCGTCTATAACGATTTGCATCGGAGTCAAGCCAAAATCGCTTTCAAGGCAATGGCTTGCCACAACAAAGTATTTGTGATAAGTTCTCTACTACTATATAATTCCAATCTAATATCAATATTGTAGTATTTTTCCTAACAGTATTATCTTCTCTAAACCTTAAGTGTTGGACGACAAATAAATATCACAAACTGGTACAATCTGCACTAAATTTTATTTTATTTTCAAATAAAATGTTTTTGATTTCATTTTATCATTACAAAAAAAATAGTCCCACTATAACTAAACATCAAAACTCCCCTGTTAAAATATATAGGGAAAAATTGTCAAATAATACTATTAGCTATATACTTTTTAATAAAGAATTTTCTAGCTAATTCATGTTTTTATTTTAAATATCACAAATTAATTGTTTGATTTGATAATGAACTCATAATAATTCTTAATTAGTTGTTTCTACTTTCATTGTCCAATTCTATGTTGCATATTTATTTTCTTGGTACACTAAAATAAATCTTAAAAGGAAAAAATAAATTCTTACAAGTCAAATTGCGTAAATATTCCAAGAGAAAAAATAAAATATAATAAAATTAGGGTTAGAGAATGTGAAAATTTAGGAGGGGATTACAAAGTATGTAATGATCATACCATATCATTTTCTGTTGCCCACTCTTTCTAGTATAACGTTCGAAGTTATTGTCTTTAGTTTAGTGACTGAAATTATAAGTCAAGACCATAGCTTCTCACTTTAACATCATTATTTCACTCATTGTTTTATCTTTTATGATTTGTAACTTATGTAATATCTAGGACATTTATCTACCCAATTTACTATTATCACATATATTAAAGTTAGTCAAAATTGCACAAACAAAATGTATATGAAATCGACAAAATATACTTATAATCTGAGTCCATCGAAACTACTGTGTCTACTTGAGAAAATTTAATCCCCCCACTGTACCCGAGGTTACAGATAATTTCTCCCAAGATAAAACAGATTTTTCTTGTTAAAAAAGTAGTGGTACCTCAAACTTTTATAACTTTAGCGAACGTAAGAACAGTAACAAGCCACACAGACTCAGTTTATCGACAGTTTGTTTATGAGAAAAAATATATGCAAAGAAGAAAAATTTCCAATTTTTGAAAAAATGAAAAATTACTTTCTTTTATAACCATGTTCAGCAAGAAACGTGTTTGTTCGGACAAGTATGTTCAGACCAATTTTTTCCCAGAAAGTTGTGTCTTTTGAAAAAAATAACAACTTTTAGGAAGGATGTGTCTTTTGACAAAAATTAACGACTTTTTTTGGAAATCATACTGTTTTGACCGTTGCACGCGAATTTCAAATAAATTTTGTTGCGTCAAAATTAATTCTGTTATTTAACACATTCTGAATTAATTTATAAGAGAAAAGAAATTGATTAAGGTCACATGAGTTGTCAAATTCAAATCCAAATTCGAAGCCGAAGCGGAGGTTGATCGAGCACCGATGGCGCCAGGGGGCACCTTCTTCTAAAACATTTAAGAAGTAAAGGAAGTGTTTCCTAATATAAGGACAACAGTTTCCTTTCTTCTACCGATATGGGATAAATGACTGTTCATTTGTACTTTGCAAATAACTTTTCATTTTCCCTCCAAAATTGGTTCCTCCTCATTTCATTTTTGTCTTCTCATTTCCTATTTGTACTTTTCTAAAACCTAAAATTTACTGCCCCTGTAATCTTCCTTTTCATCATTGGAAGGAAGAATTTCTCCCTTAAAAATATTGATGGTCTTACTTTGTTAGTAGAACGTTGAGAATGATTATCTTTTGTTTAGAAAATGAAAGTGGTCAACCATGACTTTAACTTCTCATTGAAACTTCATTATTTTATACTTTATGGTTTGTAATTCATGTAGCATTTATGAAATTTATCTACCCAATTAACTATCCCTTAGTCTTCCTATTCATTGCAAGTAAATAAGGACGGTCTTACTTTGTTAGAAGAACGTTGGGAGTAATTGCCGTTTGTTTAGAGACTGAACGCGGTGAACCATATTGGCCGTAACATGCCATTGAAACTCCGTTATTTTAATAGTTATTATATCTTTATATGTCTTCAAACTCATGTAATTTACCTCTAGACCATTTATCTACCCAATTTACTACTCTGTAATCTTCTTTTTCATTGCTAGAAAAAATTTCTCCCTTATAAATAGTGATGGTCTTACTTTGTTAGCACAATGTGAGAGTAATTGCATTTTATTTAGTGATTGAACATGGACAGTCATATTGTCCATAACATCTCATTGAAACTCTATTATTTCACTCATTATTTTATCTTTTTATGTCTTGTCACTCATGTAACATCTACTTCATTTTTCTATCCAATTTACTACCTTATAATCTTCCTATTCATTGCAAGGAAGAATTTATCTACTTCAAATAGTGATGATCTTACTTTTTGTTGTATTAGAAAATATAGAGTGCATAAAAGTGAGTTAAAAAGAAAGTTCTTATTATAGAGTTCTTGATTCAACTCTTGTTCAGTATTTATGTAGTTGTACTTTGAAATTCAGATATGTTGCCTGGAGGGGACAAATTAAGAAGATTATTGGTAGATTTTTGAAAAGAGTTCTTTTCATGAGCTTAAATATCCTTAAAGAAAGAAAAATATATATCCATGTCTCTACCTGAAGATAATTAATTTTAAATTGTAATTTTAAAATTTCACCAACAAAAACTAGATGACTTTCCTGTATAAATGTATATCATCCTACAATTTTTTATTTTATTTTTTAATAAAGACTATGTTAACTAATCACTTGAAGAATATTTACGTGTAAACCTAAATTTGTTTTCTATATTATTATATCTTTGTCATATTTTTTTCTTGGAACAATGTTCGGAAATTTTCTTTTGAATTGTGGGTCTATTAGAAAAAATATTATTATCACACAAAGATAGGAATAAAAAATGTGTACATCTTAGTATTACACTCCTCAAATTCTCTTGTGGGGTTATACTAAATGTTCACTATTAGAAAAACCGACATCAAAAGGGGTTTGGATAAACCCATCTTTTGAATTGTGGATCAATTAGAAAAAATATTTTTATCCCGCAAAGGGGTAAGATTTGTGTACATCGTGTCTCTTAGACTCAACTGTACATTAATACGTTTTTAAGACTAAAATATGATATTGAGCAAGACTTCATTAGCATTAGTGATGGTGATGTTAAAAAAATTGATCATAAATCTTGACAAATTGCCTTACAAAAAGTTAAGGTGATCGTCAAAATTTTGTCCACAAAAATATGGATGCATCGCAAGTTTGCAACAATATCATATTTATTGATTTGTCTCTCGATACATTTTGCATATTTCAGAAGGAAGTGGAATTGATACACTCCCTACTAGTATTTTTGAGCTCCGTCCAGTTATACTTTGTAGTTTTAGAAAAATCAAATCATTCTTTTGATATTAAATTAAAACTATGCTCTTGACAACTCAATGATATATTAATGTGTGTGTAGAACTTTTCCAGCCATTTCAATGAAATATCTTTTATTTACTAATATTAAATAACTTGGTTCTATGAGTTGAAATCTCTCTTTTTGAAAGGGTTGAACACGTTGAAGTTTGGCATTTTTGGTAAGCAACTTTGTGATGAATTAACCAATTATGGGATAATGAGTGATGAACTTGTAGAAATGGTAGCTATGGGAAGGAAAAGTTGTGAAGAACTCTATAATAATAATCTGGAATGTTGTTTATCCATTAAAATTTTCTTAATTTTATTTTCTTAAATGCTCTTTCTTGAACTTTTGAGTGAAGACTTCTATCTATCGAATATAACTTAAAAGAATTCTTAACCATCATTTCTATATTCAACAGTGCTACTCTAGGAATTCTCATTCTTTATCCTCAATCAATTGAAAGTTTTAATTTCTCTAGTTAACCCAATATGTTATCGGTAAATTTACGAGGAAGCATCTCACCTATATTTGTATGTACTTTTCAATATTTATGGTTAAAAATGATATTGTGAAATCACTTTCACCATACAAAATAGTAAATTATTTGAATGTTACTTCATCTCCATTACATACTAACTCCTCTTCACTTGCAATACAATTTTCTTAAATAAATAGTCTTTCCTATAGAAATTAAGATACGTCAATATTGAAGATGAAAGTGTAGGGAAGGTAAGAATTAACCATATTCCATTTAGCTAATGAGGAAAGAATATGTGGACCATTTTTCTCGAGATGATAATATTGTGCCCTCCTTATTTGATGCACATAATTTATTTTCGTAGCTACAAAATAGGTGAATAGTATAACCGATAAGTAGGAAACCTGACATCGATCTATCATCCTCATGTACTTTTACTTGTTCGCGCATTCTTCATGCATGGCGATTCAAATTAAAGGGAAGGATTTCTACCTTTAAGCCTGTGGCATAAGTAGATAGAAATTTTCTTTCAATTTTAAAATTCGACTATAAGAGAATCAAAGGAAAATCTTCATTTTCTTACCTAGAATATTTTACTCTATTCCAAATCACACATGTACTCATTACACATTACTAATATATATTTTGTGATTTGAGATTAAAATGGAAATTTAAACAAGATATTACTACCTTTCAAATAAGTAATAGATTAGACTTTTCTTTGTTTTAGATCAAGGGTGTTATTGTAACTAGCTTGGGTTAGTTTATCTACTATTATAAATAATAGAAACTAGGGTTTATTTTAGGGGTCGATTTTTAAATGAAAATTTGATGTTTATACTTCTTTGTGAGTTTGGGGAAACCCTCATATCTGTTCAATTGAACCTTCTTGATAAGTCTTCACTTGAATGAGTTCAATTTCTTTTTACCCTTGGAGTTTATTCTATCAATCAAATATCTTTTGGTTGCTAGATCATCCTTTTTTCATCTTCTGAATCTCTCTGTCTTTCTTTCTACTTCTTGATAGTATATTTTTTTTGATTGATTGAAGTTCGCTTTATTGTTTTTGCATCTAGGTTTACATCAATTGGTAACTCTTCCTCTGCCTTTCTATTTCTAAACAATAATTCTTGCTTGCTTGATTGTGGTACTAGGCAAGTCTATCCTTCAAGGCATAAATAAATTAAATCACCATGATTTTTTTGTCACCACTGGAAATTGTACTTGATACCTCATGGTTCTCAACTCACTTCCTTGGGGACCATGTATTGTTTTGATTGTATGCTAAAAAAATTATATTTCTGATGCAAAAGGAAATTTCTTCTAGTGAAAAATATATTGTATTGTCTTTTTATTATTTTCCATGAACCCACTACTCTAGGTAGGTTTTAAGTGAAATTTGATGCACCTCTAATATCGGAAGTTCTATATGTCTTCATAATCCAATTCTCAGGCCAAGTAATGGATGTATACATGTCATCTATACCTCCATTCCTTCTCGCCTTGATCAATAAATTTAGGAGAATTGACCCCAACTAGCTTAAAATTTACACGTAGTTGTTGTTTATATCAATATTTTTTTGACAAATGCCTTTATCACAACTTCCACATAATGGCTCATAATGTAATTTTATACTAGTATGATCAATATATAGCTATCTTTTATATTCAATTAAATTTTTCTTAGTTTGGTATTGGATTACTTAGCATTAGGTATTAATTGGGTGTGCAGGAGTTATTATCGTCCGAATATATAGTGAAAAGAGTCACTGGGTTGTACCACAATGATCCATAGTTTATGTAAAAATATTGGATATAAAAAAAATTAAACTTTTTTTCTATACTTAAGTATTTGGGCGATCTATTAAATCTTGAGACATTTAATACTAGAATTTTGGTATTTTGAATGAGCATGATTTGCGTACGTTGACCACAATGATATTGAAACCCAATTTAAAATTTTCCTAATCAACAAAGTGTGTTGAGTTCGTTCGGGAGGATGTTCCCACTAATTGTGACTTTCAAAATTGTTACACTTTTCTTGTGGATGTGATTCATCTTATAGAGTTCCACAAAATTTAGTTGTCTATAAATGCCCCCTACTTCTAGGCTTGTCAGCGTGTAGACTCGATAAAGTCGAATACGAGACATGAAGTACCCTTAAAAATAGAGTTTCAGTCTTTGCGGTTAGTAGATTAAGATTTGCATTTGATTTGTGAGAGAGAAAATGAAGGGTAAATTGGGTCACACAAAGTGTGCCAATTTATTTGCAATTTTTTTTTCCCAAATACAAAAAATATAATGCAATCAAATAGTAATAAAAAGAATAATTTTGTTCATAAAGATTGTGAGTACAAATATGTTTATTACTTGTTTCCTCTCTCTTAAGATTTCTCCGTGATTCAAGGGTTGTTAGTGTCACACAAACTAAAGATGATGTGGACCTCCTTAGGATTTATTTTATCTCCATGAAATGATTTTATGGATCTTATTAAAAAATTTGGTTGCCAAGAAGAGTGCACCTACATCATCATCAATTTACGAATATTTCATGAATATATGAAATTTTAAAAATTCCTATTCAAAGAAATATATTACACTATATATAAGTAGTCTCGAAGAACCTTAAATAAAATGGGACTCATATTCTAAGGTCCCACATAATTTTGATATCTCAAATGTCGAATTCTTAAGTAAATTTGACTCATCTTGTCCCGTGAAATTCTTTTTGGTAGTTCACTTAACTGTCTTGTTGGATAGAGTTCTATTATTTGACTGACTATTCCAGAAGAGGTCTTATGCTTATAAATGTAGTATCTAATACAAGCCAATATCAACAAAGATCTCACTCTAGCAAGGTACTCAATAACACCTCCAAGCACATTTGGGAAAGTAGTTTCACTCTCCTATCCAAATGTGGACACGAGATCTAATTTCTCATATTCCTCCACAGTACAACATATCTGCGTTTGCAGATCTAGCGAGGCATGAACAATGTGCTCAAGCATATAAGCCTTAACTTTAGATTGAGCAGAGCATTCATTTTTTACAAAAGTAGACCGCAAATAAGTAATTAGTCTTGGAATCTGTCTCGAATATTTGAAATAGAGATGTGTTGTAACAACATAATCTAGCACTACATCTCCAAGAAATTCCAAGTTCTAATAGCATCGTGGAATCTCAGGTAGAATGTAAGATCCGTGAGTTAGTGCTTTAATAAACAGCGAAGGGTCGTGAAACTTCTAATGTAGCAGTGATTTCATAGTGTCATACATTTACTAGCTTCTTAGCATTAACGATGAAGTGACTTTGCATAAGTGCATCAATAAAATCAATATCCACCCCAATCGCTTTAATTAATGATAAAGATGCTACTTTGTCCACCCGAGCAGAGGTAGGCACCTATTAGTACCTCAACTCCTGTGGGGAAGTAGAAACATTATCATTTCTGAAATGGTTTGGATTGCACATTTATTTTGTTGATGCACCTATGCCGTGTGAATGCTAAGAAGATAGTCAATGTCTGGTACTTTGAATTCCTGCTACTTACAAGTTCCATGATCTTTCAATGCTTGTTGAAGCTGTAACTCAAGGATCTTACATGCTACCTGAGATTTCACGATGATATCAACACTAGGAATTCTTGGAGATGCAGTGCTAGATTACGTTGTTACAAAAAAATTTTTATTTCAAATATTTGAATTGACTCCATGACTAATTATTGATTTGAGGTTTGATTCTGTAAACAATGACTAATATGCTCAATATGCACTTAAGACTGTCATGCACAAACACGTTTTCAATCCCTCGCTAAATCTGCAAAGACCGATCTACTGTTGAGAATTTGAGAATTTGGATCTTCTGTCCACGTTCGAATAGGAAGCTGAAACTACTTTTCAAAGGTTCTTGGAGATGTTGTTGGTGCGACCTTTGTTGATTCTAGCTTCGACAAAGATACTTTATACATTTCATAACATAAGACCTCTTGTAGAACAGTTGGTTTAACCTCAAACAATAAAACTCCAACCAATAAGAGAGTTAAGTGAACAATGTGCCCAGAAAGGTTATTGAAAAATGAAATCAGTTTCATCATGAGACAGAGACTCGACATTTGTAGACATTCAAGTTGTGTGGGACTCTACCAGATGAGTCCAACTTCAGTTAGAATTCTTGAAGATTAATCCTAGATCACATTATAAAGGGTACTATATTCCTTAGACAGGGATCTCGAAAATTTCATAAAATCATGGACCATTTCAAAAAAGATCAAGATGTGGGCGGACTATTCGTGACAACAAAATACTTCATCAAAGTTCAAGAAATCCTCTTTACATGAAGATTAAATAAAATTCATTTAGATGCAAATTAGCCAACTTAATAATCAAGAAATGGACAAAACTGAACTTAAAAAATTGTTAATTAATAAACAATTATAATTTCTTTATACATAAAATTTATTGCAAATAAATTGTCTCCTAGAACCCTAAATAAAATTTATATTTTATTTTGGGGTTTAATAATTTGGATCCGAGTTGAAGAATTTGTCAAAATCCATTCAAAGTTGTAAAAATATTGAAAATTTATTGATCAAATTCTTCACTCAATAGTCAAATAGATCGTTTGATGAAATTAATTAACCAGACGAGAGATTGATAGATTGAGTGTCTATCTCATACCTTCTTAATAGTATTTATCTCCAAAAAGTTTAGAGATACACAAAATTTGATGAAGTTTAACTTAATATAATGAGATTGACCTCAATTAGTATAATTAACATTGTTCATTCATATAACATGTCACATTTCATTTAATTATGAGAACTATCTCTTTGGATGTAGCTGATCAATCTTGTGGATATAACAATGGTGTGTTGCTTCTATATGTATGCTTTTTTCCAATCTATAATATTATTATCTTGTAAATACTAAGATAGTTTGGACATGCGAAGAGAAGATGTGTAGATGACGTATTGATCAGGAGGTGGGAGAGGTTGGCTATAGAGGGTACAAGGAAATACAGAGGTAGACCGAAGAAGTATTTGAGATAGGTAATAAAAAAGTATTTAATGCAGTTTCATATTACCGAGGACATGACATTATATAGAAAACTACGGAGGATAAATATTAGTATATCATGTTAATTGGTGGTGTATGGATATCTTGCTTACAATTGTTGGTGTTTGTCATTGTATATATACCATTGTTTATTCTTATTTTAAATAATCTATCCCAGTAAATTGTTCATTGATTATCGTATTACAATGTTGTTGTCTTTTCACCATTCTGATGAATTTTTGTAACAACCTATTTTTGTCAGTTCGAGCAGTAGAATTATTTTTCATAAAAACTGACTGGGTCAACGGATCACGCGACGGACCTTCATGGCCACGACGGACCGTTGAGTGTCTCCGTTCCAAAACACTTCAACTCGAAAATCTGGGTACTGAGATCGACTCTCTGAACTTCGCAACGGAACTGCAGCATGGACCGTCGTAAATACGACAGACTGTCACAAACCTCTTTACTGAATTTGAATCTCTGAACCTTGTGACGGACCTGCAGGACGGACCATCGCAGATACGACGGGCCGTCACAAGTTGCGTAACCCCAACTGAGTCGGATTTTTGCTAAAAGTTTTAAAGGGGTGTTTTGGACTATTCATGATTATAATTATGAAATTAGTGGGGTAAGTTTAATAATTTATTTACTTGGGGGTTAAAGAAGATAATAAGGAAACAAATAGTGGGTTACTTTTATCATAACGGATTATATGATAATTAGGGTAAAGGAAAAAGAATCTGCAGAAGAAAAATAAAAAAGAACAGGAAGAGGGAAGAACGAGCGAGAGAAAGAGAACGAAGAGGACAGCAAAGGCATTGGGGAAGTAGCTTGCTTGATCACGATTCTTCGGTGGAGGTAGGTTATGGTTTATTTCTATGTGATAGATAAAAAATAGCGATTGATATGTATTGGGTGGTATTGTAAAGTCTTATAGATGCTTGATTGTGTGATTGCATGTTGTGATTGTGTAATTGTGGTGGATTAGATTGATGGGACTATTGAATCTTAAATCTTAAATCCTCTCTATTAAGATGACGCCTTATCATAAAGAAAAATTGATGAAATAAAACAATGAGATAAATGGATCGGAATGTCACGTTCTGACACATAGTGTTAGTGGATCGGAGTGTCACGTTCCCGCACATAGTATTAGGGGATCGGAGTGTCACATTCCAACACGTAGTATTAGGGGATCGGAGTGTCATGTTCCGATACGTAGTATTAGGGGATCAGAGTGTCACGTTCCGACACGGTAGTAATAATGGATCGGAGTGTCATGTTCTGACACAATAGTATTAGGGGATTGGAGTGTCATGTCCGACACGATAATAATAAAGAGAAGAAATCTTGAATTATGTTAATATACTCAAATTCAAAGAACCTATTTCCTAAATGAGTATGGTGTGGAGGCTTGAGTCCTCATAGGTGTGCTTGGTGTTGTTGCCAATAGTTCTTGTACTTGTTGATTGTCACCTGTTAAGTATTGTGGTTGATTTTATATTATTATTCAGTATATATTGCTTTCTATTATGAGTTGGCCGATGATACCTACTCAGTACGTGTTCCTTGTACTTACCCCTACTTGTAATTTTCTTCTTTGTTATTTGTGGAGTGCAGCAAAATTTGCCATCGACTTCGACTCGTCCGCAACTATAGCCTGTCTCCATCATATCAGATTTCAGGGTGAGCTATTATTCCTATCTCGGACTGGATTCTCTCATTCACGTCTTGATGTCCTTGAAGTTCGGACATGGACCATCTGTTTACTTATTTTAGCTTCTTAAATACTCTTACATTTAGAAACTTGATGATAGATGTTCTTGGTGTGATGAATTCCAGATTTTTGGGATGATAATTGATAAACTTTAGAAGCGTATTTATTGATTATATTAATAAGTTTTGAGTCTTCCGCATTATATTTTGTTCATTATGGTTGAAATATTGGTAAACGTTGGGGTTTAGATTTGTTGGTTCACTCACATAGGAGTATAAGTGTGGGTGCCACTCGCGATCCATTTTGGGTCGTGACAAACATGGTATCAGAACATTAGGTTCGTCGGTCTCATCACACAAGAACGAGTCTAGTAGAGTCTTGAGGGACGGTAGGGGGACGCCCTTACTTTTCTTTAAGAGGCTATAGGACTTTAGGAAAATTCCATTCTTTTTTTCTTTCGTGCTATTACTTGGATCCAATTGGTATCTAGGTGATACAAATTGGTATCTGACATCCTCACTCTATTTCACAGATGGTTAGAACTAGAGCAACAACCAACACCAACACCGGCAAGACAGGGTGCGTCAGAGCCAACCATTGAGGAGGTAGCTCGAGGAGGAGCAGTGGCAAGAGGCCATGGTAGAGGTCGCAGGATGACGTCCTCTAGAGGTAGAGGACGAACACCTGGTCCAGCTAGTAATAGGGCGGTGACTCCTTCACCGACTGATGAGGTAGTAAGAGAGGGTGAGGAAGGGGAAAACGAGCAGGTGCAAGATGATGAATTACCTCCCCAACCTACCCCAGAGATGATTAACCAGGTTCTTACTTATCTTAGCGGGTTATCGGATCAGGGCCAGACACCTCCAGTGTTTTCTGCACCAGCACCTCAGGTTCCGAGAGTACAACATGCAGCTGTTGTGGCTCCCCGCATGGATGCCTCATTGGAAGTAGGAACGTTTCCTCGATTGACTACAGGGCCTGTAATGACGAGTGATCAGCATGAACTTTTCACTAAATTCTTGAAGTTGAAACTTCCAGTCTTCAAGGGTGCTGAATCTGAGGATGCCTATGATTTTCTAGTTGATTGTCATGAACTCCTACATAAGATGGACATAGTAGAACGATTCGGTGTTGAGTTTGTGACCTATCAATTTCAGGGGAATGCCAATGTGGTGGCGGTCGTATGTTGAATGTCAACCAGCACAGGCACCACCTATGACGTGGGCATCATTCTCTTGCTTATTTATGGAAAAGTACATACCCCGGACTTTGAGGGACAAGAGGAGAGATGAGTTCCTAAGCCTAGAGCAAGGCAGGATGTCTGTTACTGCTTATGAGGCTAAATTTTGTGCACTATCAAGGTATTCCACCCAGCTTTGCTTCAGTCCACAAGAGAGGATTCAGCGTTTTGTGAAGGGATTGAGGTCAGATTTGCAGATCCCAGCCTTACAGGTAGCTGCTGCAAGCAAAATCCTTTCAGGAAGTTGTTGATTTTGTGATAGAGGTGGAGGGAGTGAATCCAGACGACTTCACCATGGCGGCGACATCTAAGAAGTTCCGTAAGGGAGGTGAGTTTAGTGGTTCTTACTCCACAGGGCAGAGTTCAGGAGGTTACCCAGCCCGACCTATTCAGTCTTCACTGCAGGCTGTAGCTGGGGGTCCATCGCAGACCAGTCAACATTTCTCTGAGTTTGGAGGTTATCCCCAGACTTCGTCATTCTCACAGAGGCCTATGCTTGACTCCAGAGATTGTTATGGATGTGGAGAGACTGGACATATTAGGATGTATTGTCCAAAACTGAGTTACATATCCTCAATGGTTAGAGGTAGAGGTGGTCATGGTAGAGGCCACCATTCTGGAGGATGTGGTGGCCAAGGAAATAGTAGTCACCAAATCAGTCGGGGTGGCGGGAAAGTTGGAACTACTGCAGCGCAACATGGTAGGGGCAACGAGCAGACAGGTGATAGGGCTCATTGTTATGCTTTCCCCGGGAGGTCTGAAGCCGAGACATCTGATGGCGTTATCACAGGTAATCTTTTGGTTTTTGATTGCGTGGCTTCAGTATTATTTGATCTTGGATCCACATTTTCATATGTATCTTCCTCCTTTGATACTTGTCTTGATATATATTGTGATTTGCTTGACATGCCTATTCGTGTCTCCACTCCTGTGGGTGAGTCTGTTATAGTTGAGAAGGTGTATAGGTCTTGCCTTGTGACTTTTGTGGGAGCAATACTCATGTAGACTTGATTATTCTAGAGATGGTGGATTTCGATGTAATCCTGGGTATGACTTGGCTTTCTCCAAATTTTGCTATCTTAGATTGTAATGCTTAAACTGTGACATTGGCCAAGCCTGGGACAGATCCGCTAGTGTGGGAGGGTGACTATATTTCCACTCCAGTTCATATTATCTCGTTCCTTCGTGCTAAGAGAATGGTTAGTAAGGGTTGTTTAGCTTTCTTGGCACATCTCAGGGATGATACTTTCCAAGTATCTTCGATTGAGTCTATCTCGATAGTCCGTGAGTTTCTGGATGTGTTTCCTGCAAACCTTCTTGGTATGCCACCGGATAGGGATATTGATTTTTTTATCGATTTGGAGCCGGGTACTCGCCCCATTTCCATACCCCCTTATAGAATGGCCCCTGAGTTAAGGGAGTTAAAGGCCCAACTTCAGGAGTTGTTAGGTAAAGGCTTTATTAGACCAAGTGCATCCCCTTGGGGTGCTCCTGTTTTATTTGTGAAGAAGAAGGATGGAAGTTTTTGGATGTGCATAGACTACAGGAAACTGAATAAAGTAACTATTAAGAACAAGTATCCTCTTCCTCGCATTGATGATTTGTTCGATCAGTTACAAGGTGCTTGTACCTTCTCAAAAATTGACTTGAGATCTGATTATCATCAATTCAAAATACGGGCAGCAGATGTGCCAAAGACTGCTTTTCGAACCAGGTATGGGCATTATGAATTCTTAGTAATGTCCTTTGGTCTGACGAATGCCCCTGCAGCTTTCATGAGCCTGATGAACGGGATTTTCAAGCTATATCTAGGTCTCTTTGTCATTGTATTCATTGATGATATACTGTTATACTCAAAGAGCAGGAAAGAACATGAGGAGCATTTGAGAATTGTATTGGAAGTGTTGAGGGAGAAAAGGCTTTATGCCAAAATCTCCAAGTGTGAGTTTTGTCTAGATTCAGTGTCCTTCTCGGGGCACGTAGTTTCTAAGGATGGAGTGATGGTGGATCCTTCTAAGATTGAAGCAGTGAAGAGTTGGGTAAGACCTACTAATGTTACATAGGTAAGGAGCTTTGTTGGTTTAGCTAGCTACTACCGTCGATTTCCCTAGGGATTTTCTTCTATTGCTTCCCAACTGACAAATTTGACTAAGCAGAATGTTACATTTGTATGGTCGGACGAATGTGAAGAAAGCTTCCAGAACCTCAAGACCTTGTTCACTACTTCACCAATTCTTACCTTGCCAGTGGAAGGTAAGAATTTCATTGTTTATTGTGATGCATCTTATTTTGGTTTGGGTGCAGTGCTAATGCAGGAGAGAAATGTAATTGCTTATGCTTCGAGGTAATTAAAAGTGCATGAACGTAACTATCCGACCCATGATTTGGAGTTGGCTGCAGTCGTGTTTGCATTAAAGCAATGGAGACATTATCTATATGGAGTTAAGTGTGAAGTCTATACAGATTATCGTAGTTTACATTATTTTTTACTCAGAAAGATTTGAATTTGAGGCAGAGGAGGTGGATGGAACTACTGAAGGACTATCATATTACCATTTTGTATCACCCAGGAAAATCTAATGTTGTGGCAGATGCTTTAAGTAGAAAAGCAGGGAGCATGGGAAGCCTAGCCTAATTACAGGTTTCTAGACGCCCATTGGCTAGAGAGGTTCAGACTCTGGCTAATGACTTTATGAGGCTGGAAGTACTAGAGAAGGGAGGATTTTTGGCCTGTGTGGAGGCAAGATCTTCTTTTCTTGACAAGATTAAGGGAAGGCAGTTTACTGATGAGAAGCTGAGTCGAATTCGGGAGATGGTATTAGGAGGAGAGGCTAAAGAGGCAATAATTGATGAGGAAGGCATTTTGAGAATTAAGTGGAGGGTATGTGTGCCCCGTGTTGATGATTTGATTCACACTATTTTTACAGAGGCTCATATTTCAAGGTATTCTATACATCCTGGTCCAACCAAGATGAATCGTGACCTAAAGCAACATTTTTTGTGGAGTAGGATGAAGCGTGACATTGCTGATTTTGTTGCCCAATGCCCGAATTGTCAGCAGGTAAAGTATGAACACCGGAGGCCCGGAGGAACACTCCAGAAAATGCCCATTCTTGAATGGAAATGGGAAAGAATTGCATTGGATTTTGTGGTTGGTCTTCCAAAGACATTGGGTAAGTTGGATTTTATTTGGGTAATTGTCGATAGATTAACTAAATCTGTTCAATTCATTCCGGTCAAGGTGACTTACAATGCAGAGAAGTTAGCCGAACTCTATATCTCAAAAATTGTTCGATTGCATGGAGTTCCATTTCCATCATATCAGATAGAGGTACGCAATTTACTTCTAAATTTTGGAGAACATTGCATGCTAAATTAGGTACTAGGTTGGATCTTAGTACTGCATTTCACCCTAAGACCAATGGTCAGTCTGAGCGAACGATTCAAGTGTTGGAGGATATGCTTCGTGCATGTGTTATAGAATTTGGTGGCCATTGGGATAACTTCTTACACTTAGCAGAGTTTTCATACAATAATAGTTATCACTCAAGTATTGATATGGCCCCATTTGAGGCACTGTATGGGAGGAGACGTAGGTCTCCCATTGGTTAGTTTGATGCATTTGAGGTCAGACCTTGGGGTACTGATCTTTTGAGGGAATCGTTAGATAAAGTAAAATTCATTCAGGAGAAGCTTCTAGCAGCTCAGAACAGGCAGAAAGAATATGCAGATCGAAAGGTTAGGGACTTGGATTTTATGGAGGGTGAACAAGTATTGCTGAAGGTTTCACCCATGAAAGGGGTGATGCGGTTTGGTAAGCGAGGTAAGCTTAGTCCGAGGTATATTGGCCCATTTGAAGTTCTGAAGCGCGTGGGGGAGGTGGCTTATGAATTGGCATTGCCTCCAGGACTCTCAGGAGTGCACCCAGTATTTCATGTGTCTATGCTGAAAAAATACCATGTGGATGGAAACTACATTATTCGTTGGGATTCAGTTCTTCTTGATGAGAATTTGTCTTATGAGGAGGAGCCTGTTGCTATTTTAGATAGAGAAGTCCGCAAGTTGAGATCAAAGGAGATTGCATCCATCAAGGTTCAGTGGAAGAATCGGCCAGTTGAAGAGTCCACTTGGGAGAATGAGGCTGATATGCAAGAAAGATATCCGCATCTTTTTACAGATTCAGGTACTCTTTCTCGCCCTTGCTTTTCTTCCTGTGATCGTTCAGGGACGAACGATGGGTATATTTGTATCTATTGTAACTACCTATTTTTGTCGGTTCGAGCAGTAGAATTATTTTTGATAAAAACTGATTGGGTCGACGGATCACGCGACAGACCGTCATGGCCACGACGGACCGTCGAGTGTCTCTGTTCCAAAACACTTCAACTCGGACATCTGGGTACTGAGATCGACTCTCTGTACTTCGCGACAGAACTGCAGCACGGACCATCGTAAATACGACAGACAGTCACAAACCTCTTTACTGAATTTAACTCTCTGAACCTTGTGAGGGACCTGCAGGACGGACCGTCGCAGATACAACGGGCCGTCACAAGTTGCGTAACCCCAACTGGGTCGGATATCTGCTAAAAGTTTTAAAGGGGTGTTTTGGACTATTCATGATTATAATTATGAAATTAGTGGGGTAAGTTTAATAATTTATTTACTTGGGGGTTAAAGAAGATAATAAGGAAACAAATAGTGGGTTACTTTTATCATAACGGATTATATGATAATTAGGGTAAAGGAAAAAGAATCTGCAGAAGAAAAATAAAAAAGAACAGGAAGAGGGAAGAACGAGCGAGAGAAAGAGAAAGAAGAGGACAGCAAAGGCATTGGGGAAGTAGCTTGCTTGATCACGATTCTTCGGTGGAGGTAGGTTATGGTTTATTTCTATGTGATTGATAAACTCTAAATAGCGATTGATATGCATTGGGTGGTATTGTAAAGTCTTCTATATGCTTGATTGTGTGATTGTATGTTGTGATTGTGTAATTGTGGTGGATTAGATTTATGAGACTGTTGAATAGTAAATCTTAAGTCCTCTCTATTAAGATGACGCCTTATCATAAAGAAGAATTGATGAAATAAAACAATGAGATAAATGGATCGAAGTGTCACATTTCGGCACGTAGTATTAGGGGATCGGAGTGTCACGTTCTGACACGTAGTATTAGGGAATCAGAGTGTAACATTCCGACACCTAGTATTAGGGGATCAGAGTGTCACGTTCTGACATGGTAGTAATAATGGATCGGAGTGTCACATTCCGACACGGTAGTATTAGGGGATCGGAGTATCACATTCCGACATGATAATAATAAAGAGAAGAAATCTTGAATTATGTTAATATACTCCAATTCAACGAACCTATTTCCCAAATGAGTATGGTGTGGAGGCTTGAGTCCTCATAGGTGTGCTTGGTGTTGTTGCCAATGGTTCTTGTACTTGTTGATTGTCACCTGTTAAGTATTGTGGTTGATTTTATATTATTATTCAGTATATATTGCTTTCTATTTTGAGTTTGCCGATGATACCTACTTAGTACGTGTTCCTTGTACTGACCCCTACTTATAATTTTCTTCTTTGTTATTTGTGGAGTGCAGCAAACGTGCCATCGACTTCGACTCGTCCGCAACTCTAGCCAGTCTCTAGCATATCAGATTTCAGGGTGAGCTATTATTCCTAGCTCGGACTGGATTCTCTCATTCACGTCTTGATGTCCTTGAAGTTCGGACATGGACCATCTGTTTACTTATTTTAGCTTCTTAAATACTCTTAGATTTAGAAACTTGAGGATAGATGTTCTTGGTGTGATGACTTCCAGATTTTGGGGATGATAATTGATAAACTTTAGAAGCGTATTTATTGATTATATTAATAAGTTTTGAGTCTTCCGCATTATGTTTTGTTCATTATGGTTGAAATATTGGTAAACGTTGGGGTTTAGATTTGTTGGTTCGCTCACATAGGAGTATAAGTGTGGGACCCACTCGCGACCCGTTTTGGGTCGTGACAATTTTGCATCGTTTCCTTGTTACTTACTATTTTCTTACTTGAGCCAAGAGTCTTTCAGAAATAATTTTTTACCTTTACGAGATAATGGCAAGATGTACGTATATTAAATTCTTGTGATATTCCATTTTTGATATTTCACTAATCACTAAATTATTTTTATAATATGACAATCCGGTACGCTATTAAAATTCAAGAAAGTCAAAAGCAAGAGTCTATTCTTAGTCGTAATTTTTTTAGTATTTATGTCGAAAACTTTTTTCACAGCTCAAATTCGTGATTAATTCGAGTCCATAATACCTGATTGACAACCTTAGTATTGCCATTTGCCACTCTTTAGCCATTTTTATAGTTAGGATTCAAATTCTCCCAGAAAAAAGGATCTAAAAAAGTTTATATTTTTTTTAATAAATCAGCAAAATTTAAGAATGGAAAATGGGTTTACTGAAGAAGATATGTCGAGGATCGGATGTATTGCTACCGTATCACTTCTTCATTCCTTCATCCCAACTCATTGGTTTACATTTTCCATTGTGGGTCGTGCTAAAAAATGGACTCTTTCAAGAACCCTTTTCGTCTATATCTTTGCAGAAAATGAGCTGAAAATTCGTAATGGGTGTTTGATTATGTGATTGAAATTGAGTTTTTTGTTTGATGGAAGTGATATATTTACAAATTAGCGTGCCCCTTTGATTAATCTGCTAGTAAGGAATAAGAAATTGGGAAATTTTGAAAATTGGGTGAATTTCGATTATGTGGTAGGAATCAATTTTTGTGTTGTGAGCTGCGGGTCTATTGGAATTGTCTTGTTAGGGGTAACATTGCGTACACACAATCCTCTTTAGACCCTCTTAGACTCAACTATACATTAATATGTTTTTACTACTAAAATATGATATTGAGCAAGACTTCATTAGCATAAGTGATGGTGATGTTTAAAAGATTGATCATAAATCTTGAAAAAGAGTGATGTTCAAAAAATTGATCATAAATCTTGACAAATTGCCTTACAAAAAGTTAAGGTGATCGTCAAAATTTTGTCCACAAAAATATGGATGTATGGCTAGTTCGCCACAATACTTTCAGCATCAACGAAAATATAATATTGATTGATTTGTCTCTCGACATATTTGATATATTTCTGAAGGAAGTGGAATTGATACACTCCCTACTCCGTCCAGTTATACTCTGTAGTTTTACAAAAAAATAAAATCATACTTTTGCTATTAAACTAAAACTATGATCTTAACAACTCAATGATATAGTTATTTGTATGTAGAACTTTTCCAGCCCATTTCAATGGAATGTTTTTCTTTACTAATCATGAATAGATTGGTTCTACGGGTTGAAATCTCTCTTTTCAAAAGGGTCAAACACGGTACAGTTTTGCATTTTAGCTAAGCAACTTTATGATGAATTAACCAGTTATGGGATAACGAGTGATGAATTTGTAGAAGTGGTAGCTATGAGAAAGAAAGTCGTGAAGGACACTAGGATAGCTACTTGTAATGCTAGTTTATCTATAAATATTTTCTTAAATTCATTTAAAAGTTTAGTTAACATTTCTTTTTCTTGACATTTACAATAAGGTTGTAACATAAAGATTTCTTAATTACCATTCCTATATTCCATTATGCTAATCTAGGAATTCTTCCTTTTTGCTCACATTCTTTGCCATCAATTAACTGAAATGTTTTTATCTTTTGAGTTATCCCAATACGTTGTTCGTACATTTATGAGGAAGAATATCAACTATATTTCTTTACACTTTTCAATAGTTATTGTTATAACGATATCGTGAAATTACTATGACGATACAAAATAGTAAATTCTATGAAATTTACTTCTTCTCAATTAAAGACAAATTTTCCTTAACTTGCAATACAATTTTCTTACTTAAATAGTCTTGCTTATAGAGAGTAGATACGCCAATACTTAAGATGGAAATATAGTTAAGGTAAGAATTCTTCATATTCTCTTTAACTAATGATGAAACAAAATGTGGACCATTTTCTCGAGATGATAATTTTGTTCCCTCCTAATTTGATGCTCATATTTCCTTTTTTGTAGCTAAAAGATGGTTGAAGGTATAGTCGATAAGTTGGAGACCTGGCATCGAACTATCGTCCACCTCTTCTTTTACTTGTTTAAACATTCTTAAGCTTGTGACATAAGTACTTGAACATGAGCAGTGTTTCAATGAATACCATATTCCTCTACTATATAAGTCTAATGGTTAGGGGGACATAATTTCTTTACATTTTCTTGATTACGGTGTATTAGAGTTTTATATCTAAAGAGTAAATCATCGTTGGTCATTATGCATACTGGAGTTCATTGAGAGAATCAACAAATTCGATACATATTGTTCTCAAATTTTTGGAGGAGCTAGAAAACTCTTCAGGATTACTTTATCTTTGGTGAGCAATAGATCTCTTTTCTTAATATACTATAGATGAAATTTTTATTTCTTATATTCCTAGACCATCTGCATGTTAGTAGTTGTTAAGGGGGATGAAGGTATTTTCTATACGAGAAACGCACAAAAATCTTGGCAATTTCCTATTTTAACTATTTTGAAAATATTACTTTATTGACATTTCTTTACCATATTTGATATTTTTATGCTCTCTAAATTACACCGAAAATCCTTTTTTTAAAAGATTTTTTTTTGGGGCCATATAGACCATTTATTTAATTATAAAAAATGAAAATAAAGTTTTGGCACAAGCCCAACCTAATCTGATTAGGGTAAAGCCCACTTTTATTAACCCTAACAATAAAATCAATTCTTACTGTTTGCCTCCTTGCTCGCGGCTGAATATTAGTCTTCTCAATTCTTGTGGGCTGTACCAGCTCTCTTTTTGAACGTTCTTATATCTCTTCTTCTCAAACAAGATGTGTTAGTCAAGCAAGGTAAAAACTCCTATATTTTTCCATCCTTTATTAATTACTGATGAAGTCGATTCGAGGTAATTTGGATACCTTAGATGATTAATAAAAAAAGCATGGAAGGTTTAAAATACACTAAAATGAAAATTAAGCAAGAGGTGACTACATTTTAAATAATTAATAAGATAGCTTTTTCTTCGTTTTAGCTAAAGATTATTATTGTAACTAGCTTATGTTTTTTTATCTACTATTATGAATAGCAGAAACTAGGATTTGTCTTAGGGGTTGGTTTTTTAATGCACATTTAATGTTTAGGCTACTTTGTGAATTTGGGAAACCCTTAAAGCTGTTCAATTTAACCCTCTTGATTATTGGGTTAGTCTTCACTTTTATGAATTAAATTTCTTTCACCTTTAGATTCTACTCTAGTAATTAATTGCATTTTAGTTGATAGATCATCCTTTTTTTCTTCTAATCTATCCGCCTTTCTTTCTATTTCTTAAGAGTATATTTTGTTTCTTTTATTGTTCTTGTACCTACAATTACATCAAGTATGTCTCCCTCTTCCTTTTTATTTCTAAATCATATATCTTGTTTGCTTGATCGTGTTACTAGGTAAGTCTATCCTTCAAATCATAAATAGAAGAAATCACCTAGATTTTTTCCACTGGTGAAAATTTTACTTGATACCTCATGGTTCTCAACTCACTTCCTTGTTGACCAGGTAATGCTTTGATTGTATGCTAAAAAAATATATTTCTGATGCAGAAGGAATTTTTCCTCTAGTTAACAATATATTGAATGCCTTTTTATTATGTTCTATGTACCCTACTATTCTAGATAAGGTATTGAGTACCTTTTGGTGCACCTCCAATATATGAAGTTCTTTGTGTCTTCATAATCCAATTAGAAGGTTATCATAGTGCGATGATTGGAAGTATAACTTATACATGTCACCTATATATCAATTCCTTCTCGCCCTGATTTAAAAAACCAAGAGATTTGACCCCAACAAGCTTAGATTGACACGTAATTGTTGTTTATATCAATTTTTGTTTGACAAATGCCTTTACCATAACTAATCCTTTTATACTAGTATGATTAATATATTGTTAGCTCTGATATTCACTTAAATTTTGCTAACTCTGATATTAGATTACTTAGCATTGGGTTTTATAGGGATGTTGAGGATTTCTTTTGTCCATATACCTAATGGAAAGTGGTATTTGGCTTCGACCTTACTGATCCATAGCTTTTGTAAAAATATAGGAAATAGGAAGAAACTTCGTAGCATTGTGTGTTGCAGGAGTTATTATTGTCTAGATACTAATGCCAAGTGTGATTAGCTTGGACAGGAATGATCCATTGAGTCATGTATCACCACTTCCTTTTTCAAATTCGGCATCAGGAAAAGGGAGAAAATGTAGATTTATGAAGAGGTTTGTAAAATACTCTAGAACATCCTTGATATATTGAAGAAGGATTTAGAATTCCCTAAAACTTTTAGAGAATTCTAGAATAGGACTGAAGTGTAAATATTGTAGGGAACATTAAAGTAGATAATATTTACACTTAGGACTTTCCGAGGTAATATAACTATAGGGTCTCTCATTGAAAAAATGTTCCAACCAAGTGTAAAACATTCGACAACGTAATACTAAGCCTTTTTTGAAAGCTTTTCAAGTTTCTCTAAGTCTTTCTTGCATTCTCTTAGCGGTCTTAGATTCAAAAGTGCTACTTGAGCTTACAAGACCGTAAAATATTGTAAGTTGTAAAGTGCTGCATGAAACATTTGTTAGACTCTAAGTCGCCGACAATGTGGAATCATATCAAAGGTTTGCAGTAAGGGAATGACCAATGAAGGAGATATAAATGTTGGTAGCACCACAACAATCAAGATGGATGGTGGAGTAAGATCTGCAAGGGAAATAAGCACCACCAGAGTAGTAAGGAAATAAGGTTCGACCCTACACAAAGCAAGGAACTAACATGTCACCCACATTTTACCATCGAAACAAGTGACGATGATTATGGTGATGAGTCTATTGACGCCACCATCGGAGAGGAATGGGTCACAAGGGTTCAAATGGAGAGGTCGACCATAGCGATATTTGGATGAGATTGATGAAAAGTTCAAGACTATAAAGGACCTCAACCTTAGGAAAACAACAACATCAACAAGGAGTTGGAGGGATGCCAGCATTCCGAGTTCGAGATGAAGGAGGCTATCACTTTCTTGGAGTGTCAGCTCATTTATGCGCTAAGTATGATTGCAGCTATGAGATTCGAGAATAAAGCACTCAATGAGGGCGTGCAAGCTGAAGGATCGACATCATGCGGGCGATATAGGCAATCCAAGGTCGAGGCTCCCAAGTCACATATGTTCAAAGGCATTCATGACGCCAAAGAAGCGGAGAACTTCTTATGGCACTTGGAGAATTAATTCAAGGGTTGTTCGGTAAAGAGTGACAAAAACAAGATCAACATTGTTGTGTTGTATCGTCAAGGCTTGTCAGAGTGTAAACCTTATAAAGTAAAAGATGATACTTAAAGTACCCATAAAATGGAGTTTCAATTTTTGAAGTTTGTGGCTTGATATTTGCATTTTATTTGCAAGAGAGGAGATGCCGAGTAAATTATGTCAAACTAGGCATGCAAGTTAGTTGCATAATTTTTTTCCAAAAAGAAAAAAAATATTGGAATCACTGAATATATAAAAAAGAATGAGTTTATTCCTAAAAATTATGAGTACATATATGTTTATCCCTTGATTCTCCTCTCATAAGATTACTCCACGATTAAAATTCTATTATTGTCACCCAAACTAGGATAATGTGGACCTTCTTAGGATTTATTTGATCTTTGTGAAAGGATTTTACCGATCTTGTTAAAGTATTTGGTTGTGAAGAAGAGTGCGCCCATATCTTGATCACTTCATGAATATATGAAATTTTAGAGATGCATATTTAAAGAAATATATGCACTTTATATAAGTGTTATATAAGTGTAAACTAGATTTTAGGGTAAGTAGTCTCCAAAAATTCTAAATGAAATTGGATTCATCTTATAGAGTCCCACAAAATTTTGATGTCTCAACTGTCAAGTTTTTGTCCCATGAATCTTTTTGGGATGCATAGTTCACTTAATAGTCTTGCTTGATAGATATTGATTGGTTGAGGTCTAATAAACTATTCTAGAAGAGGTCTTATGCTTAGAAATGTGGTATCTTTGTCAAAGCCAGTATTAACAAGGATCTCTCTCTTGCAAGGGGCTAAAAATCATCTCCAAGAACCATTGGGAATGTAGTTCTACTCTCCCATCTAAACATGGACGCAACATCTCATTTCTCAAAATCCTTAAAAGTACAACATAGCCTTTGTAGATCTAGAGAGTCAGGTAGAATGTGCTCATGCAGGCTAGCCTTAACTGCTGATTGAGCATAACATTCATTATTTACAAAAGTAGACCGCAAATAAGTGATTAGTCTTGGAATAAGTCTCGAATATGTGTTGTAACAACATAATATAGCACTACATCTCCAAGAAATTCCAAGTGCTAATAGCATCTTGGTATCTCAGCTAGCATGTAAGATTCGTGAGTTAGAGCTTTAACAAACAACGAAGAGTAACAAAACTTGTAAAGTAGCAGTGATTTCCAAGTACCGTATATTGACTAGCTTCTCAACATTCACTAGGAAGTTCCTTAGCATAGGTGCATCAATAAAATCAATGTCCATCCATATCCCTTTCAATAAATGATAAAGTTGCTACTTCAGCGCCTTAGCTGAGGTAGGTACCTATTAGTGCCTCACCACATTAGCTACTATCTTACTTATAATCTCCTACTTTATCCGATTATCTATTTCTAACGAAGGCAAAATCTTTGAAAAATTTTTGAACTTGAGAATTATCCGTAGGAATGCACCCCATTTTAAGATTTAATGGTTCATTACGAATAAATCTCAAAATTTTACGAGCACATCCAAGCTTGAACAATGCAACACTCCAAATTATTTTATTTTTCTTAATGTTGAAAGACCCTCATGATGATTTTCATAAGTCTTAAGCAAAGGTATACTGATAGCATATTTGAGAAAATAGTCTCCAAGTTACCTAAAGTATTCCAAATGAAAGCTCTGCATGCATTTCTTTGTGGTCAACACTTTCAAAACCTTAGCAGTTGGGATAAAAAAATTTAGTTTGCCCTAAAAAGTCCAAAGGCTCTAGAATACATATAGTAATTGGCAAAAGATTCTTGCCATAGAGAATCTTATTAATCTAAGTTATACAAGTATGAGAGTTAATTTGTTCGGGTGGAATATAACAGATTCACTGCCATACGAGTATACCTTAGAATTCATAATATTCTCAAGGTTTGGAATCTCTCCTCATACCTATCTGTCGTGCTACAACCTTAATATTTTATATGGGAAGTAGGCATGAAGAATAAACTTGAACTGCAAGCAAAAACTTTGTATCCCAATTCCTAAGGTTTTGGAAGTTATGACAAAAAAAAATGCCTCTAGAAGTTACATTTGGAATAACTTGGGAAACATGGACACTCAACTCTCAAATGTAATGTTAATATACAATTATTTAGGACATATGAACGTCATCACGAGGGTTTTCTCAAAATTAAGAAAAATAAAACCATTTCCAATGTTACACTGTGCACGTTTGGATGTGCTTGTAAAATATCAAAATTCATCTATAATGAACCATTCAATCTTAAAATGTGAATCATTCCTGGTGATAATTCTCGAGTTCATTACTTTGGTTAAGAGTTCCTATTGCCTTCAATAAAAATGTATAGTAGGCTAAGACAAACTATTAGAAATAGTAAGAAGTAGTTGATGTGGTTGAGGCACTAATAAGTTCCTACCTCAACTTGTGTGGGGAAGTAGCGGCTTTACCATTTATGAAATGACTTTTTTTGAACATTAATTTTGTCGATACACCAATGAAAAGACACTTCCCTATGAATAATTCGAAACAAGTTAATATGTCTGGTACTTTGAAAACCATGCTACATTATAAGTTCCATGATCCTTCATTGCATGTTGAAGCTCTAACTCAAGGGTCATACAAGATACATGAGATTCCACGATGATATCAACACTAGGAATTCTTGGAGATACAGTGCTAGAATATGTTGTTACAACATATATCTATATCAACTATTCAAACTGACCCCATGATTAATTATTGATTTTATGTATGCTTCTATTAACAATGAATGATATGCTCAATCTACAGAAAAAGGTTGGCATGCATAAGCACCTTCTTCTTCATGCCTCGCCAAATTTACAAAGACTGTACTTTTGAGGATTGTTGAAAATTGGAAGACATGTTGTAACAACATAATCTAGAATTACATCCCCAAGAAATTTGTCTTGTTATCAGCCTCGAATATTTGAAATAGAGAAATGTTGTAACAACATAATCTAGAATTACATCCCCAAGAAATTTCAAGTGCTAATAGCATCGTGGAATCTCATGTAGTACGTAAGATCCGTGAGTTAGCATTTGAACAAGCAGCGAAGGTTCATGAAACTTGTAGTGTAGCAGTGATTTCTAAGTACCGTACATTGTCTAGCTTCTTAGCATTCACGATGAAGTGCCTTAAGATAGGTGCATCAATAATATCAATGCCCATCCCGATCCATTTGATAAATGAAAAAGCCGCTACGTTGCCCGTCCGAGAGGAGGTAGGCACCTGTTAGTGCCTCAACCACATCAACTACTCTCTTGTTTCTAATCTCCTATACTTTACCCTACAACTCATTTCTACTAAAGGCATCAAGAAATTTTTGTAAAGTTGTAAACTTGAGGATTATCACTAGGAATTGTCCACACATTAAGATAGAATGTTTCATTACGGATAAATCTCAGAATTTTATGAGCACATCCACGCTTGAACGATGCAACATTGGAAATGATTTATTTTTTCTTAATGTTGAGACGAACCTCATGATAATTTTCATAAGTTTTAAACGATTGCATACTAATAGCATATATTAGAAAAGAGTCGTCAAGCTTCTCAAGTGAGTCCAAATAAAAATTCTGGAGACATTTCTTTGTTGTCATTACTTTAGAAACCATAGCGGTTGGGATACAAATTTTTACTTTGTGGTGATTCAAAAGCATTCATTTAAAGTTTATTCGGCATGGATGCTTTCCCTATAAGGTCTAAAGGTTCTATCACGGTAGATAGTTATCTTGACCTCAAGAATCTTATGAATTCTTGGTATACATATATGGTAGTGAATCCACAAACTCCGCCGAATAGATTCATTTCTATATGTATATACCTTAGAATTCATAAGATTCTCGAGGTCAAGAATATTTTGTCAATAACTATCTGCAGTGCTAGAACTTTTAGACTTTATTGGGGAAGCATTCATATTGAATAAACTTTAAAAGAATACCTTCGGATCATTGCAAACTAAAGCTTTGTATCCCAACTGGTAAGATTTTGGAAGGAATAACAACAAAGAAATGCCTCTAGAAGATTCATTCGGAATCACTTGGGAAACATGTAGACTCTTTTCTCAAATGTGATGTTAGTATACACCTATTTAAGAATTATGAATGTCAGCACGATGGTTTACTCAAAATTAAGAAAATAAAATCATTTCCAAGGTTACACTTTACAACTTTGGATATGCTCGTAATATATGAAATTTATGCATAATGAACCATTTGATCTTCTGATGTGAATCATTCCTGATTATAATTCTCAATTTTATTGGCTAAGAGTTCCCTTTTCCATCAATAAAAAGGTATAGTAGGCTAAAGCAAACGATTAGAAAAAGTAAGAGTAGTTAATGTGGTTGAGAAAGTAATAGGTGTCTACCTCAGCTCGTGTGGGGAAGTAGCGACTTTACCATTTATGAATTTGATTGGGTTGCACATTGATTTTGTTGATTTTTAGAAGCTAGTTAATGTATAATACATTGAAACCTTGCTACTTACAAGTTCCATAATCCTTCATCGCTTGTTGAAACTCTAACTCACGGATCATATTCCACAATGATATTAACGCTAGGAATTCTAGGAGATGCAGTGCTAGATTATGTTGGTGCAACACATATCTATTTCAAATATTCGAACTTAATCCATGACTAATTAATGATTTGAAGTAAGCTTCTCTAAACAATGAATAATATGATCCATCTGCACTTAAGGCTCGCATGCACAAGCACCTTCTTCATGCCTCGCAAAATCTGCAAAGACAGATATGTTGCACTATTGAGGATTTTTGTGAAATCGGATCATGTGTCTACATTCGGATGGGAATCTGAAACGTGCTTGGAGATGTTGTTGGATCCTCTATTGGTGCGATCCCTTAAGACCTCTCCTGGAACAATTGATTACACCTCTAACAATTAACTCCAACCAATAAGAGAGTTAAGTGAACTATGTGCACAGAAAGGTTATTTAAAAAATAAATCAGGTTCTTCATGAGACATACATTTGTATACATAAAAATTGTGCGGGACTCTACAAGATGAGTCCAACTTCATTTGGATTTCTTGAATACTAATCCAAACTCACACTATATAAAGGGTACTATATCCCTTAGAGATGGATCTCGAAAATTTCATAAATTCATGGAACATTTACAAATAGATCAAGATGTGGACGGACTCTTTGTGACCGACCACAAATACTTCATGAAAGTACACAAATCCTCTTTACATAATATCAAATAAAATCCATTTTAGGGTCAAATTATACTACAGAATAATCAAGAAATGCACAAATTGTACTCAAACTGTTAATTAGTAACATATTCTTCTTTCTTCATATTTATAACTTAGTAACATAAAATTGTTTCAAAGAAATTGTCTCCTAGAACCCTAAAAAATATTTATAATTTATTTGGGATTTTATTAGTTTGATCCGAGTTGAAGAATTGGTCAGAATCCATTCGACATTGTTGAAAGAACTGAATGTTCATTGATCAAATCCTTTACTGAATAGTCAAATAGATCATTTCACGAAATTAATTAACAAGAGAGAGTCAAGATAGATCAAGTGTCTTTAGGGTCATCTCATACCTTCTAAGTAGTATTTATCGCGAAATAGATAGATATACACACACAAGATTTGCTGAAGTTTAACTTTAAATGGTTTCTTGTGAGTTCTCGAGAGATGTTACAAAATGTAGAGTTGGTGGAGTCCGATAGAGTGGATTACACTACTTTTCACATGTGGGGCCTATCTAGGAAGTGGTTGCAGTCTGATGGTGATACTAGAACAACATGTTGATTCCCTATAACTTCAGTTTGAGAACTTGACTTAAGATGGTATTTCAAAATGATTTTTTGAAAGATTTCATGCGTTGTCTAACCATGCTTTGGTGATTTTACCAGATGAGACTAAGAATTTGTCAATTCATGAGAAGTTTGACTTATTATATCCGTTTAAACAGCTTATTAAACAACCTTGTCTGAAGCTTCTTTTGAAAGAGCAGTCAAAGGTGGTGATGGAGCTTATGCGCCGCATGGAATTTAGGGATTTGGCAGAAAAGAAGTCTTTCCCTTGTTGTTATTTTAGTAGTACCTCATCTTACGGGGGATCCTTAAGGAGGGGTATTCATCCTCGGTTTAGTAAACATGTTCATGCAGTTATGTAAGTGTCTGACGGATGTAATATTGGACAAAGTTTCTACAACTTGGGTCAAGACTTATCAGGGTTGCTATTAAAGGTTTTGAGGTTACGGTGACCATTCAATGTATTTGGATTTTTTTTAGTACATGGTGGTTCCTAGTCCTACTATGAGTGTGGTGAGTTAGGAAAAATCAATAGATATTCCTCCAGACTTGGAGCAAGAGGCCGTCATCAATAATGTTTCAATAATGTTTTGTAACGTTGTTGAGTCATTTTTAATTTTACAAAATAAAGTTTGGAAAGCTCTTTCATTAAAACTGAGTAAAATATTCAAATTCAACTTAGAAAAAATGAACAATTTCATAGCAAAACACTAATATTATAAAGTGAAATGTTATTTAAAAAAAATGAATATAATTTATAAACCATGATTTTTATGAGCAAATAACAATGAACAAGAAAACACATATTTCTTTTTACCTCATTCGCCTTAAATATTCTTGATTTATTCAAGTCATATTTGATCAAATTAATTTTTTTTATGAATCTTACAACTACTTATTAATGCAAGGTATGTCTATTTGAAGAAGAAAAAAAATTGATCATGATTTACCAAGTGATTTAGATCCTCTAAAATAACACTCAAAACTTTTCTTTGAAAATGGAGATAGTTGAAGAAGATATGGTGTTGGCATGTTCAGCGTGATGTCATGGATTACAAAATCAAAAATGATGGCTGCAAAATTCTCACATTCCATTACCAATTGACGTCGATCTATTCTCAAATTTTCGTAAGCATTATGTTAGGTGTAAGTATTAAAATTTAAAAGGGTGTTGTAAGTGTCTATATCAGTCAAATTTTACTGATGAAGAAGATGTTGAGAGTGCATTCATAAAGTTGTGACACATAAACTAACGAAGACTTATAGTGATTATTCGAAAAACTAAAGGATACTCCATCTTTTTCATAAATATCTCTTTATTTATTTTTCAATACTTTTTAGTTATGATGTTTGAAAAAATATGAGTTTTCACCAATGTTTTGTTTGATCCACATTTATGATGGTTTATTCAAAAGCAAAATTATATACGAGATACAAAATATATTCAAAGATGTATTTGTTGAGTAAATTCTATAGTTGAGTTAATTCTAACAATGTTAATTGAGTGTAATGCAAAGATTTAACAACAATACGTTTCGAAAGAGAATACATATCCGTTCAATAGAATTTTGTAACTCGGCAGTGAAGTTTGATAACCTTATTTAGTATAACAAGATGGATATGAACTTTGTGGAGCTCGAGGATAACATTTGTAAGTTGAGGATTTTCTAAAGTGTCCTTTTCCATCGGATGCGCATGAAATTGAAGATGCATCCTCTCTTTTCTTTTTCAACGATCATGAAGATTAAGTTGGGGGGGGGGGTGGCAACACGAGCAATATTTCTTGTTTTAAGCCCATCTTCGATATCCTCACCTACCTTAACTATCTGCGCAATTTTTTCTCTAATGAGCAACATTATCCTATCATAATACTGTGGCTCCTAAATGCGTATCTCCTTCTCTGAAATGGATAGTCGGGCTCAGCCATCCTCCTTGCTCCACCTATACGCATATTCACGATAGCTTTCAGTGTAATTCTTCTTAATTCTAAAAGAATAGCAATAAAGAATGATCTCCACATTGTAGGCGAACCATTCGATGAATTCTTTAGTTTGTGCATTCAACTAGACCATTGCTTTATCTTATAAGAGGCAAACCATTCTAACTCTTCCCCACTTAAACTTCCGCTAAAGTGCCTCATTAACAAGGTTCTATTCGTGCCAACTCCTACAAGTTGGTAAGAGTAGGCTCTCAGGTGCTCCAATGGATTTTCTATTTTCCAAAAGTATCAAGATTTGGCATTTTTAACCCATTTGGGAGACCGAGATTTAGATGGATGCACAAATCCTCATAACTCAATCCATCGACATCAGGAATCTATTACAACTCCTTCACGGATTTCGTTATCTCTTCTTTCATAATTAGCTTGATTGCCTCTTCTTTTGACCTCCATACTCTTTTGTTCCTCATAATTATCAAGCTCGGAAAAATTTGCATAAGGTTCATGTGGAATTGGAATTTCAAAAGTAGCATTCTGAGGCAATGGTTGAGTAATAGAGAGATCTGGGTATTTTGAGTGACTTGGTAATTTTGGGGGAAAGTCTTGGGAGTATTATGTTGATTTTGGTGATGGGAGAAGGTTTGCGGAATGTTAACATTTTGATTTTTGGTGGGGGGCAATTTCGCGGGTTAGCATGTTGATAAGGAGGAATGTTTGAGGGTTGATAGTTTGAGGACAAGGTGGTGCTTGGTAGGAAAGGGAGGCGTGATGGGGATTTGGGCTAGTTAAGTCAATGGTGGAAGGATTCTGAATAGGGTTGGAGGGTATGTTCTGAAATTGTCCCGCGCTTGAAGGAGGAAAGTGGAGGGGAGGTCTTTCATCTCTTGGAGGATTGAAAGCGAAAATTGGATTAGACGAATCTCGCATTCTTTGCATTTAGACCCTATATCGGCAATCAGTTGAATTAATAAAATTAATTCATTTTGATCATTAGCAGCGGGCTGAGCCACGAAAACATCAGCTAGACCAACCAATCTTATCGACATGGATCAGTTCTGATTATCAGACAAAGAAAAAATAACTCAAAGATAAATATGATAGTCTATGAAGATGATAAATAATACAAGACAACACACATATTACCACAAACACATTAAAGTTGCTTCACTTCAAGATAAACTAGTCACATTTTTAGATAAAATGACTAAAAAAATAAGGAATTTATCCATTTGATTTTGAGCTTAGTGAATCAGAAATGTCAACTTGAGTCGAGATAAGTCGATTGTATCTTTCACTATCATGTTTCCGAATGAAATAAAACTCTTCTCCTCGCACGAGTTGTCAAAGTTAAAATTTCTCAAAATGTGGATCGAACATTGAAAGGCTACATAGGATCTCATGAGTGAGAATTAAGGTATTATGTAGTTCGACCCTTGAATCTCTTTTCAATATGAGACGGCGAATCTTTTCAGATATTCTAGAGTAATATTTGAGAAAAGAAGAAGCTCAATTTTAAAATATATATATATTTGCGCTTTTGATAGTAACTTTATATTTGTTCTTAAGGGATTATAGAAAATTTCAAAAAAGAGTAGGTCAGAACATCTTCAAAAAAAGCAACATATTCACATAAGCAATTATAATACATAAGCAGTTATTGCACGTTTCAATAGATATGTGACCCTTTTATGCCAAGTGTAGACCTAAGGATGTGTACATCATTTGAAACCCTGCGTTGACCCCAAAAACTCAAAATTATACAAACTTTATAAGTAAGTTGAATGTACATACATAGTAGGGAAATGAGATAAAAATAATTAATCCCATACAGGGGTATAACCCTAAACTATGCTTCCGTGGAAGGTCTTTTAGATTTAATTTCTTCTCACCTCCGAATGCCGACACCTTTGGATGGAGTAGTGGCTTGTAACACTGTTTCTTCTACTAAGATAGATTATAATCTACTTCTTACCCTAAGGACAATGACTTTTCAAATAATATATACATCTTTCATATACAAACAAATAATTATGATCATTCGTGTAGGCCGTAAGCCATTTTGGACTCAAGGTGGTCTCTCAAGTAGGCCCAACACGCATTGAGTGTTTGGTCATAATAGGCTAATGCTTAGATTTGGATATTGATTCGTTCTACTCTAGGTTGACTAGAATTGGTTTAGAAATGATGATTACCGAGTCGAACCAACAATGGGGTGAAGATTAATAATTGACTATACATGAACACAAGTCAACTATTCATTTTATCACTTCCAAAGAATTTAACTTGTATGTTTATTAAAGAGAGTCGTGGTAAGTCATGTAACCACCCTTTTTGCTAATGCAATCTGCTTTCCATTTGGCATATTTGGATGTCATGAAATGCTATAGTTCATAATACAATAAATAAAGCAAATAATCAATCAAACACATATTGACAAACAAGTTAATTTTAAGGTTATAACTATTCAATTCCCTAGCAGAGTCTCCATTTATAAAATAAATGAAGGAAACAACGAGATAAGCTCGAATAGTGAAATACGAAATCAACAAAACTAGGACTAAAGCGACAAACATTAGGCTCAATATTAAAAGTAGATCATGAAGTCAAATAAGAAATTTAAACATAGCATATTCAAGCTAATGAAACTCAACACCTAACAAAGAGAACATTAAGCACGGAGTTGAACAAGCAAAAAGGTTGGCAATAGTCTTAAAGAACTTGAATAGCTAATCCTCCAAAAGAATCGATCTTATTCAGCCAAAGAAAACATAGATATAAATAGTCGATGTATCAAAAGAACCAGTCATATTTAGCAGGCAAACGATGAGGCAACAATAAAACAAAAAGGGCACCACTTATTTTATGTCATGTTTAGCACATTAAAACAAAATCATAAGCGACAAACAACAACAAGAAATGAGAAATGAAGGAAATACAAGGCAAGTAGATATTTAAGAAAACTAAGAATTCTAGAGAAACTTTCAATATTTGCAACTGCGGCAACGAAACAAAAACAACTCATAGTAAAGAGATTCAGGGAATTTAACAATGGAAAACTATAAAATTTCAAACATATAAAAGAGCGAGATTATTAATTTTTGTGGAGCAGCAAATGGGATAAAATGAACTAAACAACGAAACCTACACACCACACAACAAGAACTTTGACAGACTCAAAGGAACTCATGCAAGGTTATTTCAGCGAAAGTGTAACAACCCTAAAATGACTATGCTAAGTAATGCCTAATGTATCTAGAATGCCTAAGATTAGACCGGGTTCACACGACTTGTTGCGCGTAGAACTAGACCTCAGAACCTTCGCACTAGCCAAGCAAACCAACTTGCTGAGTTAGTGGAGCGAGGAAAGGTGATAACCAACCATGTAGGGCACCCGAATTGAAGAGATTCACCCGGATGAATTTTACCGGACTTAAAAGGGGTAATGTTAGGTTTGGAGGGTCTAGGGGTAAAATGGTCTTTTCCAATCTAGGGTTAGTATTTTGATTACCCTAAATATTTAATTAATAAATTAATTAATTTAAAGAAGAGGGGCAATTCAGGTAGGGTTGGCCGAAATTGACTTTTTTTGCAGGTTAGCTTCACCTGGGTTTGAGCCTTGGTGGAAGCGACATTTAGGTGGATTAGTTGATGACAAATATATACTACACACAATAAAATTATATATACATAACCAAAAAAACAAAAAAATACACAAAACGAAATCAGCTGCAGAAGACGCACAAAAAAATACATAATTTAAAAATTAAAAATCGAAAGATAATCAAGAAAACTTAAAGTTTCACATTGATTTTGTGTTCCTACATTTGATATTATCGCTATCAATCGAGAGAAATGGAAGAAGGTAACGGAAAGTTAATCAAAAGATAACTTAATTCAAGCTTTAGATTTTCAATCTATAAACTGGGAGAAAAGAAAGAAGTAGCTCAGCAGGCGAACTATATGAAAAAGAAAATTGAGGAAAGAGATGTTAGGGTTAATTCAATATGGACAATTTTGAAATTTTATAAAAGAATTAAGGGCAAAAATGTAATATACTTGGTCAACATAAACTGATTTTTAAGTTAAAAAAAAAAGTATTCCTCACCATACTTTTATCTTTTGGCTTAAATAAGTCACTTTTGATTTAAAATAAGTCACTTTGATAATTGTCAAATACTCTAATAAGTCAAAAATTTACTTTTAAATCAGTTTGACAATATTAAAAGTCCATCAAATAGGCAGTTAGTTATTTTATCTTTGGCAACAACTGAAATTTTAGCTTAGAAAATCACATTCTATAAATAACTTTTTGGTTTGTATTGAGGACTTGTTAATTATATTAACATATTAAAAATAAAGAGAAGCTTCCACAAAGTATCTCGAATCATCCTTTTCTCCAAGCCTTCTCAATAGTCTACAATGGTGATCACTCAACGCATAGACATGATTCATCAAAGTTGTCATGGTTTGGTACCAGAGCGGGAATTGCTTAGATATAGTGTTTCTATTTCAAAATTGCAAGGATATTGTGATATCTATGTTAATAGCAGTTGCATATTATTTGAATGGCGTTGACACTCAATTTTGGACATCCGAAATATAAATCAATCATTGTGCTTCTTTAATTTCAAACAATTTAAAGTAATTAGTTTTTGAAATTTAAAAAAATAAAATTAATGTAATTTGCAAGTTATCATAATTGGTTTGGTCAGCTTTGATAATTCATAAATAATATATAGGTCTTATATTATATATATATATAATTATCATATTTTAAAAATATCATAAAATATTCTCAAAAAGATTCTAATTTTAGTTAAATATTTGGTTCATTATTTTAGTTACATAATAGTTATAATCTAAATTACTTAGTTTATAAAAAAGTTAATTATATTATTTCGTTGACACTAAGAAGCTCATCAATTAATATTAATTACTATACGTAACAGCGCGTTGCGCGTATATTTTAAAATAAAATGTTTTTAAATTTATGTATAGCTAAATGTGAATTATTATTAAGTAACAAAAGCGCATATATAATCATGTATAATGTTATGGTTTTTCATATACAAATAATGCTAACAAAATTTTACCATAATTTATGTGTAATAAGGATATGTTCATAAAAGACTCTAAACATTATTCTAACAACTTATCCTTCTTCTAATATGATGAAAATTAATAACATATGTGCCATGTATTAATTGATATATTTTTGCTAATTAATTAAATTTTAATTTCGTAAATCAATCTAAAACCTAGTATTACAATTATTAACGGAATTTTTAGCTTAAATCAAAATATAATTTACAAAGCATGTTGCAAACTCTTTTTAGTACACTCTTCTCTCGTTGTATCATAAAAAATAAATTAAATTTTTTTCATTTACTCAAATATAATTTCATAAAATTGGAATGTACAAAATCATGAATTTAAATTATCGATGAAAAAATACTATAATCAAGTTAATATACCACATAAAATAAATTATTTGTTGAGCAAAACAAAAATTGAAAGATAAAAAAAAAATCGTCTTCAATTCTTTGATTTACTATAAGTCTCTTCTTTTATACGATAATACAATAATATCAATAATAAAAATAATATTTTTAAAAATAAAAATATGAAATAGCACTTTGAAAATCATTATTCATTTTATAAAAAATCCTGAATATATAAGGTTTCTACAGAAATAAAATCTACACCACAAATTTAAATTTTGTTGTTTAACTATTCCTTTATTAATGTTTTATTTTCCTTCTTTTTTCGTTAATCTTTTTTTAAATGATTTTGTATCACGACATTGTTTAATTTATTTTGTAATAAAATAGTGATGCGGTAAGATTTTGCCATTTTTTATTTTCTATAATTAGATTAAAAAAATTCTTCATCCAAAAAAAGTTCATTTCTTTTAATAATATATATAGAAAATGTACTTAAAATTATAATTAAATAGATAAACTATCTATGATTATGAAATATCACAATTTTTTAAAAAAAGAAACGGCAAAAGAATAAATTAAACAAAATATAAAAATTTATAAAATATTTTTTAATAAAATAGTAATTTATTACTTAATTCTATTATATGTTGAATACCGATAATGCACCACTACCTCCTAGACTATGATCAAATTTCAGAAACACACCTTAACTAAACCCCCATGAACTTATTTTTTTATATAATTTTGTCCACCTTTTTGGCTTAAATATCGTCCTTTCATGAATTACAAAATATGCAAAAATTACTTATTGAAATTAATGAATAACAAAAAGATTAAGCATGTGATTGGCATGGAAATTTTTTTTTTAGAGAATGGTATTGTGCCAATAAAAAAAAGTGATCAATCTGTTCTTTTACAAATTCTTTTGGACAGGAGAAAAAAAGTTTTCATGTGGTGGTTTTATAATCCTCTTTTTCCTTTTCCTTTTTTTGGTTTTAATTGGTTTATTTTACTATTTTAGATTTTATTAGTTTTGACAATCAGTTTTCTTTTGTAACCGTGTTGTCCTATAAAAAAAACTGTATTATTATAAAAAAAAATTAATATTAAAATAATAAAAAGAAGTAAAAATACTAAAGTAACGCAAATTTTGAATTTTTGAAAAGCATTAAAAATTAAAAGCAAAAAAACTTCCTTTTAATGTTAACTTTCTTATTTTTGAAATTTAAATTAATTTCATAATTAAGATTATTAATATTATGATAATATCTATTTTAATTTGGTTTTTGTTATTATTATTATTATTATTATTATTATTATTATTATTATTATTATTATTATTATTATTATTATTATTATTATTATTAGTATTATTAGTATTATTAGTATTATTATTATTGTTGTTGTTGTTTTTGTTATTGTTATACATTTGTTTTGCTATAAATAAGGAGGTCACCGAAATATATTATTATTATTATTGTTATCATTATTAAAGAAATATTTTTTATCAAAATTTGAGGATGTAATTACCATTTTGTTAACGTGTTTTTAATAAAAACAGTTTCTATTAATTTAAAACTCTAACTTATCTTCTAAAATAGTAACTTCTTTTATTTAATAAAAAATAAATTAATTAATAATTTAAATTTTACATATATATCATATATTTATATAAAAGAGAACCTTAGCCCGCCTATATAGCACCACAAGAAATAAGAATTCCCTTATAAATATATTTATTTCCAAAACTAGGCTTCCCTTTTCATGAAAAGTTGTGATTTTTATGAAAAACTTGTGACTTTTATGAAAAGTTGTGAATTTTATAAAAGTGGTAACTGTTTTGAAAAGTTGTGACTTTAATGAAGAGTTGCGACTTTTATAAAAAATTATAACTTTTTATAAAAGGTTGTGACCTTTTCGAAGGGTTGTAACTTTTCCAAAGCGTTGTGACCTTTCCGATAAGGCACAATAAATATTTGTTCACACTATCCTATGTTGTCTATAAATAGAGGAAATTCTTGCCACTATAATTTGTAGGATTTTTTCCCACTATAGGGTAGTAAAACTCAAATACATTAGTTGAGTATTTATGAAGGTTTTTCATTCTTGAATGTTTTCATGGAACTTAATCTTTAATATAAGTCATAGTGATTCATCGAACTATGGTAAATTCTTTTTCATATTTTGGTGACCCTTTTTTTAACTCTGTCAAAGTGTTGGAAAGGATGTTGAAAATTGATCTTCTCTTTGTTCCTTTCTACAGACTTCTTCGTATAAACAAAGCAAATTGATTCAATTGCAATGCGACATTTCTACTCTTGGAGCTTTTAGTGTACAACTCATTACATTGCTGACATTGTTGATGGTTGAATTCATTACATTTCGTTCTTTAGTATACAAATCTTTTATTTGTGTCATTATTAAATTTATATATTTTTTTTCAAATTCAAATACATTAATTATGTTTTTTATAAAGTGTATTTCATTTCTCAAAGTTTTCTTCCTCTTATTTTATAAAGCTTAATTTTTTACTATAAATCATAGTGTATCATGTATCTATTGCAATTTCTTTTTGCTATTTTGGTGACTTTTTTTTTTGAATTATCTTCATAATTCAAGTGAAGAAGATTGAAAATTTATCCTCTCTTTTGTCTCATTTGACAAGGTTACTTCATATACTTTTGAGAAGATTGTTTGTGGTTTTTGCTATATTTGATAGAACACAACACCAAATCTTTGATAACTACTACAGAATCAATGTTGAAGTTTGTTGAAAGTACCAAAATTATTGTTCTCTTGCTTGCCACAGCTAGAATATTTTTGATTGTTTTTTCTTAAGTTCAAAAATTTTGTATGACGTTGCACTATTTCTATAATATTTGTATATAAACAATTAGTCCACATCTTTTATTGCAAGTTAACTAATTTTTCATACTACCTCTTGTCTTCTCTTTTCAGCATAATAAAATATCAAGTTTTCGTGAAACTAACAAATGTTCAAAATACACTATAACAAAAAAAAAATTATTGACAATAAATATGCACGTTCGCAAGAGTGCTACAACTTTTACTGGCATTAATTAATTGTCATTCAAATCAATGTTGTTATAAACATTAGAGACATTTATACAGAGTACTATTTGCCTCTAAAATTACATATTTAACGATAATTAAGCTATTAATTATCATTAAATATCATTTTTGTTGTAGTGATAACTCATTCTTTTGATAATTTTTTAATTTTTTATAAAGAAAAAATTGTTAGGATATACTATTAACCATGCGTTTTGATATAGTATTAATATTAAACAATTGTTTATTTATTTATTCAATTCAATAAAGTGTTACATTAAATAGATCAATTGTCATTTATATGTCCTTAACTTATATAGTAGATGATTTGGTGTATAGAGTTTAAGCTTATACACAGAAGATTAAATCATCAGTTCTTATAAGTTAAAATTTATAGTTCACAATCATAGATGGAAATTTGGATAAAATCATCAGAGAGACTGTAGCACGAGATTAAATGTAATTTATCTTGATTATGAGAATGGCATAGTTCTAACTTCTCGTGCTAGTGCATTTGGTATGTATTGAACGGGACCAAGCAGAGATAGTTGTTTTAGACTGACTGATAAAAACGTATTCTCTAAACTATTAAATGTACTTATATTCTTAATCTTGATATAACGATTATGATCTGTATATATTAATTATCATTTTGGTTTATTAATAGGTAAGATTCTGAGATGGGTCAATATGCCTGGTAGATTGGATGATAATAATATATATTGGTGAAATAATTAGTTAGTTTATGGAATCCATGTCTCAGTATAGAGATTGATGATACACCTTTTATGAGAAGCTTGTAAGTTTTCATGTGTAAACCCGGCCGGTAGATTTATGAATCTGGCACATGAAATAAGCTAAGTATTGCTCTAAAAGAAGTTAATCATTGAATTAAATTCGTCAGTAATTTAATTTATTGATTAGTATCGGTAATCTTAACATGGGGAATCAAATAAGTGTTTAGTGGTGAATTTCAAAATAAATAGAGGAGTTCAATTACGAATTTTTAGTAGAATGATTTGTAATTTATTATGGTAAAAATAATTCAAATTAATTTTTTAGAATTATTTCCATAATAGGAAGCCTCAGTAATAAATTATGTGGTCCCTGCAGTGCCCAATTTAACTAGAACTCAGAATCCTATTTTCTAGTAGAAGATGGAAAAGTAGCCTTCTTTTTCTTGGGATGAAAACGTGTGTTTCAAATCCAAAAAGAAAAAAAGATTTGCTTTTCTTCTCCTCTTTGGACTAGGAAGACATCTCTATAAATAGGGATTCTTCTAACCTATATTAGAGAGAGAATTCTATACAATACATGCCCACCCAAGTATTGAGAGAGTTCAGTTGTTGATTGGGATCACTGTAGAAGACTATAGAACTGGAGTTGGATTTACTTCAAGATATCTGCACACGCTTCAAGAGGTAATCCTGAGTTAATTTTCAGCATACTTTGTATGTGATAACTATTTGTGATTGTTATTTATATTCATGTAAGATGTATGATCCTGGAATGCTTCCGCTGTGTATGCTATTTTCCAACAATTGGCATCAAGAGCCATACTTGCATCTTTATAGATAACAAAAAATATGTGTATGTGAAATTGTATGTATGATTCGTGATTGTGAATTTTGTTTTATCACGAAAAGGACAAAACAGATAGAAACTTGAATTTGTTTGTTTTTGATTAATGCATACAATAATATATAGTTTTTTATGAAAATTAATCACTAAATCTGATAAGTACTTTTCACGAGATCATGCAAAAATTTTCGTACCATATGATGAAGAATTTTGGAAAGAAATTTAATGGCAGCATGCACATGTCATTTGTTTTTTCTTTTCTTGTGGCGTCACTTTTGTGAATGGATCAGAATTTTTTTCTCTCATTAAATGGGCTGGTTGGTTGCTGAAGTGTTGGCTGAAAAAATAAATAAATAAAAAAATTTAGCTAACGTGATTTGGTAGAAAAGAGGAGAAGGCTTTTTTTTATGAGATGAATTTTTAAGTGTTGCTGGAATTTGTTCTCATTATGTTATTGCTGGATTTTTCTATTAACAAAAGACAGAATAGTAAAAGTTGGTAGTGGGACCAATGCATGATTTCTTTTAGTAATGCATGTTGATACTATTTCTATAAGGTCACAATTTTTTTACAGTAAACTATAGTACTCATATGCATGTAATTGTTCATATGTGTGAGATATTTTGGTGTCCCATGATAGAGGATATTGTTTATGCTGTATGAATTAAATGGCTCGTTGAATAAATTGAACTAGTGATGCTTATGTTTTAATTTTTCTGGAATTTTTTGTATAAAAAAAATAAAAATAAAAATTAAGAGATTAAATAGTAATGAAGTATTAAGTTTATGTGTTGGCTTAGACCTTCCTCCCCATCGGATGAATTTAATACAAGTCATTACGTATTTAATCGCTAGTTTGATAATTTGTATTAACTCTCCTAAACTGAGTAATATATGATTGGATCAATGCAACTAGAGGATTATCACTTGACTTAAACTAAAAGTAGACTCTCCAACTGAGTTAGGTCTGTAAAAGTTTATGGAGTGAATAATCGGTCATTATATATGTATATTGAATGAATAGTTCTCTAATCCCAACGATTGGCTATATAAGATGCATGAATGTATATGTATATCATGAGTTTGAATGTAAATATTCAATGTTATATGACTATGTTATTGATCTATTGTAACTATTTCTTTAATCTCAGATTCAACATGTCTCCTTTTAATCCCATTAGTACTATTTTAGGTCAAAACAAACTAGAGGGTTCTAACTATGTTGACTGGAGGACAAATCTTGACATTGTGTTAACTGCTGAAGAATATAAGTTTGTGGTTCATGAGGAATGTCCAATGAAACCAAATGATCAGTCTAGTGATGAGGATAAGTTAGCTTATCAGAAATGGCGCAAAGCTGATGAGATGGCGCGATGTTACATTATGGCTTCAATGTCAAATGTTTTGCAACATCAACATCAAGCTATGTTATGCCTTTTGAAATTCTCGGAGAATCTCAAACAAATGTTTGGAGACCAGGGTCGATCATTAAGATCGCCATGAGAACTCTCATGAACACTAAGATGGTTGAAGGCACCTGTAAGAGACCATGTTCTGAAGATGATAGGTCTTCTGAATGAACTAGAGGTTTTGGGGGCTGAAATTGACAATGACTCCCAAGTTGAGATGATATTGCAGTCTCTGCCTGATAGTTTTCAACAATTTTGCCTAAATTATAATATGAATAAGATGAGTCTATCTTTGGCACGATTGTTGAATGAGCTACAGGCGGCAGAGACCCTTGTCAAAAAACATGCACCATCAATGGCACTTAATGTTGAGAAAGGTTCTACTGCTAAACCGCAAGGTGGACAGAAGAAGAAAAAGGCTCTCAAAGCTAAGGCAACTGCACCTCCAACTGGGGGAGTGAAAAAGTCTAAGGGTAAGTGTTTTCATTGCAAGATGTCAGGTCATTGGAAGGCACATTGTCCAGATTTCTTAGCAAAGAAGAAAAACAAACCAGGTAACTCACTTTCACTTGTCGTTGAAACATTTTTAGCGGCTGTTTCTACCACTTCCTAGTGTGTAGATTCAGGAGCCACTGATCATATCTGCACTACTATGCAGGGGTTTCAAGAAACGCGCAAGCTGATTAGAGGTGAAGTTAGCGTTTTTCAAGCAAGTGGATCTGCAGCTCCAGTTTTAGCATTAGGAAATATTACTTTTTCGTTTGATAGTGGTAGAGTTTTAATTTTAAAAGACGTTCTATATGCACCTGCTGTTAAAAGAAATTTGATTTCAGTTTCTAAAGTTTTGAGAGATGGTTATGATGTTAGTTTTTCTGATAACGGTTGTGTTATTAGTTATAATAAACATCTTGTCTCTACTGGTACATTGATTGATGGTCTTTTTATTATTAATGTCTCTCCAGAACTGCAACAAATCGTAGAATGGAATAATGTTAACCTTTCAAGTAAAAGAAAACGTTCTTCTGATTTTAATGAGACTTATCTATGGCACTTGCGTCTATGTCATATAAATCTAGATAGGATTTCAAGGTTGGTTCGAGATGGACCTTTAGGTTCATTAAAAGTGGAGGCACTACCAACATGTGAATCTTGTTTAGAAGGAAAAATGACTAAGAGACCTTTTCCCTCAAAAGGAAATAGAGTCAATGATAAACTAGAGTTAATTCATTCTGATTTTTGTGGCCCAATGAACATTCAAGCAAGAGGTGGGTATGAGTACTTCGTGACCTTCATTGATGACTACTCAAAATATGGATATATATATTTGTTGCGCCGTAAGTCTGAATGCTTTGAGAAATTCAAAGAGTTTAAGGCTGAAACAGAGAAACGACATGGAATATATATCAAGTCATTGCGATCTGATCGTGGTGGAGAATACCTCTCTAATGATTTTATTAGTTACTTATCAGAACAAGAAATTACATCTCAAATGTCTGCACCTAGAACGCCACAACAAAATGGTGTAGCAGAAAGAAGAAATAGAACTCTTTTAGAAATGGTTAGATCAATGATGAGTTACTCTGATTTGCCGCATTCGTTTTGGGGATATGCCATAGAAGCGCAAATTACATTACGAACTTAGTTCCTTCTAAATCTGTTCCTTTGACACCCATTGAGCGTGGGTGGGCACAAACCTAGTTTGAGACATATTCGGGTTTGGGGATGTCCAGCACATGTATTAAAAGGGAAGGCAGAAAAATTGGAACCTAAAACAGAAGTATGTGTTTTTATTGGATACCCTAAAGGAACGAAAGGTGGTATGTTTTATAATCCTAAAGAAAAGAAGGTCATTGTGTCTACCAATGCCAAGTTTCTGGAAACGGATTTTTTAACAAATCATATTCCTAGAAGTAAACTAGTTTTACATGAATTGAGCAAATAGAAAACAAATCAATCCACTGAAAATAATGAAAACCAAATTCAAACCCCACATGTTAGAGTTAACATACCATTGCATTATAATAGTGGGAGAGATGTTAACAAACACAAAATTCTGCAAGTACAAGATCTTGAAAATTCATTGCATCAAGGTAGTGGGAGTAATAGTGAGCAGATTGCATTAGAGGAAGAAGTTGTTGATATCTCTGCACCGCAAGATACTGAAGATAACATGGAAACTCAAGATCCTAAAAATGATGTGGTTCCACCACAAGATCATAATAATGCAAATCTCTCTGAACCTACCCCTACAACTGTAGTGTCTCGTCGTAGTGGGAGAGTGATAAGAAAACCACTTCGGTATGCACTCTTGGGAGAGTCTTTTAACAGAATCCCTGAAGAGTCAAATACCGAACCTGTGAATTACGACGAAGCACTACAAGATAAAGATGCAGAAAAATGGATTGTTGCTATGAAATCAGAAATGGAGTCTATGTACTCTAACAAAGTCTTGGATCTTGTAGAACCACCTGTAGATGGAGTCAAACCCATTGGATGCACGTGGATATATAAGAAAAAGAGAGGAGTAGATGGACAAGTGCAAACTTACAAAGCTAGACTTGTTGCAAAAGGGTTTACTCAGAAAGAAGGGATCGACTATGAGAAAACTTTTTCGCCAGTAGTCATGCTTAAGTCTATTAGAATTCTCTTATCCATTGCTGCTCATTATGATTATGAGATATGGCAAATGGATGTCAAGACAGCTTTCCTTAATGGAAGTCTTGATGAAAGCATATTTATGCGACAACCAAATGGTTTCATAGAAAAAGGAAAAGAACACATGTTGTGCAAGCTTAAAAGATCTATTTATGGATTAAAGCAAGCTTCTAGGGCATGGAACACTTGCTTCGACACTGCAGTCAAGTCTTTTGGTTTTGAGCAATGTCTTGATGAGTCTTCTGTGTACAAAAAGTGGAATGGGGATAAAGTGGTGTTTTTGGTATTATATGTAGATGCTATCTTGCTCATAGGAAATAATGTGAGATTGATGAATTCAGTTAAGAAATGGTTGTCCACAAACTTTGATATGAAGGATTTGGGAGAAGCTGCTCACATCCTTGGGATCAAGGTTCTACGTGATCGCAAGAAAAAGATGTTAGGTTTATCTCAAGCTCTTTATATTGATACAATTATTACCAGGTTTAGCATGCACGATTCCAAGAAAGGTTTTCTTCCTTTTAGACATGTAATTTCTTTATCTAAGGATCAATGTCCTAAGACAGATGAGGAAACAGAAATCATGAAGACAGTTCCTTATGCATCAGCGGTAGGAAGTCTCATGTATGCCATGTTATGCACTAGACCTGACATTTGTTTTGCCGTAGGCATGGTTAGCAGATATCAGTCTAATCCTGGACGAGAACATTGGACAGCAGTTAAGCATATAATCAAGTACCTGAAAAGGACTAGGGATTACATGCTAGTCTATCATTCGGATGAGTTGGTGCCCATTGGGTACACAGACTCAGATTTCCAGTCTGATATGGACTCTAGAAAGTCGACCTCAGGAAATGTGTTTACTTTGGGAGGTGGAGCCATTGTTTGGAGAAGCATCAAGCAAACCTGTGTTGCTGATTCTACCATGGAAGCCGAATATGTAGCAGCTTCTGAAGCAGCTAAGGAGGCAGTGTGGCTCAGAAACTTTCTGAAAGACTTGGCAGTTGTTCCTGCAATAGAAATGCCACTCACAATGTTTTGTGATAATAGTGGAGCGATTGCCAATTCAAAGGAACCACGAAGTCATAAGAAGGCAAAACACATTGAGCGAAAATACCATTTGATTCGAGACATAGTACAGAGAGGGGATGTGATGGTGGCGAAGATTGCATCAGAGAACAACCTTGCAGACCCTTTCACAAAAGCTTTACCGCAAAAGTCTTTTGATAGACATGTTGAAGGAATGGGTTTTAGAGTTGTAGGTGCATGGTTATGAGTCTAAGTGGGAGATTGTTAGGAAATACTATTAACCATGCGTTTTGATATAGTATTAATATTGAACAATTGTTTATTTATTTATTCAATTCAATAAAGTGTTACATTAAATAGATCAATTGTCATTTATGTGTCCTTAACTTATATAGTAGATGATTTGGTGTATAGAGTTTAAGCTTATACACAGAAGATTAAATCATCAGTTCTTATAAGTTAAAATTTATAGTTCACAATCATAGATGGAAATTTGGACAAAATCATCAGAAAGATTGTAGCACGAGATTAAATGTAATTTATCTTGATTATGAGAATGGCATAGTTCTAACTTCTCGTGCTAGTGCATTTGGTATGTATTGAACGGGACCAAGCAGAGATAGTTGTTTTAGACTGACTGATAAAAACAGATTCTCTAAACTATTAAATGTACTTATATTCTTAATCTTGATATAACGATTATGATCTGTATATATTAATTATAATTTTGGTTTATTAAAAGGTAAGATACTAAATTGGGTCAATATGCCTGGTAGATTGGATGATAATAATATATATTGGTGAAATAATTAGTTAGTTGATGGAGTCCATGTCTCAGTATAGAGATTGATGATACACCTTTTATGAGAAGCTTGTAAGTTTTCATGTGTAAACCCGGCTGGTAGATTTATGAATCTGGCACATGAAATATGTTAAGTATTGCTCTAATAGAAGTTAATCATTGAATTAAATTCGTCAGTAATTTAATTTATTGATTAGTATCGGTAATCTTAACATGGGGAATCAAATAAGTGTTTAGTGGTGAATTTCGAAATAAATAGAGGAGTTCAATTACGAATTTTTAGTGGAATGATTTGTAATTTATTATGGTAAGAATAATTCAAATTAATTTTTTAGAATTATTTCCATAATAGGAAGCCTCAATAATAAATTTTGTGGTCCCTCCAGTGCCCAATTTAACTAGAACTCAGAATCCTATTTTCTAGTAGAAGATGGAAAAGTAGCCTTCTTTTTCTTGGGATGAAAACGTGTGTTTCAAATCTAAAAAGAAAAAGGATTTGCTTTTCTTCTCCTCTTTGGACTAGGAAGACATCTCTATAAATAGGGATTCTTCTAACCTATATTAGAGAGAGAATTCTATACAATACTTGCCCACCCAAGTATTGAGAGAGTTCAGTTGTTGATTGTGATCACTGTAGAAGACTATAGAACTGGAGTTGGATTTACTTCAAGATATTTGCACACGCTTCAAGAGGTAATCCTGAGTTAATTTTCAGCATACTTTGTATGTGATAACTATTTGTGATTGTTATTTATATTCATGTAAGATGTATGATTCTGGAATACTTCTTTTAGTTAAATTTGTGGACTGTAAACTTAGATACAACTCGTAAGACTATCTTTTTGAAAAATATATTAAGCACATGTCTTTTTCTTATTGATTGTTAGGAAACTAAGGTCGTCTTTATTATTTTTGTTTTAGATATTTGTTTGTTCAAGTGCTCACAAAATTATGTTGGAGATTTTAATATGTTATGCGTCTAAATTTTGGTTTAGTTTATCCGGTTGTGAACATTCAAATGCCAAGTACTTCTTGGTTGACAATTGCATTAATTTTTTGTTAATGCATACTATAACAATAACTATGTTTTATTCCAAATAAGTTGCCTGATGATATGAAACCTTAAAAATAGTAATGACTATTTTGGGACAATGACAGAAAACATTTATGACATTAAAAACTTTATTGTCATGTTTAGCAAATACTTGATATGCCATACAGCAATAAAAAAGAGATTGATTGAGGTTCACAAAAAAGGAGTCCAAGACCATCCATTTAAATTTAGTTAATTATGATCTTGTATGGACGTAATGTTCCACTTTACTTTGGAGTGTTGTTGTTCAACGTTTTTTGTCTCTTTTTTAACTTCTAATTTTGTTCTTTATGATTTCTTAAAATTTAAAGTTTTTCATTGCATCTTACCAACTATTTTCAGGACTATTTTATATACCATAATACGATTTTTACACTCTATAATTCATGCATATGATATTAATTATTATTTTTGAGTACATGCAATACACTCTGTTGTTTTGTGTCTGCAAAGTTATTGTCTCCGACTATATTTAACATATACACTTATGGTAAATATTTTTATTATGCAAAAAATAATTATTATACTCAGCTCTAAGAAATTATGTATTGATATTTTACATTAAATTCTATAACTTAAAAGTATTATATATAAACTTAAATATTATCTATTTTTACATAGATATGTAATTCTCACTTATCAATTTAAGAAATTCATTATGCAAGTTCGAAAGTTGTAATTGCTTTCCTGTTCAAGATTAATTTCGTTTTTGAATATGTTAACAAACTTTTGAATTTTCACCTAGACATATGTCACAATTGTATAATTTGAGCAACTCAAATGATTCTTTTTATCATCAAATGCCTTTGTACATACATTCTTATTTTCATTTTTATTTTCCTCTTAATGTTAATTAAAGAACTAATGATTTATTATTTCATGAATAATTTATTCATTAGAGGTTCTTGGGTTATGTGATAATGACAAATAATCAAATTCATGTCGAAATATTTCTAATATTTTTTTATGAATGTATTTCTCTTTATTTTTAATGTATGAATATTAGCCGAATCACCAATTAAACTCAATTTGCCTAACTTCTTAATTTTTATTTTCAAAATATGCAATTTCATTAAGTCATTTCCAAATTCATGTATGGATATCTCTTGCCCATTATCTTGGATTAGTTTTTCAAAGAAAATTGGACCCAAAACGAATTTCCCTGAACCCACTTTTCAATCTGCACAACAAGCCCAACTCTAAGCCGAATTCAAAGGCAATAGCCATATCCTATGACCGAGTCAATTTCCTAAATGGTCAACCAAGTTGAGGGAATTGCCTTGAAACATCATTTATGTTTCATTTAGGACCAAAATATCACCCAATTATCACTATTTTCCTTCAAATATTATTGACACTTAAAAAACATCACTCTCTCCTAGTTGGCATGACATGTCATTAAAATATTTTTTTAGTAATAGACTAATTTAATTCATTAAATTCATTTAACTAAAATAATAATCATATCATTTTTAATTTTTAATTACTTATTAAGAATAAATTTGTATGCTTAAATATTTTATCATAATTAAACTTTTTATTTATTTATGTTATGCAGAATACGTTTTTAAAATGTACTATAATCTCATCAATTTTGAATATTTATAAACACATACATTCAAAAAAAATATCGATTTACAAATCACTCATGAACGCTAATTTACTTTAATTAATCATAAATTGAATAACAAATCAATAATATTAAAGGTCGATTAATTATTAAAAAATAATTATTTGGGTGCTTTGACATGCATATATACTTACAATATCGTTTTTAAAAAGAAAATAATAAGTGAACAATACTCATTTTACACTCAAGAAATCTTAAGGCGATTCTCTAATTCGAATTTCAAAGAAGTTTATTGCTTTAATTTTGTCTGAGAATTTTTGGCATACCGTTCTTATTGAGAATTTGAGGTGTGAAAATCGTTGTTCTCAACTCGTTTTTCAAGGTAACACTCTTTCCTTTACAATACTCTTTTCGCCTTTGCTTTTTGATAGGGCATTATTCGTTGTAGTATGTTTCTGCCCTTCGAGTTCTCAATCTCTTAATTTGAGACAACCCCTTACTTCGTTGTTTTAGTTGACTTAAATTTAAGCTCTAAGTTTTTGGCTATAAAATTCTTTGATTATAAATCGTCATACTCATTTTAAATCGATCCGTATATAGCTCAATTATATTACCTCATGTCTTTTTTTGTATTCATTGTTCTTTGTGTGAGTTCTCTTCAAGATCATTTGGTCTCCAATACCTAAGTGTTTTCCCCCCTGTATATTCAAATACTTCTTATGTATTATTTCTACTTTTGAAAGTTAATCTGCTCTTCATGTTTAGACGTAGCATCAGGGCCGACTCTATGCACTAAAAAATAAGGCCTTTGCCTTAGGCCCCAATTTTGGGGGGCCAAATTTTTGTCAAAAATAAATTATGTGTCAATATTTTTATAGAAAAATTAATTATTTATCATAAAAAGTATAATTTTTTAAAACATAAATTATTTTATCCATTTAACATCTTTATTACGTGTTAAAAATGAGAATTAAAAGTGAAAAATGTTACAAAGTGACTTATTAATTGTATCATTATATTAAATTAACAATACAAATAATAATTGTTTCACTTAAAGATGTTTTTCAATCATGAGTTGATAAAATCTTAAATGAAACAAAAAAAAAAAATTAAGTACTAATAATTTTCATCTTAATAGTGTAATTGTTTTTAAATAAATAATTATATGAAGTATAATTTTATATTTTAGGGCACAAATTAAAATTTCGCTTTAGGCCCTCAATTACGTTGAGCCGCCCCGGCGTAGCATGATTATTTGAACTAGTTAATAGAAATGTTTGAATGTGAACCAATGTTCTCACATATGATATAAAAATAACAACCTATCCACATTTAAGATTATATATATTGAGTTATAAATATACTTTTAAAAATAATTACTTATAGTTGATTATTTTCGAGTTATAACATATCAATTAAAAACACATTTCATTAAAAACAAACTATAAGCTAATTTAAATACTAAGTAATATTTTTATTTTTATTTTTACAGTTACCTTTTTTCGACAAACTCTTTAAAATTTTAAATAGATTATAACTTTACAGTTACATTTTTTAAATAAATACTAAACAATTACTCTTCCATAACATTATTCAACAATATGCAAAATCAAAGAATGAAGAGGGCGCAATAAGTAACAGTAAAGTCACGAGTAGAGTTGCTAGCAAGTATGGTGAACCTCACACACCAAAATAACAAGTTCTGAACACCACCAATTATCCTACTCCAATACCACAGAAAATAAATTAGAAAAAGCTCATTGCACCCTTTACATTTTTTTGAACTACATGTTTTTTTAACTATTGAACAATTTATGTTTTTTTCTTGTTTTTTTTTCTTAACATGAATTATTGATTAGTTTATATAATTTATCAATGTTACCCTTACTTTGGATGAACTATGTATGAAGTTTGGTTACTATGTTAATGAGCATGACATCAAACTTTTGATTTCTTATCTTTCTAGTACGACAAATATCATACATTCTTTTATCCATATACATTAACTTTTTTATAAACTATGTATGAACTCTGTATGCATATTGTATGAAATATATTTTGAATTTGTATGACTTGGTTTAACAGAACATTTATCTACCAAAATATGTTAAAAATAATTTCTCTATATGTATGAACTTTGTGTGAATTATGTATGTCATATGTACTTTTATATATATGGAAGAGATGTGAATTGATGTATGATTTACTGTATTTAGTATTTGTATGAATTTGGTATGAATTGATTTTTTAAATTTGTTAGATTTTTTTGTTCGACACATACCACAGTTTATATTTATAATTGCAGGACACTTCAAATATACATATTTTATATCATTGTAATACGATGGGTTCAATGATTTTAACATATCCATGGGAATTAATTGTACTTGTAAATATGTTTAAAATAATTGATCCATATAGTATGAATATTTTATGCACTATGTATGGAATTCGAATAATACTTGTATATAGTGGTTCACATTGATATAAAGTATTTCAATGTTACTTATAGTTGGGCAATTTTCACAAATGAAAAATTGTCAATGTTAATGATACCAAATGCACTCAGTAAAACAAAATTTGTGTCCAATGGAAAATACAACATAAAAAACGTGTAACAAGAAGTAAAAACATCAATATATTTTTTGCGGAAAAGGGTCTATTGGATATGGTACAAAATTACCCTTCATCCACCTATTGGTTAAAAAATGCCTTTCTCATCCATGTATCTGCTCCAAAATACTCTTATCATCCACCTTTGGGTTAAAATTGACCACTTATTTAGTTGTTTTAAAATTAAACTGTTTTAATATTTTTTAAAATAAGTGGCGCTCAACTATTTGATATAATATAACTTATCAGTATAATTTATAAATCAACCACTTCCCTGCAAGTCATTTTCTATACTTAACTTTGTTTCCATGTTTGACTATAATAAGTACTGCATTGTCTTCTCTTCGATGCTAGTTCAGTAACATTTCTTATGATGGTAAGTTTTGAAAAATGTAATGATTGATTCACTTCTTACTAATTAGCCCATTATTTCAATGAAATTAACATAAAGTCAAATGTTCACTGTTTTAATTAATTGATAAAAAGAATAAATTTAAAATTATGTTGTAAAATAAATCATAGGTCTATATAGATGTGACCTACGGATTATAACTTAAAGACTTTTAACGACTAAATGAGAATTCAGAAAAAAGTATTTTTTAAATTTTTTAAAGCCAAACTTGAATAGAGTAAGTTATTTTTCTAGCCAACCCCACCCCGCCCCAGGGCTCATGGCCTACTAGTGATAGAGTATGTTATTTTTCTAGCCTAACCCTCCCAAACGAGTATGTTATTTTGGTCATCTTTTAGTAATGAGTGGGAAATTAATTGATTTATAAATTATACTAATAAGTTAAATTATAACAAAAGTTGAATGCCACATATTTTAAAAATAGTTAAATTGTTTAAATCTACAACCGTTAAATAAGTAGTCAATTTTGAATCCAAAGATGGATGACAAGGGTATTTTGGAGCCAATAGGTAGGTGGAGAGGGTATTTTGGAGCCAATAGGTGGACGGAGGGTAATTTTGTACCATTTCCAATACTTCGAGGGTATTTTAGGCCCTTTTCCATCTTTTTGCCCATGATAATTTGAACATGTCTTCCTATTGTGTCCAACTTGACGACATTCACTACAAGTAATTTTTGACCTTTTGAACTTCACATCAGAAAACCTCTTCAAACGTTCAAGTTTTGATCTTTCCGCTGATCTACCTGGACCAGATGACATCAATTTAGGCTCTAAAATTTAACATGGTATATCCCATGTACTTTCATCAACCTCTACAATACCGAAATTACCCTTAAAAATATACTTCATACAAAAAAAATTCAAATTTCATGCACACTTAATATAACGTTCATCATCACATGCCATATTGAAATTGTTCATCAAAATATACTAACTACGAAAAAAATTCAGAATTCATACACACTTGATAAAACATTTCCCATCTTGAACCATACAAAAACAACTATTCAAAACATACTAACTACTAACAGGATACATAATTCAGATACACTTCATACACACTTAATAAAGCTTTTTCCATCATGAAATGTACAGAAAATGCTATTCAAAAAATACTTCATATAAAAATAATTCCATCATCCAAAAAAATACAAAATAATAATTTTTCATACACATTTAATACAAATGTCATACAACAATGATCCACAACGTTATAAATAATTTTGTCTTTATTAACTACTAAACACAATGTAAAATCAATTTAATTTTCCTTTTTTACTAGTAAATTAGCTCATGATTATTATTTTTTTCCATTTTTTAGAAAACATGTATTAACTGAATCTTCAATTTTAATAAGACTTAGATGTTTATACTATTCCATGCTATTGCAAATATGGTATCTACCAAAACAAAATAATCTGTATATTAAAGAAATTACCATAAACAAACCAACAAACTATAATAAATACAAACCTGATGGATTCCACCTTCCATCATGTTTAATTAATATGGATAGGTTGTTGTCCATCACAACCAATCACGTTTTTTCAACAGCAAAATATCTTCAATCACTAAAAAAACGAAAAGGAAATATGCAAACAGGAGAGAGAAACGTGATTGATGAAAAAAATAGGTTTTAATGTGATTCGTTTTAATTGAGCGTTTGAAGGAATCAAATCACAATTTAATATTATTTCAAATAAGTTGAGCGTTTTAAGGTAACTAAGTAATATGATCTTTTGAATTCCTTAATATGTGCTAATCAGTTTTAAGGTAACTAAATTGAGCGTTTTAAGGAACCAAATCTTATTTTTCTTTTTAATTTTTTTTTAAAAACAAATATTTTCAATTATTTAAAATCATCATTTAATTTATAATAATATGCTATAACTTGATTTTTCAAATATTATAAATATAAAGACAAACGATAATGCTATCGCTTGAGAATATTACTATAAAAAATGGGGATAATGCACACATACCCCCTCAACCTATACCCGAAATCTCAGAGACACACTTATACTATACTAAGGTAATATTACCCCCCTAAATTTATTTTTTTTAATGATTTTCTACCCCTTTTCGGCCTACGTGGCACTATCTTGTGAGCCCAATGCTACTTGACTTTTTTTTCTAGCTAGTGCCACGTAGCTCGAAAGGGGTAAAAAATTACTTATAAAATAAGTTCAGGGGGAGGATCTTATTATATTATAAATATGTCTCTGGGATTTCGGGCATAGGTTGAGGGGATACTTGTGAATTTTCCCTGAAAAATGTTATATACCTAATTTTCACTAATATGATTTTATCTTGATTAATTTCTACCCGTTATTGCACCTGCTATGAAACTAGTTTGAATAGCTCGAATGATCTTCATGCTCTTTTGTTTCCAATCTATTTATTACTTAGGACTTCCTTTTGTTTGAAGTCTCGAAACTACCTTATGAAACTTGGATAAATCTTTGTCTCATTCTGTTTGGAATAGTTTGACGTTCATTTGGTTTCAACTGTGTTGGCTATTGACCTGTTTTATCTAATGTCTGCGTGTGTTCCTTTGGTCCTGACCTTCTCAACTATGTTGACCTCTCGTAAAATCTAACTTATTGTTCTTAGTTGATAAGATTGATGTTTATGTCTCTTAAGTTAACCCGTGATTTATATCTTTAAATTTAAAATAGATAGCCTCCCTTTGGAAGTGATCTGCATGGTCCTCCATTCAGCTTCAGATCTGTTTCTTGTCAGGATGTAAATGTTAAATTTTTGAAGGTTTGTTTTCTCATTTTGTGTTCACTTCTCTATTGTATGTGACATTAGAATTTCCCGACTTACCTATTTATCCTTGTTGTTATTCTTTAAGCTAAATGCTCCGTGAAAATTAACTCACTGCTTGGTAATCTTTTCTTGATGTCTGTGATTTTTTTTTATTTTTAGTTTGGATCCTAAAGCCTTGTGTTCTATCCGTGTCTATATGCTTTACTTATTTAGTGGCAGTGTTAGCATATTAAGGGATTTGGATTTGTTTCTTTGGAGGATAGTTGCTATCATTTTGTAGGCTATCCAACATATTTTTATGGAAAGAACAGAGTTAACATGGTTAAGAGAACTGATGAGGATGGAATGGAAATTAGCATAGGCACAATATTTTTTACGTGTTATGCGGAATTCGAGATAATACGAGAAAATATAAATGCGAAAAACAAGACAACAGATTTACGTGGTTCACCAATAAATTGGCTACGTCCACGGGAAGAGGGGGGGCAGTTTTATTATGGAGAGGCAAAAACAGAATTACAGAAGAGGGTTTCCCATAACGTCTATATATAGTGCTAAGCTACGCCCTAACAGGCTTGGGCCCAAAATACAGAATTGACAGATAATTAAGGGCCCAATTCAAGGCATTCAACAAATCTCCACCTTGACTTGAATTCTCCAAACAGATTCTTCAGACGCACTATGATAGTGCCAGGCCTCCTCTCTTCCTCAGAATTGCCCCGCAGGGCAATTAACAGCTTCTGATGTTGAGCAAGTCCAAACAGTGTTGAAACTTGCTCTGTGGAACCGGCTTTGTGAACATATCAGCAGGATTATCAGCAGTTCCTACTTTCTTCACCTTGATTCTCTTCTCACTTCTCAGAAAATGATACCTCACGTCAATATGCTTGGTTCTCTCATGATGGACTTGATCCTTGGCTAGACAAATTGCGCTCAAACTGTCACAATACACCGTAGCCTGATCATGATGCAGACCAAGATCACTAACCAGCCCTTTCAGCCAAATCCCTTCTTTTGCAGCCTCTGTCAAGGCCATGTACTCCGCTTCCGTAGTAGACAAAGTCACTGTAGGTTGCAAAGTTGCCTTCCAACTGACGACAGATCCTCCAAGGGTAAACACATAGCCAGTCATCGATCTTCTTGTGTCAACATCTCCAGCATAGTCAGAATCAGAATAGCCAGTAACCAAGCATTGAGTATCACCTCCATAAATGAGACCAACGTCAGATGTACCTCTAAGGTACCGGAAAATTCTCTTCACAGCCCGCCAATGTTCTTTCCCTGGTTTTCCCATAAATCGCTCACTACTGCCGTGCATGTGCTAAATCTGGCCTTGTACAGACCATAGCATACATCAAACTTCCTACGGCACTGGCATAAGGGACTCGTGACATATACTCCTTCTCTTCTTCTGACTGTGGAGCGAACATGGCAGTGAGATGGATATTGGCAGCACTGGGGGTATCAATAGGCTTAGATGAAGACATGCAAAACCTCGCCAAGACCTTCTGAATGTAGCTTCTCTGTGACAAGAAAAGTTTCCTTCTCTCTCTGTCTCTAATGATCTCCATCTCTAGAATCTTTCGAGCGGCTCCCAGATCCTTCATCTCAAACTCAGCACTAAGTAAACCCTTCAGCTTCTGAATGTCGTACTTCTTCTTTGCAGCTATCAGCATATCATCTACATAAAGCACCAGGTAGATGAATGAATCATCCTTGAGCCTATTGTAGTAGACACAACAATCATATGAGCTCCGAGTATAGCCCAACTTCACCATATAGCTATCAAACCTTTTGTACCACTGCCTTGGAGACTGCTTAAGTCCATATAAGGACTTCTTCAACTTGCATACGTGATTTTCCTTCCCTGGAACTTGGAAACCATCCGGCTAAGTCATGTATATCTCTTCCTCCAACTCTCCATGTAGAAACGGTGTCTTCACATCAAGTTGTTCAAGCTCCAGATTCTGATGTGTAACTATCGCTAGTAACACTCGGATGGAAGTATGTCTGACCACTGGTGAGAAGATCTCATTGTAGTCCACTCCCTCTCTTTGGTTGAAACCTCTGGCAACAACCCTGGCTTTATACTTGACTCCTTCTGCTGGTGATATCCCTTCCTGCTTCTTGAAAACCCATTTGCAAGTAATAATCTTTCTCCCCGAAGGCTGTATGACCAGATCCCATGTCTGATTCTTGTGTAGGGACTCCATCTCATCTCCCATAGCAGCAAACCATTTTTCAGAATCAGGACTTAAAATGGCTTCTTTGTAAGTAGACGGCTCAGATGTATCTACCTCTTCAGCAACCTGCAGTGCATAACCCACCATGTCCTCAAAACCATACCTCGTAGGTGGCCGAACTCCAACCCTCCTTGGCCGATCTTAAGCTATACTCTGATGGATATCTGATGGCATAGATTCTGGAATATCGATTTACATGCGTGGCTCTTGATCCTCCTCTTCAGGTTCTTTCAAATCGCTCTCCTTCTGAATGACTTGAAACTCCACCTGTTTATCACTACTCCCAGTTTCTGACGTAGTTGTAGGCTTCACAATGGTTCTAAGCAGAGAACTTTCATCAAAGACAACGTTCCTGCTCATAATAACCCTCTTTTCTGCTGGAGACCAGATTCTGAAACCTTTCACTCCATCTCCGTAGCCCACAAATACTCCCTTTTTAGCTCTTGGTTCTAACTTACCTTCACTGACGTGATAGTAAGCCGTACAACCAAAAGCTTTCAGATTTGAATAATCACCAGCTTTTCCTGACCACATATCCATAGGTGTCTTGCACTGTATGCCTGTATGTGGTCCGCAGTTAACCAAGTAGCAAGCTGTACTAACCGCTTCTGCCCAGAATCTTCTATCTAGCCCAGCATTAGAGAGCATGCACCTTGCTCTCTCCAGAAGTGTTTGATTCATCCGCTTAGCTACACCGTTCTGATGTGGTGTATTTCTGACTGTACAATGTCGAGCAATCCCTTCACCCTTACAGAATTGATCAAATTCAGACCAGCAGAATTCCAGCCCATTATCAGTTCGCAACCTCTTGATCTTCTTCCCTGTTTGATTTTCCATCAAAATTTTCCACTCCTTGAACTTCTGGAAAGCTTCACTTTTATGCTTCATCATGTACACCCAAGTCATCCTTGAGTAGTCATCAATAATGGACACAAAAAATCTGCAGCCTCCCAAAGACTCAACACGGCATGGACCCCAGCAATCAGAATGAATATAATCAAGTGTGCCTTTTGTTTTGTGAATGGCCTTTGGAAACTTGTTGCGATGTAATTTTCCAAAGACACAATGTTCACAAAACTCTAGGCTCTTAACCTTATGACCAGCAAGAAGATCCTCCTTTGACAGAATTTTCATCCCTCTTTCACCCATATGACCAAGTCTCATGTGCCATAACTTAGTCATATCCTCCTGGTGAACTTCTGACGATGCCACATGGGCTGAACCTGTAACCGTGGAACCTTGTAGAAAATACAAAGTACCACGCATGACACCTTTCAAAATCAGATTTGAACCCTTCAAGACCCGCAGGACTCCATCTTTTCCCGACCAGCTGAATCCCTTGCTGTCCAAAAGACTGAGAATATATCAGATTTTTCATCATCAATGGAACGTTCCTGACCTCGTTCAATGTACAGAAGCTACCGTCATGTGTCCTTATCTTGATCGATCCTGTCCCAACCACCTTGCAGACAGAACTATTGGCCATCGAGATGCTGCCTCCGTCTACCTGCTCATTGTCACGACCAAAAACCGGGCCGCGACTGGCACCCACATTTACCCTCCAATGTGAGCGAACCAACCAATCTAAACCTTAACATTTCAATATAATATCAACAGAAAATAATGCGGAAGACTTAAACTCATTAATAAAAACCAATTCAATAACTATTATTCCCCAAAATTTGGAAGTCATCACCACAAGAACATCTATAATCAAATTACTAAACTAAGAGTATTCTAAGAAGCTAAAAATACATAAGAAGCTAGTCCATGCCGGAAGTTCAAGGCATCAAGACTTGAAGAAGAAGATCCAGTCCAAGCTAGAAGCATTAGCTCACCCTGAATTTACGATGTAGTAAGGCGGCTTGAATTCTTGTTGAGTCGAAGATGACGGCACGTTCTTTGCACTCCACAAATAAACAAGAAGAAAACATAAAAGTAGGGGTCAGTACAAAACACGGGTACTGAGTAGATATCATCGGCCAACTCAAAATAGAAATCAATATATATCAAGTAATATCATAAAATCAATTGTGATACTCAACATGTAGCAACAGCAAGTACTATATCATTAACAATTACCGTCAAGTTCACACATGAGGACTCAAGCCTCAATACCATACTCATTTGGGAATTATGTTCATTCGATTCAATATATTATCATCTTTCAAGATTCATTATCTTTATTCCCCTCGTGTTGGTACGTGACACTCCGCTCCTCATATACTATCCTGGTGTCGGAACGTGACACTCCGATCCTCATTCTATCCTGGTACCGGAACATGGCACCCGATCCATATTCTATCCTGGTACCGGAACGTGGCACCCGATCCATATACTATCCTGGTGGCGGAACGTGACACTCCGATCCTCATATACTATCCTGGTACCGGAACGTGGCACCCGATCCATATTCTATCCTGGTGTCGGAACGTGACACTCCGATCCTCATTCTATCCTGGTACCGGAACGTGGCACCCGATCCTCTATTTCTATCCTGGTACCGGAACGTGGCACCCGATCCCGTATTTATTCAAGACTTCTTTTACACCAAGGCATCATCAATCTCATTATATAATTTATCAAGCCTTCTTTTATACCAAGGCATCATCATTAACAAGTGAATTAGGGTTTCTTTCAAGATTTGGGATTCAATAGCTTCATCATGCTTGTTTATTCACAATTACATAATCATATTTATGCAAGCATACAATTAAGCACATAGAGGGGTTTACAATACTATCAATACATATCATTTACTATTAAGAGTTTACTACGAATATCGTAAGAGAAACCATAACCTACCTCCACCGAAGACTAGTGATCAAGCAAGAATTTCCCAAAGCCTTGTGTTTTTCCTCTTCGTTCGTCTCTCTCTATCGATTCTCCTTCCCTCCCTTTATTCTTTCTATTTTCTTTATTCAAACCCTCTTTATTTTACCCTAATTAGTATATAATTAAGAATAAAGATGGCAATAATAACCCACTAATTAACTTAAGGTTACCTCTTTTAACCCCCAAGTAATTAGACTTATTAACATTAACCCTCTAACTTTATAATTAAAGTAGGAATAGTCCAAAACGTCCCTTAAAACGTATAAAGAAATCCAACCAGGTGGGATTACGCGATGCAGCGGCCCGTGGCGCTGCGACGGTCCGTCTGCCGCAAATCACGCAGACTTCAGAGACTCAATTTATCTGAAGGGTCTGTGACGGTCCGTCACACTTGTGACGGTCCGTCCTACCATTTTGTTACGAAGTTCAGAGAGTCGATTTTCAGTACCCAATTTCAGATTTTCTAAGCGTTTTGAAACGAGACCCTGCGACGGTCCGTCGTGCCCATGACGGTCCGTCGTGGTCCGTTATACGCCGATTTTCCAGAATTGAAGTCTGCTACTCAAAACGACTAAACAGGTCGTTACAATAAATACCAATTTACCCATCGTTCATCCCCGAACGATCACAAGAAGGAAAACAAGGGCGCAAAGGAGTACCTGAATCTGTAAACAGGTGTGGGTATCTTTCTCGCATATCGACCTCCTTCTCCCAAGTTGCTTCTTCAACCGGCCGATTCTTCCATTGCACCTTGATGGATGCAATCTCCCTTGATCTCAACTTGCGAATTTCCCTATCTAGAATGGCAACAGGTTCCTCCTCATAAGACAAATTCGCGTCAAGCAGAACAGAATCCCAACGGATAATGTAGTTTCCATCCCCATGGTATCTTTTCAACATCGACACAAGGAATACCGGATGTACTCCGGACAGCCCTGGAGGCAAGGCTAACTCATAAGCCACCTCCCCTACTCGCTTAAGTATTTCAAAGGGACCAATGTACCTTGGGCTTAGCTTGCCTCTTTTACCAAACCGCATCACCCCTTTCATTGGCGAAACCTTCAATAAGACTTGTTCACCTTCCATGAAATCTAAGTCTCTAACCTTTCGATCTGCATATTCCTTTTGTCTACTTTGCACCGCTAGAAGCTTTTCTTGAATAGACTTCACTTTCTCTATCGAATCCCTCAAAAGGTCAGTACCCCAAGGTCTAACCTCGAATGCATCAAACCAACCAATGGGAGACCTACATCTCCTCCCATACAATGCTTCAAATGGGGCCATATCAATACTTGAGTGATAGCTATTATTGTATGAAAACTCCGCTAAGGGTAGGAAGCTATCCCAATGACCACCAAATTCTATCGCACATGCACGAAGCATATCCTCCAACACTTGGATCGTCCTCTCAGACTGACCATCGGTCTGAGGATGGAACGCAGTACTAAGGTCCAACCTAGTACCCAATTCCTCATGCAATGTTTTCCAAAACTTAGAAGTAAACTGCGTACCTCTATCTGATATGATGGATAGTGGAACCCCATGCAATCGAACGATTTCTGAGATATAGATCTTGGCTAACTTCTCGGCATTGTAATTCACCTTAACCGAAATAAAATGAGCAGACTTAGTTAACCTATCAACAATCACCCAGATAGAGTCACACTTACCCATCGTCTTTGGAAGACCAACCACAAAATCCATTGCAATTCTCTCCCACTTCCATTCAGGAATGGGCATTCTCTAAAGTGTTCCTCCGGGCCTCTGGTGTTCGTACTTTACTTGTTGACAGTTTGGACATTTGGCAATAAAGTCAACGATGTCCCGCTTCATTCTACTCCACAAAAAGTGTTGCTTTAGGTCACGATACATCTTGGTTGCACCAGGATGTATAGAATACCTTGAATTATGAGCCTATGTCAGAATAGTGTTGATCAAATCATCAACGCGGGGTACACATATCCTTCCCTTGATTCTCAAAACACCTTCCTCATCGATTTGTGCTTCCTTAGCCTCTCCTCGCAATACTTTATCTTGGATTCGCCTTAGTTTCTCATCATCAAACTGTTTTCCCTTAATCTTGTCAAGAAAAGAAGATCTTGACTCCACACTAGCCAACAGTCCTCCTTTCTCATTTACGTCTAACCTCATCAAGTCGTTAGCCAGAGTCTGAACCTCTCTAGCCAATGGACGTCTAGAAACTTGCAAGTGAGCTAGACTTCCCATGCTTCCCGCCTTTCTACTTAAAGCATCTGCCACAACATTCGCTTTTCCCGGATGATACAAAATAGTGATGTCGTAGTCCTTCAGTAGTTCCATCCATCTCCTCTGTCTCAAGTTCAAATCTTTCTGAGTAAAGACATACTGAAGACTACGATGATCCGTGTAGACCTCACACTTAACCGCATATAAATAGTGTCTCCATTGCTTTAATGCAAACACTACCGCAGTAAATTCCAAATCATGAGTTGGATAGTTACGTTCATGCACTTTTAATTGCCTCGAAGCATAAGCAATCATATTCTTCTCTTGCATTAGTACTGCACCCAAACCACAATAGGATGCATCACAATAAACGATGAAGTTCTTACCCTCTACGGGCAAGGTAAGGATAGGTGCGGTAGTCAACAAAGTCTTGAGCTTCTGAAAGCTTTCTTCACACTCATCCGACCATACAAATGGAACATTCTGCTTAGTCAAGTTCGTCAATTGAGAAGCAATAGAAGACAACCCCTTGACAAATCGACGGTAGTAGCTAGCTAAACCAACAAAGCTCCTTATTTCTGACACATTAGTGGGTCTTACCCAATTCTTCACTGTCTCAATCTTAGAAGGATCCACCATCACTCCATCCTTAGAAACTACATGTCCCAAAAAGGACACTGCATCTAGCCAAAACTCACACTTAGAGAACTTGGCATAAAGCTTTTTCTCCCTCAACATTTCCAATACCATTCTCAAATGCTCCTAATGTTCCTCCTTACTTTTAGAGTATATTAGTATATCATCAATAAATACGATCACAAAGAGATCCAAATATGGCTTAAAAATCCCGTTCATCAAGCTCATGAACGTAGCAGGGGCATTCGTAAGACCAAAAGACATCACCACAAATTCGTAATGCCCATACCTCATTTGAAAAGCAGTCTTTGGCACATCCGTTGCCCGTATTTTCAATTGATGATAACCGGATCTCATGTCAATCTTAGAGAAGACACAAGCACCTTGTAACTTATCGAACAAGTCATCAATGCGAGGAAGAGGATACTTGTTCTTAATAGTTACCTTATTCAGTTGTCTGTAGTCTATGCACATCCGAAAACTCCCATCCTTCTTCTTCACAAACAAAACCGGAGCACCCCACGGAGATGCACTTGGTCTAATGAAGCCTTTGCTCAACAACTCTTTAAGTTGGGCCTTTAACTCTCTTAACTCCGCGGGAGCCATTCTATAAGGGGGTATAGAAATGGGGCGAGTGCCCGGTTCAAGATCAATGCAGAAGTCAATATCCCTATCTGGTGGCATACCAGGAAGATCTGCAGGGAACACATCCAAAAACTCACGGACTACCGAAACTGACTCAATCGAGGGTACTTGGGTAGTGTCATCCTTGAGATGTGCCAAGAAAGCTAAACACCCTTTACTAACCATTTTCTTAGCACGAAGAAAGGAGATGATACGCACCGGATTAGAAGTGTAGTCACCCTCCCACACTAACAGATCTATCCCAGGCTTGGCTAACGTCACAGTCTTAGCATTACAATCCAAGATTGCAAAATTCGAAGAAAGCCAAGTCATACCCAGAATTACATCAAAGTCAACCATTTCTAGGATAACCAAATCTACATAAGTGTTGCTCCCCACAAAAGTCACCAAACAAGACATATATACCTTTTCAACTACCACAGACTCTCCCATCGGAGTAGAAACACGAATAGGCATGTCAAGTAATTCACAATGCAAATTTAGATCATTAGCAAATGAGGAAGATACATAAGAAAATGTGGATCCGGGATCAAACAATACAGAAGCCATGCAATCACAAACCAAAAGCTTACCTGTGATGACAGCATCAGACGCCTCCGCTTCAGACCGCCCAGGGAAAGCGTAACAATGGGCCCTATCGTTTGTCTGTCCATTGCCCCTACCATGTTGTGATGTAGTGGCTCCAGTTTGCCCATCACCTCGGCCGTTTTGGTGACCACCATTACCTCGACCACCGCGTCCTCCAGAATGTCGGCCTCTTCCATAACCACCTCTACCTCTAGCTATTGGGGGCCGATAACTCTGTTTTGGACAATATCTCTTAATATGTCTAATCTCCCCACATCCATAGAACTCTCGGGGTTCATGCATAGGTCTCTCAGAGAAGTGTTGGCCGGTCAGAGGTGGACCCCCAACTACAGTCAGTAGTGAAGACTGAATGGGTCGAACTGAGTAACCTCCGGAACTCTGTCCTCTAGAGTGGGAACCATTAAACTCACCCCCCTTTCGAAACCTTTTTGATGTCGATGTCGAGGTGAAGTCATCGGGCTTCACTCCTTCCACCTCTATCACGAAGTCTACCACTTCTTGGAAGGATTTTGCTGTAGCCGCTACCTGTAAGGCCGAAATCCGCAACTCTGATCTCAACCCCTTCACAAACCGGCGAACCCTCTCTTGTGGACTGAAACAAAGTTGCGTGGCATAACTGGATAGTGCGCGAAACCTAGACTCGTAAGCATTAACCGACATCCTACCTTGCTCTAGGCTCAAGAACTCATCCCTTTTCCTATCCCTCAAAGTCCGGGGGATATACTTCTCCATAAACAAGCTAGAGAATGAGGCCCAAGTCATAGGTGGTGCCTCTGTCGGTTGACACTCAACATGTAATCGCCACCACATTTTGGCGTTCCCTTGAAACTGATAACTCATGAACTCAACACCAAACCGTTCTACTATACCCATCTTGTGTAGTAGCTCATGACAGTCAACCAGAAAATCATAAGCATCCTCAGATTCAGCACCCTTGAAGACTGGAGGTTTCAATTTCAAGAACTTACTGAAAAGTTCATGCTGATCATTTGTCATTATAGGCCCAGTAGTTAGACGTGGAAACGTGCCTATCTCCAATGAGGCATCCATGTGGGAAGCCATAGTAGCCGCATGTTGTACCTCCGGAACCTGAGGTGCTGGTGCAGAAAACACTGGGGGTGTCTGGCCCTGATCAGATAACCCGCTAAGGTAAGCCAGAACCTGATTAATCATCTCTGGGGTAGGTTGGGGTGGCAATTCCTTATTTTGCACTTGTTCATTCTCCCCTTCCTCACCCTCTCTTACTACCTCCTCAGTCGGTGGAGGAGTCACCGCCCTAGCATCAGATGGACTAGGTGCTCGTCCTCTTCCTCTAGAGGACTTCCTCCCATGACCTCTACCACGACCTCTTGCCGTTGCTCTTCCTCGAGCCACAGCCCCAGTGGCTGGCTCAGACGTTTCTTGTCTTGCAGGTGTTGGTGTTGGCGCAGTCGTTGCTCTGGTTCTAACCATCTGCGAAATAGAGTGAAGATGGTCAGATACCAATTGGATTCAAGTAGTAGCACGAAAGAAAGAATGAAAGAATGGAATTTTCCTAAAGTCTTATAGCCTCTCAAAGAAAAGTAAAGGCGTCCCCCAACCGTTCCTTAAGACTCTACTAGACACGTTCTTGTGTGATGAGACCAACGAACCTAATGCTCTGATACCAAGTTTGTCACGACCCAAAACCGGGCCGCGACTGGCACCCACATTTACTCTCCAATGTGAGCGAACCAACCAATCTAAACCTTAACATTTCAATATAATATCAACAGAAAATAATGCGGAAGACTTAAACTCATTAATAAAAACCAATTCAATAACTATTATTCCCCAAAATCTGGAAGTCATCACCACAAGAACATCTATAATCAATTTACTAAACTAAGAGTATTCTAAGAAGCTAAAAATACATAAGACGCTAGTCCATGCCGGAAGTTCAAGGCATTAAGACTTGAAGAAGAAGATCCAGTCCAAGCTAGAAGCATTAGCTCACCCTGAATTTCCGATGTAGTAAGACTGGCTTGAATTACTGTTGAGTCGAAGATGACGGCACGTTTGCTGCACTCCACAAATAAACAAGAAGAAAACATAAAAGTAAGGGTCAGTACAAAACACGGGTACTGAGTAGATATCATCGGCCAACTCAAAATAGAAATCAATATATATCAAGTAATATCATAAAATCAACTGTGATACTCAACATGTAGCAACAGCAAGTACTATATCATTAACAATTACCGTCAAGTTCACTCATGAGGACTCAAGCCTCAATACCATACTCATTTGGGAATTATGTTCATTCAATTCAATATATTATCATCTTTCAAGATTCATTATCTTTATTCCCCTCGTGTCGGTACGTGACACTCCGCTCCTCATATACTATCCTGGTGTCGGAACGTGACACTCCGATCCTCATTCTATCCTGGTACCGGAACGTGGCACCCGATCCATATTCTATCCTGGTACCGGAACGTGGCACCCGATCCATATACTATCCTGGTGTCGGAACGTGACACTCCGATCCTCATATACTATCCTGGTACCGGAACGTGGCACCCGATCCATATTCTATCCTGGTGTCGGAACGTGACACTCTGATCCTCATTCTATCCTGGTACCGGAACGTGGCACCCGATCCTCTATTTCTATCCTACTACCGGAACGTGGCACCTGATCCCCTATTTCATCAAGCCTTCTTTTAGACCAAGGCATCATCAATCTCATTATATAATTTATCAAGCCTTCTTTTATACCAAGGCATCATCATTAACAAGTGAATTAGGGTTTCTTTCAAGATTTGGGATTCAATAGCTTCATCATGCTTGTTTATTCACAAATACATAATCATATTTATGCAAGCATACAATTAAGCACATAGAGGGGTTTACAATACTATCAATACATATCATTTACTATTAAGAGTTTACTACGAATATCGTAAGAGAAACCATAACCTACCTCCACCGAAGACTAGTGATCAAGCAAGAATTTCCCAAAGCCTTGTGTTTTTCCTCTTCGTTCGTCTCTCTCTATCGATTCTCCTTCCCTCCCTTTGTTCTTTCTATTTTCTTTATTCAAACCCTCTTTATTTTACCCTAATTAGTATATAATTAAGAATAAAGATGTCAATAATAACCCACTAATTAACTTAAGGTTACCTCTTTTAACCCCCAAGTAATTAGACTTATTAACATTAACCCTCTAACTTTATAATTAAAGTAGGAATAGTCCAAAACGTCCCTTAAAATGTATAAAAAAATCCGACCCAGACTGGGATTACGCAGTCTGTGAAGGCCCGTCGCGCCTGCGACGGTCCGTCCTGCTGCTTCATTACAGACTTCAGAGACTCAATTTCTCTGAAGGGTCTGTGACGGTCCGTCACACCTATGACGGTCCGTCCTGCCATTTCGTTACGAAGTTCAGAGAGTCGATTTTCAGTACCCAATTTCAGATTTTTTAAGTGTTTTGAAACGAGACCCTGCGACGGTCCGTCGTGCCCATGACGGTCCGTCGTGGGGTCCGTCGCTTCTGCCAGTTTTTCCAGAATTGAAGTCTGCTACTCAAAACGACTAAACAGGTCGTTACACTCATAAGTCGTGAACCACTCTCTCCTAGGACAGATGTGATAGGATGCCCCAGAATCGAGAACCCACACATCTGAATGATGAGTGTGCTCATCCGCAACTAGGGCAATGTCTTCTTCAGAATTGGTGTCTTCTTCAACAACAGCAGCAGAAACTGAATGTTTTTCCGATTGCTTCTTCTTTTTTTGACAATCAAATTTCCAATGTCCCTTCTCCTTGCAGTAATTACAAACATCATCCAGCTTTGCACCCTTCGACATCGGCTTATTTTTCTTCCCGCCGTTTTTCCTTCCCTTTCCGCTACTTGTGAACAGACCGGAAGGCTGTATGTCCGTACTTGTGCCGTTAGCCTTATGCCGTAATTCCCTGCTATGAAGGGCCGATCTGACTTCTTCCAGCTACACAGTATCTTTCCCAACAATGAACGATTGAACAAAATTCTCAAACGACATTGGGAGAGATACTAACAGAATCAGGGCAGCATTTTCATCCTCGATCTTCACATCGATATTACGCAATTCTAATCACAAAGTATTCAATTGCTCTAAATGTTCCCTGAGTTGTGTACCTTCAGCCATTCGTAAACCGAATAGACGTTGTTTCAGAAGCAGCTTGTTGGTTAGAGATTTTGTCAGGTACAAACTCTCCAGCTTCAACCATAGACCAGCAGCAGTCTCTTCATCCGAGACCTCCGTGATGACATCATCCGTGAGACACAGCATGATCGTCGAGTGCGCCTTTTCCTCCATAATCGCCATCTCAGGAGTAACGACGACGTTCTTGTCTTTCGACAATGGCGCCCAGAAGCCTTGCTGTTTCAACAAAGCCCGCATCTTGATCTGCCATAAACTGAAACTGTTCCTCCCCGTGAATTTGTCGATTTTCACGTTCAAAGCAGACATCTCGAATTCTCCAAGAACACCGATTAACCGAGAGGCTCTGATACCAATTTGTTATGCGGAATTCGAGATAATACGACAAAATATAAATGTGAAAAACAAGACAACAGATTTACGTGGTTCACCAATAAATTGGCTACGTCCACGGGAAGAGGGGGGCAGTTTTATTATGGAGAGGAAAAACAGAATTACAGAATAGGGTTTTCCATAGCGTCTATATATAGTGCTAAGCTACGCCCTAACAGGCTTGGGCCCAAACTACAGAATTGACAGATAATTAAGGGCCCAATTCAAGGCATTCAACATTACGCGTGATCAATATCACCTAATCATCAAAATGCTCAACAAGACATCTATAAATGAGGCAAGTGCACACTTAGCAAGTAACTCTTTTTCTATGGTCCTTGATACACTGAATTTGATCGTGGATATATGGGCCACGAATCATATAACTAGTGATGAAGGATTGTTACAAATTGATGGACCAACATATCAATCATGAAGGGTCCAATTACCTAATGGAGACTAAACACGTGTGTCCCAGATAGGGAGTTGTAAACTGAAAGGAGGTGAAGTGATACAGGGTGTACTATGTATTCCAAACTTCTAATTTAATTTGTCGTTTGTATCGAAGATAGCAAAAGATTTGACATATTGTGTGAGTTTCTTCCCCGATTTTCTTATCTTCCGGGACCTCCACACTGGAAAGGTGAAGGATATTAGTAGGGAGGAAGAAAGGCTTGTATGTGCTGAGTTCACCAATAACAACAGATTTAGTTAACAATGTGAAGATAATGGTAGGATTGAAGGATACCACTTTAGCAGATATATTTGGCATAAGAGAATGGGCCATGTTACAATGTCAGTACTTAGGAAGATGAACAAATTTGATTGTAAAGACTTTACTATACATCATTCTGATATTTGTCTATTGTCCAGGCAGACAAGAGTTCCATTTCCCGTCAGTAGTAATAAAGTAGTTGAATCTTTTTATCTGATACATCTGGATGTTTGGGGACCTTATAAAGCATCTACTTACTTACGATGGTATGATATTTTTCCTTACTTCTGCTGATGATTACTCTAGATGGACATGGTTTTCTATTACATCTTGAGTCTGATGTTATTTATTAGCCTTAGCATTGTCCACAAAAGATCTTGTCCATACACACCACAACAGAAACAGGTGATGGAACGAAGGCATAGACACATTCTTGAAATAGCTAGCGCAATAAGATTTCAAGGGATCATGTGATAAATAGAGCACCCTCTATAGCATTGGAAAATCAATCACCATATCAGATGCTCTATCGTAAAGATCCTGACTTATCCTATATGAGAGCCATTGGGTGCCTTTGTTATGCCACAACCTTGCCTAAGCAAGATAAGTTTGCTGAAAGGGCAATCAACTTAGTAGGGACACAAGTTATCCGACCTTGTGCACAGGAGAGCTTTTGTGATTAGGGATGTCATCTTTCATAAAGATATATTCCTTTTTCAGGCTCCAACAGTATACATCATGTTTCTACACAACCAGATATCTTTCAACTGCCTAATATGCAGTTTAATTTGGATGAAGAAAAAGAGACCAATTCTCTCGATAAAGCAACCGACACCTTGCGTATAAATATTTAGTCCGTAGTTGATGCTGATGAGGACGTATCTAGTACTTTACATGAGGAAAATATGGATGTGATACCTCATGTTGAGATGATTGATCCAGTGTTAACTTAAGGAATTAATCACACTACAGGTCCTTCACATGTCTGTAGGCTACTTAAATCACTGTATGGACTTAAGCAAGCCTCTAGACCATCGAATAAAAAACTTACAATAACCTTGTTTAATCTGTTTTTGTTCAAAGTCATGTAGATTACTCCTTATTTACCAAGAAATCATTTGAAGGCATGGTCGTTCTTCTAATATATGGGGATGATCTCCTTATTACTGGAACTAGCCTTGTCTTAGTTCAAAATACAAGGAACATGCTTCAGGGAGCCTTCAAGATTAAGTATTTAGGTGAACTTAAGTTTTTTCTTGCTAATGAATTCGCAAGGAATTTTACTGGTACTGTTATCTCAGATAGATGATCTAGGTGGCTATCAAAGACTTGTAGGGTTATAGCTTTATTTGACAAACACAAGGCCTGATGTGTCTTTTGCGGTGCAAAGGCTTAGTCAATTCATGCAGAGTCTCAAAACTTCTCACATGAATGCAACTATCAGGGTGGTCAGATACGTGAAGCACTCTCCAGGCTTAGGCATTTTTTGTCAGCTGCTAGTGCTCCAAAGTTGGAGGCATTTTGCGATGCAGATTCGGGTTCTTGCCCCAATACTAGGAGATCAATTACATGTTTCATGGTGAATTTTGGAGAATCTCTGATCTCGTGGAAATCGAAGAAACAAGCTACCATATGTAGGAGCTCAGCTCAGGCTTAGTGCCTGTATCTCGCCCTGTTTCTATTCATTGTGACAGCAAATCTGCTCTTAAAATTGCAGCTAATCAAGTATTCTGTTAACGTACAACACGCATCGACATTGACTGTCATTTTATTTGAAAAAAGATCATGCTTGGATTGGTTGCCACTCATTATTTGCCCATTGCAAAGCAGCTTGCTGATGTTTATCCTAAAGGCTCACCATTATTCAGCATTGTTATTTGCTAGACTTACAAAATATTTGTTTAGTAATTTAATTAATTCAGTACACATGTGCCAAACACATATGCTTTATTAGTACGATAAATCATATATTATTATAAGCATGAAGGTTAAAACTTAAAAGTTGAATTACCATTTTAGCCTTATGCTAAATTAAAATATTATAAAATAATTAATTAATTAAATATTAAATATGCTTAAATTGTTAATTAAGTTGATTCACTTATTGTTAAAATAATGTAGGAGAATGAATAGTTGTAAAAATAATTAATTATAAAGTTATTAAGAAAACGTATTAGAGAAACTTTTCATTTCTCTATCTGATCAGTTTTAGGTGTAATTTTGTCATAATGTGTATTAATACCACACCTCCACTATCTCATCATTAATATTCACACCTTCATAATCTTTCCACACTCTCAAGAAGTTGATGGCACTTCTTGGATCACTTAATTTGTAATGTTTTTATCTTCTATTAGCAGATTCTCAATTTTCCAATATTATATATTATACTTTCTCATGTAATCATGTTATCTTTATTATTTTTTTAATATGAGTTTGTTATGCTCAATGTTTTATTTATCTTTATTTGAACTCATCTAAATTGTTGAATATTTCAACTACTAATAAATTTTTAAAATTTGACTTTTTTTTTATGAAGATACAATTAAGAAATGACGCTAATATTTCATAGTGATGATGCAGTAAGTGAAGCAACACAGATTGAACTGTTTCAAGTGGTATCAATTTTCAGGTAATAAATCATTGTTCCTTATATGCAATTAATTATTTTTGTGTAAGTTGATATGTTCTTAATAAAATTTTGGTTTGATTTTTAAATAAAAATTATTTTATAGAAGTTGAGACGGTACACTTAATTGGATTATCCAAAAAAGGAATCTTTTACACAAGGACAAGAAGAAAGACTTCTAGCTTTATCACCGCATTCATGACAATCAATAGAATATCCTACAAGACAAAAAGTTGATGTGATTCTGTACAAGTGAATCCAACTCACTAACAAAAAAAATAAAGAAAGAAAAAATGAACATGAAGAGAATAAAAATGAAGATGCAGAGAATCAATGGTGTCTTATAAGTTGATGAACCACTGTAACTTCATTATTTTTTGAATTTACGAGGAAATGAATTATTGACGAAATTTGTGAAATGTACATATATACCTTTGGGTCGGTAACAAATGTGATTGAAAGTAGTATTTTTTCATGCATAATAGCTAATTCTTGATATATATATATTGTTTAAATTTATTATTTGCACTACAAACATCGTATGAAGTATTTTAGGATAAACGTGCAACGCACGTTTTCGGTAACTAGTATATATAAAAGAGCGAACAAGCTAACATTTAACATTTGGCACATAACCATTTATCTTAAATACTGATGATCTTCCCTTAACAAAAATGATTCGGCCAAGTCAATGTGCTACTTTATTTTCACATTCTATCTGCCTCTCATTAGGATCACTATCATTGACAATTCGAGTCTCCGACTGGAGATGTGCAACCCATTCTTGACATTTTCTTGCATTTGTGTATGCATACATTGTGTCGTAATGAGATCTGTTCATGAATATAATCGTCCTTAGAGCTAATCCTATAACCATGTAAGGCCCTCTCCAACCCACTTCTAGTTGATCAATCAACTCCACCGCGTTAACCTGGATTATACATGAACAAAGAACAGGATTAGAAATAATTAAGGCATAATACATATATTGGACCCTAAATTGACTTCAAATTTTAACGCTGACCTCCAACTTTCATAATGCACAAACAAACACTTTAACTATACAACTTTAAATAAAAAAATACATGAATCCTACATGAAACAATACACGTAGGACACCACATAGAACAAAAAATGATATGTAGGATGACATGTCGGACATGTGTGTCTATTTGTTCAACTTTATACAAGTTTAAGTGTCTACTTGTGCACACCCAAAGTTGAAGGGCATAAATATTCATCGAATCCAAGTTAAAGGACATATTTATGTATTATTCTAATAATTGAATAGTGCACAAACTTTTAGCGGCATGTTAAATCTAGAAATGAATGAAACTTGGACTTTCATCCTTATAGTATTAAGACAAATAGATAGGCTTGTTTGATTGAGAACAAATTATCTCCAATTTGTAACATTTCACTCAACGATGAATGACCAAGTCTAGAGTGTAACCTTTGCTCCACAAATGGTCTTAAAAGGCAATGCAGCCTGCAGTGCATCCCATGAGCCAGCTTTCCGATTGGTTGTAGGCTTTTAAGGGAGTACATAGAAGGTAGCAAGGTACCCAATGAACTAGTCGAGCTGGACTAGACATCACTATCAGAAACAGAATGAGATGTATCAAGACAAACACCGACGTCACAAATGACCATCTAAGTATATCAATAATTGGGAATCGCTCTTGTTTTTCTTTTATTTTGGGTAAATTTTGAACATTACAAACTCTCAAAAACCAAAAAAATAAGTGAAATAGAGAAAAAGTACTAAAAGTACAGCCTTAATGACGAATGGTGTAGCCAGAACTTTTGCAAAAGGGTGTCCAACCTCTTAGAGAAAAAGGGAGCAGAACAGCCTTAGTACACCCATTCGTCAGTGGTGTAGCCAGAACTTTTGCAAAAGGGTGTCCAACAACAATTTATAAAATGACGAATGGGTGAACTAAAATTCTTCAAATCAAACTACGTAATATACATAATTAAATTTCTTAATGAACAAATGTACGAAAAATCTTAAAGTTAAACTACATAATCTTTTGTTTTAATGTGCATATTTTAGTTTAATATAATGTGATTAGAAGGAAGAAAAATAAGAGAAAAAGGGAGACAATTCAACTTAGAATGATATCATTTTTGCACTTCAAGCAACGAGGGCAGTAACAACGAAACATGTAAAATAAAGAGTACAATTAACAAGATTTTTAAAAAAGAATTCAATATGGAATCTTATTTGAAACACATTTAAAAGCAACAGAAAATAAGATAGTGATCACAATAAAATAAGTAGAAGCATAACTTTATTGATTAAGATAGCGGCTACGATTCTGTTGATCCCTTTATTCTACTCTTCTAAGATTTATCCATGATTTAAGGGCCGTTAGAGGCGTATTTCTCAAACTAGGATAATTCTGATTTGACCTATGAATATTACATGAATTTACAGAACATTCGAGGTCTTGATCATTAAAAATATCCAAGAGTTTATTGTCATGCCCCGAGTCTACACCTCGGAAGTGGGTGGCACTCGAAGACCATTGTTGATCCCCAAGAGAACCCTTGGTCTGATTAATTAAATCAACGGAAGACTCTAAGCATTATTACAATGATAAAATCCTCTTACTCAAATAACTTAATAATGAAACTTGGAATGTTAAAAGAATCAAACATATAACTTTGCCAAAATGACAACTTATGTCTTTACATATGAATGATCATGTAAAGACAATAGAACTACTAATTGTCTATCTATGAAGCCTCTACTACAAAGAGGGATGTCAGGACAAGACCCCCAAAATCATCCTAATACTGAAATACTTAAAGAAAAATAAAAGGAGTCCTCCGTAAAGTAAAAAGGCTCACCAATAGACTTTGAGTGCTCAAGCTGGATCAACGAGGCACTGGATGCTGATTTGGGTTACCTGCGTCTTCATCATAAGACGATGCAGGTAATCTGGCATCAATACATTGAATGTTCGAGTGTGCTACTTGGAATGCTTACAAACATAGACTTGACAGAGGTTCTGAAAGAAACATTCACCACTCACCTGGCTTTTCTTAACTCATGAATACTGAACTGAACTAAGATCATTTCATTATAAAGTAGTTTAAAGTAGAAAAAATATAAAGAAAAGCATATTCAAATACATGATGACATTTCTGTATAGATAAAATAATACCACATGACTCTGAATGTATGTAAAAATACAATAACCTGACGTATATCAAAATATAATAACTTATGTGGGAGATTCTCCAGACGACAACTATCACTATTAGCCTAAGTGATGGTACAATGTTTTACCTCACATTTCCAAGAACCATTCTATACCTTTCCATCGGTATATAATCTGAACTCACTAAGTGGATCCACTAGTATATGCTAAAAAGCACTAAGGAATCATCTAAAAAGTATGATCCTTTCTCTGCCCATGATGGCTACACGGTTTATGGGGTCTTGATGTAATATGAACTCGCCTCCACATATCGGTGCTCAATTTGAGATAGTTGCTCAAAATTACCTTAAAAGATCTATTAAAAATCATAGTTTCCTCTGTACTGAAAAACTAGCTCAATGGTTCTTTTGGAAATGTTTGTTTCCCTTCTTGTTTAAATGTGAAAATATTTACAAACTTCTTAGGGAATACTTAGTTCCCTTGTTAACTTTTGAGAAATGAATTCAATTCTTTACTCTTTACTTAACTTGAAACTAGAGTCTTAAAAACAAAGTTAAAACATTGTTAAAGACTCTTGAAAACTTTATAAACTTTACTTTGACTTGTTTTTTAACTTTTGGACTTAACTCTTAACTTCTCGTGACTTTGATCTTAACTTTCCTTGAATTGGATTATGGATTCAAGGTTCATGATGTCATGTGTATGGATGATTTCATGATGTTACATATAACTTAGAGTGTTGGAATCAACTAAGAAACATAGGTACATCAATAAAGAACTAGTACGGGAAGATGGGGGAAGAATAGGGAGATTTAGTATCCCCGATACTTAGAGAGGCGCGGGGCGCCATCAAACTTCAGAGAGGTTCCTCTGGCGCTCTGGCTGGCGCAAAGTGCCAGAGTTCAAATTTCAGAGGAACTTTTGTTGCTCTTTTGCAGGCACGGCGCCCTAAGCCCTTTGTAGAAAACCTCTGACTTTGCTACTTTGTTTTTTATCTCTAAACCATCGAAAATTCAATGGTTCATTCCCCAAATGTTCAGGATCATTAGTACCCTCAAAATAAAATATATTTAACTCAAAAATTCACCCGGAAACATGATTTAAATTATCAAGAAACTACAACAACTTATCCATCAGGAACGCAACGAAATTTTCAACAATGTTCTTCAAGAACGCACTTTCTTAAAATTCAAGTACTTGAAATTCATTAAATTGAAGCATGATTGACGCGTGAGTGAACTAACCCAACACTATATGATCTCACTTTCCTTTTTAGGTATCACCCATGACAAATTCCACACGCAAAGTTTGAATGTTCTTTGCAATTTCTTAATTTCTCCTCTTTTCTCCTTTCTGCAAGACCAACCATGAATTCTAAATTTTTCTAAACTGAACAAATTCTTATTTTACCCCAATTAATCCCTAAAAATGAATTAATATAATTAGGTAAGAAAAATACAAATTTGTCCTTCCTAAATTCGGATTGGACTTTCCTTAATCCAATAGTCAAACTTTCGAAAGACATAACTTGCTCATACAAACTCGGAATCGCGCAAACTTTGAAGTGTTGAAAAGGTTATTCCCAGGGCTTTCCAACTATATCTGGAACTACACCTAAGGTACACTGGTCTAGGAGTTATAGTTTTTTGAAATTTGTCAAAAACTCACTTTTAGCTTACTTAAAGATTTTCATATTTCCTTATACTTCCCGAAAGTAACTATTTTCAGATTTTGAACTATTTTCGAGTTCTTCTTAGTTGTGAGATATTACATTTATGGGATACTCAAGATGCCTTTTAAGGGAATTACGTACCTTGATATAAGCGTGGACTAGGATTTAAGGTTGACAAGCTTTCAAAAATTATAATTTGAGCTGAACACAATTTGTAGAGTCTCAACTCAAATTGAACTTATTTTGTAGAGTCCACAAAAATTTTAATGTCTTCAAGCCTTTTTCTGTGTTCTGCTGTTTTATATAAAATTTCAGGGTTGTTTATTAACTTGAATTAAATAAAAAAATAAGTTTTATTTACAATTTTAATTAAAAAAAAGTCAAATCAATTAAAATTCTGATTGGCTGCTAAATTTTTAATTTTGTTTTCTTAAATTCATGAGTTGTATCTTATTAAAAATTATTCTATCAAATCAAATAAATTTTGAATTATTTCTAATAATAGATTTATTGACTATTATTTCAATTTAAAAAGTAACTAAAAATGACTCTTTTAAAATATAAATAAATAATATAAAGAACTAAGTGTTGTTGGTAAGAATCAAACTTGCGCCACCCAACCCCCTGCACACAAGTTTGTAGTGCTGAAGAACCACTGGGTTGTACATAATTTGTTGTTCAAGGTGTTAAAAATATATTAAGTAGTTATTTAATGTACTATTTTACTTATATATATAGTATACTAGTCGTTATATGAGCAGAAATGAATAAGATTACATGTTTATTACAACATAAAGAATAGAGTGATAAAACTAAAAAAACATAAATGTAAAAGATACACAATACATACTCACATACAAATAAGATATTTATGAAAAAAGGGGTCAAGTCCTTACTGTTATAAAATACACAGGAGCTAAAGGTTTATTACAAACATAACTGAAAAGATACACAATACATATTCACATACAAATAAGACATGTATGACAAAGGGGACCAAGTTCTTACTGCTATAAGATACAGATGAGCTAAATAAATAAGCCATTACACTTTAAAAAATTGTACTAAAAGAGAGAAAAAAACATCAGTAGTACATGTTTATTATAACATAAACAATAGAGTGAAATATAAACAAACAAGCAATAATAAACAATCAAAAAGGACATTGGGGTCCCCACACATTAAATTCGGATAACACAACGCATATTGATATACAAGTAAGTCATTTTTGAAAGAGGGCATTGAGATCGAGTCCTTACTACTATGCAGAAACGAACAAGTCCTTACACTAAAAGAAAGAAGAAGCATAAATGGGCCACATGTTTTACAACATAAATAATGAAGGCAAAAAATATGAGAAACATGCCTTACACTTAAGAATTATGTACTAGAAGTAAGAAAATACATACATGGGGTCACATGTTTATTACAACATAAACAATGTGGGGTGTGTGTGTGTGGATATGAACAAACATCCATAAAAAAATGAAAAAGAAGACATATTGACCAAGTCCTTACTATAATGCAGAAATGAAAAAGTCCCTACACTTAAAAGAAGGAACACCATACAAGGGCCACATCTTTTACAACATAAACAATATTGAGAGAAAATATGAACAAACAGGTCTTACATTTTTGAAATATATACTTTAATAAAGAAAAAAAACATTGGGGCCAAATGTTTATTACAACATAAACAATAGAGGAAAAAATATGAACGCATGGTCCAAAAGGAAAATAAAAAAGGGAATTGAGACCAAGTCCTTACTGCTTTGCAGAAATGAACTAGTCTTTACACTTAAAAAAATAAAAAACATACAGGACCCACATGTTTTACAACTTAAGCATTAGAGAGAAAGAATATGATCAAACATGCCTTTAACTTTAGGAATCTATAGTAGAAGAAAGAAAGATATTACAGGGCGGCATGGTTATTACAACTAAACAATAGAGGAAAAAACTCTAAACAAAAAGGCCATAATAAACATATAAAAATGGCATATGGAACCCTACAGATCAAATTCAGACTAACCGATATAAATCCACATACAAACAAGTCCATTATGAAAAAGGGCATTGGGACCAAGCCCTTACTGTTATGCATGAATGAATAAAGCTAAAACTACATGAATACTACTATTTTAACTCAAATTATTTTCTACATATAACCTTAACAGAATTACACCACCATAAACGAGACAATATTCTCAAAAGATTAAAAATATCTAACTATTTGTATTCACAATTGAAACCACATGAATACGAAATAACATGATTAAAATTGAAAATAATAATTTAATGTTGGAGTAAGTATCATTAATTTATTAGGATTTTTTATTAATGATATTCACTTATTTTATGTTTAATTAGGATTTGTTAGTTAAACGATTTTTATACCTAGTTTAATTTTATTTTTACCTTTATAAATAAGGATGTTACTAGTTACTTTCAATATACACAAATATATATATATATATATATATATATATATATATATATATTAGAGAGAACATGAATTAAGATTCATGAACCATTGGATTTATAAATAAGGTTTTTTCCTTCAAAATGGTATCAAAGCTAGTAATTTTCTCCATCTACAACATTTATGGCATCAAATATGTTTCTACTAGTTTCTTCTGTAATGTTCAAAGGAAAAATTTATTAATCATGGGTTGTGACGATGAAGACATATTTACAGTAAATGAGTCTATGAGATAGTGTTGAAAATATGGTGAACCATCATTACTACCCGACAATCCAACTTTGGCTCAGGTAATGAAGAAAAAAACAAAAAATTCAAAGAAATAAAATAATTTATATTTCTCAATCTCTAAAGAAATTTTCACAAAAATTATGACGTGTGAAACTTCAATGAATATACGAAATTCTCTAAAGGATGACTATTTGAGAAATAAGCAATCAATGTTAAGATAATTTCTTAACCTTAAAAGATAATTTCATATACAAAAGATGAGAGAAATGGAAGGTATTAAAGATTATGTTGGAAAGCAATTACCAACAAAATTAGACTGTTAGGTGAAAAAATTTCGATACAATAATTATTGAGAAAGTTCTTGTAACTTTGCCTGAATTGAGTCCATGATTTCTTCACTTGAGGAAACTAAAGATCTGTAAAAGAAATTTGTCAATAATTTAGTGAACGCTTTGAAAGCAATTGATTAAAGAAGGACAATTTAAAATAAACAAACATATGTAGAGGATTTTACTACTAAAAACTCAAATGAATCAATTAGAAAGAATAAATTTCCACATTGTAGTATCTTTAAGAAAAATAATCACGCAGAGGATGATTATTGTTTTAAAAGTTTCAGACCCAAGTGTTTTAATTGCAAAAATAAATAAATTGTCACCTTCAAAATGACTACAACTTTAATGAAATTCAAGCAAACGTGACACAAATGGGACAAGAGGAATAAACTCTTCTCTAATTAAGAGTTGGTGAAAGGTTTAAAAAAAAAGGAGTTAATGAAAAGGGCAACAACTAGAGTTGGAGAGAGGGTGCTCCTACAAAAAAAAACACAAAAAGAAAAAGAGTTGGTGAGAATGCCATCAACGAGAGATAGGGAGAGTACTGCAACACCAAAAACAAAATAAACAACCAAAAGAAAAGGAATTGGTGGGAAGGGAATCAACCTTGCAAGTTGTAGCGAAGTGCACCAACACAATTAAGAGAAAAAATAGCGTGAGTTGGAGAGGAAGTGCTCCAACAATTGACAGTTAAGGAGAAGTTCTCCAAAACAATCAAGAAAAAAATGTCGTGCATTTGAGAGAAAGTGCTCCAACACTTGGAAGTTGGAGAGAGTGCTTCGACACAACCAAAAAAAAAAGAAAATTGAAGAGAACTACACAACCAATACAACAACAATGACAAGAAAAAAAATTGAAGACTGAAGAGAAGTGTTTCTCAATACAACAACAATGACAAAAAGAAAGAGAGAAGAGTATACAACTTTAAATTATGGGAAAATGTTGACAAAAATAACTCAAAGTTGGAGTAAGAATGGTTAATTCATTAGGATTAGTTATAGTTCCTACTCCTAATTTAATTTATTTTTTACCTTTATAAATAAGAATTTCACTAGTTATTTTCAATATGCAGAAAATACAAAAATATACATAGAATAAAGAGGACTTGAATTAATATGCAAGAATTATTGAGTTTATAAATAAGATATTTTCTACAAATATTATTATTTTAACTCAACCAAACAAATAATTTCCCCTTAATCTAACATATCAGAAAAGGACAACCATGTACAAAACAAAATTATAAATATATTACAAAAATCAGAACTCATCCTAATGCACAAACCAAGCAAACCTAAATCACATGAATATAGATACTACTATTTCAACGCAAATGAAAAAGTAACTTATTCAGTAATATACCATACCAACATATTATACAAATTGCAAGCCATAACTATGTGCTTCGAATTGTTAGTATAATAAAAAAAGATAAATGATTCACTAACCTACGACCAAAAATATCTACGGATTCTAGCTACATTGAAACCCTACCCACGAAGAAAGATGGTATGTACTTTGAAACCCTAGCCGCGATATGAAGGCTCCTATGAAACTGTTTCTTAAGAAATGAAATGAAGGGAAAAAGAGTGAAAGTAGAACTTTAATCGTCTAAGTGGAAGTGGGTATGTTTGGAGTGCACATGTGAGTCCATATGGCATTTTAGTACACACATGGATGCCACATTACTCTTCTGTTAAACAAAAGGGTAATTGTGGTCCAATAGTTAGATGAAAATGGTAATTTTGAGCTGAAATATAAATTAAGGGTATATGTGAGCTATTTCGAATAATTTGATAATAGTTCAAGTAAAAAACAATTGAAGTAATAAAATACAATAGTAAAGACAATCGAAAAAATATTGCTATTGGAGCGCTTCAAGAATCCTAAAAAAGCACAAAAATATGATTTTATATACAAAATAATATAGGATAAGTGAAGCAATAATATAAATATGGAGAGAAAAACATCTATAAGTGTGGAAACCACACAATGATCTGATACATGTTGATCATGAGTTGTGTGCACTACTAACAAAACAACATTTAGCGATGGATATTAGCGATGAACAATATTCCGTCAAAATATAAGGACGAATTTGCGACGGAGTAACCATTTTGTTGCAGAATAAGAAATGATTTTTTGATTTATAATATAGCAATCGATTTGCAATGAAATATTTAATTCGTCGCGAATTATTAGCGCCTAATTTTTCGTACGGATTTAGTAACGAAGTAGTGCTCACAAATTCAATTAATATCAGGCGACGGAATTAGTGACGGAAAAAAAGTTGCTAAACTAAAATAAATTTTATGATTATTTATATTATATTGTGACGAAAATATCCATCAATATAACTTTCTAAATTATATATGCATTTTTTGAAAGCGACGGATTCTAGAATCCGTCACTAATTTCATTACAAACTCCAATTTCATATTTTAATATTCTCACTTTAGTCTTATTGGTCGATTATGGTTCGTCAAACTCAAAGAATTAATCACATCCACTCATAAGAATTTGATCAATGGTCTTGATTTAAGACCCTTGTTTTCCTATTTTATACAAAAGAGCCCAAACCCCTAATTTTTTCTTCATTCTCTTCCTCTCCTCTCCAGATCCGCCGCCCAGATCCATTTTCCCTCGTCTCTGTCCTTCTTTCCTGTTATGCATCCTGGAGACGAGAAGAGAACAACGCCATCCAACAACAATTGTGAAACCAGCAGTTGAACAACAATGGAGAGCTCCGGCAAGCACGCGAAGACCACCATCGGACCTCCATTGCTGGTAGCAGCTTTAGTCGGAGAGCAACCAGGCGGTCTTCGTCCGCAACAACAGCATCAAGGAGATGGTGCCACCAGTTGTCTCCCTCTCTGGCAAAATATTACAACAATTTCAGCTCCACGCAGCGAGCAGTGATGGTGATCACCAACAATAGCCAGGTAGATCCCTTAATGTCATTTTCTTAAAGCTAACTTGTTCATATACTTTTATAGTTAAAGTTTATTTACTTTTATTTTTAATTGTGGTTACCATTCATTTTTTTAGTATACTTTAGAATATTTTTCTATTATTTGTTTTATGAGTGATATATATTTTCGGCTGATATTCTAAGTGTAGGAGTTGGCTATAAACCATGTCTCTGTTTTGCTATAGGGTATTGTAAGAATCGAAGTAGTTGTAGGTTCCTTCATTGTGGTTGGCCTTGTGAGGGTGAAGTTGGATCACCAAGAAAGTTTGAAATGATGGAACATCGCCAAAAACATCTATGTGTGTTCACCAACAAAGACTAGCCACAACATTTTAGCTCATAGCTTCTTTTATCTTTACTCTCTCACCCAAAGCTGCTATCAAACGTATGAACTTTCTTTTGCAACAACAGTTGCAGTCTGAGTGTCCCAGGTTTGAACCCTCATCTTTCCTTCTTACCGTCCATTTAGAATTTTGAACTCCAATGAGAGTGACAACAAGTATGATGCATATTTATGAACGAGCACCAAATATTCAAATTTAATTCTTTGTGAAATGGAGAGAAAAATTTATTGATGAAGTGAGAATAATGTTAGAACACACCAATAATACTATGTGAAATTAAGAATTTCTCTAAGGTTATAATCTCCCACAATCTTCAAGTGTGTACATAGCATTGTAATGCTCTTAAAAGAACACTAAGTTCCGGTTATTATGAAGTTTATCACATTGTTTTACATGTTTCATTACAAAGTACTAAAAAGCTTTTATGATTATGATGTATTATATGCTAAGAAGTATATTAAATATTTCTAAACTAAAATGATCCTGCAAAGACCTTCTATGTGCATAAAATTGAGAAGCCTATCACATAATCATCCATTACTTTTGGATACATGTGTGTGTTAAATCGAAGTCAATGCTGATGTATTTGGTAATAACTCAATTTGAGTAATTACTATATATTTTAAATTGACATAATACATATAGTGAACCCTAAACTTGACTTCAAATTTTAACTTTGACTTCCAACTTTCATTATGCACAAACAGGCAGTTTAAGTATCAAACTTTTAAATAAATAAATACATGAGTTCTACAAGGCACAATGCACGTAGGATACCCCGTAAGACAAAAAATGACATGTAGGATGAAATAGTGGACATGTGTGTCTATTTGTTCAACTTTATACAAGTGTAAGTGTCTATTTGTGCACATCCAAAGTTGAAGGGCATAAATGTGATTTGAAGCAAAGTTAAAGAATATATTTATGTATTATGCCTTGTATTTTTGTCAAAGGTAATATAGTTTATTCTCTATCTCAAAGTTGGTTTACAAGTTAAACTTAGATATGGGTGTTAAATGTTGGTTTGATGGTTAGACTTGAGAGGCTTTACTCTATTAATAGTAGAGATTAATTTTTTTTAAATATAAGCATGAATAGTTTGACTAATTTTATGTGTATGAAAGTTCCTTTTCCATGTCAATTTGTGAATAAACCTTTACTTTTAGACCTTGTTGAATAATTGAACTATTAATTACAATGATTTGGAGTTTTTTTTGTTTACATTGCTTAGATAAAGCTAACAGTGGCCTTGAGTAATTTTTTATTCCTTTCGGTAGTTAAACTTAAGTATAAGTCTGATCGACTAAAGAATTTTCTTTGTTTTAAGCATTATGCATAATCAAGTATTCACTTAGCTTTTGTTTCAATGAATCAAGTACTTCCAATGGATTGAATGGTGGTACATACATTTCCTTGTTTTGACGAGTCTGTTTCGACTCTATCTTTATTTTTTTTCTTCCCTGCATAAAATATGCTGGGCTGCATATTCCCTCACATATTATTTATCAACTGCACATATTATTATAGTCTGGAAACTTCTTATGTAGTTATGAATTGTTAAGCCTAGAAATTTGAAGGTACAATATGTACATTAATTCTAATGCTTAAAAGGTTAAGCATGTTTTTGTATTGACCTTCAAAATATATTTTGTATCCAACGTGTAATGCTTTCATTTTTCCTCTACTTACTACAGAAAAAGTATGATGAAATATCATGAAAAAAAATAGTGTCTCAAACTGATATTGATCAATGTGAAGCATATTATCAAGTTGTGGGGGAGAAAAGAAGAGAAGACTATACAATTTTGGTTTTGAAGCAAAAATTTAATACTCTAGAAGTTTTTTTCCTCATCATCAGTACACCCTTAGTGTCTCCTTCAGCTACTACTTAAGAGGACGAGGTTGCTCTTTCAACTATTACTTAAGAAGACGAGGTGGCTCTTTCAACTGTTGTTTTGAACCATCTATGATATTATTATATATGTTGATTATTTTTGGGTTATTGAGCAATTTAATTTAAGTTATATATAAATAAAATTTACAAGAAAAAATTTAGCAACAAATATAGCGACTATTTGGTTGTTGCTAGATAAAGAAATTATGGCAACAGATTTAAGCAACAAAAAATATGTCAAGAATTTATCAAAAACGGCGAAATGAATTATTAAATTAGCAACAAACAATATAAATAAAATGACGGAATAGTCTGTCGCTAACAAATGGAGACAAATATTTTTTATTTCTAAGACGTTGCTTAATTTGTGACGGAACATATTTTTCGTCACAAAGTTATTATTAACGAGCAATATAGAAACACTCAATAATACTAGTCCGTCGCTAATCATATTTAGCAACGGAATATCATAGATTAGCAAGTAATTTCGTCCTTTACTAAACGCTAATTTTTTTGTAGTGGTGGTTATCACAACTTATATATTAGTAGTAGATATATAATTAATCAATATAGATTAACATTGAAAAAATACTCTAAACAGTGGCGTTCACGAGAATAACAATCTTTTATTACAATTATGGTTGCTTCCACAACGGCTACTGTTTATGAAGTTTGTGATTCCCAAGGTTGGATTATATAGGCAATTTTGACTATAGTCAATGGGCATGTTCAAAGAATTTTAAAGTTAATGACATCTTAGGTAAGCAATAATTTCCTCTATTTTCATATTTCAAACCTTTTGCGAGTAGAACAAGGTAGCTGACTTCTAGGCAAAGAAGCAATTATTTGACCACAGAAGAATTTTTCAAGTTCCTTCGATGCTACCAAATGAGACAGTTTAGGCAGATATACTCGGAACTACGTTTACAAGGGAAATTTCAACTCATAATAATAATGAAAAAGAAATCAATGCTACAATATATACATGAAATATACTATTGCCTTATTTAAGAGATAATGCACAAGTACCCCTTAATCTATGCCCGAAATCTCAGAGACACACTTACAATATAAAGGTCCTATTTCCCCTTGAACTTATCTTGTTGGCCCAATGCTGATTGACTTTTTTTTTTAAACTAGTGTCACGTAGGCCGAAAAGGGATAGAAATTACTTATAAAATAAGTTCTGGGAGTAATAGGACCTTAGTATAGTATAAGTATATCTCTGGAATTTTGGACATAGGTTGAAGGAGTACTTGTGCATTTTCCCGTTATTTTATAATGATACTTAACTTTCTTTGCTAATAATATTATCCATTAACCAAAAAAATAATTTCTGATTCTCATAGTTGTAGGTTCTCGTCTCAAACAAGCAAGATAGGTTTATCTTCTCTGTCACTTACATTTTTTTAAACAAATTTTTAGGTGTAGTAGACGTTATGAAACCCACAATCATAAATAGTTAGATATCAAAATTAGGAATCGAGGAATTAAAAGTTGGTGATTTACTTTTTCAGAAGTCGTAGATCATTCAACTTTTTTATTCTCGTACTTGTACTATAGGCGGAGCTAAGTGAGGTTCAATAAACTCAATAGTTTTTCTCATATATATTTATTTAAAAATTAAATTAATTTAATACATATATATATTAACTTGTAAACCTAACAAAAATGATTATTGACTGTGAAATGTTCTATGGTAGGTTCTCCCATCTTTAAGTCAAGGTCAGTATCATCCTTTCTTTTATGTTGTTATAGGCATAACAATACGTCGGCATTATAACCCTCACACCACACAAAATTAAGAGACAACGATTAACGCAATTCAAGTCCACATTCGTACCATTAAATATTTCACCAATCAATCAAATAGGGACCACCACAATGAAATTCACAAGCATTATGATTAGCACATGATCTTTTCATTTCACCCTTTTTTATTCATTAAGATTTATCAATAGGAAAATTGACCCTTCACCTCATAGCGATTACTCACAACACACAAGGTAATAGACGAATTTTACTAAATTACAAGGCTTAGGAGAGCACTCGTGTTCAATCAATCAATTGTTCACCCCAAGAATTGAGTCTTTCCTTTTCGTCCAATTAATCAAATAAAATATACTATTTAAGTAAATGTTCCATTATATAAATACAAAATACCATCAAGAATAGTAACTAACAATAAATCATAATCTAAAATTGTCATTAATAAATTGGTAGAAAAACCTCTTACACAACTAATACTAAATAACTATTAAAAACTTCCAAATCAAATGGACAAAGATAGATCCATTCCAAACAAAAATAAACCTAATTTAAAAAAAAAAAAAACTATACGAAATTTTTTCTGTAATGTCTAAACTATGGGTAGATGAAACAATGTTAATAACATGTTGAATGAATAAGCAGTATTGCTTGTAGACGAGTGATTTCTTGAAGAAGTAAGAAAAGTATAAGGATAATGATCATTCATCGTAGGAGGAGAAGGCGAAGGTGCTGGAGTATTTGTTGTCGTAGGAGGAGGAGGAGTTGTTGTTACAGTTGGAATAACTTTGTTGTGTAATTTGAGTCCAGATGCACAATCACCAGGAATACCACATATGAAGAAGTAATTTCCATCAGGTGTGTCAAGGGTGATTGAATCACTAACAGAGTTGAATGTTGCAATTGGATTACTAGCTGTGCATGAGTTGTAGTCGTTGATGTTAACTTGCATCACGTTGTGCAATGATGGATCGTAGTTAAAAATCGCATGAAAATATCGATAAGAGTTTGACATAACTTTATAATTTATTACTCGATATGTCTAAGTAGTTTAGTAAGAACTCAATTTTAGATTAAAAATTTATAAACTCGAAATTCTGACTTACTTTACATCATAACTAATAATGTTGTTATACAATTCGACAATGTATATGCTTTTTTTTAGTTGCATGTGTCTTAATTGACAATCTAACATGAAACATTGACTATTGAATTTCACTACATTCTACTTTTATTATTATATTAAAACTCACTTCCATGTTTCTTGAAGTTTTATTTTATTTTAGTACTACATGTAACGTTATCCTATATATAAATTTCCTCTACTATAAGTATTTGCAAATGATGAAACATTATGTTACCTAGGGTATCACTAGCTTGATATAACTTTTAAAAAGCCCATTTATTGTAATTATAGTTAAATGTCCACTCTGCAAGATCAGCAATTTGATATACAGTAGTTATGGCGGATCTCGAAGTAGCCATCATCAGCACCAACACAACTCACATTGCTTTTCCCAAGAAAGTCATAGCTATACACTTTAACACTAACAAAGAATTATGACCTTTGAACCTGAATACTAGTGATTTGAACGAATGAGTTTATGAGGCTTTTTATAGAAGTAGATTAATTGTCTCCTTGCGTTTCAATAATAGTAAGAAACACGTATAGTACTTTTAGAAAATATAATTCAAAGTACTTCTAAAGTTCCAAAAATAAAATGAAATATAAAAAACAAGAATCTCTTAAGTTTTCCTTTTTCTTTATTAGTACTTATTAGTACGTAAAAAGTCTCAAAATGTTGAAGATCCCTTTTAATTAATAATGTTAGTTAACCAAATTAAATAATTTAAAGAGTTAAAATAGCCAAGAATCCCAAGTAGGATAAACTTCGTCAATTTTCAGGAAACAATTTTGGACAATTTACTGTTAAGTAGTTATATCATTATTTCCTATTTTCCTTTATATTAAATTTCCATAAGTAGGGAAAAACAAAATTTCCAAATAACATAATCTACGTAATTCCTGGTAATATAGATTTTGGTGCTATGTTTAGGTAGTAGTAGTACTTCACATTACACACAGTTTTCTTTTATATAGTATTAATTTCCATAAATTGGAAAAACAATTTTTTCAAACTAATATATAATCAATTTTCAGACGATTATTTAAATGAGTTATGCACTCATTATTAACAACAGTAGTATAGGGGGATGGTAGGGTAGGGGGCTGGCCCGGGGGGGGGGGGCTCCGGGTGAGGTTGGGGTTAAAAATTAAAAAAAATAAGTTGAAAAATATTTTTAATAATAAGTTTTAAATTTATTTATTTATTTAACAAAAATAATTGATTTTTTAAACCAAAAGAAATTGTAATTTAAAGTTGGAGGAAAGTTTTGAAAAATGTTTTTCTTAATCTTTTAAGGGAAGTCATTTTCTTTAGATTTGAGGAAAATGAGTTGGAAAATATTTTAAAAAATATTTCACCCGATCAAACATGAAAAACTAGAAACTATTTTCCGATAAATGTTTTCTTTCGTACCAAACTCACCCTAAATAATAAATACTTAACTATTATCTTAGTTTGCAACACAATATATCTAATAAAAATTGATGAACATAAATTTTAAAATAAAATTATTCAAATAACTTAAAATATTATTATGTTATTTTACAATACAACCAGTAGGTGATTACCCGTCCCAGAACGGGCCCAATTTGCTTAAAATAAATTATATTTTTATTTTATTTTGATAAAATTTGGAGAAAATAGTTTGATATATGTTAACTTTAGGCCAGATGATCATCACATGCTAATTACTGAATGTTATGAATAAGATTTTTTAAGAAAATATCTTCACATGAATGTTATATGCTTGGAACATCTTTAAATCAACTCAACACAATGGTACAAAAATAAATAAAACTTTGTCACACTGATTATCAATGTTTTCTTAAAAACGAACATGTAGATAAAACTCCTTTTTCAACATCTGCCCAAAAAAATAACTAAAACATAAGTAGCAATTAAGACATAGAAAGTCAAAATTAAAATAGTCAAATAAATAAGAGATCATGGAACAATTACCTATTAGAATATGATTTTGAAACATAAAATAAAGTTAAATGTATTTCATTCGAAGTTCAACTAGCCTTATTTTGTTGTAGAGGTCATTTTCCTGTTTCTTTTAAGAGTCTTTACTCTTTCTCCCTTGACATTCAGCGATCCGATTAGAGCATCAAGTTGTTACAAGAAAAGTTGAAACATCATCACAACATCAGAAAAGACCATAAGAGGAAATGTGTTTTAGAATCTATGCCTCTTTCTTGGAAGAATAATAGCTCCACTGGATGGAATCTGAACTCTCAACAAATATTCCTCCATGACGACGAAAAAACAAATATATTTTAATCTTTTCTTTCCCAATAAATTGATGTGTATTACTATTTTCTCTATTTTCCGTTTAAAATATTATTTATGCAATATACAGGCATAGAAGGAACACATTTTTAAAAAAGATAAGAAAAAAAGCATTTATGTTGAGTCACAGTGTAAAGCCATTTCAACAGATATTTAGGTAAGAAAACTTCAATATGTTCATTTGTCTGTTTATCATAAATAACGTGTTAGTTGTGAAAAAAAGACCACCATAAAACTAAATAGAGAGAAGAGAGGGTACTCACCCCTTGATCCTTACTCGTGTTTGCAAGATATTCCTTAATCTCATCCTACCTCATTTTGTAAGCAGCTAGCTCAGTGGTCCATATTCCTCATTTCCAATGTTTCCCCCCTTGGTCCTTCATCAATTTATCATAAGCTATCTTATAGAAACATTTATCTTTGACATTTTTGACGTCAACCTTTCTCTTCTCAGTATTTTTAAATGAGAAAACTTCTGCTTCACACCGAAACTTGCACCACATTTGACTCCCCTAAAAATTACCAATCTTGATACTTCAGCCAAGCGAAGCACATAAAAAGTGAAAGAGAGATGATCCTTTTCTTTAATAAAGAGAAACCTCATTCCGGTGCTAAAATTTTTTGCAACTCAAAGTCAACTTACCACAAACTATTAATGTTTCTATGAGGACATGCAAGTCCTCAATTCAATTTGATATAAGACACTTAACTACAATAATATACTGAAAAGACAAAAATACCCTCAAATTTAAATTAAAGGACATCAGGCTAACATGTTGAAACAAGCTATCATATATATATATAAGTACACTAGGCCCGCCTCTGTGGCGCCACCACATATCAGGATTTCCTTTTATATATTCATTTTCAAAATCAGAATTCTCTTTCATGAAAAGTTGTGACTTTTTTTTTAAAAAAGTTATGACTTTTATGAAGACTTGCAATTTTTATAAAGAGTTAAGACTTTTATGAAAAGTTGCGACTTTTATGAAAAATTGTGAATTTTATTAAAAAATAGTGACTTTTACGAAAAGTGACGACTTAAATAAAAAATTTTTGACTTATATGAAATGTTATGACTTTTCCAAAGAGTTTTGATCTTTTCAATAAGACACAATAATAATTTATTGATACTAGCCTTTGTTCTTTTTAAATAGAGGGCCTCTCATTTTAAAGTAACGAAAATTCTGAACTTGTTCTTCTTATGCAAAATTAAATGATCGTGTACTTTTCTCCTGTTGAGTGACTCATTCACAACATTATTTTTATATCATTACATAGGTGAAAAAAATTGTTCTATCTCAGTCTATTCCTTTAAACCTCGGGTTATAGAGGAGAATAATTTCCTTAATAGAACAATGTGCATTTAGTATACTCAATTTTTTTATTTATGTTTTATTTTATTGTTGCGGATTTTGATATGTTTTTTACGGTCATTAATTTATGCTTATGTTACTAATTTCTGTTTTTCAGTACATGTTTTAAACTTTGTTATTTATGTTTATGCTTTTGAGAATTATATTGAAGTAAAGATATGTTAATAAATAGTTTGATGTAATCATTTGACTATTGGTATCATGTGGATTAGACATCTTAAACTTTTAAAATAAAACACTTTGATCTTTATAGAGTTTTTTGTGGCTAAATGATACATGTGATGTCCAAGAAGAAACTTTTGAGTTTTTTGAAGTCATGGTGATTTGACATTACCTTAGAGTTTTAGTTATTCAACTTTTTATTGTATCTAGACATTCAATCGATTAGTGACATCCGAAAATAAAGGAATGTAGTTGGATGGTAAGTATTAATTGTACTCAACACTAATCAAAAGTTTGGGATTCAAATGTTAGATTAGAGTCAATGAATTACCCCTCAAAGTAGGATGTTTATATTTTAAAATAATCGAGCTATACATTTTTTATTTTACTATTAGTGAGAAGTTCTATAGCCACACAAATTTTACAACCTATTTAAGATCACAAGTTTTAGAATTTTTTTGTTTCATGTAGAGTCAAAGTAATCATCTATTTAGAGATAAAAAGGATATGAAGTTCAAAGTTCATCATGTTTCAATTAAGAAAATACAATTTTTATCATAATAGATTAAAGAGGAAAGAATGTCACATGAAATAGAAAAAATGAAGTATTCTTTTTAATTGTCAATTTTTTTTGTTTGTAATTAAAGTACAAATATAAGTATAAGAAAACATAACATATAGAATAGTAATGTATTCATCTGTCTTGGGAAGTTGACATTCTAAAAGACAACAATGTTTGTGAAATGTCATCACATCAAGAATTTTTATGAATTGAAATCTTGATTAATATTCTCCATTTTGCCATTCGAATTTATCATCACTTTTTTCTTCATTAAACTTTATTTTTTCTTTAGCTTTTTTTTTTGAAAAAATTCGGAAACTTTTTCCTGCATAAACCATAGCATAAATAAAAATATAAAATAGTATTACTTTCTTACTATCAACTTATAATTAAAAACTGTGGATATATAATTTCATCCACACATTGCTATCAATGAAATTATAAACACTTGATACAAATGAATAATAAAATATGCATTTAAAGAGAGATTACAAATAATCTCTGGAAGACGATTTAAATAAAATTTATTCAAAATATTTCTTGATTTTATTTTTTTATTTTCAATTCAGAAAAAAATAAATTAGTATTATTTATTTATTTATTTATTCAATACTGACTTTAGGAAGTCGCTTTATATTGTAACTCATTTTTCGGGAAATATTTCAACCTCTAGGTCGGTATTTGGTTTTTCCTTTTTTTCTTGCATAAAATCGACTCCTTGTAGTTGATTTTCTGAAGGTTTTGTACTTTTTATTCTTTTTAACAATACCAACCTTCGGAAGTCAGAAATTACCTACTTCCATTTGAAGTCAGTAATTTAGGTTGGTATTCACCGTTTTTTAGTAGTGTCTAATAATTGAAATATATAACAATAAAAGTGTCTCGATCCTCGAAACATGAGTACTCATCAATCCTTGAATGTCAAAAGATCAACTAGCCAGAAGTGTGAGAGATAGAAGCGTCAGACACTACATCGACTTTTTTTTTTATTGATACATATTCTTGTCAAGTGAACCCTCTATAAATGAAAGTAAACTTACATGACGACTATGGAGACATTATATTAATCGAATCTTTTTGTCATGTTTTTCCAAGTTACTATACCGAAGAAAATTTATATACGAAAGTGGGAGTGATATGACATTTAAAGACTAGGCTTATTTATCTAGATATTCTATTTTTGCTCTTTTTTTAATTTCTTCGGAAAAGGTAGACAATCTCAAGAGTTAATATCTCAGATGGTCACTTAACTTTGGATTGAGAGAATTGCAAAAATCTTGCGAAATTTATTTTGGTCCATTGACGTGTATTTATTTATATCAAGTTTTATATAAATTGAATAGAATTAACACAAAACAAAATGAACAGAACATTGTATGCCCTGATTCAATATCTATAAGTAGTTTTAGTTTACATAAAATATAATGTTACCTGGAGCTTCAAATTCTTAATCGGCCTTTGAACTACAGTGCTAGGTGGTGTTTTTCGTGCCAATATTAATCACATCTAACTTATACAGTAGATTAATTAGCTGTCAAAAAAGCAAAGCATAGGAACTAGAACTACGTCTTGCGATAGACTTAAAATAGAAAGAGTATATGACGAATCAAGGGTATTTAACATTCATAAGATTTGGAAAATCTTTCACACGACGGAATCGTACTCAGTGGATTCAGACTACAATAACAGAAAAAAAAGTGGATATTATTTATAGTCTGCCACGACAAGTGAATGCTTAAACTGTACAAGTGTAAGGATGAACCCTAGCCATTTTTCACTGGCCAAAAGTATCAGCTGATGTTGTGAACCAACCTAACTCTGTAAGGGCCTATGAATTAGAATTGGTGAATGAAATCCGTCAAGGTAAAATATTGGAATGTTTTATTTGGGATTCAGGCCAAATTAACATTTGATCAAAAGGAAAAATGAGTTGGAAAGAAGGGTTTATGCATAGTGAAGAAAATGTTTGTCCTCATCATTTCTTCTAAAATCTAAGCTTCTTATCCCCATTCTTATCTCTATCTTAAGTTACTTGTTATTTCAGTATTTACATTGTATTTCCATAGTTTGAGTATTGCAATCACAATTCTAAAGTTGTAATTATATTTCAGTTCTCTCCTTAACTAATATAATGAGAAATTCGGTTTTAATACATTGGTGATTTATTATCTTACTATAATGGAAGTGGCTATATTGGATCGCTTCAATGGCACCGGCTATCCATGAGGGCTGGCTTTTTCAAGCTGAGTGGTACTTTGCCTTCCTTGGCGAAAGAGTATTGGATACCTCTTCCTTCTACCTTGAGGGTGTACCTCTAACATGGTTCTATTAGTTGTTTTGCAACAAGCAATTTTTTGATTAGGACCATTTCAAGAAGAAATTTACTCAACGTTTTAGACATCAAACCAAAGTATATTCGGTAGAGTGGACAACTGCTCCAGATTCCAAGCAGTTTTGAGACGTCATTTGTGTTTAACTCTGCGAATGAAATGTTGGATTTTAGCAAAAATGTGAATGGGAAAAGAGAAGAGAAAATGGAAAAGTGTGGGAACAAATTTTGGAAGGAAAATGAAAAGTCATTTTATTCCATACTTGTAGAAGAAAGAAAATTGTTATCCTTATATTAGGAAACAATTCCTTTACTTCTTATAGGGTTAAGAAGAAGGTGCCCCCTCGCCGTCGTCGCTCGCTCGCTCGGCCTTGTCCTCGAATTCAGATTCAGATTCAGATTCAGATTTGGCAAATGATTGATTGATAATTTTTTGGACAAAATTTATTTAATCAATCTTGTTAATCGAATAAATCCTGTTAATTTATTTTTTTTCTCTTATAAAATAATTTAAAATGTTAGTTAAATAACAGAATTAATTTCGACGCAATGGAATTTATTTGAAATTCGCGTGCAACGGTAATAACGATCCGAAGAGATTGCCAATATATGGATGACATTCTGATAATAAGCAAGTCATTGTATGCCTATATGTGGATGACATGCTGATATTGAGCAAGAACATTGACAATGTAAAAGCTACTAAGCGTATGCTCGCTAGAAAGTTTGATATGAAGGTGCTAGTGTTGCTGATGTGATATTGGGAATTAAGATTCTCAAAACTCCTAATGGTCTAGCATCATCTCAGACTCATTATATTCAAAAGGAACTTGAAAAATTCCAGTATTTTACTTTTAAAAGGGCAAAGACCCCAATTGATGTGAACATTCATCTTGCAAAGAATAAAAGTAAATGTCAGTCTCTATTGGACTATGCCAGAGTATTGGGAAGTTTGATGTATGTCATGAATTTTACACGACCAGACATAGCTTGCGGTATTAGTAAACTAAGTCGATACACAATTAATCTCAATCAAAATCATTGATTGATAATGAAAAGAGTTTTGGGATACTTAGATGACACTCAGAACTATGTTTGGCCTTACAATAAATATTGAGCAGTTCTTGAAGGATATAGTAAATGCAAATTATATAACTGGGTCAACTGAAACAAAATCCACAAGTGGATACGCTTTCACTATTGTTGGAGTAATATCTTGTTGATTATCCAAAAAATATGTATAGTTGGCTCTACAATGGAGTCTAAATTCATTGCCTTAGACAAGACAGGTTAAAAAGCTAAATGACACTGAAATTTCTTAGAAGATATTCAATTTTGGTCCAAACCAATGGCCCCTATATACATACGTTGTGATAGTCAAGCTGCAATCGATAAGGCTGGCGTTATGTATAACGGGAAGTCTCGTCACATAAGACAAAAACATATTTCTATTAGACAACTACTCTCTAGTGAAATTATCAAAATTAACTATGTAAAGTCAAAGCATAATGTGTTAGATGAAGTTTCAAAAGGCCTAACTAGAGATGGAGTTGAAGGATCATCGACGGGAATGAGACTATGGCCGAGAAAAACTCATTGTGGCGGTAACTCTACCTAGAAGACAGGAGATTCCAACATTGTCAAAAATTATTTAATGGTCCATTCTCATGATGAGACAATGTTTAGTAACCAGGATAAAGGCATTAGGACTTTTTAATGGTTTCTATGTTTGATACATGGTATACCAACTAGTGTATCTATGGCATAACACATTTAGAAACCACCTATGTGAGTGTGAAGTGTAAGCAGCTTGAAGGAGAATCCGGTAAGGCCAGTTTTCAAGCACTTACTAACCAAGATATGATCATGGCTGAAACGAACAAAACAATGAGAACTAATAACAGTTTAAGTGTTGATTGTGTGACTATTTTTGTGTATATATATACCAATGCTCAATGGTTCAAAGATATCAAATCTACCGATTGACTGAGTATATCCGATATATGTTCACTATGGAAAGTTTAAACGAAAACCTACTTATCCAAATGCGATTAATCCTTACTTACAAGACACACAAGTTTTTCATGCATATATTTTAACAATAGCCATTTCCCATTCATGTGGGGAATTGTTGGGTTTTAGCAAAATGTGAATGAGAAAAGAGAAGAGAATATGAAAAAGTGGGGGAACCCATTTTGGAGGGATAAATGAAAAATCATTTGCAAAGTTTCAAATGAAAAGTCATTTCTCTAATATCGGAAGAAGAAAGGAAATTGTTGTCCTTATATTAGGAAACACTTCCTTTAGTTCTTAAAGGGTTAAGAAGAAGGTGCCCCTCATGCCGTCGTCACTCGCTCGCTCAGCCTTGACCATTCGAATTTAGATTTGAATTTTGATTTTGATTTGGTAAATGATTTGATTTATTGATAAATTTTGTCTTTAATCAATCTTGTTAATCGAATAAATCCTGTTAATTGATTATTTTCTCTTGTAAATTAATTAAGTATATTAGTTAAATAACATAATTAATTTTGGCGCCACAAAATTTATTTGAAATTCACGTGCAACGATAATCATGATTTGAAGCGACATGTTACTTAGGAAAAGTCGTTATTTTTCCCAAAAGACACAACATTTCTGGATAAAAGGGGCCTGAACAGATTTGTCTGAACAAACACGCTTCTTGCTAAAAATGGTTGTCAATTACTGAAAGTTTTTCCTCTCTGCATAAATTTTCTCTCATAAACAAAATTGTTGATCAGCTAAGTCTGTGTGTGCTGTTGTTACTGTTCTTGCGTTCGCTGAAGTTATTGAAGTTTGAGGTACCGCTACTTCTTTAACAGGTTAATCTGTTTTATCTTGGAAGAAATTAATCTGCAATATCGGGTACAGTGAGGGGATTAAATTTCTAAAGAACACAGTGATTATCGTGGACCAGAGATTAAATGTTTTCCTTCTATTAATCTTACTTGTGTTTCTGTAATTTTTGATTAACCTTAATAAAAGAGATAACATGAAATTCAAACCTGGAAAGAGGACCATGCGTTTGATAATTAAACAACTTCTAAAAAGGGGAGATCCGAATCAACAAATGCTTTGGTAAAAGAACCTTCTAGTTCCTTTTGATGGTCAAGAAGTTGGTAGGCCGAATGAACATCTCGAACGAGATATGTCAAGGAAGTATACATATGATAACTCTCTTGATAGTGGCTCTCCTAAATAGAAAATTGATTTGGAGTCCTTTGAAGACTGGTTTGTTGCTGATTTTTCCATGGAACTTATGGATAATGAAGATCTATATCTTAATATATCAGCAATTTTAATGAATTCTTTTAAAATACTTCCCTACACTAAGCATGGAAAATTAACCAGGGAGTTCAATGGTCAACAAAATTATGAGTCAATTTCCATTTGAACCTGCTGCTCAATTTCTTACAGTAATAATTCCCACAACTATTATGAGTCGATTTCAATTGAAAAGAATTTCTTCATCCTCAACTTTGAGATTATTACTCAAAATATTCTCTTAAAAGAGATTATACTCAAAACTTCTCATTACTCATTTGGAAATCAAAGTTTCCTCCTTATTTTAAATGAAACATAATTTTCTTTTGGGAATACTTAGTTCGCATATATTCATTTTGAAAAGGGAAAATGCACAATTACCCCCTCAACCTATAGTTGAAATATCAGAGACACACTTATACTATACTAAGGTCCTATTACCCCCCTGAACTGATTTTATAAGTAATTTTCTACCCATTTTTGGCTTACGTGTCACTAGCTTGAAAATAAAAGTCAACCAACGGTTGGCCCACAAGATAGTGCCATATAGGCTGAAAAGGGGTAGAAAATTATTATAAAAATTTGTTCAGGGGGGTAATAGGACCTTAGTATAGTATAAGTATGTGTATGAGATATCGGGCATAGGTTGAGGGGGTACTTGTGCATTATCCCTTTTGAAAAAATTAAACTCTAGTATCACCATCCTCATACTCAAGTACTTAAGTCTTCAAAAATGTTTTAAAAGATTGTAAAACAATTCTCGAATTGTCTGAAAAGAACTCTTAAAACATTGCACGTAACTCTACCTTGAATTTAAATTATGAATTCAATGGTCATGATTCATGTTATGAATAATCTCTTGATATTTAAATGTAGTTTAGAGTAGTTAGAATCTGAAAAGAGTAAAGATATACTTTCAAAGAACTCAGGCGGGATAACTGACATAACATTAGGCGGACAGGCAATTCTAGAGCACTGAGTGGAGCGGGGTGTAGCCCCTAAACTACATACCATATTTACTGGTGCATGTTGGCGCAGCGTGCCAGATCCTGCTCAAAATTTTTTCAACGAATTTTCTTCTTTGATTTTAGGCCCTAATTCACCTAGAATTGAATGATTTCTTCCAAACTCTCCTAAATTCGAATACCCAACATTAGTAAACAAAAATTCACACATCAACAACCCTCAAACTCCTATTCATCTTAACAAACTATCAAAATCTCAATAATCAAGATTTACAAATGAAATTTCAAGACCTAATAAAAAATCTCAATACGTGGATTACCATAGACGAAATTAACTCATGAAACTCGTGATTGAGATGTGGTTGAACGAATCCATCACTATGAAACTTACGTACTTCTTACGAATCAAACCCTTTGGCAAAATTCCTCGACAAATTTCAATAATTTTGACGAATGCCTAAACCCTTCCCTCATTTCTCTTCTTGAACTCCTCTTAAAACCTTAAGAGTATTTCAAGATTGTGAATACTGAACCAAATAATTTTAGATCCCTAAAATATTATTAAAAATGCTTAAAGTTGATGGGGTAAGGAAAAGACGTAAATACCCCTCATTAATTCGAAGTAAATTTCATTAACTGAAGTAGATAACTTAAAACGAGCATATATCCCTCAGGTGAACTCAAAATGTAGCAAACTAGGTGTTTTTGGAAAGAGGATTCAAATAACTTTCATTGGATATCTTATAGTCAACCTATCTTTTCACGCCCCGAGCCTATACCCTGAACGCAGCTGACACTCTAGAACCATAATTGGCCCAAGCGAACCCTTAGCCTGACTTACTACTTAGTAGAAGACTCACCAAACATGAAATAGTCTCAGAAGATAAACTAATACAATAAACTCAGAATGTATTAAAAGAGACATTTACTAGACAATGAGGCAACTCAAGCCGAAGGCATTAACAATTGAAAATAAAAAGACTCATGAACTACTGTCTATCTATCTATAAAGCCCCTAATAATATGAGAGATATTGGGATAAGACTTTGATATTCCTAGAAACTGTAATAACTGAAACATAACAAATAGGGATCCTGAAGAAAGCAATCAGGCTCACCAGTAACTTTGATGCTCAAAAGGATCAACGTAGCGCTAAATATTGATCCTGGTTACCTGTCTCTTCATCATAAAAGATACAGGTCAAATGACGTAAGTACATGAAATTTACGAGCTCGTGAGGAGAATTCTAAAACAAGGCATAAGTTTGAAAGGGAACTGAAAAAACTTACTTCGTCTTAACTCAACTCAAATCAACTCATTTTAGTAGAAAGAAGTAATAAAGATGCAATATAAAAAATTAAAACATGTCGATAACATCTTTAGTGTTTTGAAAAATACAATAGTAAGTTAGGTTTGAATATGAAAATACAAGTAACTCTGTGAGAGATTCTCTAACCCACAACAATCACTATGAAGTATTTTCATGATACAATGCCTTGTCCAGGTAGAATTGTCCTATACGTTGCCCGGCTATAGGACTACTCACTATGTGGATCCACTAGTTCATTCTAAAAATCATTAATGAATTATATAAAATGTATGATCCTTTTTACCAACGTTGGCTACACGGTTTATGGGGACTTTGAGTTATCTGAACTCTTCTTCACATTGATGCTCAATACTACTCCAAAATGTAGCTAACTCATATCACTATAATAAAAACAACTTTTAGCATCAATAAATGTTGACATTAATAGAGAATTCTAACATTTTTACTTGTATTAATTAAGTGTAATTAGAACCAATGTTGCTAAAGGCTTTAGAGACATGTTCAAAAAATATTAATTGCCGCTAAAAATGCATCTTTAGCGACAATTAAGAATTAACTGCCGCTAATGATCATTTTTATGTAGTGTACTATTAAGAACATTAATTTCTCTGTGGTTTGAGATTATTACTCAAAAATCTATCTCTTAAACGAGATGGTACTCAGAACTACTCATGAAAACTATTTTGGAATTCGGTGTTTCCTCTTAACTTGAATGTAAAACATTTACTCTTTTGAAATACTTAGGTCCCATATATCATTTAAAAGAATGAATTTATCTTTATTCTTCCTTAAACTCAATGCTTAAGTCTTAAACAAGTTTAGAATATTTGTAAAGACTTCTTAAAAGGACTCGAATAACTATGAAGACTTGATTCTTAACTCTATGCTTAATTTGAATTAGGATTCAAGGTTATGGTTTCGATAGGAAGGATATCATGATGACTAAAAGTGTTTTTAGATAGTTAATCATGAGAAATGGTCGAAAATCATTGCTAGGGGAGCAAGTCCACGATGTGATGATGAATTTAAATATTTGGTTGTGAAATAATTTTAAAAAGTGGAGTCTTAGTCCTCTTTGCAATGTTTTTCACCAGGGGAGAAAGTTTGCAACATGGACTTGCGTGCCACATTCTGCCTGAATTTCGTCTTCATCGATTTGAACCCCAATTAACCTACAATCTAATGGTTTCTTCCCCAATCACATAGAATAGAATACCCAACAGTAGTACAAAATAATCTACTAAAAGATAACCTTAAAACTCATACGGTTATCTCAATACCTTATTAAAACCTCAACAATAAAGAATATGAAATAAATCTTCAATGAAACTCATAAAGAACTCAAATCCTTTGCGCGTAGGTGAAAGAACTTAAGCTTAAACAATCATGATTGGTGTGTGTGTAAACGAACCCAATTTTATGTGAACTCACATACCTCTTTAGGGAACAACCCTTGGTGAAACGATTTTTAATTTCGCAACAAATATCCAAGAACGACTTGACTTTTCTCCTATTGAACTCCTTCCTCTAAAATCCCACCGTAATTTTAGATTGTGTAAACTAGACCAAATCGGCTTAGACCCCCAATTTAATTACTAAAAACATTATAAGTTAAAGGGGTAAGTAAAATACCAAGATACCCGTCATAAATTTCGGTAACTTTCCTTAATTGAACAAACTAACTTTAAACAGACACATCTCCCTCATACAAACTAGAAACATATCTATCTCGGTGGCGTTTTAAAGAGGATTAAAAAGATTTCATTTTATCTCTTATGGCTTCCTAACTAATCATGTAATAAAAGTTATGGTCATTTGAAGTTGACTCAAAACTCACAACTTATGCATAACTTGCAAAATTCTCAATTTAGCTTTTCCAAATTAGTTCTTTCTAATAAATCTAACTATTTCCAAGACGGGATGCTTCAATTTAAGCCTTAAAGAATTTAACCAGTAACTCAGTCGGACATATTAGTAGGCAAAAGTCAGTCACATAGTTAGTAAGACATATAAGTAAGTTACATTAATTAGTTATTAACAACTAGATAGGAATGACAATACAAGCAGAAATGGAACACAAAATAAGATCTCGTAGATGAACATAGTAAAAGTGTGAGTACCTATGACCGGATATGAGTGAATCCAGAAAGAATAATGGAGACGAGCTAGTTTACGTCTGATAAACTAGGATTTTTGTTTGTGAGATGAACGAAAGTAACAAGTATAAGGGATTTTTCTCTAGGATTTTAGAGACTTTATTTATGGGTAAATTGGATGAGTGAATGGGTTATGTGCAGGTTTTTAAATTTGGGTAAAAAAATTTGTCAACTCAGATTGTGGTGTAGGATTGCACCACGCGTACATAATTAGTGTTCGATTAGTTGAAGGGGAAAATGTCCACTAATTATTTAAAGGCAGGAACTCTGATGGACGATAAGTATGTCGTAGGGCATTGACAAATCATTTTCAAAAGTTTGAGGGCATATTTGTACTTTTATCCAATTTTAGAAATTGGGATTCAAATCCCAACAAAGGACAAAAAAGTTGTTATGTGTTCCCATCTACATAACCAATTGACATGGACGTTGAAGATTTACAGGCTTGCAACACACTATAAAAACTAATAGCATCAAGACATACAATGAAATCCTAGCACTAACATTAGCAACCCCACAAATAAAATAGGCATCAATAAGGGATGTGACTAATGGATTAGAATCATGATGAAGCTCATAAATGCAAACAATAATAGGTAGCTTGCTGCTCAAAGCATCATGCGTTAGCGATGTTTTGGAAAAGAGTTGCACTTCAAAGGACATACTCTTAATAGTTTACTCTAATACAATCATTATTAACCAAAACATTTTGCATAAGAAAGGACTACACCCACAAAGATGTAATTTGGATATTCACCCTAATTCAAGCATTACTACTAGAGATTATGTCTAAAACAAGGAAAATAGAAACATCCCGCACTAGCAAAATTCAAGAAGGGTCACGCCTCAAAAAATGTAATGTGAACAGTTTTCCCTTAATGTAAGCATTAGTAATTAAAGCTTTCCGCATTAACACTAGTAATTGAAAATCCACACATTATTTTAAAACCAACGTACATAACAAGACAAATCTTTCACAAAAATAATACAAAATGCAAGTTTTATATTCTAGTTTTGACTGGTAAAGTTAACATCTTAAAACATAATAAACTCTAGTAATATAACAACCAAATCCTCAAAATAAATATTTTCCGTTTACATCCATATATGACATACATATATGACATATGTATACCACTAACATCTTCATCTATTTCTTGTTTTCAGGGGCAGCATGGGGAAAACCATAAGGTGACACAATAGTTATCCTACAAAACACAAATAAATTTTCAGTTTTGAAACAAGTTATGCAGAATTAGTGATGTAGATATTAATTATAGGTACTCTTTGACCTTCGTAATGTGAAGAAATGGAATATATATGTATATAGTAGCAATATACCAATTAACAATTTGAAGATTCTCAGTAGTTTGATTAGTTGGTTATTTTTAATTTTCACCTTGCTGATAAGGGTTATTCGAGAATTAACGATCAATCCTGAAATGATTAACAAGGTAGAAGGATAATACAAATACGTACGAAAGAAGAAATAAATATATTATAATACCTTAAAAAGTTGTAGAGAAAGGATTTAAAAATATTAATTAATGTTGTATGAATTTTCCAAATTGACATATATTAGAAAGAGAACTCAAAGTTTAAAAGATAATCAATAAAAAGACCGTCATAGTAGACTAGAGGAAAGAAATCGTTTTCAAGCTATTCAAAAGAAGTTCTTTGCAAATTTATTTATAAATTTTATATTCTTTTGACGAGAAATCTTTATTTTTACACCTATGATATATATTTTTATTATTTTTATATAAAAAAAAACTAAAAGGACGGATAATTTTCCATTAATCAAATTATTAAAAAGCTATTGCCAAAAAAAAAAAGGACAAGAAATTTCATTTTTTCATTACCTCTAGAGAGAGTACTAAAAAAATACATTATAACAAACTTGATTGTGAAGTTATATGATTTTTAGATTTAATATGACAATGTCAATTACTAATTTGGTTCATAATTAGGAATGTAATTTAATAAAGACTCTTTAAATAAAAACATTTCTTGCAATTCATTTGTTGAACTTCAAGATTAATCGAGAACAAAAGATAATATTTCACCTTCTTGATTTTCTAAAATGAAGTTTATAACTTAAAAACTTTATTAGGCGTACATACATAAAAAAAAATTTATATTTGAAAAAAATAATAAAAAATCAACAGAAATATTTGAATGTAAAATGATATTACGTTTAGATACGCATGAAGTTTTGTAAAAAAATAAAAAAATAGATGAACGCTAACCTCTCTTGTCGTTTGTCCAAGAATCTAATTGAGCTCGTTGCCAAATGTACATTTATACATGTAAAAAAAATCTATATATTAAAATAATTTAAAAATGAACAAAACATTAATCAAATTTTAATTCCAAAGGAGAAAGGAAAGAAAATGTTTAACCTTCGCTTAAGGTTTTCAAAACCATTTGTTGTTTTGAAGATTCAGCAAACTTTAAATCGCAATTATATATAACTAATTCAAAAGTAAGGAAACTAGATCAATAATAAAAACCTTGTCACTACGGACATCAAAAACTGCAATTGTTTCATTGTAAAAAATACAAAGAGGTGCAAATTTTATGTCGCCATATCTCGAAGGGCGAACCCTAATGAATAAAATCAACACAAAAATCAATTGATGAGTACTTTCATTATCGAAAGCATTAACCGAGTTAATTCAAACGTTATATGTATTTGCCAATTTTCTTGTATATTTTAAATTTTTTGATGATGTAACACATAAGAGGTCTTCATTTTTCAAACATAATAAATGTAAGAAAATATGTTTTTTATATAACTTATAAGACAACTATTGCTAAATTTTTTTAATTTAATTTTTTTAAAGAGTAAGAGATCTCATTTCCTCAAAATTTTATCGGGAGAACTTTCAAAAAAACACTAATACAGTGATTACGACATATTATTCACGTCTTTCCTTTATTTATTCTTCTAGAGGGAGAAGTTAATTCCTAATTAAAAATTAAATTAATTAATTATTCCCATGAAGGAACAACACTTGTCATAATTCTTTTTTGGTAAAGATTACCCTTTATATTTCATACAAATTACTCTATATCTTTTCAAACTATTTACTCATACATTGGAGTTAGGATAAATTTGGAGAAAAAAATTGAACGTTATGGTAAACTAGATTTGAGAGGTTAAGTAGCCATTTTTTTATTAAAAAACTATGATGTTGGACAAATAAATTGTTAGAAAAGGGTATTAAGAAGTAGTAATTGAATTTGAATATCTTTTAAATAACTTGAAAACATAGAAATTTTGGGAGTGAAAAAAATTCACCTCTCTTTTGGATTCACCAAAACATCAAGCATAAAGTATTTCCTTGCCAAATCTAGATCTGTATGCAACAAAAGCCAACACATTGTTAAAATAATTTTAAAATGAGAAAAATACTAATCAAATTTAATTTACAAACGAGAAGGGAATTGATTAACCTCCACTTAATGGTACTATGAAAAATCTATTTTAGATGAACATGCATGCATTTCCACAAACATAAGAATATTTGCTCCCCACATTTACAACAAATAATTCAAAAATCACAATTATGTGTAATTAATTCGACAATGAAACAAAACGAATTAAAATGTCATTTGATTAGTCAAAACCTTCTCAATGAATACATCATAAAATGCAATCTTCCCATTGTAGAAAATAATCAAGGGTGCAACTTTAATGTCATTTTCAGACTCATGGTCAAGCATGATAAACACAAATATAATAAATTATTGTTATTTTTTTATGAGAGGTTTTCATTTATATTTTTTTAACAATTGAGAGATATTCAATTTTCTTACACATAATAGATCTGAAAGAATTAAATTCTTCTACTCCAATTATAAAAGAACTTCACCCAAATTTTTTTTATAAAATGGCAAGAAATCACTTTTCCTCATATATCTAGGGAGAGAGGATGATTGGTGGGTAGTTTGAAGGACGAATGCCGGAGGGCAACTTTTTAGAGCGGGCTCTCTGTGAGGTATTTTTTGTGTTTATGTCTGTATTTGTTCTGTAGTTGGATCAGCCCTTTTGCTTAGTATGTCGAGGGTGGATTAATGAATGACAGCTTTAGCTCTATTGACAGAGGCCCCGCCTAAAGTTATGACCCTTGCTTCAAGCTCTATTATGATAATTATCTTATTTATCATAACCCTGTTATGATAATTATCCAATTTATCATGTTATAATTTATATTTACATATCCCTGTTACATTAAAAATGTTTGTGTAATGAAGACTAATGTAACTATATACGTAGTTTCGATATAAAATAATATTATCTATTTTAACTAAAAGGGAATTATGTTTGTCACAAAGATTATCTTCAAATCTCTTAAAATTATCTTCTATATCTTCTCGGCAAACTGAATGATCATTTATTGAAGTTAAGATTAATTTGGAGAAAGATAATTAAGATCCTTTTAGTTTTTAAAAGTGAAGCTTATGATAAAATTAATTGAAAGGCTAAGTAACCATTCCACATTAAAAAAATAAGGGTGATATTTGACAAAACAAAATGTATCTATTTATTCAATTTGAAAAAAAAGAAAAATGAAAGTGGAATATTTTTAGCTAAGGGAGGAGTTTTTCTTCGACAATGGTAGATCTACATGCAACAAAAATAAACGCACTGAATAATTTGAAAATGAATAAAATGTTATACAAATTTAATTTTAATAGGAAAAGTTAAAGAAAAAAAATGTTTAACCTCCATTGTTTGACGCAAAGATATCATTAGCTATTGACAATTTTTCAAATTTTAGAATTTCATTTGCCTACATTCACAATAAATATTAACAAAAATCACATGAGGCCAAATAATAATTAAGAGAAAATAGATCCAATGACATTTGATTAATAAAAACCTTATCATTGGAGACATTGATTTTTGTAAGCGATCCATTGTAAGAAATAGCTAAAGGTGCGATTCTCAAGCCATTTTCCGAGCCACCACAATGCCTAATAAATAAAATCAACATTTTCATCATCTAAAGTATTAATTGAGTTAATATAGAAGTTATATATGTTTTTCAATTTTTTTTTACATTTTAATATTTTATGTTCTTATTACTAGAAATCTTCATTTTTAACATACAAAATATTTCCATTTTTTCACATAAGAAATCAAAAAAAATTCTTTTAAATATTTAGACAGCTATTTTCAAAATAAAATTTATAAAAGGGAAAAAAGATTACATTTTTTCAAATTTCTAAAGAAAAAGATTTGAAAGGAACCCTAACCTGACATTTTAGATCCTTAAAAAACGCATAAATACACTAATCATGATAAATTCTTTATTCCGTTCTTGTATTTATTCTTCTTGACTTTAAGTACTCTATTTAAAAAACAGACATGAACTTGTCTTAACTATTCTTGGTAAAGATTGCCCGTTATATTTTCATACAAATTAATCATCATCTTTTAAAACTATCATTTATTGAAGTTCAAATTAATTTTGGAGAAATTTTTTTAATGTTATGGTAAACTAGATTTGAGAGGTTAAGAAGGTGTTCAAACATATTTAAGAAATGTGTAATGTTTGAACACAAAAAATCGATCCTTACAAGATATAACAAGAACAATGCTTTTGGATAGAAGTTAACTAGATCACTCTTGGGCAAAAGAGTGAGCATTGCATGTCACATTCTTAATAGGTGCTTAATTAGACCTTTACTGAAGAAGACTCCCTATGAACTTAAGCAGAATTTTGATAACGATAATAGTCAACAAGATACACAACTTGTGTTTTAGATGATGCCCATTGAAACTTTGTTATCTTCGAGAACTTTCAAAGAATTGTTAGTTTTCATTTGACTAGGCTTGATTTCCATTTTAACCAGTGCTGGAGGCTTTGCCAATAAAACCTTCATTTGCTTCATTTCACCCTCTTTTAATTGTACATCATAAAACTTAAGCGTGCTCAGATTATTAAATATGATGTATGAGAAGCTTGTCGGAATCTCATCAACAACCTCCTGGGCACAGGTTCGAATATTTCCCATCAATACCCTCTAAGGAAAATCAAGAAAAAATCATCAAATTCATTACATACAAATACAAAAGCATGGAAAGTATATAGATAAAAATAAATATTATGACACCCTCAATTTTAATTTCTTCCAAATTGGGAGAGTTACGTATCATGCAAAAGTAAACGAACGCTCAAAAAAATCTCCAAGACTAATCAAAGGTATGAATACACGATTCAGACAGTTAAGAGCAGAAGGAAGCTTTGTTGGTATATATTCAGTTGATCCAATATCGACCTATGAATAAAAAGATAAAGATCAACATGCCAAAAATAGAAGTACATGTATGAAAATACAAGTGAAATGAAGCAATATTACATCAAAATGATCCCAGCTGAAATACTCAAGAGCAGGAATAGACGAAAAAATATTGTCAAAATGGCCTCTTTCCTCTAGAACTAATTATGTAGGCTCATACAGAATATTGGAAATAAGAGGTACATTTTCTTGATACATAAACTGTATATCGCCACGAAAGACAAATGATCTTAGCTTAGGAGCAATAATACTCAGGAGGTACGAATTGTCTATGTATTTTAGAACCAAATCCTCAAGCAATGAGCAATTAGAGATCAAACTTTCAAACGTATCAGAAGATAATGTTACAAATTCTAATTTTAGGCTAATCAACTTATTAAATACATGAAAGAAGCGTGGGAGATGGATATTGAATGAAATGTTTGTGGATAAGTAAATTGATGTTTAAGGACGAAATGTTGAATGAAATGTTTGTGGAGAAAATGTATCAAACGATATACATTAGGATATACTTGTAGACTACTAATGTCAAGGGTAACTTTCAATGTTATTTCTATATGAAACCTGAAGAAACAATCGAGAAAAATCCAATAGTAGGGTATGTCAAGTCCTCTGGTGTTTCCCAGACCTTTTGATCAAATTTCACCTCTGCAATTCTACAGCAACTATATCGCCAATCCTCAGAAAATGTACTAGTTCTTACAACATCTAAAAAAGACAACTTATTTAGAATGTCATCGATTAAATGAATGGGAAGGTTGTAGTTGCTAATGAGAAGGTAAATTTAGTCTCTGTTCATCTAGAGGCATGATAATCTGTAGAAAATAAACAAGAATACCATTGGCAAGGTCCGCGTATACGCTACACAAACACCAAACAAATGTTCATCGCCTTATTCAATAAACATGTCACAACTCTAATAAAAAAAGATGAGGTTCATAATTTGTAAATGTCATTTGCTTTTATTTCTTAAATTTGCAACTCTTGATGTAAAATTATCTGGCTTAGGTTAAATCAAACACATAAAAGTATTTTTGTATATAATTTTAAGAGAACTTAGAAGTTTAAATTAGTGATGCTATGCTTGTTGTACTATAAAATTATAGTATTGAGTTCTTACTTCAAAACACTATATGAATGACACGTGTTTATCGTAGCATTATAAATTAATCGATAACAATTGAAACTTTCTTCGACACTAACGGAGTCATTTGGTAGTATATATAAAAATAGTATTTGTATTAAATTTTTTTATAATGGTTGACTGTAAATTAAACTTAGGTACAACTAATATTAGTATTACAATTAACATTTTTTTTTGGATATATGACCCTTAACATTTGTGCTACAAGAAACTGAAAATAATAATTTAGTTAATTACATACTTAATTTCAATATTTTAGTGAAAGAGAATAAAAAACTACATCATGAAATTTTAATTTATGTATAAGCTATTCATAAGAACACCAACATCATGTGAAATAATATTATTTTTTTAATGCAAATATTCATATCCAAACACTTAATTAAACCTAAAACCGTCAAGAGTTGAATGAGAAATCAGATTCCTATAAATTAAAAAAAAAGTTGATAATTGAACAAGGTGATAATCATTATTTAAGACTAAGCCATAAGTCCATATGCCTTTAATCTACGTTTTCTCAATATAGCATAATTATTTCTTAATAGTGTAATTATTAGAAAAACTACACTTTTCTTAATAGTGTAATTATTTGAAAACTACAATCTTAAGAGGATAAAGGTGTGAGATAACTTAATTTTCTTGCTACAATTACACAATGTATCATAGTATACTATAGTTCTTTTTTTTAAAAAAAATATTACTGTTATTATTGTTGATTTAGTTAGGGTTTCTTCAGAGGGTGGCTCAATGCCTTTAAACATGAGGCATATGCCTTAGGCCTACAACATCGAAAGGCCTTATTTTTTTTGTATAAATAAATTTATCTTATGATTTTTGTAGCAAAAACAAAGAATTTTTAATTTGTTTCCGAACTTATTTTTATGGATCAATTTTTAAATTTAACTTCCACATGGTATGTTTAAGATCATAAAATATAATTCTATTTTTATCAAAGGAGAGAATAACTTGAATCTCACGTCAAAGAAGTAATAAAAATTTATGCCTCCAACTTATTTTTTGCTTTAGACCACTAAATATATTGAACCGCCACTGAGTTTATTTATTAATTATGTGTACTAACTAATGGTAAAATTTTCAATTAAAAAAAGACATATGTTGAATATTGATTAATGTTTTCTTATTCATATTTTTTAGTTGTTATTTGCTTTCAACACTCTCTACATCACCTTAAAACAAAAAAAGGTGTATTTATTACATTCAAATATTACTAGGATGTATTAAAACATGTAAAGAAAATGTTTGTCCTTAAAATTTCGATCATAATTCAAAAGAGTATTTATGCCTTTTTTTTTAAAAAAGAAACAATACGTAAAAACTTGACTATGTTTTTCCATAACTTTTTTTTTGGAATTCGTGGGTTCTAGGACTAAATAAGAATCATTCTCTTTCTTTTAGTTAGATTCCTAACATGATGTATTGAATCTATCAAAAAAATATTGTTGTAGTTTATTAAATGTCCATTCTTAACACATTTTTCTTTCTTCAATCTTAATAGTGTTTGTATATATTCTTATGTCATAATAGAACTTAAAAACCATTGTCTATAACAAGCAAAAATGAGCTTAAAAATTAAGTACTTCAGGTGCACAAATAAACTTAAATGAAATAAGGGTTTTAGCTACATTCAAACCCTAGTTTTTTGAGTGATTTCTCTAACACAAGGATAACTCTACACTCATTAAGAATGCGCTGTTAATTATATTTTTTTTTATTTTTGGAGATAGATTTACATGTATATGCACCCACACATATGAATATGGTTAACACTACAAAAAATAGTGTTTAGCGATGGATATTAGCGACGAAACCAATTCTATCGCTATATAACAACGGATTACCAATGAATAAGTCATTTTATTGAAAAAAATAGAATTTTTTTTTTGAGTTATAACATAGAAATGGATTGGCAAAGGAATATGCTTTTTGTCGCAAAATAATAGCAGGAAACTTTGGCACCTTAAATTTCGATACGAATTTTCCAACAAAGTAGGTGTTAAAAATTTAATAATATATTGTGACAGAATGAGTGACGAAAAAGTTGTGCTCGAATTCTAAATATATTTTTATGGAATTTAAATTATGTAATAATAGAAATTTTTGTCTCTACAATTTAATGTAGATAATTATATTTGTTTGTAGCGACGGATGTCATAGTCCGTCGCTAAGTTGTTGCTAGTTTATTTACCAAATCACACTCTTCAGTCCATAGAAAATACAAAAAGAAAACAAAAGACTACAATCCCTAAAAAATAAAGTTTTCTAGCAAGAGCAGCGGTTGAGAGATTCTTCCATCTATTAGGTATTCCTCTCGTCCCTTCTCCTTTTGATTTCTCCGTTCTCCTTATACTTTCAATTGCTCCTATCTAAGGTCAAAGGTGAAATTGCTCTTTTGTCCTTCATCTTTAATTGAAAGGTGAGGTTCTACTTTTGGTAATTTCTCTTTTTTCATCTGTTCGGTGAGCTTCTAGTGCGGTGAAGAGGAGGATGTTGACTTTTATTTGGTGAAAAATAACTCGGGGAACAGGATGGGGTTATCAGGGAAGACCATTAGTATTCTGGAAACTTTCTTTGATACGTGATGTTAAGTAATGATATACACTTAATGATATTCTTGTATTTATTTATTGTATATTCTCTTTTGACTTGCCCTTTTAGTTGCTACCCTTTTTTCAAAACAACAACTAGTTTAAAAGCCTTGAGTTTTTCTTAGAACACTTAATGATAGTGTATTCAAATAAAGAGTATATTAAATAGTTCCTTACAGATTTGATGCTTATTTGGTTTTACATTACTTTTTTTCTACATAGAACTTTTGCTATTTTCTTACACAACTTCTTTTTACTTCCTTTTTTTGAACATGTGCTATGTGTTAGGTTGTTGGGTTTAACAGAGAATCCGTTATTTTAACTTATCAGGAAAAAAGAGGAAGAATTAACTTATCATTTTGCTCCACTTATTCCTCCTTATCTTGTGCCTGGTCATCTTCTGCCTCATCATCTTCAGCCACTTTGGCTATATCATCGACAACATCATTATCATCTACTACATCAGCAGGTACTAGGTCTATTATTTTTGAATGCTTGGCATAATATTCACTTAATCATTCCCCACGAAAACGAAATTTCAAGAATCCTGTATTTCATTCATGCAACTTTATACATGAGATCAACTCACCAAGCTCTTCATCAACCTGAAAAAGATAAAATAATATAGCTTTTGAAGAATGACATGGATTTGCATAATATCTCAAAACAACTAGTTATAGTTAATACACTTTGAATAACAATTACCTCTTCTTCTTGCTCCTCAACTGGAGGAACCCAAAGTGGCCTGCCTATAGAGCAATTTATTCTCCTAGATTTATGCATTCGTTGGTAGGGAAAATTTCTAGTTCCATCTGTTGGTAGACCTTGTTCTTCTAGTTCTTCCATTAATTTTGATACAATCATTTTACCAACACTTTTTGGTTTCAAGGCACTGTGTTCAGGAAATTTGATTACTTTCCTCAGTCTCTCCTTAATATGTATGTAATCATACTCGGATATTTTCCTAAGAATTGAAGGTCATTCAATGAGTAAGGTTTTTAAAAGCTTCCGGTGGTGCATCCTCCACTCTTCATAACATCTTTTCTTAAAAGAGGTTTCCTTGGAATTGAAATATATACACCCTTGGGCATCAGGATCTAAAGGAGTTTTTCCCCTTCTTGGGACCCATCTTTTGCATCACCTGTGAGTCCATCTTCAGCACCATACCTGAATGTTACGACAAACTAAATCACATCTTATAGTGGAAAACCAAAGTCAGGAATTGAAGATGAACATCACCACAATAAACCTAGGGAAAAACAATGAATGTACAAAAAAACAATTGGAAAAATAACCAACCATTAAACATGAAATTAGGTCAAGGCGGTCTATTATAAGTAAAATTACCACGCCCACTATCTAGAAAAACTCAAAAATGTGAGCTTATTAACTAAAAAAGAAAAGAATAGATGTGATAATAATGTGCACCTGGAGGGTAAAAAGATCATGAATTAGAGGTTATCTAATCTTCCTATGACTATTCCACAAACCCTGAAATCATGGAAGTTTAATTTTCATAAAAATGGTTAGTTTCCTCAATAGTAAAACATACGGAATTATCAGCTTGCTGTTGTTGTTGTATCTTAGGTGCAATTTTGTCCTGTTTTAAACTTTTCGATATAATTTAAATGTTCTTTTAATGCGATTCAAGTGTCGTTTTAGAGAGAAACTACAGGTACTATTTTGGTGCAATTCAATTATTGTTCTTAGGTTTTTCTGGTGCAATTTTAATTGTTGTTTTGATATAATTCTAGTGTTTTTTACTGTGACTCTAGTGTAGTTAGTTTTGGTGCAACTCAATTCCGGTTTTAGTGAGAATTTATTGTTGTTTTTTAGTGTAATGTAACCTCGATCAAGTACTCTCCAGTATGATACATCATAAAAGCTTGATGTAGCATATTGAGGGTACCTGACTCAAGCTAGCTTCCAAAAGTCAATCGTCAGCATCTATTTAACATACTCAAGGCTATGTATTTCTCCGCACATAGAGTATAATAAATATTTGTATAGGTCTATCACTGATTAACTTAGCGAGTGTTGGGGTAGGGTGTTAGGGAGGGGGACTTCCGTGAATAGTTAGTTGTCATTGTCTTTGTGGTAGACTTCCCAATTAACATATAATTATTGACCATATACGTGCAACAAAGAGTCCAAACCCCATTCTTTCATAATGCTAATACTCTGGGAACTACTTTTGCTGGTGTGAGTATAATTATATGTTGCCAATACTCTGTGAGTATTATTGACCATGTGGGTGCAGTAGATAGTCCATCTTTTTGTAACAACACAGTTCTTTCATGCTTAAAAAGTTTGTGTATTTTCTGCATTTTCCTTCAAAATTTGGTTTGTTCCATATCTTTAATACTTTCTCATTTTCTCTACTTATTATAGGAAAAATATGAAGAAATATTAAAGGAAAAAACATTTTAAGAAACTGATATTGATCAATATGAAGCATAATACCAAGCTGCGGGGGATAAAAGAAAAGAAGAATATATTGTATTGGATTTGAAGCAAAATATTTCTTTGAGCAGAATCTTTGTGGCTCATCATCATTACAACCTCAATTTCTCAATAAACATCGACAACAAATATGGACGAGTTTGTAAAGAAAATGATGCATGCACTAACTAGTCATCTTGTATCTATTATTGTTGAGTAGGTGCAAGCATCGATTACTCCATTCGACAACCATCGACTGTGGCACCCATTCCTCCTGCTAGTGATGAGGATGAGGTTGTTACCTCAATTATAAGTTGATACCTCCACAACTTATGTTTTTGATAATGTCATACTTTTTCAAAACTACAAATTGCGCGTAGTAACATTTTGATGAACATAGGTTCTTTAAGAGTACTTGATAGTTTTCTTTGGGTAACTTTAACTAGAAATATGTGGTTTTAGAGTTTTGTGTTTATATATTATGAATCGTCTATGAGTATTATAATATATGAATATCTGTAAATTTTGGAGTATTTAGTAATGAATTTAATTTATTTCAGCAGTGCATATTTAAATAACCAAATCAAAGAAGTAGAAAAAAATTTTAGCAACAAATTTAGAAACAAAACTATATAAATATAATGACGAATCAGTCCGTTGCAAACATGTGGCGACGTTTTGTTACTATGACATTGCTAAACTTTTGACGAAACACCATTTTTCGTCATAGAATTATAAAATTAGAAATAAAATTATGTAAATATAATGATGACATAGTCCATCGCTAACATATGGCAACAAAAATGATTTGTCACAAGGGCGTCGTTAAACTTGTGACAGAACTCAGTTTTCGTCACTAAGAGCTTACCATCGAGCATAATAGCAACAGCCAACATTCCGTTGCTAATCCATCGCTAATCATGAGTAATTAAGGATTTTTATCATCTAGTGACGGATTGTGTCCGTCCCTAAACACTATTTTCTGTAGTGTCAGCCTCTCATAACAAGATAAAGTTACTTCATGAGTAAAAATCCTTAATTCAAGTTCCAGGATCTGATACGACATGTAAAAGCATAATCATTTATACTAATAAATAAATTAATATATATACATACCATGATTCTGAACGAGTGTATTTGAGGCAAAAAAATGAAATCAATCTCCCTTTGCCCTATCTTACGCTACTATGACTTTCGTGATTGAATAGAGTGGCGATAGTAACCCTAATTAACATAAAAGGACCAATTTATAGGATTTCACGGAAAACGTTATTTTTTTTATTATGCAACATGTAATCTAATAAAATGGTGAAATCTATTTAATTATTAAAATAAAATAAAACTTCTATGGTAAAACTAATTTATGATATGTAATCATCATATTAGTAATATTAGTAGTGAATGCTAAAAATAATTACCGTTTATAGCCAATCTTTTTATTTTATAGAAAAATGATAAATACACATGGCTCTCTAGAATTTGGTTGTAATATTAGGCATTTCTAGGCTAATCTTCACTTGCTATGTTAAATCGCGACTCATCCAATAGAGGATAACTATTTGGTAGTTTTTAATCAGTTTTTCTTGTACAAGTGAATTTGTTTCACTGATTGTTCTTCTATTTTAATCTTAGGCATTATTAGGGACGGTAATTGAGTGAATTGGATCAATTTTAGGTCAATCATAATGGGTCAAGAAAACAAACAAGTCAAGATCAAATCCGAACCGAATTTGATTGGTTCAATATCGATTGAGTTAAAATGGAATAGATAATGAGTCAAGATCCAACTCAACTCAATTTTTCGCTCTTATAAGTATTTAGTTTTCTTAAAATATTTTAGAACATAATAACATTATTGATAAATATATATATATATATATATATATATATATATATATATATATATATATATATGTACCCCTTCAACCTATGCCCTAAATCTCAAAGACACACTTATACTATACTAAGTCCCTATTACTCACTGAACTTATTCTATAAATAATTTTCTATCATTTTTCGGCATACGTGGCACTTGTTTGAAACAAGTCAACACGCGCTGGACACATAAAGAGAGTGTCACGTAGGCCAAAAAGGAGTAGAAAATTATTTATAAAATAATTTCAGGGTAATAGGACCTTACTATAGTATAAGTGTGTCTCTTAGATTTTGGGAATAGGTTGGGGAGGTACTTATGCATTTTCCCTATAAAAAACTCATACTACTACAAACCCTCAAACTTTTTCATGGTCTGCTAAAAAAATGGTAATTAAACAAGTGAAAATTAAATGCCTTACAACGTACAGAGCCATTTATATTTAGGAATTTAAATTTTTTTTTATAGACACTGGAAATAAACTCTTATATATATCACAAAATGTTTGGTCAAGAAAATTCAAATGAATATACCTTCGCCTCTTCTAGATTCGCCCTTACATAAAAGTGTCTAAAATATAGGAATTTTGTGTCTATAATACTGAAAAAATAATATCTCTTGGTATTTTGTAGATCGCTTATGCATAAAAATGTCGATTTCTTATAATAAAAAAAAGGTCACAAAATCAAAAAATTGAATTTGTAACTGACCTATACTATTAAATTTAACCATTTTGAGGTATGACATATCATATGCAACAAAAATTTAGGTGGACTGAATTTGACGAATAAAAGTAAATTTTTAGTGACTAAATATACCTGATAATTTGTCTAAATAAAAAATCACATTAATTTTTACTCTTTTTCCCCATTTATTTATGTGATATTTACTTTTTTAGGTTATTTGAAAAGAAAGTTTTTTCATAGTCAATATTAATTGTTCACTTTATTATAGATAATTCTTCAAATCATTTTGATCTCAGTTATCCTTAAAATTATTCCTTTTTATTTTTGTAAATGTATTCAAGTTTGTAAACCTTCAAAAAAAAACTTCTTAAAGTGCAAATTAATGAAATTTATCAATTTTATTTATGAGTTCTTATAATGAAAAAAATAAAGAACTAATATAAAATAAAAAAGATATATTTTAACTATAAATTTTAATAAAATAATTTATCATCACATTAATATCTAAGATTTCTATTACATGTCACATTTCAATTTCCTTTTCATTTTATTTTTTTATGTCAAATTATATCGTGTCACGTAAATTGATACGTACAAGAAATAAGGACCCTTCATAATTAACTGCCCCAACCCACCCACCCCCTCAACCACTCCATATTACATCTCTATTAAATTTAATTTAAGAAGAAAACCTCTCCCCCCTTCTTCAGTTCCCTCTTTCACTCCAGGGTGATGAATTTGAAGACTTCAAAATCATACATATATGTGTTCAGGAGGTCAAGGATAAAGTGTGCTCAAAAGGTATTTGATACTTTTTTGTTGGATATTTACAGTAATAATTGTAGTTCATTATAAGCTTAATATTTGGTTCCTTGTTCTGTTTAAAATATCAAATCTTTCTGAATTGGATGATGTTAATTTTGTGAAATGGAAACCCTATCTTCCTCTTTGTACTTTTTTGGGGTAGATGTTAATTTTATGGGGATTTTGGAATGTTAAAAAAACCCTATTTACCTTTCTTTGTTTTTGGTGTTTTTTAGATGTTGGTTTTAATGCATGATATTTATTTTGAGTTGAGGGGCTATCGAAAATCAACTCTCAAACCTCACAAACAATGTTAGAAGTAAAATAATGTGTACATGCTATCCTTTCTAGACCTATGGAAACAAACTTTCTTTCTAGCTAGTAGAAATTCTTGTTTGCTAAGGAATTAGTCCAGGTAAGATCAAGATGTATATATGTTGGACATGATCCTGCCTAATTTATGAAGAAGAAACTTGAGAACCATCATCCAATTTGGGATTCATGAGTTAATTTTTATTTTGAAGTTATGTTATGTGTTGATTTTTCTTAGGAGAGGTTGAAACATTAAGTGGAAAATTAATTTTTGTCTGGTGAGTAAAGAATTCTTGCTTGTTAAGGTATTAGTCCAAGTTAGAACGAGAAGTATGTTGGACATGTTTATTCCTTAAGAAGAAGCATCACCCAATTTAGGATTCTTGAGCTGATTTCGAAGTTATGTTGTGTGTTAAATTCTCTTAGGTGAGCTTCAAGGATTGATGGAAACTCAGGTTTTTTTATGGTTAGTAGGAATATCTTCTTTTCTAAGGGATTAATCTATGTTAGACCGATAAGTATAGGTGTATAGGTATGTTGGACATCACTACTAAAAAAACAGTGTTTAACGACGAATACTAGTAACAAATTTTATTACGTCAATACATAACGACGGATTTGCAATGGAATAGACATTTTGTTGCAAGAATTGCAAATAATTTTTTGAGTTATGATATAGCGACGGATTGATGAGGAAATATTTGTTTTGTCTCTAAAAATAAGAGCGAAATTTTGGCGCCGTAGTTTTCCCTATCAATTTGGCAAGCAACTAAGTGTGACCACTTTAATTAATATTCCGCGATGAAATAATGATGGAGAAAACGTTACTAAACTTAAAAATATATTTTTATAAAATTTAATTTATATAGTGAAAAAAATCCATCGAAAATTAAATCTCAAAGTAAAGACTATCTAAGTTCTCTGATAAAACTTTCCTTCTCCGATGGCTAAAACTCCCATCTCATTCAATCTTTATCTAAAAGTAAGTGCTCTAACTCTCATCTCCTTAAATCTTCCATTTTTATACAAAAAGTGAGCTTTCAAACTATCATATCTCTATCGCCTATGGGTTTGTGAAAATTGGAGTTTTTAGCTCTCAAATCTTTTCATTTAATTTAGTTTGAAGTAATATTGAGATGTGTTGAAATAGTGGTTTTATCAATGTCACCATTCTGAAAATAGGCTTGAAAATACTTTCAACTCTTTCCATTTCCTTTAGCTCGAAGTAAGTTTGAGTTGTTTTGAAAATAGTGATTTTAGTAGTTTGGGTATTCTGAAAATAGGTTTTTTTTCGAAGTAAGATTTTTTGAAAAATTGGGATTAGGGTTCAGCATTAGAATGATTTACTTTTATTTGATTTTGTGAAAGTAAATTGCACACTAAGTTGCTTAATTTTGTTTTCTTATTGCAGCTAGCTTTCATTTTTTGTGACAACTAACTACTGCTTTACTCTCTCCGCGTAAAGGCATCTATCTTTCTCCACCTCCCACAACTACCTAAAAGTTGCTTGTAGTTTTTCATTTGCAATAAGAAAATTTTGCTGTAAAACATTGAATAACACCGAAGGGTGCAAGAGCTGGTATTTGCTCTTTTTGGGAATTGTATTGGTTGTTTGGGAAGGTTGAACGTGGTCATTGGGAGAGTTAGGATTTCGCAAGACACTTCTATTTTTTTTTATGAGGGGGGTGCATTTCTTAAAGTCATTAGAAACTTTTGGAATATAAGATTGAGTGACATACATATTATTGTCATTGTCCAGGGGATTGTGAAAATTATTTTTCTGTTGTTTATTGTGAATAATTTCCTCATAATTCCTTTTAGGTTCCCGATATGTGTTCTGCTTCACATTAATTGCAGCAATACTACTATCCTCATTTTCATTAGATTGCAAATGAATTCTATCAATAGAGTTAGGAACTTGACAAGAATGATGATTAGTTCAAATTTTTGATAAATAATATTACTGTTATATTGAATCTGGCTTAGAAAGTTACTTTTGTGGTAATTTTGGTTTTACGATTTAAGAACCTTTTGTCTCTTATGATATATGACTTCTTTTTTATTTTGTAATCGGTATTCTGATGTTGTTTAGCTGAGAATCTATGAGAACAGTCTCTGACATTTGGGTGAATAAGATACAAGCATATGGCATAAAAGATGGAAGCAGTTTTAAGTAATCATGACTCTAATTTTTAAAAAAATTAGACATATTTATATAATCAACCAAATGAACAAGCAGTGAGGATTATGTAGAATAGCACATTTAATATGGTGCTATTTGTGTTAGAGAAGGATCACAAAACATGGCTTCTCAGAATAAGCTCAATCACATACTCTTCATGAAATCAGAAATAACCAGTTTTGTTGTGGGGCTTGGTTTATACACTAAATTCTAGGCTAAAGGTGTTTATTACACTGATTTGGTATGTTGTTATAATTTGTGAATATGTTTGCTTGACGATAAGTAATTGATACTCCATGAACAATATTATTGGCTAAAGACACATGTTAAGTGCTTATGCAACGCAAGACAACAACTAATTCATATTTATTGTTAAATATTGCAGGAGTCTATTACTATAACATTATACTTAGTATTTGGTTGTCTTTCCCTTGAAGTAAGCCTTGATCTTTATTTTCCCCTCAGGATTTTTCTAAACATATACTCTCAAGATATTTACTTTATTAATCGTAATAATAATCATTATATGGAAGAAGAGTAGTAATCGCCAAAGATTGGTATTCTAATCTTTAACTTCTTCTTTTGTCTTAATTGATAGAGAAATATATTGTAGACTTTAACTTTTTCATTGGGTTTATTTTTTGGACGAATTGTTGTACCTATAGAGGAAACTCATATGATGTCTTACAAGCTGTCTTTTTGAAACAAATTTTCCATATTTTGCTAGTATTTTTTCATAGAGAGACTGATCTGCCACTGTAATTAGGTATTTTAATTTTATAAGATTTACTTAACCTATACCTTAAGCTAAAAGTGTGTTACAATTAGCTGTATGACTTCTTGCACCTTATTGTTGGAAGTAGTGTTGCCAAGACTATGTGTTTCTCTCTAATTGAAGGACTTGAGATTCATATTTTAACTAGGTAGTATCAATATGTTAGTTGAAATTAGAATGTTTTAGTGTCTAGATTTGTATTAGAATGCTTCATTATTTTCTAAGTTGACTGAAATTAGAATTCTTTAATAAGGAAAATATTTTTTAGCTAAGTTAGTTTTGAAAAGCTATTAAGCTTCTTTTGTTCCATCTTTACCTTTAAGTAATTTCATTAACGTATATTGTCATGCCAATCTGTATATTTTGGCCAATATTTGAATATAAATGAGAATAAGTGACTTTTCAGTATGCATGTTCTTCAAAATGTGCTTGTTATTGGAAGTAGTCCTTGATCAACTTGTGTTTGTTACTAAATGTTTCATTTATTTAAACATGAATAGGTACATGAATAATCTAGAGGGTAGTTAGATGTTTGAGAGTTTGGATGGTTGAGGGGCTATAAATTCAAGTTTAATAGATGGCATTGATAAATATATCCAATATGCATGTTCTCAAATGAATCAGATGAGTGGTGATAAAGCTAGATGTCCATGTAAAAAGTGCCACAACATTAGATACTTGGAAGTTTAAATTGTTAAACATCACCTTTATAAGTTTGAATTTGTTGATGACTATTTTGTCTGGAAGCATCAAGGGGAAAAAGAATTAATCAATGATATTTCTTCGGGTCAATATTTACATGGTATTTCTAAGCCTGAATTAGAATATGATATCCCATACCAGCAAATGATCTGATGGTATTCAATATTTCAGTCTCTTAAAAGGCTAATCCCCTTTACTAATTAGTTTCTTTTCTTGTATAATCTCTTAACTATATGGTTAAACATAATTCCAAGTGTTTCACTCTTATATTTGCAGGCATAAGTTATTCTAAATAATATGATAGCTTTTTGGAGGCATTTTAAAATATGTTAGCACATTTTCACTTGATTGGAAAATACTTTAGTAATCAACTTATTGGTTTTAAGTTGTACCTATCTTCAAGTTAAATGTACTGCAATTAGCTTTAAAGGTTATGTATTTTCTACATGTCCAAGTAATTGTTTTCATTGTTTATTTGCTTTAAATATCTTAGATGGTAAAGTAAAACTTGTTAGATGGTAAGCTTGGAGGACATGCACCTTTGCCTTATTTATTTCAAAACAAATCATAGTAGTGATAAGGAGCATATAAAATGCTCAAAAGTATCTGCATTAGTTATTGGGGTAAAGCATTAGAGCTAAGCAAAATTAGCTAAATAGTTTTACTTTCATGTAAGAGGTTTGAGTTTTTGTGCTAGCAAAGCATCTAGTGTTGCTTCTGTCCATAATTATTACAAGCTGATTGTTGGGACCATTTTCCAAACCTTTCTGATGATTTTATCAACTCTTCAAATATATCAACTTTCGTAGGCTTGCTTCACTGTCAAAGGCATGACCCATTTCAATACAAAAGTTGTATGGAAGAAGTTCCAAGATTCATAGCACCAGTGTGAGTTTTTTTGCATAGGTGGTCTTGGGTTAGACATGTCCTTACAAATGTGAAGTGTTTGGTTTCATATTCATTAGAAACTTACATAGTTGACCAATATAAGGAAGCATCATGTCCAACATATATACTTCTCGGCTAACTAGGACTAATTCCTAGATAGGCAAGAAATTTTTACTAGCCAGACAAAAAGTAAGTTTTCACTTCATGCGTCAAGTTAAGGAAATTTAACACACAACTTAACTTTGGAATAAAAATAAACTCAAGAATCCAAAATTGGGTGATGCTTCTTCGAGTTGCGTCTTTACATATACAGAAGGAGCACATCCATCATACTTCTTGGTATAACTTTGAGTATTTCCTTAATAAGCAAGAAATTCCTATAAGTAAGCTGCATGTCACCCTCTTCTAATAGTACATCATAAAACATAACTGTAGTCGGGTGATTAAATGTGATATCCGAGAACCTTGAAAAAATCTCATCAACAACCTCATGGGGCACATGTTCGAAATAATCCCCATCACTAAGGATACATAATCATTCTTCTTTTAGCACAAATTTCTGGGGTCATATATCCCAAAAAAGGTTTATTGAAATAGTAGTATTAGTAGTACCAAAGTAAACTTTACAGCAAAACATTTGTACTAAAACTTAATTCAAATACTATTATTATATATACTACCAAATGACTTCTGTAGAATTGAAGAAAGTGTCAAGTGTTATCTATTGATTCATAATGTTACAATAAACACATGTCATCCATATAATTTTTTGATGAAAGAACTCAATAGTATAAATTTCTAGTATAATAAGTATAACATTACTAATTTAATCTCCTAAGTTCTCTTCAAATTCTATACAAAGTTACTTTATATTTGTTTGGTTCAACCTTTGCCAGACAATTTTATATTAAGAGTTGCAAATTAAACAAATCAATTTAAATGTCATCTACAAAGTATGCACCCTTTCTTTATTGTTAGAGTTGTGACATGTTTGTTTGTTGTTCGTGTAGCATATAATCTGATCGAACCAATTCTATTCTTATTTATTTCTACAGATTATCAACCTACAGATGAACACAGACTAATTTTACCTTCTTCTTATTGACTTAGAAACCTTGCCATTCTTTTGATTGATGACATTCTTAATAGGCCGTCTTTTTGAAAAGTTGTAAGAACTTGTACACTTTCTAAGAATTGGCTATATACTTGTCATAGAATTCAACATGAGGAATTTGATCAAACGGTCTAGGAAACAGTAGAGGAATTGACATCCCCTACCATTGGATTTATTCCCATTATCGATTGTTTCCTCAGGTTTCATATAAGAATAACATTGAAAGTTACCCTCGACAATACTAGTATAAAGGTATGTCCTAATGTTGATTATTTGATATATTTGCTTGACACAAACCAGTGATTCTTCTTCGAGTTTTTTCTTCACAGATGAGGAAGAGTCATGTCCAACATATCTCTTAGGAAACAAGAATTTCCTACTAACCATACAAAATGTAAGTCCCCATTAAATACTTCAAGCTCGCCTAAGAGAATTTAACACCCAATATCACTTCAAAATATACATCAACTCAAGAGCCCCAAATTGAATGATGCTTCTTCGAGTTTCTTCTTCATAGATGAGGAAGGATCATGTTCGACATAAATAGTTCTCGATCTAACTTGGGCTAATCCCTTAGCATGAAAGAAATTCCTGCTACTTAAAAAGTAAGTTCCCACTGAATGTTTCAAGCTTCCTAAGAGAATTCAACACACATCATAATTTCAAAAAAAAACTACCAAAGTCTCAAAACATAAATCAATTAAGAACAAGCATGAAATGTAAAAACTATCTTTGTTCCCAAACAGAGTATTCAAAACATTCATCCAGGTTCACAATTCTATGTTTCCAAGTAGATAAAATCTTTATAGTACCTTAAAGCAAAGGCAAAACACAACTTTACTGCTCCATCAACAAAACGTCTCGTTTCTGCTTGCACTTCCAAAACAGTTTAGCCAAAGATTAAGAAGGATTGTTATAACGGTACTAATCAACAAGATACACAACTTCTACTTTAGATGATTCACGTTGAAAGTTTTTTATCTCCGCGAGTACTTTGAGAGATTTTTTATATTCCATTTGACTAGGCTTGATTTCCATTTTGACAAGTGCTGGAGACTTTGCCAATAAAACCTTGGTAAGCTGCATTTTACCCTCTTCTAATAGTTAATCATAAAACTTAACTATCCTTATGATGTCCGAGAAGCTTCCACGAATCTTATCAACAACCTTCTGGGGCATAGGTTCGAAATATTCTCAACTATTAACGATACACCCGTAAGAAAAATCAAGCTAAAACCATCAAATTCATGACTGACGAATATAAAAACATGGAAAATATATAGAGAAAAATAAAAATTAATGACAACCTGAAATTCAATTTCTTCCAAATTTGGATAGCTCCTTCGCATGCAAAGAGCAAACAAAAGCTCAAAGAACTCTCCAAGAGTAAAACAAGATATGAATAGGCGTTTGAGACTGTTAAGAACTAGTCGAAGCCTTGTTGGTATAAATTTAGTTTATCCAATATCGACCTATGAATAAAATAACAAAAATAAGGATGCCAAGAATAAAAGTACATGTATGGAAATACAAGTACAATGAAACAACATTACCTCAAAATTATCTCAGCTGAAATACTAGAGAGCAATAATAGACGAAAAAATATTGTCAAAATTATCTGTTTGCTCTAGAACTAATTCTTTAGGATCATACAGAACATTGGAAAATAGAGGAATATTTTCAAGATATATCAATTGTATATCGCCACGAAAGACAAATGACCTTATATAAGGAGCACTAATACTCATGAGGTACGGATTGTCAATGTCTTTTAGCATCAAATCTCAAGCAACGGGCAATTAGATATCAAACATTCAAACATATCAGAAGATAATGTTACAAACTTTAATTTTAGGTTAATCAACTTATTAAATCCCTGAAAGAAGCATGTAATATGTATTTCACATCCCATGAGATACAAATGCCTCAATACTAAATAATAAAAAAGAAGTAAGGGATCTTGTATGACGGATAAGTAAATGGAAGTTTAAGGACGAAATCTTTGATTGAAATTTGTGTCGAGCAAATGTATCAAATGATAAACATTACGACATTTTGACTTGAAATGTCAAGGGTAACTTTAAATATTTTTCTAATATGAAGCCTGAAGAAACAATCGAGAATGGGAATAAATGGAGTGATAGGGGATGTCAAGTCCTCTTGTTTTTCAAAAGAACGTTTGATTTAATTTCACCTTTGGAGTTCTACGAGAAATATATTTCCATTCCATAGAAAGTGTACTAGTTCTTACCATATCTTGAAAAGACAACCTATTTAGAATGTCAATGATTAAATGAATGGCAAGGTTGCTTAGTTGATCAGGAGAAGGAAAATGTAGTCTTTGTTCATCTGGAGGCATGATAATATGTAGAAAATAAACAAGAATATCGTTGGTAAGGCCGGGGTATACACTACACGAACAACAAACAAATGTTTTTCCCCTTAGTCAACTTACTGGTCACAACTCTAACAATAAAAGAGAAGGTGCATAATTTGTTGATGGCATATACTTTGATTTCTTTAATTTTCAACTCTTGATATAAAATTGTCTTGTTTAGGTTAAATCAAATACATCTATAGTATTTTTGCATAGAATTTTAAGAGTTTAGAAGTTTAAATTAGTGATATTATACTTATTGTAATAGAAAATTACAGTATTGAGTGTTTACATAAATATACTATATGAATGACATATGTTTGTCTTAACATTATAAAATAACAGATAACACTTGACACTTGCTTCAACACTAAAGGAGTCATTTGGTAGTATATACAAAAATAATATTTGTATTAAATTTTAGTACAATGGTTGACTAAAAATTTAACTCTGGTACCACTAATACTAGTATCACAATTATCCTTTTATGGGATAGATAACCACAAAAATTTGTGCTACAAGATGCTTAAAATATTAATTTAGTGAACTACACACTTATATTCAATATTTTGGTGAAAGGCGACTTAGAAGACTATCATGGCTGCCGCTGTCTCTTCCAAGTCTCAAACTGTGGGAGAGTTAAACTTAACAATACCTATGCATCTCCTATGAACTATAATCCTACAACACTGACCAATACATATTTGAAACCTATTTTAATTAATATACGGGGAACCAACTGTACGTTTTACTTTTAACGAATTAGATGAGATGCTATTTAAGTGGGACTTGATCAACTCGTAATTATGAAGTTTTCTTGTGGTGAACTAAGCTTACACGAACTGAGAAAATTAATTCCAGAACAGTTGGTCATCAAGACTATGTTTAATTGGCTCGCTTGCACCATGACATCTTTTAATTCGTTATGATCGTTATGAAGATTTTTGCTCTGTTCTTTTAAAATAGGTTGGTTATCTTCAATTTAATGGGGAGCAACATTTTTTCTGTAACTATCCATGGTCATAAAACTTTAACCCTAAGGAAGAAACTTCAAAAGTTTTGGCGTGGGTTTCGCTACCGGATCTGCCGCCAAATCTTTTCGCTCGAAAACCTTTGTTATCCATTGCATCGGATATTGGTTAGGCAGTAGTCATAGATAAAGCCACTCAAGATAGGAAAAGACCTAGCACTGCTAGAGTTAAGGTAATTCTTGATCTTATGAAAAAACATCCAAAAAAGGATACACGTTTTGGATGAACAATCTGGTAAGGTCGTTGAACACTATCAACAGATTGTGTTTGATAATCTTCCATTTTATTGTACCTATTGTAAGCACCAAGGTCATGAAGATGATGATTGCCAACTAATGAACCAGAAAAGCAAAGGGGGAGAGGGTAATCATGATGACATCGGGCAGCAAGGTTACAAAACAAAAACTGTGGAACAATTGCAGGGTGATGCACGAGACTTCTTGAATGCAAAAAAAACTGAAAATAAAGTCTCTAATGATACGGATAATGAAAGTGATGTGAACGGAACAACGAATATCGATTCTATGCAGCACCTAAGTACTGAAAATAGTGGCAATACAAGGCCACTATTAGTTGTCAATGGTTAGTGCAGGAGGAACTTATATTGTCTTGAAAAAAGGTTCAAGAGGGCCTTTAAGTCCCTGGACCAGAGTTTCAGTTGTTAAACATCTCTGGAAAAAGTGTGGCTGATGATACGAAAACTACAGATAAGGGCAAAGAATATCAAGAAGGTAATATATGTGTAATTATATGTAAAGATCATGTTGGTTTGAATGGAGATACAAGGGTCACGAGGGAAGGGAGTGAACCTGCAGATACAACAGATGATAAGATTGGACTTCAAGAAAAGACAACTAATTCAAAGGGTTTTGTTGTTGCCATCGCAAGTCGCTTCTGGAAAGCTATTTTTTGAAGATGTAGATTAATACAACTCCTACTTTGTGGTACAAATAAATGAACTTGGACAGTCTAATACAGTTGATAAAGCAGGGGTAACAATTGATGTTGGAGCTCAAATTGGTTCTCCAGGAGCCTCTCAAATTAAGCCCTATCTTTCTCCTAAGTTTAATATGGTTAAATCTCGTACCCTACTGATTGTTTCAATCTCTCAAGTTACTTCGACAAATAATTTGATCACTTTTAGTGGACAAAAAGGTGTTACAAGTGAGAGTTGATGGACCAACCGGATGGAAGAAGCGGATGACCATGTCATAAGTCATAGAAAATTGAGCCTTCAAGCACCAATTTTTGTGCCTAAGGGTAGTGGCATTACCGGTGGTTCATCCTCATTACATATAGGGCGACAATTGGTTTTAACAGGTATTAATGTTCAAGAAGTTTCAGTTGGTGACAAAGAGCTTCTTGATGCGTCGGTGAGTTCTAATGTTAGAAAGTGGAATCCTCTTACGCCTATAACACAAACAAACTACTATAAGAGGAGGAAACCTTTTAGGGAAGTGAAGAAGAGGATATGTCGAATTATTGTTTTGCCAATGCAGCTACGGATGAAGATATTTCTCCTAAGCGACAACCCAACAACAAAAAGAAGCATGGAAGAAAAATAGTTGGGATGGTAGGATCACTGAGGAGTTTGTTCCACGACACATACCGATGTGATTGGCTAAGCAGAATCACCTGACAGTGCCAACCACTTTAATGAGACCCAATAAATCTAAGAAGATTTGATGAACTATCAAAATTTTTTTGACAAATTTGAAGAGGAAAACACTTCAGGTTTGTTTAGAAGGGCAATCTATCTTTTTTAGTTCACACTTTTGTAAAATGAAGTTTGAGTTTAATTACTCAAATCTTATCATGGCTTTTCTACTTTCGTACTACTTAAGCATCCTCATTTGTAATATCATCATAGAGTGTATTATAAACTTTGTGATGATCATAGAGTACTTAGTTCTTTCTAGCTCTTATTTCTTCATGCGGGTTAATTAGAAGAGGTATTGTACCTCACTAGAATTGTAAGGTAAGGTCTATCCCCCTTGCTTTTACTTATCTCTGTTAAGGTTTTCTTTTAATGATATCAATAATAAAATGCCGCTAGACACTGTCTAGTGGTATAAAATAAAATAAAAAATAATTAAAAAAATATATTTTGGTGAAAGAAAATAAAAAATACATCATGAAATTTTAATCTATGTATAAGTTATTAATAAGAACACCAAAATCATGTGAAATGATATTATTTTGTTAATTGAAATATTCATATCCAAACCCATAATTAAACCTAAAACGATAGAGACTTGAATGAGAAATCATATTCCTATAAATGAAAAAATTGTATATAATTGAACAAGGTGATATTCATTATTCAAGACAAAGCCATAAGTCCATATGTATTTAATCTATGTTTTCTCAAGATAGTTTTCTTAATAGTGTAATTATTTGAAAAACTATATTTTTTCTTAATAGTGTATTATTTGAAAAACTACAATCTTAAGAGGAAACAATTTTAAAATATCTTAATTTTGTTGCTACAATTACACAATGAATTTAGATACACCCGTCTTCAGAGTATAAGATAGTTCTTTTTGAAAAAAACTATTACTGTTGCTATCGTAGTTTTAATTAGGGTTTCTTCAGGGTTGCTCAATGCATTTAAATACGAGACATATTCCTTAGGCCTTCAAAACCGAAAGACCTACTTTTTTTTAGTAAAAATAAAATTATCTTAAGTTTTTCGTAGCAAAAACAAATATTGTTTTAATTAGTTTTGGAACTCTTTTCTGTGGAACAATTTTTAAATTTAACTTCCACATGGTATGTTTAAGACTAAAAGATTAAATAAATATTTTGGTATATATATATATCTTTAATTTAAGATGATGAAAAATTAAACTTTTTTATCAAAAAGATAAAAATAACTTGGATCTCACATTAAAAAAAAATTAATTAAACTTTAGGCCTTAAACTTGTTTTTAGCGGATCTCCTCATTTGATAAGATATCCTTAACTCCAAAATTTCAGTTAGTACTATAAATAAAGGATCACCCATGCACTTTTTCAATATAGAAATACAAAATCTCGGATTAAGCATTGTTAACTCTTGTGGTACCTCTACTCATAAGATACATTGTCAATTCTCTTGGATATTTTATAAGGTCCACGATATCGGGGTCTAAGTTTTCCCTTCTACCAAACCTCATTACGCCCTTCATAGGTGATACTTTTAGATATACCCAGTCATTCACCTCAAACTCCATAGTCGTCCTCCTAACATCTACGTAGGACTTTTGATGACTCTGTACCATTTTCAATCTCCCTTGAATCACTTTCACCTTGTCCATGTCTTGGTGAACTAGATCTGATCCTATCAATTCTTCTTCACCAACTTCAAACCAGACAATAGGAAATGCGCATCTTCTCCCATAAAGATCTTCATATGGAGTCATATGGACTTTCCAATGGAAACACTTGTTCTAAGAGAATTCAATAAGACGTAGGTGATCATCCAAACTACCTTTTGAAATCGATCACACAAGCTTTCAACATGTCATCTAAACTGTGGATAAATACGGTCTCCTTGTCTATCCATTTAACGATGAAAAGCAGTGCTTAAGTTCACATTTGAACTTAAACCTTTCCCGAAATATTTCTAGATGTGAGCATTTAATTATGCACCTCTATCTGAAATAATGTAGACTGAAACTCCATAAAGTCATACCACTTCTTGAATGTACAACTTAGCATAATCCTAGGTCGAATGAGTACTGTTTACCGAAATAATGTTGGGTGATTTTGTCATTATATTGACAATTACCTAAATATAATCATGATGCCTGCAAGATCTTAGCAAGCCTGTGATAAATTCCATAGAAATTATCTTCCACTTCCATTGCGGATGTTTTGTATTCTATGCCAACCCTCTCGATTTTTGGTGCTCTACTTTCACAAGATAGCAATTTGGGCACTTGGCAACTAACTCAACAATGTCCTTCTTCATACCTTCCCGCAAATAAAACTAAATTAAATTGCGGTACATCTTGGTGGAACCCGATGAATGAAATATCTAGCGCTATAACCCTCCTTTATGATCCGCTCTTGGAGTCCATCCAACACATAATCTACCTGGGTACTTCAGCAGACTATCTCCCCCTTGTTCAAAAGCCAATACTTTTTGTTTATGAAAATTTTCCTTCAAGTAAAACAAAATGTGGTTTAAGTCTTGATTTTCTCAAACCTTAGACACTATTGATGATTCAAGCTTATTATTCACCACTCTCCCTCCTTCCGTGGAATTCATAAGTCTGACTCCTAAGCATGTAAGTCTGTGCACATCTTTAGATATATCCCTCTTTTCTTCCTTAACATGGGCGGTACTCCCTATAGATAACAATTTTAAGGCATCACCAACAACATCATCCTTACATGGGTGGTAAAGAATACACATGCCATAATCCTTGAGTATCTCTAACCACCTCCTTTGTCTTAGATTGAGCTATTTCGAGGTGAACATATTGTAGGATCTTGTGGTCAGTGAATATACACACATGAACAACGTAAAAATAGTAACGCCAAATCTTAAAGGGAAAAACCACAACAAATAATTCTAAGTCATGGTTGGGTATTTCTTCTCATGAAAATTCAACTATACCTTGCCCTTTTGCATTAACACTCAACCAAAACCAACTCTTGATACATCACAGTACATCACAAAACCATGAGTACCCTCTGCTAAAGTCAAAATCAAAGCTGTAGTCAACCACTTTTTCAATTCCTAAAAGCTTTTCTCAGAAGCTCCAGACATTGAAACTTTAATTTCTTCTGAGTTAACTTGATCAAGGGAGACGAGATGGATAAAAACCCCTAAAAACATTTTATAGTAGCCTACTAAACCCAAAAAAACTCTTAATATCGGTTGGATACGTGGGTGTATGCCAACTCTGAACTGCTTTTATGTTTTGGGTATCAACTCTATTCCCATCACCAGAAAGTATGTGGCCCAAGAATAATAGACTAAAGCTAAAACTTACACTTGGAAAACATGGCAGATAGGTCCTCTTCTTTCAAAGTCTGAAGAACTAATATGAGGTGACTAGCATGATATTTTTCATACTTTAAATAGATTAGTATGTCATGAATGAAGATGATAACAAACATATCTAAGTAAGTTTTGAAGATTGTTCATAAGATCCATGAACAATGCTAGTGCATTGCTCAACCTAAAAGACATAATAAAAAACTCATAATGCCCCTATCTGGTTCTAAAGGTTGTCTTTGGAATGTTACGTTCTACAACTCTTATTGACAGATCTGAGATCAATTTTTGAGAAGCATATGGAACCCTGAAGTTGCACAAAAAAATTATATATCCTTGGAAGAGTATACTTATTCTTGATTGTAACCTCATTTAATTGGAGAAAGTCTATACACATCCTGAGGGAACCATAATTCTTTCTCACAAACAAGAACGGAGCGCCCCAAGGTGAGACACTTGGTCGAATAAAATATTTATCTAACAGATCTCACAAATGCTCTTTCAACTCTTTTAACTCTGCTGGTGCCATTCTATATGGTGAAATAGTGATAGGACGATTATCTAGAATGATATCTATAAAAATCCCAAAGTCTAGTTCTCTCTGAGGAGGGACTCTAGGTAGATAGTCAGGAAAAACTTGTGGAAACTCTTTTACTATAGTAACTTAGTCAAGGTAAGGTACCTCAAAACTTGAATCATTAACTCGGAGTAAGTGATCTGTACACCACTTTGAAATGAACTTCCTTGCGTTAAGGTACAAGATAAATGACCCTTGTACACTGTTGAACTATTACTCCTCTCTAAGATTGACTCATTGGGAATTTGAAATTGGACAACTCGAGTTCTACAGTCCATTAATCAATAAAAGGCATTAAGTCAGTGCATACCTAGAATTACATCAAACATACCATGTCTAACTCTATTAGATCATTCATGGTGTTCTTGTAATTGATAGAAACAGGAAAATCACGATAGACTCTTTCCGCTAGAATAGACTCTCCAACAGAAAAAAAAAGGTTCACAAAGTTTCTTAGTAAGAATCTCAAATTGATTTGCAACATAAGGATTTACAAAACATAAACTTGCTCCTGGGTCTAGAAAAGCATAAGCATCAAAAGTAAATACTTTTATCATACATGTGAGAACATCAACCAAGTTCTCTTGCTTTAGGAGCCTATTGTTGCATAGAAACTGTTTGCCCATCCACCATTACCAGAAGTGGATCCTCTAGGTACAGTTGTGACTGGTGGAGAAACTCATAAAGATTGAGTTATATTGCCCAGACTTCCACCACGTTGCTTATTCTTAGGGCACTCCCTCATGAAGTGACCCTTTTCACCACACTTGAAGAAAACTGTATGGCAAAAATGATATTTACTTGGGTGGGTTCTACCACACTTAGCACATGCACAAGACCAACTATCCTTGTGCCACGCTTTCTTTAGACTGTGTTGGCCTAGATCATTAGATTTGTAAATTTCAGCTATGGTAGACACCTAGGATCAGGTGTTCTTGATGATGATGGTGCATGCCCTTCCTGTTTCAGAAATTGTAACCAATTCAAACCACCTTTATACAACCCAGACTCATTCCCAATCATGGCTTTCTTGTTTTTGTACACTTGTCTTTCCTTCAACTTCTCCTTGTCAACTTGCTTAACATAAAATATATATTTTCATATCCACGATTAATATTTCCTATCTTCGTTCTTTACTAGATGAATGACTCGAGCAAACAAAAAACAAAATCAGTATGATCCTTATATCATTGACCATATTATGAGCATAGCGACACAATTGGGCGAATTTCAGATCATACTCATGAACACTCAAGGAATCTTGTTTCAGAGTAAGGAACTCCAATACCATTGCCTCATTCATTTCATTGGGAAACAGCCACCCCAAGAAAGCCACTTCAAAACAAGCCCATCTGAAATGTGGTGCATACTCATCTCTGCCCTCTTTCCACTGATTGAACCAAGTCATAGCCACATTCATCAATTGATATGCAATTAGCTCAACCCTTTCAATATCGACCATATGCATCACCTCAAACACTTTCTTAATATCTTCCACAAATGTGACATCCGAGGAGCACCCCCTAGAAGTAACATGGCATACTTGACCTCTCGGAGGTCTTGTACAAGGCCATAGTTATCATTCAAATCGCATTGACATAGTAAATTTAGCGGAAAATTTATAAGTTTTTATAGCACATTATATGATAGAAACTTCACTTCATATATATATACAAAACATAAGTCATAATACATATTTAGACCCTAACTTTAATTTCCATCTTAGACTCAACAAATTTAGAATACATTAGGGACACGCACCTTAAAACATAAGATATATCTATAGAACATTTAATAAACTTTCATTAAGACCTAAGTAGTGAATCATTGGAACATAAGGACCCCTTTATTTAAGATTCGGAACCATATCAAGCTTCTCAATCATAGACATCCTTTAAGCATCAATAACGTACACTTTGTGTAAAAAAGTAGAGAAAAACGGAATTAGTACAAGAATACACTAAGTATGGCAATCATGCAAAAATATGCATTTAGAAGGATAATATTATTCAAAATCATACTTCATGCCTTCGTAAGAAAATCTTTATAAAACCTTAAAACGATACAATTTATAGCATTGATATACTTCATACAAACACAATTGAAGGCCAAACACCATAGAAAATTGCATATAGAATTTAAGCTCCATTTTAGGTCACTTTACAGTGAGCTTATTCTCGTTAACAGTGAACTATTTCTTCTAATTCATTAGCCTCCCAAGTAAACCTTTAGTGATACTTGGTGAAATGCATCACTTAGAACCACAAGGAAAACCATACTTACTACTTACACAAGCCAACACATATCATATTAAAAGTATAGTACAACATAGGCATATTTAATCCAGGACAAAAAGAACATTACAGTGAACTCCTAATCATTATGCACATATACTTTTTTACTTCACAGAGAACCTTATAAGACCTAACTCATGCCCCCAATCTAAGTCTACTAGTGCAATGTACATGTAAGGCCCCATCACCTTACACATACTTAGTCATATATCAGCATAGTAAAAGGAGAAAACTTCATTTATGTCAAGCAAGACCTTCATCAAATAGTTAATGATATCGACATCATGCATAAAGACATATATCATGAACACCTTCATAACTAGTAGACAAATACTACAATTTCAAGCATCAAAAACACATTTAAAGTGATATGCATTAGAACACCTTCCTAGAACTGCGTAACGAGTTACTTGTGCAATGTCTAGATGGGATCATTACTTCCACCTATTCTGAGTAACCTCCTTTAAGTCATTCTAGTTAGGGTCTTACTCATTTACTTCCATTGTCCATTTTACTTTAGTGTAATTATAGACTTAACCGACATAGACCATGTGATGCTAAACATAGAATCCGGTGTCATAAAACCTTACACCGAAAAAGAGTGGTCTACCGGCCAAAGTATAATCAAACATGACAAAGCTCTCAAGATGGAACCACTAGATATTATCCTATGGTGGAAAAATAGTTATGGAACTTGGGGGAAATCATGGAACTATAAACTCTACACCCTATGTTGGGTCATGAGGGCATCAACCCCGTGAGGACTGTAGTGAACCCTACTTTCCATGTGTGGAAAAGTGTCACCCCTCATCGACAAGTTCATACGGTTCTAAAATAAGTTCCCTTTATTGAAAAAACCATTTTTATATTTTTATGAAACATAAGCTTAGGATATTCTCTCTGATATGCTTATCACATATTCAAACACCTGTCTAGTTTTAGAGTATTCTTGGGCAAACCTTTCAAGGACCCTTTATTAAATAGGTCATCTTTCATGTGTGTGAGTGTATGCACATTCATGCGCAATCCTTCCCCATTACACCTTAAGTCACACATATTTATACATTCATATTCATACATATAGAAACCAAAACTAGAACTATCCTCTCAAGGTATACATGTACAATGCATTGGCAAAGTGCCATACCGTTGCCCATACTAGTAAACCTATCAAGTCCTCCTCGCTAAGTAAACATGATATACCGTGGTTTCACGGTATAATTAATACTTTTTCCTTAAGTTTAGTGTGTCCGAAAGCCTTTTTGTGCTAATTTTGATATAAGTTTCTCTTTGTTTTGCAGGAAATCTGTCCAAATCTGAATGCGGAGATTTTGAGCGAAAAAATGCAGAAGAGACCACCTACGGAGCTTATGACGGTCCGTCGTGCCTGTGACGGTCCGTAGGTGGCAGCGTAGTGCAGCTGCTGACGGAAGATGGGGAAATCTAACCAAGTGTGGGATTACGAAGCTTGTGACGGTCCGTCGTGGATATGACGGCCCGTCCTGCAGGTTCGTCGTGAAGATCAGAGAAGTGATACCAGTACCCAGATTCCAAGAGTTGAAGTATTTTGAAACGAAGACCCTCGACAGACCGTTGTGCCTATGACGGTCCGTTACACTTGCTGTCGAGGGGAATAAAGAAAGCAGCAGAAGAAATTGCACCAAGTATGGGACGACGGAGTCCACGACGGTCCGTTGTGACCACGACGGTCCGTCGCGTGGTCCGTCAACCCAGCCGCGTTTTGGCAGATTTCCAGTAATTAGAATCCTTGTTTAATTAGGTTTTTATTTTTTATAAATAGTTTGAAAAACCTCGTTTTTGAGGTTAGACTCTGCTAGATTAGACATCATATTATTAAACTTTGTGTATTAGTGTTTCATTTTTTGGAGATTCTTACAAGTGATTTTTTGTGATTAATCAAGCAAATTTTCGGACTTTATTCTTTCTCATTGAAGTAAGTACATGAATTCTTATTTAATATATTTGAATATTGTGTTTATGGCTATGAGTAACTAAACTCCATAACTAGGGTTGTGTGAACCGTAGGCAAATAATGAGATAAACCCGAGCTAAAATAACAATTCTAGAATAGTGTCTTGCATGTATTAATAATTCTTTCGCTTAGAAGTCTTTTAACGGATGATCAACGTTAGAACTCGCCTTAATGCTACTTGCCGGACCAAGGAGGTAGATAATAGGAAAAGAATTATTAACATAGATTTAGTGTATACTATCTAATAGGATAGTATTGATTGGTACAAGGTAATAACTTAGTCAAATATCGAATACGATGATTAATATGAGGTAAAGATAAGGGTTAGGAAAGCAACACACGTAGCCGGACCAAGGTGCGGAGTGAGATTTTCTAGATGCCGGACCAAGGATTTAGAAATACATAACTTATCACTTTGCATGCAAAATACTAGGAAATAATTGTTATAGTTAGAATTATCAAGTTATGAACCTGTGGGGAACACGTAAACCCTAGTTACTTTGATTAATTGATTAAAACCCAAAATTAAAAGTTGTTAAGTGTCTCTTTCAAGTACGCTGTTTATTTTCACTTATTTAGAGATAAAAACCCCCCCTTTTTATGTTTTTACTTTCTAAGGAAGTTATCAACCTGTCACGACCCAATTCGAGCCGCGAGTGGCACCCACACTTATCCTACTATGTGAGCGAACCAACCAATACAAAACCCAACATTTCAATATAATATCAACAGAAAGTAATGCGGAAGACTTAAATCTCATTTATGAACATTGATTAAATAACTTCTAAAACTCAATAACTATTATTATCCCCAAAATCTAGAAGTCATCATCACAAGAACATCTACCCTCAAATTACTAATCTATGAGTATCTAAGAAGCTAAAATAAGTAAAAAGCTAGTCCATGCCGGAAGTTCAAGGCATCAAGACATGAAGAGGAAGATCCAGTCCAAGCTAGAAGCATTAGCTCACCCTGAAATCCGGTGTAATGAAGACTGGCTAGAGTTGCGGTTGAGTTGGAGACGACGGCACGTTTGCTGCACTCCACAAATAATCAAGAAAACAAATACAAGTAGGGGTCAGTACAAGGCACAAGTACTAAGTAGGTATCATCGGCCAACTCAAAATAGAAAACAGTATATATCGGATAATAACATAAAATCAACCATATTACTCAACAGGTGAAAGCAACAAGTTCACAAATCATGTGTAACCACATGAAACACACCTATGAGAACTCAAGTCTCCACACCATACTCATTTGGGATATAGGTTCTTTTCATTCGAATTTATTAACATAATTTCAAGATTCATTATCTTTATTCCTCTTGTGTCGGTACGTGACACTCCGCTCCCCTACTACTATGTGTCGGAACGTGAAACTCCGATCCCCTAATTCTACGTGTCGGTTCGTGACACCCGATCCCCTAATTCTACGTGTCGGTTCGTGACACTCGATCCCCTAATTCTACGTGTCGGTTCATGACACCCGATCCCCTAATTCTACGTGTCAGTTCGTGACACCCGATCCCCTTATTCTACGTGTCGGTTCGTGACACCCGCTCCACTAATCTCATTCTATTAATTCATAATCCTTCTTTTATACCAAGGCATCATCAATCTCATTACTTTAGTTCATCAAGCCTTCTCTTATACCAAGGCATCATCAATCTCATTACTTTAGTTCATCAAGCCTTCTTTTATACCAAGGCATCATTATTAACAAGGTAAATTTAGGATAAGAGATTCAATAGCCTCATCATGCTTATTCATCACAATTATATAATCACATCATGTAAGCACACAATTAAGCATATAGAAGGTTTTATAATACTACCCAACACATATTATTCGCTATTCAGAGTCTACTACGAATAGCATAAAAACCATAACCTACCTCCACCAAAGATTCGTGATCAAGCAAGCAAATTCCCTCTTCGTTCCTCTCTCTCTCTTGATCGATTCTCCCTCTCTTGTTCTTTCTATTTTTCTTATTCAAACCCCTCTTTCTTTTACCCTAATTAGCATATAATTAAGTATAAAAGATGACGAATTAACCCATTAATTAATTCAAGGTTATCTCCTTTAACCCTCAAGTAGTTAAATTATTAACATTAACCCACTAAATTTATAATTATAGCAGGAATAGTCCAAAACGTCCCTTAAAACATTTAAAGAAATCCGACCCAGCCTGGGATTATGCAGCCTGTGATGGCCCGTCGTGCCTGTGACGGCCGGTCGTGCCTGCGACGGTCAGTCCTGCTGCTTCCGTCACAGACTTCAGAGACTCAATTCCTTGAAGAGTCTGTGACGGTCCGTCGTGCCCACGACGGTCCGTCCTGCCATGTCGTCACGAAGTTCAGAGAGTCGATTTCAGTACCCAAATTTCAGAATTCTAAGTATTTTGGAACGAGACCCCCTCGACGGTCCGTCGTGCCCATGATGGTCCGTCGTGGGATCCGTCGACCAAGACAGTTTTTCCAGAAATAAAATCTGCTGCTCAAAACGACTAAACAGGTCGTTACAATAGATACAAATTTACCCATCGTTCATCCTCGAATGATCATATGCAGAAAAACAAGGGCGAAAAGGAGTACCTGAATCTGTAAACAGGTGTGGGTATCTTTCTTGCATATCAACCTCTTTCTCCCAAGTGGCTTCTTCAACTGGTCGATTCTTACATTGAACATTGATGGATGCAATCTCCCTTGACCTCAACTTGCGAACTTCTCTATCTAAAATAGCAACAGGCTCCTCCTCATAAGACAAATTCTCATCAAGCAGAACTGAATCCCAACGAATGATGTAGTTTCCATCCCCATGGTATCTTTTCAACATAGACACATGAAATACCGGATGCACCCCTGACAGTCCTGGGGGCAAGGCTAATTCATAAGCTACCTCCCTCACGCGCTTTAGAACTTCAAAGGGACCAATATACCTCGGACTAAGCTTACCTCGCTTACCAAACCGCATCACCCCTTTTATGGGCGAAACCTTCAGCAAGACTTGCTCACCCTCCATAAACTCCAAGTCTCTAACCTTTCGATCTGCATACTCCTTCTTCCTACTTTGAGCCACTAAAAGCTTTTCTTGAATGCATTTCACTTTATCTAACGATTCTCTCAGAAGGTCAGTACCCCAACGTCTAACCTCAAATGCATCAAACCACCCAATGGGAGACCTACATCTTCTCCCATACAGTGCCTCAAATGGGGCCATATCAATACTTGAGTGATAGCTATTGTTGTATGAGAATTCTGCTAAGGGTAAAAAGTTATCCCAATGACCACCAAATTCTATCACACATGCACGAAGCATATCCTCCAACACTTGAATCGTTCGCTCAGACTGACCATCGGTCTGGGGATGGAACGCAGTACTAAGGTCCAACCTAGTACCCAATTCCGCATGCAATGTTTTCCAAAATTTAGAAGTAAACTGTGTACCTCTATCTGATATGATGGAGAGTGGAACTCCATGCAACCGAACAGCTTCTGAGATGTACAGTTTGGCTAACTTCTCTGCATTGTAGGTCACCTAAACCGGAATGAAGTGAGAAGACTTAGTTAACCTATCAACAATCACCCAAATGGAGTCATACTTACACATTGTCTTTGGAAGACCAACCACGAAGTCCATTGCAATTCTCTCCCACTTCCATTCCGGAATGGGCATTCTCTGAAGCGTTCCTCCAGGCCTCTGGTGTTCATACTTTACTTGCTGACAATTTGGACATTTGGCAACAAACTCCACAATGTCACTCTTCATTCTACTCCACCAAAAATGTTGCTTTAGGTCACGATACATCTTGGTTGCACCAGGGTGTATAGAATACCTTGAACTATGAGCCTTTGTCAGAATAGTGTTGATCAAATCATCAACGCGGGGTACACATACCCTTCCCTTGATTCTCAAAACACCTTCCTCATCGATTGTTGCTTCTTTAGCCTCTCCTCGCAACACTTTATCTCGGATCCGGATCAATTTCTCATCATTAAACTACTTTCCCTTAATTTTGTCAAGAAAGGAAGATCTTGCCTCCATACAAGCCAACAATCCTCCCTTCTCATTTACCTCTAACCTCATAAAGTCGTTAGCCAATGTCTTAACCTCTCAAGCTAATGGACGTCTAGAAACTTGCAAGTGAGCTAGACTTCCCATGCTTCCTGCCCTTCTACTTAAGGCGTCTGCCACAACATTAGCCTTTCCCGGATGATACAAGATAGTGATATCGTAGTCCTTCAGTAGTTCCATCCATCTCCTCTGTCTCAAGTTCAAATCTTTTTGAGTAAAAACATACTGTAGGCTACGATGATCCGTATAGACTTCGCACTTAACCCCATATAAATAGTGTCTCCATTGCTTTAATGCAAATACTACCGCGGCCAACTCCAAATCATGGGTCGGGTAATTGCGTTCGTGCACCTTTAATTGCCTTGAAGCATAGGCAATTACATTCTTCTCTTGCATTAGCATTGCACCCTAACCCGAATAGGATGCATAACAATAGACAATGAAATTCTTACCTTCCACTGGCAGGGTAAGGATTGGTGCAGTAGTCAACAAGGTCTTGATTTTTTTAAAGCTTTCCTCACATTCGTCCGACCATACAAATGGAACATTCTGCTTAGTCAAGTTCGTCAATTGGGAAGCAATGGAAGAGAATCCCTTGACAAATCGACGGTAATAGCTAGCTAAACTAACAAAGCTCTTTATTTCTGACACATTAGTAGGTCTTACCCAATTCTTCACTGTCTCAATCTTAGAAAGATCCACCATCACTCCATCCTTAGAAACCACGTGCCCCAGGAAGGACACTGAATCTAGCAAAAACTCACACTTGGAGAATTTGGCATAAAGCCTTTTCTCCCTTAATATTTCCAACACAATTCTCAAATGCTCCTCATGTTCTTTCTTTCTCTTTGAGTATATCAGTATATCATCAATAATACGATCACAAAGAGATCCAGATATGGCTTAAAAATCCCGTTCATCAAGCTCATGAAAGCAGCAGGGGCATTCGTAAGACCAAAAGACATCACTACAAATTCGTAATGCCCATACCTGGTCCGAAAAGCAGTCTTTGGCACATCCGTTGCCCGTATTTTCAATTGATGATAACCGGATCTCAAGTCAATCTTAGAGAAGACACAAGCACCTTGTAACTGATCGAACAAGTCATCAATGCGAGGAATGGGATACTTGTTCTTAATAGTTACCTTGTTCAACTGCCGGTAGTCTATGCACATCCGAAAACTCCCATCCTTTTTCTTCACAAATAACACCGGAGCACCCCAAGGAGATGCACTTGGTATAATGAAGCCTTTGCTCAACAACTCTTGAAGTTGTGCCTTTAAATCTCTTAACTCCGCGGGAGCCATTCTATAAGGGGGTATAGAAATGGGGAGAGTACCCAATTCCAGATCGATGCAAAAATCAATATCTCTATCCGGTGGCATACCAGGAAGATCTGCAGGGAACACATCCAGAAACTCACGGACTACCGAAACCGACTCAATTGAAGGTACTTGGGTAGTGTCATCCCTGAGATGTGCCAAGAAAGCTAAACACCCCTTACTAACCATTCTCTTAGCACGAAGAAAGGAGATGATACGAACCGGAGTGGAAGTGTAGTCGCCCTCCCACACTAACGGATCTGTCCCAGGCTTGGCTAACGTCACAGTTTTAGCAGTACAATCCAAGATCGCAAAATTCGGAGAAAGCCAAGTCATACCCAGAATTACATCAAAATCAATCATTTAGAAGATAACCAAGTCTACATAAGTATTGCTCCCCACAAAAGTCACCAAACAAGACCTATATACTTTTTCAACTATCACAGACTCACCCACTGGAGTAGACACACGAATAGGTATGTCAAGCAATTCACAATGTAAATTAAGACCAGTAGCAAATGAGGAGGATACATATGAAAATGTGGAGCTAGGATCAAATAATACAGAAGCCATGCTATCACAAATCAAAAGATTACCTGTGATAACAGTATCAGATGTCTCCGTTTCAGACCGCCCGGGGAAAGCGTAACAATGGGCCCTATCACCTGTCTGCCCGTTGCCCCTACCATGTTGTGCTGTAGTGGCTCCAGTTTGCCCGTCACCCCGGCCGTTTTGGTGACCACCATTACCTCGGCCACCACGTCCTCCAGAATAACGGCCTCTACCATGACCACCTCTACCTCTAGCTATTGGGAGTCTATAACTCTTTTTTGGACAATTCCTCCTAATATGTCCAGTCTCCCCACATCCATAACACTCTCTGGAGTCAAGCATAGGTCTCTCAGAGAAGTGTTGACCGGTCTGAGGTGGACCCCCAACTACAGTCTGTAGTGAAGACTGAATTGGTCGGACTGAGTAACCTCCTGAGCCCTGTCCTCTAGAGTAAGAACCATTAAACTCACCTCCCTTTCGAAACCTTTTTGATGTCGATGCCATGGTGAAGTCATCAGGCTTCACTCCTTCCACCTCTATCACGAAGTCTACCACTTCTTGAAAGGATTTTGCTGTAGCCGCTACCTCTAAGACTGAAATACGTAATTCTGACCTCAACCCCTTCACAAAACGGCGAATCCGCTCTTGTGGACTGAAACAAAGTTGGGTGGCATACCTGGATAATGCACGAAACTTAGCCTCATATGCAGTAACCGACATCCTACCTTGCTGTAGGCTCAAGAACTCATCTCTTTTCCTATCCCTCAAAGTCCAGGGGATATACTTCTCCATAAACAAGCTAGAGAATGATGCCCAAGTCATAGGTGGTGCCTCTGTTGGTTGACACTCAACATGTGACCGCCACCACATTTTGGCATTCCCTTGAAACCGATAAGTCATAAACTCAACACCAAACCGTTCTATTATACCCATCTTGTGTAGTAGCTCATGACAGTCAACCAGAAAATCGTAGGCATCCTCAGATTCAGCAACCTTGAAGACTGGAGGTTTCAATTTCAAGAACTTACTGAAAAGTTCATGCTGATCATTTGTCATTATAGGCCTTGTAGTCAGACGAGGAAACGTGCGTATTTCCAATGAGGCATCCATGCGGGGAGCCACAGTAGCTGTATGTTGTACCTCCGAAACCTGAGGTGCTGGTGCAGAAAACACTGGAGGTGTCTGGCCCTGATCAGATAACCCGCTAAGATAAGCAAGAACCTGATTGATCATCTCTGGGGTAGGTTGGGGTGGCAATCCCTCATTATGTACTTGTTCATTCTCCCCTTCCTCGCCCTCTCTTACCACTTCCTCAGTTGGTGGAGGAGTCACCGCCCTAGTACCAGATGGGCTAGGTGCTTGTCTTCTTCCTCTAGAGGACGTCCTCCCACGACCTCTTTCACGGCCTCTCGCCACTACTCCTTTTCGAGCAACAGCCCCAGTGGCTGGCTCAGATGTTTCTTGTCTTGCCGGTGTTGGTGTTGGTGCAGTCGTTGCTCTAGTTCTAACTATCTGCGAAATAGAGTGAAGATGGTCAGATACCAATTTGTATCACCTAGATACCAATTGGATCCAAGTAATAGCATGAAAGAAAGAAAGAAAGAATGGAATTTTCCTAAAGTCTTATAGCCTCTCAACGAAAATTAAAGGCGTCCCCTACCGTTCCTTAAGACTCTACTAGACTCGTTCTTGTGTGATGAGACCAACGAACCTAATGCTCTGATACCAAGTTTGTCACGACCCAATTCGAGCCGCGAGTGGCACCCACACTTATCCTACTATGTGAGCGAACCAACCAACACAAAACCCAACATTTCAATATAATATCAACAGAATGTAATGCGGAAGACTTAATCTCATTAATGAACATTGATTAAATAACTTCTAAAACTCAATAACTATTATTATCCCCAAAATTCGGAAGTCATCATCACAAGAACATCTATCCTCAAATTACTAATCTAAGAGTATCTAAGAAGCTAAAATAAGTAAAAATCTAGTCTATGCCAGAAGTTCAAGGCATCAAGACATGAAGAGGAAGATCCAGTCCAAGCTAGAAGCATTAGCTCACCCTGAAATCCGGTGTAATGAAGACTGGCTAGAGTTGCGGTTGAGTTGGAGACGACGGCACGTTTGCTGCACTCCACAAATAATCAAGAAAACAAATACAAGTAGGGGTCAGTACAAGGCACAAGTACTGAGTAGGTATCATCGGCCAACTCAAAATAGAAAACAGTATATATCAGATAATAACATAAAATCAACCATATTACTCAACAGGTGAAAGCAACAAGTTCACAAATCATGTGTAACCACATCAAACACACCTATGAGAACTCTAGTCTCCACACCATACTCATTTGGGATATAGGTTCTTTTCATTCGAATTTATTAACATAATTTCAAGATTCATTATCTTTATTCCTCTTGTGTCGGTACGTGACACTCCGCTCCCCTACTACTGTGTGTCGGAACGTGACACTCCGATCCCCTAATTCTACGTGTCGGTTCGTGACACCCGATCCCCTAATTCTACGTGTCGGTTCGTGACACCCGATCCCCTAATTCTATGTGTCGGTTCGTGACACTCGATCCCCTTATTCTACGTGTCGGTTCGTGACACCCGATCCCCTAATTCTACTTGTCGGTTCGTGACACCCGCTCCACTAATCTCATTCTATTAATTCATCAATCCTTCTTTTATACCAAGGCATCATCAATCTCATTACTTTAGTTCATCAAGCCTTCTCTTATACCAAGGCATCATCAATCACATTACTTTAGTTCATCAAGCCTTCTTTTATACCAAGGCATCATCATTAACAAGGTAAATTTAGGATTAGAGATTCAATAGCCTCATCATGCTTATTCATCACAATTATATAATCACACCATGTAAGCACACAATTAAGCATATAGAAGGTTTTATAATACTACCAACCACATATCATTCGCTATTAAGAGTCTACTACAAATAGCATAAAAACCATAACCTACCTCCACCAAAGATTCGTGATCAAGCAAGCAAATTCCCTCTTCGTTCCTCTCTCTCTTGATCGATTCTCCCTCTCTTGTTCTTTCTATTTTTCTTATTCAAACCCCTCTTTCTTTTACCCTAATTAGCATATAATTAAGTATAGAAGATGACGAATTAACCCATTAATTAATTCAATGTTATCTCCTTTAACCCTCAAGTAGTTAAATTATTAACATTAACCCACTAAATTTTTAATTATTGCAGGAATAGTCCAAAACGTCCCTTAAAACATTTAAAGAAATCCGACCCAGCCTGGGATTACGCAGCCCGTGACGGCCCATCGTGCCTGCGACGGTCCGTCCTGCTGCTTCTGTCATAGAGTTCAGAGACTCAATTCCTTGAAGAGTCTGTGACGGTCCGTCGTGCCCACGACGGTCCATCCTGCCATGTCGTCACGAATTTCAGAGAGTCGATTTGAGTACCCAAATTTCAGAATTCTAAGTATTTTGGAACTAGACCCCCTTAACGGTCCGTCGTGCCCATGACGGTCCGTCGTGGGATCCGTCAACCAAGACAGTTTTTCCAGAAATAAAATCTGCTGCTCAAAACGACTACACAGGTCGTTACACAACCGAACAATAGTAATCACAAGTTGAAGTTAAGTCTAGACTACTTTCCTCATGGGAACGATTCCAACCTCACTAGTTGGGTTATTTACATGACGCGACCGCTTTACTTGTCATTTGAGAAGTAAGTTTGAGCGTATCACATTTTGGCGCCGCTGCCGGGGATTTTAGCTTTTAGATTAACTTGAATTTATTACTATAGTTTAGTTGATATTTTCTTGATTTTACTTTGTTTTACTGTTTTTGATTTCCTTTCAGAACTATCTTCCTTGTATGCCAAATACACGGAGAGGAAGAGAACCATTATTTCCCTACGATCGTCAGTTAGAGCGTACACTGCGCAACATGAATCGAAACTTGGAATAAATGATGAGGATCCAAACTAGAACCTCCTAGATCCAGTGGATGTTCATGGTCAGATGTTACCCGACGCTCCGGGTGAACATCAACAGAGGGGACAAAATCCCGTTCCACGGCCCCAAGCATACTACAGAGGGTATAATAACATCGAAGACTCAGATGGGCCACTTGTCTTGCCCCCTCTACCCACAGGCAACACTTTTGTGGTGACTAGTAGCCTGATGCAAATGCTCACTGCCAGAGGTTTGTTTTCAGGGCTACCTTCTGAGGATCCACATGCCCATATAGCTAAGGGCAGTGTGTAAAAGTTGTGTGGGGGGCCTGATTTGGATCTAGATGTAATAGGTCTCAGAGTGTTTCCTCTCTCACTGATGGGAGAGGCTGCTATGTGGTTTACTGAGCTCCCATACAACTCCATCTTCACTTGGAACCAACTACGGGTTGTCTTCTTAGCACGCTACTATCCGGTCTCCAAGAAATTAAACTACAAAGACAGGGTGAACAACTTTGTGGCACTACCAGGAGAGTCAATTAGTAGTTCTTGGAATAGATTCACCTCATTCTTGAGAAATGTTCCAAATCACCGTATTGATGATGAGTCACTGAAGGAATACTTATATCAGGGACAGGATGATAACAATAAAGCGGTTTTGGACACTATAGCAGGTGGATCTTATGGAGAATGCCCTTATGCTGAGATTGCTGAGAAATTAGAGAAAATCTTCCGTAACAACAAAGCTTGGAGTACTAGGAAGTCCGATACATGGAGAAACACCTTCGCAGTGCAGTCCACTCACAACCCAGCCACAGATGATATTTGTGAAGACATGGCTCAGATGAGAACTGAGCTTGGGTTGGTACTAAAACATGTCACTGGGGGTGCAGAAAAGATTAATGCAGTCAACTACTTGGCTAAACCACCACCTCCAATCGATGAGTGTTATTATGAGGAGGATTCCTATGGAGTAAATGAACAGATGGGGGGTTTCCGACCAAGTGCCCAAGGCTCTAATCAGGAGAATTGGCGCAAAGGTCAAGGGAACCAAGGTCGGAACTATGGTAATTACAATCGTGAGGCTCATTATGTCCGAGATGGAAACTACAATCGCGACAACAACTTCAACAGGGGTAACTCTGTTAATAGAAACGACAGGAATGGACCCTATGTTCCTCCTCAAAATCGTGAAGTTACTCATAGGGATGGTGGAGGTAGTATGTCGCGAGTTGAGGATATGTTGCATAAAATGATGAGGAGGTTCGATGCTTGTGATAAGCACAATAAAGAGTTGAGGAATGATTTAGCGGGTATTGGGCAAAAAGTTGATACACATGCAATATCGATTAAGCAACTTGAGTTACAATTGGCCCAATTATCTGCAACTGTGAACTTAAGGCAACCGGGCACTCGTCCTAGCAACACTGTCCAAAATCCGAAAATGATTGACATTGTATGGCAATTACTACTCGCGGTGGCAAGCAAACCATTGACCCACCTATGCCATCTAATGAGAATAAGGTGACAAAAGATACTGATAAAGTGGTAGGTTGATGTTGATTTAGAGGATAACATTGCAAAAGATGCTGAAGTGCCTAAAAAATTAACTCCTATGCCTAGGCCACCACCCTTATTTCCTCAAAGATTAGTGAAAAAGACCGAGGATTGCAAATATAGGCATTTTATAACAATGTTGAAGCAACTTTCTATCAGTGTCCCTTTGGTAGAAGCTATAGAACAAATGCCCGGTTACGCCAAGTTTATGAAAGATTTGGTCACAAATAAAAGATCGGTTACTTTTGAGGATGATGATAGAATGCAGCATTGTAGTGTTATTGCTACAAGATCTCTGGTCCAAATGAAAGAAGATCCGGGTGCGTTCACTATTCCTTATACAATCGGGCTATTACATTTCGTGAAAGCATTGTGTGATCTGGGGGCAAGCATAAATCTCATGCCCCTCTCGATTTACAAGAAGTTGGGTTTGGGTGACCCAAAGCCCACTGTGATGCGGCTACTGATGGCTGATCGAATAGTAAAACGTCCCATAGGGATAATTCATGATGTGCTAGTAAAAGTGGAGTCATTCATCTTTCCGGTTGATTTTGTTATTCTTGATTGTGAGGTTGATTTTGAAGTGCCTATTATCCTTGGGAGGCCATTCCTAGCTACGGGAAGAGCCTTAGTAGACATGGACAAGAGGCAGATGAAATTTCGGTTGAACAATGAGGATGTGACCTTTAATATTTGTAGGTCCATGAGGCAGAGTGGTGAGCTCCAATCGGTATCTGCTATATCCTACAACATGGGTGAGACATCTGAACAGAAATAGAAGAATGTCTAGGTGTCGAAGCACTAGCGGCAGTGATAATGAACTTTGATAGTGATTGCATTGAAGAATATTAGTCATTAGTCGCGGCTCTTGACCGAGGTGATGTTCGGTTTAAACAGAAGAAATTTGACTTGATATGAAAAATCGCGAGTCCCCACCCGCGAAACCATCAATAGAGGAGGATCCAAAAGTTGAATTAAAAGCTCTGCCATCTTATTTTAGGTATGAATTCTTAGGAAATGGTGACACTTTGCCGGAAATCATTGCATCAGACTTGGATGAACAACAGGTTCAGAGTTTGGTGAAGGTACTAAAAAGGTTCAAAAGAGCTATTGGGTGGACCATTGCGGAAATTATTGGGATCCCTCCTGGTATTTGCTCTCATAAAATCCAACTCATGCCTGATCATAAGCCGAGTATTGAGCACCCGAGACGCTTGAATCCTCCTATGCAAGAGGTTGTGAAGAAGGAAATCATCAAGTGGTTGGATGCTGGAGTAATCTATCCAATCGCCGATAGTAGTTGGGTATGCCCGGTTCAGTGTGTACCTAAGAAAGGGGGAATGACTGTGGTCCCCAACAAAAAGAATGAACTTGTTCCAATGAGACCGGTTACTGGATGGAGGGTGTGTATGGATTACCGTAAACTGAACTTCATGGACTGAAAAAGACCATTTTCCTATGCCCTTCATGGATCAGATGTTGGATAGACTTGCCGGAAAAGGGTGGTATTGTTTTCTTGATGGGTATTCGGGGTATAATCAGATTTCTATTGCACCAGAAGATCAAGAGAAAACCACTTTCACTTGTCCATATGGGACTTTTGCGTTCAGAAGAATGCCGTTTGGGTTGTGCAATGCACCAGCAACCTTTTAGAGATGTATGATGTCAATATTTTCTGATATGGTGGAAGATACTATACAAGTTTTTATGGATGATTTCTCTGTGGTTGGTGATTCATTCGAGCGGTGTTTGACCAATTTATCTGAGGTTCTTAAGAGATGTGAAGACTGCAATTTGGTACTAAACTGGGAAAAGTGTCATTTCATGGTGAAAGAGGGTATTGTGTTAGGTCATCGCATTTCAGAAAAGGGCATAGAGGTTGATCGAGCTAAAGTTGAGGTAATAGAGAGACTTCCCCGCCGATCTCTGTGAAAGGTGTGAGAAGCTTTCTTGGGCATGCAGGTTTTTACCGGAGATTCATCAAACACTTTTCAATGATTGCACAGCCATTGTGCAAATTGCTGGAGAATGAATGTAAATTTTGTTTTGATGAATCCTGTCTTAAAGCATTCGGTGAGCTAAAAGAAAAGTTAGTGTCTGCGCCTATCATTATTTCTCCAGATTGGAACAGTCCATTTGAGGTAATGTGTGATGCTAGTGGGGTGGCTCTTGGTGTAGTATTGGGAAAGAGAAGAAACAAAATCCTTCACCCAATTTACTATGCTAGTAAATTCCTAAATGAAGCTCAGAAGAACTACACAGTGACTGAGCAAGAACTCCTTGCAGTAGTCTTTGCTTTTGAGAAATTTCGCTCCTATTTGCTAGGTACTAGAGTTATAGTGCATACTGACCATTCAGCATTGAGATATTTGATGGCGAAGAAGGATGCGAAACCAAGGCTGATTCGTTGGGTATTACTGCTGCAAGAATTTGACTTTGAAGTGCTGGATAGAAAAGGGACTGAAAATCAAGTTGCTGATCATTTGTCTCGTCTAGAGGATGAAGCTATGAGAGAGTTAGGGGATAAGACTGAAATTGATGATACTTTCCCCGATGAACATGTATTGGCTGCTTCACAAGACTTGATTCCATGGTTCGCAGATTTTGTGAACTATCTGGCTAGTGATATTGTTCCATCAGACTTGTCCTTTTATCAAAGGAAAAAGTTCATGTACGATGTGAAGAAGTTCTTTGGGGATGAACCATACTTGTATAGGAGTTGTGCCGACGGGCTTATTCGGCATTGTGTGCCTGAATGTGAAATGTTGAGTGTGTTGGAGGCATCCCATTCTTCACCTGTTGGCGGACATCACAGTGGTATCCGAACCGCTCACATGATATTGCAATGTGGTTACTATTGGCCAACTCTTCATCAAGATGCTCATGAGTTTGCTAAAGCATGTGACAAATGTCAACGAGATGGTGGTATTTCAAGAAAGCAAGAGCTCCCTCTAAACCCCATTCTTGTGATTGAGTTATTTGATGTTTGGGGTATTGATTTTATGGGCCCTTTCGTGAGTTCTCATGGGATGAAGTACATTCTAGTAGCAGTTGATTATGTATCTAAATGGGTCGAAGCCATAGCCCTCGCAAACAATGAACACTGCATTCTTAAAAAATAATATATTCTCCCGTTTTTGCACCCCAAGGGCCATTATTAGTGATGGGGGCTCCCACTTCTGCAACAGATTGTTCAAGGGGTTATTGGAGATATACAGGGTTCGCCATAATGTGGCCACTCCTTACCACCCTCAAACTAGTGGGCAAGTTGAAGTATCGAATTGGGAGATCAAACAGATATTGTCCAAAACAGTGAATGCTAGTAAAACGGATTGGTCAAGGAGGCTTGATGTTGCTCTTTGGGCCTACCGGACAGCATATAAGACTCCCATAGATATGTCTCCATACCAACTTGTATATGGGAAAGCTTGTCATCTGCCGGTTAAGTTAGAACATAAAGCCATGTGGGCTATGAAGAAGTTAAAAATGGATTGGAGCGAAGCTGCAAAGCAACGGTTAAATGGGTTGAATGAACTTGATGAATTTCGCTTGAAAGCCTATGAAAGCTTATCCCTATACAAAGAAAAGATGAAGAAGTATCATGACGACAAAATTGAAAAACTAGAGTTCATGGTCGGGCATTTGGTGATTTTATTCAATTCCAGATTGCGCTTGTTTCCAGGCAAACTCAAGTCCAAATGGACTGGTCCTTACACGGTTACCCAAATATTCCCTCATGGAGCAGTTGAGTTGGAAACTAAGGAGGGTGTGCGGTTCAAGGTGAATGGACAGCGCATAAAAATCTATCTTGGGCATGCTGAATCGGCGAATGAAGTAATCGAGGCATACCATCTTGATGAAGTCTGAGTAATCAAGTGGCCCCAGTCGTGCCGCGACATTAAATCAGGTGCTTGTTGGGAGGCAACCCAATACTTATCGTCTTTTTAATAATGGTAGCATTTTTCTATTAATGGGTTTTAAATTTGCAGGCACATCACCAGGAAATTCTGCAGAAAACTACTCCGCAGCAGCCACTGACGGATACATCGACGGACCGTTGCGCATGCGACGGACCGTCGTATGCATCCGTCGTCTAGGTACGTTTTTTTGCTACGTTGAAATTAGGGCACACACGACGGAACCTACAACGGTTCGTCACATCTACGACGGACCGTCGTCGGGGAACCGTCGCGTGATTAATGAATTCTACCCTACCCGACCCGGCTAGACCCTTTTCAAAATCTGACCGTTTATACTCCTCACCCCTCCATATTTCACCCCATTAGTTCCTTATTCCTCTCATCTCCCCTCTCTTTTCAACTTCCACACTTCCCCCCACTGATCATTGCCCCCAAAACCCTCGTAAGCCTTATAAGTATCGTCTACTAGTCGGTGTTGCTGTTGTAGGTGTCTACCTTGCAAACTTAATCATTCTCCATTTGTTTTTTCTCCATTTCCAAGGTATGTGTCTCTAAATTTATACTCATTTATCTTGTATTTTGGTTTAGTAGTTAGTATTAGCTTAGTTCTTAGTCGTATACTGTTTCCTTTATATGCTTATATCTAAACCTAGGCTCAAAATGTTTGAATGTGCCATGTTAATAACCCTAGGCATAGGTGATTTTGCATTGGTAGTTTCCTAGGTAGTTGAGATAGACACATATAGGTCCACAACACTACAAGACCATGTGGGTTCATCGGGGATGCATAGGGTACCCCTAGTTCTATCACTGCTACTCAGAACGAGACCCCAATGACGGACCGTCGCACACACGATGGACTGTCGTAGGGTCCGTTCAAAAAGCCCTAGCACCCTGTCCCAACGAAGCCTGTGACGGACCGTTGTCTTCACGACGGTCCATCCTGCAAAACCGTTCTGGTTGTCAGAGACCCTGTTTCTAAGGGTCTCTCAAAATTTTCTAAGTGTCCTACGACGGACCGTCATACCCACGACGGTCCGTCCTGCACGACCGTCATGATGGTCAGAGACACCTCTGCTAAGGGTCTCCCAACACTTTCTAAGTGTCCTACGACGGACACTTACGACGGACCGTCGTCGTGCACGACCGTCATGATTGTTAGAGACCCCTCTGATAAGGGTCTCCCAACATTTTCTAAATGTCCTACGACAGACACTTACGACAGACCGTCGTACCCACGACGGTCCATCCTGCTTGACCGTCATGATGGTCAGAGACCCCCACTTTAGGGTTCTTTATATATACATAGACTAAGTACAACACGACGGATCACATGACGGTCCGTCATAGCCACGACGAGCCGTCATCTGGCCCGTCGTGTGATACAGTTTCAATATCACTAACACACTATTTTCAATGTTTTATGTCGTATGGGCTTGCCTGTCTTGTTTGCCACTACTCATACTAATATTGATCCTTTACAGGTACTATCTACTATGGCACCCAAGCAAGACCGCACCTACGCCCGCGGGCCATCTAAGTCTGTCGCTCCGTCTGCACGCTTGATCATCGGCTCTGATGATGAGCGGGACCCTGAATATGTGCCCCCAGGCACTTCCGCACCTTCCCATGCTGCACGTGCCCCCAGAGCCACACCCAAGACGGTGGCGTCTGGCGTAGTCACTTCCTCCCAGTCTGATGAAGAGCACACACTAACCGGCACACCCTCTGGGTCAGCCACAAATAAGGAAGGAGCGTCTGGCTCATTAGGAGTATCATAGTCCGAGGAAGCTTCAGGCTCTGCTGAGGTTCCCGCACCCGCCACTGCTGCAGCGTCGGCCTCGTCTGATTAGGCTGACAGTTCAGACTCTACATCCGGTGCACCAGCCCAGGTCCCCACCCCAGCCTCTGACCAGCAAAACCGGTGGTGTGTCGAAGGCCAGTTTCAGGTTTACTCCGACGCAAAATTCCTAACTGATAAAGTAGTAATGACTCGGACACTCACCTTTGAGCGGCGGGTACTTACAGGGAGTCTCTCATTGATGCCGGAGATCCACAACCTCTTCACCAGGCATCGCTTAGAGTGGACAACCCGTCCGTTGGGACGGTACAGCGGGAAATGGTCCGAGAGTTCTACGCATCCTACGTAGCGAATCTTCGATCCCAGATCGATAGGCGGGCTGCTCCCGCTAAACACGCCCCACTGGAGAAGGTTCGAGTCCGGGGCGTGTAGGTTGACATTTCTTTGCCAGCCATCCGCCGGTTTCTATACGGCGAGAGTGTTGATGCCACTTGGACTCCCCACATTGCCGAGTTTGACTATCGCTGGCAGATAGTGAAGGATGGCCAGTTCTTGCGTGAGCAGGCGCTGAGAGAGACCACCAAGAGGTGGATGGACCTACACCTATCAGTCGACTGAGAGGGTGCAGATTGGGTGACTGAGCCGAAGGGGGCCATCAAGAAGGCCAACCTCACATTCACAACAAAATTCCTATGGCTGCTTGTCCGTCACTGCCTTTCCCCCACAACTGCTGACAACATCGTTACTTGGGATCGAGCAGTGTTGATGGCGTCAATGATAGCCGGATTTGAGGTGGACTTCGCATGGCTTCTCCAAGCAGTCATGCACGAGAGGGCATTCAAGGTCACTACTACCTACCCCTTCCCATGTATGATCTTTGCCCTGTGCAGGTCTGCAGGTGTGCCCATATGGCACATAGATCAGTTGAAGACCCTGCAGGGAACCGTTGACGTCGGCCTCATCAGAGACGAGGCCAATGGTTGGCTCCACGCAGAGGGCCCTGTCCTGCGCTGCCCCCACTTGCTAATGATCTTGCGGATACGGTAGCCCAGGCCCGCACCGCTACACAGGCGTCCACTAACACTACCCTGGTCGAGTCTATCCCGGGTTATAGCCCAGCCCCGAGATCCTCTCGCACAGCCCCTCTACCGACATTGGTCCCGCTTGCTAGGGTCCAAAAACTGGAGGCACAAATGGCCACTCTTCTGCATCATATCCAGCCGTGGATGCAGAAGTCGATTACTGAGTCTGAGGCGCGTCTAGAGAGGAAGATGCAGCAGTTTACGGAGCGGAAGATTGCTGAGGTTAACCAGCGCCTAGATGCATTTACGTTGAGAGTGTTAGCCCGCCCAGCCCCTCCGGTAGATGTGTCGACTCTTCAGGCTGCAGTCGACAGTCTTCGTGCAGACATCGACACGATCCTAGAGGCGAGAGTGCCGGAGTGTGTCGAGCCTGCTGAGGACACTGTATTGGCGGCACTGTTTGCTACTTCTGAAATTCCACCACCTTTCCCTCGAGAGAGTGCCAAGAGGCGTAGGGTTCGAGCAGAGGATGAGGCGCGATCAAGAAAGAAGGAGCGCCGAGAGATGGAGGCTGCGAAGAGAGCCTCACTTGCTGAGGTGGAGGCACACCAAATCAGAGCATCGCAGATAGCGGCTGGAGAGTCTAGCTCCTGCCCTGTAAAGACAGCAGGAGGCACTACTGATGGTGCGGTTGCTGCTGAGGAAACCACTGAGGGTGTCCAGATTGCAGAGGATGTGGGTTCCGGGGAACCGGACTCACCAGCTGTTGAATCGACGGCGCTTTGCGCCACAGGTTTGCTTCACCTACCCTTCTAATCTTTAGATTTTTTTTATGCATTGGAGACAATTGCATATTTTTTTGTTGGGGGTGGGGTAAATGGAAAGTGAGTGTTAGAGTGAAGTCTGAGTAGCCCAACTCACTATCCTCTTTTGGGGTTTTCTTGCCTGTGTTCTTTTTCCCCAAAAGACTGATTACTTTTTCTGTTGAACCGGCATGTTATATATTTTGTACATAGTTTAACTCTGAAGCATGATGGATAATATGATATCCTGATAAAACTGGAAAATGTTGCATGATTAGGCGTAGTAACTGATAGTTGTGTGGCTCTAAACATGAAATAGACCATTGCATTACCCTAAATCTTCAAGTCGAACTAGGTGTCTGATAATCTGGTATAGTGATGAGATGTCAAGTGAGTGTGAGGAAATTCGAATAGTCCACTACTGGTACTGAGCTAGAACTTGCCTGGTTAGTCCTGCTAAATGTAAGCTGTAACAGACAATTAGGAAAGGATCATAGACCCTTATTCAAGTTATCCCATTTCTAGCCTAAACAAGAGAAACCAAATGAAAGTTATCCTTCTTTGATTCAAATAATTTGAGGTTTAAATTAGACCTTTCTTTTTCACCCCAACTGATCTTTTCTGGGAACAATATGTTGGCCCTGGTCCCTCCTTGGACATGTGCACCTCAGCTTATGCCAAAAGCATAAGTTGAGGGTGGCTAATGCATAGACAACCTTCGTATGGCCCTGACCCAACTTTGGGTATTGTGTACCTTGACTCATGGCAAAGCCATGAGTTGAGGGTGGCTCTTTTGAGGAATGCTCCGGAAAGTGGGGTTGAAAGAACAAAGAGAGAGAAAGAACAAAAGTAAAGTGACTCAAGAACTTGTTGAAAGAAAAGTAAAGAAAAAAAGTGAAATATACAAGAATTACAAACAAGAAAAGAAAAGAGTCACTTACACAAATGAAGAAAGAAGGGAAATAGCAAGGTGAAAGAATGGGAGAAAGTCCTATCGTGATCCTAAGGGTTGTATAGCGAACTTAAGGCAGTGAAAATAAGGGCAAGATTATGGCAATAGGTATGAATGAGTGACTTTGTTCTGAGAGCGAGTGTTGAAAAGTAATCCTTATACTCAAACTGAAATCATTGTGTGAAAAATGAGGATTTTGTTTTGAAGTGAGGACACTAGTTGCAATACCGGAATAGTTAGCACCTCGGTGAGAAATTGAAGAGGATAGGTGTTAGTGCATGGTAAGTCTGTGTCATGTTCGAATCCCACAAAATTCAAGACTAATAGTGATAGCATGCATAGATTTGATGAGATTAATCGGGATTGATAGCCAAATGATTGCAAAGGATAAAACATGAATACTATTGTACAAAGATTGTGTAGTGAGTCATAGTGTGTCGCTTGAGGACAAACAACGAATTTAAGTTGAGGGTGTTGATATACCGTGGTTTCATGGTATAATAAATACTTTTTCATTAAGTTTAGTGTGTCCGAAAGCTTTTTTGCGCTAATTTTGATATAAGTTTCTCTTTGTTTTGCAGAAAATCTGTCCAAATCTGAATGCGGAGATTTTGAGCGAAAAAATGCAGAATAGACAACCTACGGAGCTTATGACGGTCCATCGTGCCTGTGACGGTCCGTAGGTGGCAGCGTAGTGCAGCTGCTAGCGGAAGATGGGGAAATCTGACCAAGTGTGGGATTACAAAGCTTGTGACGGTCCGTCGTGGATATGATGGCCCGTCCTGCAGGTTCGTCGTGAAGATCAGAGAAGTGATCCCAGTACCCAGATTCCAAGAGTTGAAGTATTTTGAAACGAAGACCCTCGACGGACCGTTGTGCCTATGACGGTCCATCACACTTGCCGTCGAGGGGAATGAAGAAAGTAGCAGAAGAAATTGCACCAAGTATGGGACGACAGAGTCCACAACGGTCCGTTGTGACCACGACGGTCCGTCGCGTGGTCCGTCGACCCAGCCGCGTTTTGGCAAATTTCCAGTAATTAGAATCCTTGTTTAATTAGGTTTTTATTTTTTATAAATAGATAGAAAAACCTCGTTTTTGAGGTTAGACTCTGCTAGATTAGACATCATATTATTAGACTTTGTGTATTAGTGTTTGATTTTTTGGAGATTCTTACAAGTGATTTTTGGTGATTAATCAAGCAAATTTTCGGACTTTATTCTTTCTCATTGAGGTAATTACATGAATTCTTATTTAATATATTTGAATATTGTGTTTATGGCTATGAGTAACTAAACTCCATAACTAGGGTTGTGGGAACCATAGGAAAATAATGAGATAAACCCTAGCTAAAATAATAATTCTAGAATAGTGTCTTGCATGTATTAATAATTCTTTCGCTTAGAAGTCTTTTTAACGGATGATCAACGTTAGAACTCGCCTTAATGCTACTTGCCGGACCAAGGAGGTAGATAATAGGAAAAGAATTATTAACATAGATTTAGTGTATACTATCTAATAGGCTAGTATTGATTGGTACGAGGTAATAACTTAGTCAAATATCGAATATGATGCTTAATATGAGATAAAGATAAGGGTTAGGAAAGCAATACACGTAGCCGGACCAAGGTGCGGAGTGAGATTTTCTAGATGCTGGACCAAGGATTTAGAAATACATAACTTATCACTTTGCATGAAAGATAATAGGAAAGAATTGTTATAGTTCGAACTATCAAGTTATGAACCTGTGGGGAACACGTAAACCCTAGTTACTTTGATTAATTAATTAAAACCCAAAATTAAAAGTTGTTAAGTGTCTCTTTCAAGTTCGCTGTTTATTTTCACTTATTTAGAGATAAAACCCCCCTTTTTATGTTTTTACTTTCTAAGGAAGTTATCAACTGAACAATAGTAATCACAAGTTGAAGTTAAGTCTAGACTATTTTCCTCGTGGGAACGATCCCAACCTCACTAGTTGGGTTATTTACTTGACGCGACCGCTTTACTTCTCATTTGAGAAGTAAGTTTGAGCGTATCAAAACACATATCATACTTTCATAAAAATCATTTTGACCTGTATAGTAGTAGGCACTAGTGAATATGAGAACTACCTTGCGTATAGACACCATGACCTATACTACTTGTAACATACATGTGAGTATGTGTATACATTGGTCAACATGATCACATAATGTCTATCAAAAACACATCGAGGCAGCCGCCACTCTCTTATACCATAATACTCTTTCAAGCATAGACCATACAACACATAATAGAATAGGAGGCAAGACAAACTTCACATTATAATCACGACTCCTAACTTAGTTATTTACACATTCACATACGGGTACATGAGTAGGGGTCATCAATTATTAACACTTGATTAATGGGATCACATACATATGATACTAGCATAATCTTTTACATGCTCATGACAATAATAACATCACCTTGATTCACAACTAGAGAAGAAGACTAGGAACAAGTTACACATATGGTTATCATCATAACCACTTATTCATATATTCAATAATTTGCCTTCAAGGATATAGTAAACACATATATAATGAAATTACAGTAAACACCTCCACCGTATGTGGACCATACCACACAATGCCTTACAAGGCTTCATCAACATTATTATAATGAAGTAGATAAATAGAAGAGTAGAGCAACTCTTACCAGTCATTTAGCCTTTGGTAATCATTGGACATTACTACTCTTTCATCATTTATACATTATATAGGAGTAGCTATAACTGCTTAAATCATAAACAAAACCATGTACAGGTAGTCATAAGAGCATGATACAACTAGTTCACTATATCACATATATGGTAGAAAGTAGAAGAACGTAGCTCGTTAACCAATTTTACTTACATTCATCATAAATTATATTTCATTAATAACAACAATCTAGGGCAGTAGCTTCCAGAAATCATAGCTTAGACGAGATCCTACTACATTTTCCAATAGACTCTAAATCACTGTAACATGTTTCATATTAAGAATTCATGGAAGGTAAGTTTACATAGGTTAATCCTATTCAAACTATCGTGAATTGATCCACATTGGATCCATTACATATATTTCATACTCACATTAAATTATAGGAAGTATCTATAGACAATTAAGCATGATCATGTCAAATAATAACTAACCTAATGACAAGATGACACGTTACAATACCATAGACGTGTAGAACTTAGATCAATTCATGTAGGTCTTTCTTTAATTTGATCATCAACGATTTATACCCACATTTCATCCATATTATAACCTCAAGTATGTAGCTACAATGATCAACACCCATTCCAATCAAATATTAATTCATAAAAGACCAACATCACAGTGAATCACGGAAAACAATATTAAACATGCTCAAATCTTCATAACTTGATACACATGTATCCCTCAACGTCAATTAAACATTAATCAACATAAATAATAGTATATACAACAAATTCCACGTAATAGAATCATAACTCAATTGATAACACGTCATGATCACCAAGCCCATCCAAGGCTAAGTCAATTTAAGTAAGAAGCATGGGTTCATCATGCAATTAGAGTAAAAATTACGTTCAAACAAATATATTAACTTCAATTCATCATTATTTAATCATTCAAAACATTTTTAGAAAGAACCCATGGCTAGATTGAAAGATTGTAATATTGATCATAAATTCTTATTTGAAATCTTTGAGATTATCTCTCTAGATAGAAGGATAACTAGAGATGAAGGATAACCATACCTTTTACATTTGAAAACCTCCAAAACTTCGTGATTAATACATGGAAATCCAAGCTCAAAGTTGTTCTTGAGCTTCTCCAAGAATGGTGGTTTCTAGGGAGAATATTTTGGAGGGAAAGTTCAATTTCGTGGGAGAGGATTTGGAATGGATTCTTCACGTTTTGGATGACTTATATACACCCAAAAGTATATTAGTAAACCTATCATAGTCAGGTTAGTGCTGGGTGAATTTTTTATTCACCCCTTTAATAAAACAAATGCAATGCTGCAACTACAGGCCACCATCGACGGAGCAATCGACTAGCCGTAGGTCAATCTATTGATAGTCCTTTGGCGTCCGTCAATTGGTCCTTGGCCAATTTTTGGGTTTATACCTTCCCAAGTTAAGTAATGATGATACATAACCAACGGGCTGTTGGTTTACCACCTAGACGCCGTTTGGACCGTCGATTGACACTGCAAAGTGAGTGTCTCAACCAACGTTGGGTCATTCTTGTGGGTCCTTTTGTGGTGCCCTTTAGAAGTCTTACCTGGATGTTTCCAACGTGAATACAATAGTTAAAAAGTTTTAGACCTTCCACATAAGTTTCACCCAAAACAAACACCTTCAAGTCGTCCAGATAGGCTACGCCCCATCAAGAAACACATTTAACGTCTTAGGGGCTATCTTTCGAACACCTTGGACATTCTTTATCATTTGACCTCCAAACTTCTAAAAAGTCCATATAATACAATTTAAAATCATAATATATCACTTAATGAATTAATATGATTATTTAATATAATTATAAACACGTATCGACATATGAGGCACATAGGTGACTACTCGTCGAACATTTTAGTCATCCCTTGGCGTTCGATTTCCAAATAACTTAAAACTTTACACAACGTCTCTAAACCATCTTGTTTGTAATTTTGAGGATTTTATAACCTCAATATAAATATTTTAGTCTCTATACACCCGAACTCATTTTAGGGTCTTACAATATCCCCTACTTGGGATCATTCGTCCTCGAATGACACTTACGACTCATTAATCACAACAAGGCTTTCAATGCATCTTAGAGCATTTCATAAAATTTATAACATAATAAAATCATTTTAGCACCGAATGCAAAAAAGAAAGTAAAAATTCCATCACTTACTCTTTAATGCATCGAATACGTAGTCTCTTATCATGTTCATAGGAGGTGCATCCTTATCCTAATCATAACATGGTCATTATACTTCAATTTTATTTAAATCACATCTTGCAACTATTCTTTAAGTCACACTTAGGAAGGTTTCAACAACACTAAAGATGGAATTAGGCCCTCATACTTCAATGCACATAGACTTGAGTTAATTGAATCAACAAAGATCTTCATTAGTTAGACCTAGTGCTATGAAGATCATACCCAACCATACAAAGTTTAGTGGTGTCCATGGAGGAATGTCCTTCTCCTCAGCACACTTACATGTATCATGAGTTCATACCTAAGCAAAGTACAAGGTCAATTCCTTTAAAATGAGAAATTCTCAATTTTCAAACTATGACATGAGCATGTTTTCTTCCTAGTGGAGTCAAAATGGTAAGTCACACCAAGTACGTAACAATAATTAGAAAGAGATTTCACAAAATGTCAATTTCTAACACTGTACTCAAAATGTCAATTTCTAACCTAGTACTCACCTTCACAGTAAGCATCTTTTCGGAAATATAACATTATAGGCACATATATGAACACGTAGCTAAACATGCTTTCACCTTTCAATAGTGAACCTATAACCATGCTTCCCAAACCATACAAGTAACCTATTTTTCAAGAGACTCAACATATTTTGTTTTAAAGAGTCTCAACTTTCCATTATAAGGCTAAACATTACACCTCACAAGTTACTATTACGATGTTTCTTATCTTATCTCATGAATTCAAATGCACAACTAGCATATCAAGTTGCAAATCAACATGAGAAAACATGGATTTTATCAAAAAATTTCTTTCATGCTCCTTGGAATCATCACATTATCTTGTAATGTCAATCAATACACACCAAACATATAAAGTTCATGCAGTTCATACTTAATTCAAGACTCTATTCTTGAACAAGCTTACTAAGAACTCATTAGATTCAAGTTCAAGTGAGAATAGAAGGGCAAGGTTGACAATTTCTACAACCTTAATACTCAATCACGCCTCCTCCCAATTAGGGTAAACCCAATTAAGAGCAACTTAACCCAAACTTAAGAGGATCTTAACTTAATAACCTCATTTTTCATCACTTTAAAGTTATTACAACTGCAGGAGTAATTTATAGTAAGTTAACATAGGAACACCAATATATTCTAAATCTTATCATCTAGGCAATCTATCAAAAACTATAAAGTTAGGTCATCTCATGAAACCACAAAAGGTGTTCATACATTACAATAGACACCAAGGCCCTGGATAATTGGGGGAAACAATATAGGAGAGTTAGTCCTGAGGGCTCTCTCATTTCTTTCAACATTAATGAAAGGTAACTTCTAGGTCAATCAAACCCACATCATCACCCTACTAAGATAGAGTACTAGCTTCAATTCCACAGCATAAAAGGACTCACAACACAATAAAAAGTTAAAAACAATTCTACAACTCATCATGCCATAAGACTCTCATTGTTCATTCCAAATAACACATCTTTTTTTTATATTCATTATCATGTTCATATGAATCAATTCTATAAATATTTCCACAAATTTCAATCAAAGGACAATTTAGTTGATTTTTCGAAAAATGTTAATGTAAGCTGCCTAGCTTTACAGTGAACATTCTTCCAAATTCCAAAAATGCAACATTTAGACAATTGATGGAAAAGCATGATAATATAAGAGACAAAGCTTTACCATTAATCCTTCATAAGCATGCATACTATAATAAGAACTAGGATCAAGTCTATACAAAGGACTCCAATCCATACTAGCAACTTATCATCTACCACATATACAAAAGGAGACATTGAAAACTTATTAGTACATAATCTTAGGGTAGCATGCTTCCTTAGGTAGTCATTAAAAATTTCAACTTCAAATCATAGTATTAGGATACTATTCTGCAAAACCATATCGGAAAACATCATTCCAAAAGGACTCATTTTTAACCATAGTAACTTTTAACATACATTTCTCAATATAATATGCTACACATAAGTTTTCATATATAGCCATAAATTGCATCACATCATCAAAAGATAAAAAAATTTACCTTCACACATACTCATACAACCATAAAACCAGGATAAGCATTTAAACTCACTTTTTCTCCCTCAATCCTAGAGGACACTCTCATCCAAGAATTCACATCTAAAAAGACAACTGGACAAGAAAACATAAAAGAGATATCTTATAAAGTTAAGTTCTATGACACAAAATTAGAATGATGAATAAGGGAAACTCTATCATCCTACAGTCTCTCATACATTTAATGTGTCGCGACTCACCACCAATCATAAAAGACTACTAGACGTGGCAATATGAGACTTCTTCGACCCAAAATCAATTTTTAAAACCTCATGCTCTAATACCATGTTTGCAAACTCCTGGGAGCTAACATGGTGTACTTTACTTCTCGGGTATCTTGTACAAGCCCATAGTTATCATTCATCGCATTGACATAGTAAATTTAGTTGAAAATTTAAAACTTTTCATAGAAAATCATATGCTAGAAACTTAACTTTATATATATACAAAAATAAGTCATAATACATATTTAGACCCTAAGTCTCTTTGCCATCTTTGACTCAAAAACTTATGAATACACAAAAAAAACGACCCTTAAAACTAAGACATATCTATACAACATTTGATAAACTTTATAATATGACATAAGTAGGGAATCCTTGGAAGATAAGGAACCCTTTCCTTGAGCTTTAGAATCATATTAAGATCCTCAATCATAGACATCCTTTAAGCATCCATAACCTACACTTTTTGTACAAAATTAGAGAAGAATGGGATTAGTACAAGAATGCACTAAGTAGGAAAACCATGCAAAACCATTCATTTAAAAGGGACATTTTCTTGAAAATCATAGTTCATGCCTTTTTGAGCAAATCATTATAAAATCTTAACACAATACCATTTATATCATTCATATACTTCATATAAACACAATCAAAGGCCAAACACCATCGAAAATTGCATATAGAATTTAAGTCCCATTTGAGGTCACTTTACAGTGAGCTCACTCCTTAAGTGTGAACTATTTCTTTTTATTCATTAGCCTCCCAAGTAACCCTTTAGTGATACTTGGTGCAATGCAGACAACAATAAAAACAATACATACTACTTACACAAGCTAACACATATCATCATAAAAGTATAGTACAACATAGACATATTTAAGCCAAGACTAAAAGAACATTATAGAGAAATCCTACTCATTATGCACATATACTTATTTTACTGCACATAGAACCTTATGAGACCTAAATCATGCCCCGAATCAAAGTCTGCTAGTGCAATGTACATGTAGGACCCCATAACCTCACACATACTTAGTAAACCTATCATGAGACTACAAGCTTTTACAACTAAGTCATATATCAATATATAAAAAGTATACAACTTCAATTATTTCAAGCAATACCTTCATCATATAGTTATAAATATCAAAATCATGCATAAAGACTCATATCATGCACACATTCTTAAAAAGTAGACAAATACGATAATTTCATGCATAAAGAACACATACATAGTGACATGCATTACAACACCTTCCTAGAACATCTTAAGGAGCTACTTCTGCAATGTCTAGATGGTAATATTACTTCCACCTATCCTAACTAACCTCCTTTAAGTCATTCTAGTTAGGGTCTTAGTCATTTACTTCCATTTTCCATTTTACTTTAGGGAAACTATATACTTAACTGACATAGACCATGTTATTATAAACATGGAAACCGGCTCATAAAACCCCACACCAAAAAAGGATAGTCTACCGGTCAAAGTAGATGTAACAACCCTAAAAATGGATATGTTAAGTAATTCTTAATGTGTCTAAAATGCCTACGATTAGACCGGGTACACACGGAATTGAAGCGCGTAGAACAAGACTTTGTACCCTTGCGACATCCAAGACAACTAACTTGGGGAGTTAGTTGAGAAAGGTAAGGTTCGGTCCATCCAGGTAGCCATCCTGAATATGAATATTCACTCGGATAAGTCTTTACCGGACTTAAAAAGGTGAAATCTTAAGTTTGGAGGGTCTAGGGGTAAAATGGTCTTTTACAGGCAAAGGGTAATATTGTAATTACCCTAAGGAATTAATTAATTTATTAATAAACTTAATTTAGTGGACGATTCTGGTCGGATCAACCCGAAATGACCCATTTCGCAATGGTCACTCCACCCGCGTTCGAACCTCAACGAAATCATCAATTAAATGTATTTAAGTTGAGGTTTATGATATGATTTTTTAAAGGGATTTATGGTCATTTTACTAAGCTTATTAAATCATAATTTTTATTAAAATTAATAAGAAGTCATAGTTTGACTAATTCCCAAACTAAAAGTCCTAATCCTAAATTATTCTCTCACGCTCATCTCTCTCACGTTTCTCCACTCTTCTCACATTTTCGCTGCCTAAAAAAATTATATGAACAGAAAACACAGTCAATGTTCTTCACACTTTAAGAACTCAAACGAAAAAATATAATAAAAAAATATACAAACGCTAAGCAAAACCTCTAGGCAAAGAAAGGAGTTTTCCGTCGGGTGGTGTTGGAGTTTCGAGACTTGGAACGTGATTTAGAGAGGGGATTGTAAAGCAGGTCGTGTTTTGATAAACGTCAAACTAAGGTATGAGTTTGTTTACTCTTTGTCCCTTTCCCAAGAGACCCTTATGATTCAGTCAATTCTAAACCGAAAACTAGGATTGTTCCCGGTTACATGTCCCTGTCACTAGCTCCCATTGATTCGTAGGTTGGATATATTTGCTGGTAGAATTAGGGATGTAACGTATTTTTGTTATGATTATGTGTATGTATGTATGTTCAGAATTATGTGAGTAATGAAAGATGTTTTCCGGATATGTGGGATACGGTTGTGTAGGTGCATTATTGTGACTCTTGGTCACGGACTAGAGCATGAAATGGCATGTTTAAAATCCTTGTATTTTATGTGCAAGAACGTGTGTAAACCGTGATGTTCATATGAAGTGTTATGTTGCTTATTTGAGTGAAAACTATTAGGTAAATGAATACATGAAAATTGCACCCAAAGATGTACTAAATAATCCATGAATTATCCTAAGAACTAACGTGTAAATGTTGATGAAAAGAAGCTGGAAATCATAAGCAAATTTCAAGCGTTGTGTTAGCTTAGTTTCGGCTAATGTTTGAAATTTAGGAGAGTTTGAAAATAATGTTTAAAACATGTGAGGTCAGTAAGGATTGAACCCAAGACCTAACTATAAGAAAGCTATAATTAATTAAAATAAAAATGAGTGAAGAACACGAGATTTGAACCCGAGTGCCCTTAGCCGATTCCACTAAAACTAAAACTTAATTCAAGAAATGAGAGTAGTGGGATTCGAACCCACCACCTCTCGGACAAATTTAAGGAAAATTAAAATAAAAATAAAGATTGAGGCGTGTGGAAATCGAACCCATGACCTCTAGGCAGCATAAACGGAATTAAGGAGAAAATTAAAGAGGGGTTGTGAGAATTTGATCCCACACCCTCTTGGTCAAAACAAAAAAGGTTTATGGAAAAAGAAAATTTAAAGAAAATGAGGCTGTGGGGGTTCGATCCCACATCCGCTAAATTCCAATGAACAAAAAGAATAAAGAGAGATATCAAGGGAAAATGAAAAGAAGGCGTTAAGGCTCGATTTTGGGTCCCCAAGCCGTGTGGTCAAACTAAGTAAGATAAAAATGTAAGTATTGTCCAAGGGATTCAAAATCTGGTTCTCTTGCCCAATTTTTGTATTGATACATAATTCATACATGAATAAATGTTCAAAAGATGCTGCCTACATAGATCGAAATTGATGATCTTGGCATACATACAAGATGCATAAGTCTTGTATCAGAAAATCTTAGAAAGACACGAATCACTTAAACGAACTATGAATGAAGCCTCATAGCTTGTATGTAAAGACCCATAAGTCTGGCATACGTTTAAAAGTAAGTGAACCAAAGATGTATTTAACGAAATGATGAACTCCTTGAAGGGTTAAGTAAGAGTGTGGAACACACTAAATGACCAAGTCCATTGGCATATGATGAAATGAACATTGACGTAAAAAATAGGGGTGTGTAATTATGAAGAGCAAATGTGATAAAGCAAATGAATGTAGTGAAGACATGGTAAGAGGTTAATGTTAAATATGAGAGCAATCTCAAATGAGCCTTAGTAAATGTTACAAAAATATACTCTCCTATGAGAGTGTAAAGTTAATGAAGAGACGACTCTCAATGAATACTCTAATGAAAGTATTGAGATTAATGTATACTTGATACTAATTATGAGATGAGAAATCATCTATTGAGCTATGATGTCCTCATACTAAAAGTCAGCTTTCATGACGTATGAGTTGAATGAAATGGAAATTTATACTGAGCACCGCCAGGATAGCTATAAAGCGGTGATGTCTTCTTTTGGGAAGGGCGGATGTTCACGTAACTCTCATGAGATAAGATTGTCCGGCATGTCGGGTATGGGTCTCCTTATATCTCCTAGTCTTTGAACCTATACTGCCAACTTAGGGATCTAGCAGGGTTCAAATCCCTATATATACTAACATGTTTTGGGTAACTTTGGACAATGATTCCACCTCTTTTCGGTGTGGGGAAGACAGTGGATTTCATGATGCTCACACGATCTATGTCGGTTAAAGTTAAAGTTCCCAATAAATGAATGAGGTCAGCCTCAAATGATGCACACAATGAAATAAATGATACAAAAGGTGTTAGTATAGGATAATCATGAGGTGAGAAAGATTTATGTAATGACACTAGGTCATTCTTGGCCACTGCACATTGAACCCGATGAATGTCTTAAACTACATCCTAGGTATAGCTGGTGTTTACACTAGCTTATGAATGATTGAAATGAAGTACGTATAAATTAATGAAGCAGACTCTGTGTTTGCTAATCAAGGCTCCCTAGTTAAGGTACGATATGTTGAACCCTCATTTTGGGAAGTCTTAATGTCAAGTCCATGATTCCAAGTCTCATGGAATATGATTCAATGATATGAAATATGTTAAGTGCTATATGCAATATGTTATGTGCTATATGTAATATGATATATGTTGTGTGCAATATGATACGTATGATGATTCATGTTACTATCATGGCATGACTTTCCTAAATCCAAATTTGGCAAGTCCAGTGACTTTCCTAAACCAAATCTTCCAAGTCCACTGACTTTCCTAATCCAAATCTGTCAAGTCCAATGACTTGACTTTCCATAAATGACGTTGTTGGGAAAAATCTATTCTTACTCATGCATGTCCTTGGTGTGTGCTTGCATATACTCATACATAGTACAAGTGTATACTAATCCCATACAATATCTACTTTTAGGTGCAGGTGTAGGTGGACGTTAAAGCTTATAGTCAAACGTTGCAACTATCTGTATGTGGAGATTTCATCCAGATTTTGTAGGCCCTCATGCTTTCGACGTTGTCTACTTTTATTTTCTAGCTTAGATGTAGGCTTTAGCTATTGGAGCATGTTCCACTAGTGTTTCGTTTCCACTTTCATTTCAGACTTTATTATTGGTGCGTTTTGGTAAAAATACATTTAATGCAATTATGAACTATTTCTTTCATGTGATGATCTTAATATAAGATGAGTGATTGTGAATGTTTATGATTTTAAGTATAATGACTTAATCGATTTTTAAGTAACAAAAGTTCATTTTTTCTGCTAAAATTAATCTATATGAAGTAACAATGTTGTATGTAGGCTTGTCTGCGACCTCTGAGAGATCAACGACACCGGTCTCGTCTGAATTATAGATTCTAGTTGTTACAATGTTCGTATCAGATCACAAGGTTAAATTTCAAGGATAATAAGTTCACATAAACCTCATTAAGTAGTTTCTAAGTCATGGTAGTGAAGTGCACCACTATCGTGAATAAGAGCCTACATGATGCGTAAGAAAATTCCCTTGTTATGATCTTATCGTGCCTTCTCTAATGTCTAATTCCTTGGTGTTATGAGCATATCTAACATCAATTCTACTTTTTAAAAAAATGAAAACAAGAAGGGACGTTGGTCGTGAAGAGGAGAAAATAGTGGTGGGGGCAACAAAGATCTCCCCCAGGCCCTAGCTGCTAGAATGAAGATGCATGTTAACCAAACTGGGTTGACAGATGGAGAAGTGAGGAAAACCTTGGTATAGATGGCCGAAGCCATCACTTTAAAAGCTCAGGCTATGACAGCCCAAGCGGAACAATAAGGTGTTCCCATGGAGAACCCACCTGCCAGCACCATGGCTAACATGTCAAGGGACTTCACGAGGATGAATCCTCCCGTTTACACTGGATCTAAGATTGCTGAGGATGACGAAAGGGGTGTGTAGAATGATGAAAAGTCAAATCTCAAGAATACTCCAAAAGAAAGTGTTAAGAATGAATTCATAGTTAATATGTAAAGAAAAGAACGACTTCATGCCTATAGTCTAGTGCAAGTGAGACAAGCAGCATCTACGCCTAAAAATAAATGTCACTAAATGAAATGATGAAGCAAGTATATTTATGCTAGATGATGAACAAGAAAAGAAAGAGTGGATACATGAGGATAGGCTAGTACAAGTGAGAAAAGTTGAATCTACGTTAGTGGAGGTTGTTGAAGTTGTTGAAGGACTATTATATGAATGTCCACTACCATCTAGTTAAGGTTATTGTAGTAGCTTATGCTTTGAGTAGGATGAGAATCGGAAGTACAACCCCTGTTGATGATGATCAGAAAGAGTTGGTGAAAAATATACACGGACTGGCCAGACTGGGTCTGAAGTTAGTTGACTCTACTAGTGGGGGTGTTTCAGTTCATCCTAGTTTTGAATCATTCTTAGTAGTTGAAGTCAAGAAGGGTTAGAATCTTGTTCTTGTGTTGATCGAGCTGAAGGACTCAATGTTGGTTTAGATGAATGAGTCTTTTGCTTTGGGAGGTGACTGCATACTTAGGTACCAGGACATGCTGTGTGTACCAGATGGGATGATTTGCAGACAAATATTGTTGTAGAGGCCCATGGTTTCAGATATTCCATATATCTAGGTTCCACCAATATGTATCATGATTTTAAATAGATCTATTGGTGGATGGCATGAAGAAGTACATTGATGAATATGTGTCCAAGTGTCATAATTGTCTGCAGGTTAAGGCAGAACATCGTAAGCCTGACTGTCTTACTCAGATGATTAAGGTTCCGACGAAGAAGTGAGAGGCCATTAATATGGACTTCATGGTTTGTCTTGCGAGGACTAGGAGACAACATGACTCCATATGGATTACTGTGGACAGGATGACTAAGTGTGCCCACTTTATCCCTATGAAGTCTACATACAGAGCCGAGGATGATGCGAGACTCTACATTGATGAGATTGTGAGATGGCATGGGATTCCTTTGTCTATCATTTCAAATAGCGGAGATTAGTTCACTTTATATTTCTGGAGATCCTTCAAGAAGAACTTAGGCCCGCAGGTAAAGCTTAGTACTACGTTTCATCCTCAGACTGATGGGCAGGCAGAGCTCACCATTCATACATTAGAGGACATATTGAGTGCGTGTGTGATTGACTTCAAAGGTAGTTGGGACGACCATCTGCCTTTGATTGAGTTGTCATATAATAACAACTATCACTCCAGCATTTGGTTGACACCGTTCTAGGAACTATATGGCAGGAGGTGTAGGTAACAAGTTTGGTGGTTTGAGGTTTAAGAGTCATCTATTTTGGGTCCATAGATCATTCATAAGGCCTTAGAGAAGGTCAGGATGATTAGGGACAGGTTGGCTACTACTTACAGTCGGCCTAAGTCTAATGGAGACAACAGAAAACATACCTTAGAGTTAGATGTTGGTGACCAGGTTTAATTGAAGATATCACCTATGAAAGGGTGATGAGGTTTGGCAGGAAGGGGAAGTTGAGTCCGAGGTATATTATGCCATATGAGATCCTACAGCGTGTGGGTGAGGTGTCTATTAAGTTGGCATTGCCTGCAGAGCTAGCTCCTGTCCATCCAATCTAGTATGTATCCATGTTAAAGCAGATCCTAGGTTATCCAACATCGATTCTAAATGTGGAAGGACTGGGGTTCGAGGAAGACTTGTCCTATGAGGAGTTACCTATTGAGATCTTAGATAGACAGGTGAAGCGACTGAGAAACAAGGAGATTGCCACAGTAAAGGTATTGTGGAGGAATCACCTTGTTGAGGGTGCTACGTGGGAGGCCCAGGCTGATATAAGATCCCGCTATCCCCATCTTTTAAGTCCTTAAGGTTAGATTCCTTACTCTTAAGTTGAAGTTTCCTTATCTCTCCATTCTTTGTTGCGACTGCTTGACTGTGCATAGTGGTTATGTTATGATATGATTGGCTTTGTTTTAGATTAATAAATGTTATTCAGGGATGAATGTTGTTAGGGGGGGTGATAATTTAACAACCCTAAAATGGATATGTTAAGTAATGCTTAATGTGTCTAGAATGCCTACGATTAGACCGGGTTCACACGGAATTGATACGCATAAAACCGAACCTCTCAACCCTTTGGAAATTCAAGCCAGCTACACGGGGAGTTAGTTGGGCTAGGAAAGGTTGGGTCTATCCAGGTAGGGCTCCTTAATATGAATATTCACTCAGATTAGTCTTTACCGGAATTAAAAAGAGAAATCTTATGTTTGGATGGTCTAGGGGTAAAATGGTCTTTTCCAGATAAAGGGTAATATTGTAATTATCCTTAGGAATTAATTTATTAATTTATTAATTTAATTAAATTGACGGTTTGGGTCGGGTCAACCTGAAATGACCCGTTTCACAATGGTAACTCCACCCAAGTTCGATCCTCAATGGAAGATGAACTAAATGTATTTAAGTTGAGGTTTATAATATTATTTTTTAAAGGGATTTATGTTCATTTCAATAAGCTAATTAAATTACAATTTTTATTAAAATTAATGAGGAGTCCTAGTTTAACTAATTCCCAAACTAAAACTCTTATCCTAAACTACTCTCTCACACTCATCTCTCTCATGTTTCTCCACTGTTCTCACGTATTCTCTACCTAACCAAATTATAAGAATAGAAAACACAACCAAATTTTTTCATACTTGAAGAACTTACACGAAAAAAAATATAATAAAAACATATACAAACGCTAAGCAAAAACGTTAGGCAAAGGGAGGAGTTTTCCGTCGGGTGGTGTTGGAGTTTCGAGATTATGACATGTTAACCTAAACTTAGGAAAAAACCATAAGTTAGGTGTGGCTAATGCAGAAATGAATATCGTCTTGTCCATGACCCAACCTTGGGTTTTGTGTACCTCGACTCAGCCATGAGTTGAGGGTGGCTATTATGAATAATATTAAGAAAAGTAGGGTTGAAAATATTAATGTGAAAGAAAAAAAAGAAAATAAATAGTGAATAAGAAGTTAATCAATCAAAGTTGAAATAAAGTGAAAATTTTGAATGAAAAAAAAAAAAACAAAAGAAGAGTCATTTGGACAAAAGAAGAAAGAACGGAGAAAACAAGGCAAAGTATACAATAAAATGAAGAATAGGAAATAATAGACAATGAAAAAGGTAGGACATTTAGCCGTAATGTCAAGGGGGGAAGAAGTCACTAAAATGTATCCATATGTACCATACTTGACCCTCAGCCTATGTTACAGGCAATGAATGTCCTATCGTGATTTTCAGAGTCTAATATGGTGAACTTAAAAAAGTGAAAATAAGGGCAAGCCTATGGCAACAAGTATCAATTAGGTGTGAAGTTGTTCTGAGAGTGAGTGTTGAATAATGATCCTCATACTCAAATTTGAAATCACCCTGTGAAAGAGGATATCTTTTGAAGTGAGAAAACTAGTTGCAATATTGGAGAGTTGTTGCCTTTGTAAGAGTTAAAGAGTAGAGGTGTCGCCATGGTCAGTCTGTGTCATGGTCTGATCCACATGAGTAATCCTAAGAGTTATATCATGCATGAAAGCAATGAAAATAATCGAGATTGATAGCCATATGATTGCGAAAGCTTAAATAAGGAAACATTTCTATAAAGTTGTTGTGGTGAGTCATAGGATGTCGCTTGAGGACAAACAACGAATTTAAGTTGAGGGTGTTAATGTATCGTGGTTTCACGGTACATTCAATGCTCTTTCCTTAAGTTTAGTGTGTGACTAGGGCATTTCTCTTGTAACTCTATTGGTATTTATCTGTGTTTCACAGGAAAGTCGTCCAAAACAGAAATGCAGAAGATTGTGCAGAAAAGGTGACTCACAAAGCCATTGATGGCCGGTAGGTGGTGGTCATCGACCAGAGGTCCAAGAATCTAAAAGCAACTTGGGGAATTCTAACCAAGTGTGGGGCTACAAAAGGATCGACTGACTGACTGACCGTCCTGGAAAATCGTCAATTAGATCAGAGATTAGTTCCACTAATCGAAGTTAAAGAAAAGCTTAGTATGGAACGGATATGGTGTCTATGGACCGTGCTGTTGGTCATAAAATTGGATTATAGAAGATGCCAGGATGAAGGGTGAAAAAAATGCTAAGTATATTGTTGGTCTGTAAATTGGATCAGAGAAGATGCCAGGATGAAGGCTGAAAATGATGCTAAGTATGAACCGATGGAGGAAGTCGACGGTCCGTCGTTCCATCGACGGAGCGTCAGTGGTTCCGTCGTTCCATCGACGGAGCGTCAGTGGTGCCGTCGATTGAAGACGTTTTTCTTGATACACTTTCCTTATTTAGAACTCCTTTTAATTTAGGTCTTTACTATTATAAATAGGGATAAATCCCACATTTTTTTGTGTTTGACTTTTTGTTATTTTTCATACTCTTGTTATTGGAAGTTGAACATGGGATTTTGGGAATTACTTCAAGTTTTCGAAATCGATTCTCAAGATATTTTCGTTAATTCAAGTGTTATTTCAGGATTTTCTTCAAACTTTTAAACGTAAGTACATGAATTCTTGTTTAACAACCATGAATTGTGTATTTCTAGGCATGGGTAACATAATCCACAACTAGGGTTGTGGTAACCATGGATGATTAACAAGGTAAACTAGCTAAATAAAAATTCTAGAATAGGTCCTTTCATGTATTGATTATTCTTTTGTTTAGAAGTCTTTTTAACGAGTGCACGCGCTAGAACTTTCCCTATTTCTACTTGCTGGACCAAGGAGGTAGTTGATAGGAAAAGAATTATCAACATATATTTATTATACACTATCTAATAGGCTAGTTCAATAGGTGCAAAGTAGTAACTTAGCCATACATTGAATATGATGCTTAATATGAGGTAAAGGTAAGGTTTAGTAAAGTACAAACATGTAGCCGGACTAAGGTACAGAGTGAAATTCTCTAATTGCTGGACCAAGGAATTAGAGATACATAACTAGCCACTTTGCATGCAAGACAATAGGAAAGAATTATTATAGCTAGGATTACCACGTTATGAACCTATGGGGAACACTTACACCCCTAGTTTGTCTCGTCACTTGATAAAAACAAAAGTTTTAATCTTGCTACTTGTTTACTTAGAAATAATTGAACACGTTTGTTCACAAACCCCCACCCCTTTTCAATTATCTGTTTCGGAAAGGACTTGACTAAATAGACTTAATCGTAGACTAAATTTAAATCTAAACCATTTTCCTCGTGGTATCGACCTCAACTTAACAATTGGATTCTTTACTTGATACGACCGCTTATACTTCTTTAAGAAAGTATAATTTGAGTGTATAAAGTAGAAAAATTATGCACCTCTATCTGAAATAATAGAGACCAAAACTCCATAAAATCTTACCATTTCTTTATTGTACATAATAGCATAATCCTAAGTTGAATGGGTAGTCTTTACCGGCACAAAGTGGGCTTATTTTGTCATTCAATTGACAATTACCCAAGTATAGTCATGTTACCTTCGAGATCTTGGCAAGCCTGTGATAAATTCCATATAATTCATCTCGCACTCTCATTGTAGAAGTTTTGTAGTCTAAGCCAACCCTCTATATTTTTGGTGCTCTACTTTCACATGTTAGAAATTGGGGCACTTGGAAACAAACTTTACAATGTCCTTCTTCATGCCTTCCCATAAATATACTTCACTCAAATTGCGGTACATCTTGGTGGAACTCGATAAATGGAATATCTTAAGCTATGAGCCTCCTATATGATCCTCTCTTGGAGTCCAACCAACATATAATCTATTTTAGTACTTTAGCACAATATCTCCACCTTGTTCAAAAGCCAATACTTTTTGTGTATGAACATTTTCCGTCAAATAAAGAAAAACGTTGTTTTAGTCTTGCATTTATTTCACGTTAGACATTATTGATGATTCATCCCCATTAGTCACCATTATCCGTCTTTTAGTGAAATCCATAAGTCTGACTCCAAAACGTGAATTTTTATGCACATATTTAGCTAACTCCTTCTTTTCTTCCTCAACATGGGTGGCACTCCCTATGGATAACCAGTTTAAGGAATCAACAACCACATTATCCTTACATGGGTGGTAAAGAATACTCATGTCATAATTCATGAGTAGTTCTAACCACCTCCTTTGTCTTAGATTGAGATACTTCAAGGTGAACACATATTGTAGGATCTTATGGTCAGTGAATATATAAACTTGAACGCCGTACAAATAGTAATGCCATATCTTAAAGGCAAAAACCACAACAGCCGATTCTATGTCATGGGTTGGGTATTCTACACATGAACTGTCAACTATTTGGAGGCGTAGGCTATGACCTTGACTTTTTGAATTAACACACAACCAAAACAAACTCTTGATACATCACACTACAACATAGAATCCTGAGTACCCTCTGATAAAGTCAAAATCGGAGATGTAGGTAACCTATTTTTCAATTCCTAAAGATTTTCTCACAAGCTTTAGACCATTGAACTCTGCTGTTTTATGAGTCAACTTGATCAAGGGAGACGAGATGGATGAATACCCCACAACAATGCTTCTATATTTGCCTTCTAACCCCAAGAAACTCTTAAAATTGGTTGGAGACAGGGGTCTATGCAAACTCTGAACTAATTCTATATTTTCGGTATCAACTCTAATCCCATCACCAAAAACTATGTGGCCCAAGAATGCCACACACTTAAGCAAAAACTCACACCTGGAGAACTTGGCATATAACTCATTTTCATTCAACTTCTGAAGTACTACTATAAGGTGACTATTCATAAGATCCAATAGCACTGCTACTGCATTGGTCAATCCAAAAGACATAAGCAAAAACTTATAATGGTGTTTTTGTGATTGATAGAAATAGGACAATCACGATAAACTCTTTCCACTTGAATAGACTCTTTAACTAGGGTAAAAATACAGAAAGGTTCACAAAGTTTTACAGTGAGAATATAAAAAGGATTTGCAACATAAGGAGTTACAAAAAAAAAATTATCTGATCCTGGGTCTAGAAAAGCATAAGCATCAAGACTAAATACTTTTATCATACCCATGAGAACATCAGGAGAGTTCCCTTGCTCTTGGAGCCTAGTGATTGCGTAAAAATAGTTTGCCCCTCCACCAGTACAGGAAGTGGCTATTCTAGGTGCACTTCTGACTTTTGGAGTAACTGTTAACAATTGAGTTCTATTGGCCAGACTTCCACTACCTTGCTTATTATTACGGCAATCTCTCATAAAGTGACCATCTTCACCACACTTGAAGCAAAATCTTTGTCCTTCACGACATTTACGTAGGTGGGTTCTACAACACTTAGCACATGCATAAGCCCAACTACCCCTTGTGCCACACTTCCTTTGTACTATTCTATCCTAGATCATTTGTTTTGTGCATTATAGCCATTGTAGTCACCCTTTGTTTTTAGGCGCCTGTGTACTAGATGATAATGGTGCATGCCCCTTCTGTTTCAGAAATTGTGGCCGATTTGAGTGACCCCTAGACTCATTCTCAGTCTTGGGTTTCTTATTCCTATACTCTTCTCTTTCCTTGAACTTTTACTCTTCAACTTGTTGCACATAAACCATAAATCCGGATATTACCATGTCCATGATTAGCATTGCCTCTCTTCCCTCTTTACTAGATGCACGACCTAAGAAAGGGAAAAGAAAACTCAGTCCGCCCTCATGTCTATAACAATATTAGAAGCATAGCTAGACAATTGGGTGAATTTCAGACTCTACTCATGAACACTTAAGGAATCTTGTTTCAGAGCCTCTTTAATTACTTAGGGGAAAAACCGCCCCAATAAAGCCTCTTCGAAACAAGACCATCTAGGATGTGGTGCATCCCTATCTCTGCCGTCATTAAACTAATCTAACAAAGTCTTAGCCACATTCTTTAGTTGATATGTTAATAGTTGAAGCCTATTAGTATCTACAACATGCATCACCTCAAAAACCTTGTAAAGCTATTTGACAAAGTTCTCCAGATCCTTAGTAGTGATTGAACTAGAAAAATCTTGAGGGGTTAATCCTCAATAATTCCCTATCGTTGAAGGGTGTGCCCTTTCTTGTCGAGCTCCGCTTTGTTGCCTAACTTGGTTAGTCACCACTTGTCTTAACATTTGGATAGCCCCGTGGAACTCAGCATTGTTAACTTCCCTTTGAGGTTACACTTCGCGTGCATTAGGTACCACCAGTTCTTCTACATTCCTTGTGGCTTTACAACCTGTAGATTCTCTTTGTGGAGTCTTGATGATCTAAAACACGTGCAAGAACGAATTAGAGGGAAACATTTTAGATATGAATTGTAATACACGAAAAAAGAAGATGAAGGAAGTAATGAAATTCCTTAATGTTGCAGCCTCCTACTCAAAGATGTGGTGCGCTTCACACAGCTGACTAGGACTCTATAGACAGGACTTCATAGACTCTTGAACACTGTGCTCTGATACAATGCTTATGATGCCCCAAGCATACACCCTAGACGTGTTCGGCACCCAATGACCATTGTTAACCTTGAGAAAACCCTCGACCTATATTAATTAACTCAACAAAATACTTACTAAATGATAAAACAATCACATCCTCATAAATAAGTTAAATGAATTTTCTTGTCCAAAATGGCATTAAATATCAAAATAAGATACATAGAAATAAAAAGACCTAAATGAATTACATGACTGACTGTCAGTCTATGAAGCCCCTAAACCTACTATGATGAATGTCATAACAAACCCAACAACATTCTACAATGAAGAGGCTGGAAAGGAATAACAAGGATCATCCGGAATACAACGAGGATCACCACTAACTTTAAGTGCTCAAACTGGATCAACGAGGAGTTGGATGCTGATCTTAGTTATATGTGTTAACATCCTAAGAGAATGCAGGCAAAACTGGTATCTGTACATTGAATGTATGAGTATGAGAGTTGGATTAGTAACAACCACTAAAGCTTGATAAGAATAAAATGAATTTACATTGGCTCTACACAACTCATAAATACTCAACTCAATGCATATATAAGCCAATTGAAACATATGTGATACATATAAAGCATTGCAAAAAAGTAAAACAACTTAATTCATTAAAGGAAATGCAATAACAAACTCAAATTTAGTTGCATATGAAAATAATATAGTTATGTGGGAGATTTTCTTACCGAAAACCACCACTATGACCATAAGTAATGATACAAATTTTTTTCCAAGGCACCAAATGATTATACTGGCAAAGCAAAACCATATGACAATGTCAAAGACTTTATCAAGATCCAACAAATCCAACAATAAATGATGAATTATCAATTATTGTTAGGCATATTTGAAAAATATAAGAAGAAGATACTTTAGATTACTTTAGATGGACAAACTATCTTTTTTAGTTCATACTTATATCAAATCAAGTTTGAGTTGGATAACTCGTCTTTATTTCTGGATTTAATTTGTATTATTATTTAGCATCCTACTTTTTAATATCATTGTAATAAGGATTACAAAGTCGGTGATGATCGTAGAATATTTAGTTTCCTCTAGTTCTTATTTTCTCCATGCCTCTTAATTAGTAGAGACTTGTTATGTCATTAGAAATAGTAAGGTAAGACCTATCCCCCCTTGCTTGTACGTTTCACTATTAATATCTTTTTATCATCAATACCCGCTAGACGCTCTTACTAGTGGTATATTTGCTAAAAAAAAACCCTTCACAAAGCTAAAAAATAGTAATTCATTTACTAAAAATAATTAACGATTAAAAAAAGTTTTTAACATATATAAGGAAAAACCCAAAAAGCGTAACATTACATAATGTTTACAAAATAAAATGCTAACTTGAGCACTTGATGAGTACACATACTTGTTATAACAAGACAATTTATGCAGAATTCTATCTGAAATTACATATCCTAGCAAATTAAGTGAATGTTTGTCTGTCTTTTTTTTCGTAAATAAAACATATATAACATTTCCCTAGCATCTTCCTGAGACAAACTAAAGTATCCAACATGAAATCCAAAGAAATAGTAGCTAATTTATTGCAATCAAAGGGGTGTTGGGATCTTCTGAACCTGCAAAACATTTGCAATAGGGCCCCGAATTAACTTGAAGCGACAAGTTTCACCATTAGCTATCTTGTTATCTTTTTGGAATGCAGTCCATCCCCTTTTTATGATAACCTTACTCCTATTATATACTATAGCCACTCTCCATTCTGCTCCTTCTTCATTAACCAGCCTCATATTCTCCAAGTTGATTATATCTGTACTTTGGGCGAATCTCAACGGGATAGCCTAACAAAAATATTCATCAAACAAACATGATCGTTAGATTTTCAGAAAAATAGTAAGTAAGAAATGGAATGAAAAATTAAAAAATCTAAAGACACAAAGTAAAAACTATTAAATGTTACCATATAAGTAGCATGTGCCTTTTTTATAACCATTTCAAAATACGGATTGTCACCATTTAAGTTCACCAAGTTGTGTCGACTTCTATAAATCTTTGGATTAACTTGTTCACTTCTGCTATTACCTTCTCCAACTTCCTTATCTGCAACAACTTGATATAAGTTTGACAACTAGTATGATATAAGTCCCAATGAAATAGTATGGAATAATTAAGACCACAAGTTTAAAATGTCTTATGGCGATATAAATTAATGTCAATACATGCACATTACTTAAAATAGATATCCAAATGCAAGATATATATGACTACTTAATGTATTCACCTTAATAGTTAATAAATCAGTTATGATGTTTACTTACATTGCTCCATTACATTAGCATTAGCTTGAAGGTAAACTGGAATATCTTCCTCGATTACATTAGAATTATCTTGGAGGACTGGAATAACTTCCTCTTCTTCATCAGCTTCAATATCTTGATGTATTGGATATTCAATTTCTGATCTACTTTGATCGTATATAGCGACATCAAAGTGAGAACACGGGATGTATGTTAATATTAATATGCTCGTAATGCTTATTGATTAATAGGCACAAAATTCCTTCCATCCTTTGGCTAGCCAAATTTGGCCTTGATACATTTCCACTTCAACCTCCCATGCTTTTCCATGAGGAGCCTTAAGAAACACGGAGTTTAACATGTTTTTGCAATGTCTTTTAGCAAATACTACATGAATCCTCTGTGTGCAAACGAAATTTGAATTTAGTTTCATACAACATAATTAGTTCTACTACAAAATCAATAATTCACAGGGACTAAAATTACAAATTAACTAAAATAAAATAGGAAATTGTTAGAAAAACAAAGATGAACTTACGGGACGACATAATTCATCAAAGGAACTAATTATTTGGATGAACTTAGGGTTGTTGGAGGAAGAGTTTACCATGATTGAGGTAGGATGGGAAATTAATGAAGAACTTCTTAATTATATATAGGACTTTGATTCACGAGGACAATGCAATGTCTCTTTCACGAAGATTGCATTGTATATATCATTCACATGATTCCTGTCATGAGTAATAGTTATTTATTTTTCTTTGAATAAAATTCCCTTTTTTATTTTTCTTTCTTTTTGAATTCTATTAAAGACTAATTCTTCTAAACTTATCAATTACCACTTATTTACACTCTTTAACTAGTAAGATTTGTCGTGTTTGACACGATTCACTAATAATCTTTTTTAGATTATTGAAATAAATTTTAAGGATTTTTATTATGCATATGTAAATGTACCTTAAGGATTTCATATTTATCATAGCATCATCAAAATTCAGAACATGGCGCCATTTTCGATCGATATCTCGAGCTTTCGTTGTTCAGTGATTTGAGTTCTTCTTTTTTAGTAGGGACTTAATGGAAATATAGTCCAAGTTTAATATGGGCCTGTTGGACCTTCAAATGGGCTTTATACTAATATCCAGTTAGATTCACAGTTTACTTTTTCTACTGGACATTGTTATACTATAACAACAAAAAAGCTAACTCTCAAACCCCGTCCTCAATTCGAATTAAAAGTTTCAACGCGCCTCCATACTTTAGATAGATAGGAGCAAACTCTTAATGGTAAATTTATTCTTACATGGAGCGTCGTTATTGTTGTAAAATTATATCTAATTCCACCTACCTTAAAATAATAAAATAGATATATTATTTTTGATAGACTCCCAACTCAAGATAATTATATACGTGTAAATATACTACATGGGCACAACCCGTGCAAGCATGGGCCCAACATTTTATATTGGAAAATTAAAAATGTCATAAACAAAAAATACTTTACTTAAAAAATAGGATAATGTACAAGTATCCCCTCAACCTATGACCGAAATCTCAGAGACACACTTATACTATTCTAGATACTAGTACCCCCTTAACTTATTTTATTAATATTTTCTAACCTTTTCGGAGTACGTGGCACTGTCTTTTGGGCCCCACGATGGTTGACTTTTTTTAAGCTAGTGCCACATAGGCCGAAAAGGGATTGAAAATTACTTATATAATAAGTTCAGGGGCGTAATAGGACCTTAGTATAATATAAGTGTGTCATTGGGATTTCCGGCATAGGTTTAGGGGTACTTGTGCATTTTCCCTAAAAAAATAAACCCTTAATTAATGAAAATAGTCATTCAACTCTTCTTTTTTCACCAAAAAATGAGCAGGCAACAACATACAGAATTTCTCTTATTCCTCTTGGTTATGATTATGTACGCGTAATAGACATTTATCAAAAGGATAAATAAAAACGAGGTTTTGAGTTTTCTGACTAACTTCATTCACATTAGATTATTTGTTGTTTCTCATTCATCTAGAAAGTTGTAAAGTAGCAAGTGTCGACATATTCTTAAAATATAAACCTATATTTTTTGCTGCCAATGCCAACAACAATAGTATATTGCTCTTGCAATGTCTCTTTTTATTTTCAGTATTCACTGTATATCTCTCTTCTTGTTAAATGTCTAGAAGTAGGTTATTTCATTTTGTCACCTTAGCACAATTACGAAAAAATGTTTACTTTATGCTAAGACTTAACAAAAGGGATGAAATCCAATATGCTCTTACAAATAAAAAGAATGAAGAAGGAAACAAGAAATTGTTCTTGAATTCGATAGGTGGAGTACCTATTATGCTACTAGTAGAAACATTACCACTGACTTCTTCCTTTTGACCTACTGCAAATAACCTCATAAAAGTTTTAGTTATAGATATGACTTGAAAAACAAAAGTCAAATCTTGTGGCATGAATTTAAGAAACTAAGGTGAAATCTTCTCCTCTTTCTTTTTTGATTGATGAGAATAAATATATTGATATATTAGCAAAATGTTCTTGAGGTGATTTTATTACAACCAAGCTATCTAATGTTAAATGTTACCAAAAGGCAAACTTATTTGGGGTATAATATCAACCACTTGATGTCCCTACGACACTTGGTTATGGTTATCTTACGCCCCTTTTTCTTTTCAGATGATTTTATTTAATATACCTGATGTTGTAGCATTATAAACTATTTCATAGGAAATGAACATCCTTCTTAGTAGTAGGATCTGAAGGAAGAATAAAGAATGTTATGTATTACAATAAACTACCGTAGATTCATATCTATAAGATGAAAGCAGAAAATTAAACAAAAGCTTACCTCTGATTCATGAGTCCTTTATCCATTAGGGACAATCTCATGTAAGTTCTTATTATAATGAACTACAAAATACTAAATATGACCAATCTCTTAATCATCTACTAGAGTAGGAATACCCAGTTTCATCATAGTCATTTTAGTCTCTTATATTGATTCTGATGAAGAATGATTCATAAAAACCCATATATGTTGCTTATACCATTATGTGATATCTAACGTGTTAGGATCGTATTCACGAACACACACTAGATGAATGAAGAACACAAGAACTTTCAAGTGAAAGAGATGAGATATCTAGAGAGAGAAAGAGAAACCCAATATTTCGTGATAACACCCCGTAAGTAAACTTCCACGGCGATGAGGTATATTTATGTTAATAAATCAGAGTATTTTTTGTTACAGAGAATAAATAGGTTAAACCGCGTAAACGATTATATATATATTAATCAGGCTCCACTACCTAACAATTTTCCCACTTGGATACTGACTCAGTCATCAAAAAAATAAATTCTCAAAAAAAATCTCTTCATCATCAACATCTTTACCGCACCGCAACATCTGTAGAAACAACTACAAAAGACTAACCGAGGTTTTACATAACCTCAGTTTGTCAACATCAACACCTTTCGTCAACATGTCTGACGGGTTCTTTGCACCCTCTATCTTCTCCAAGCACATATCACCATCCTCCGCTGCCTTGCGAGTGAAATGGTATCGCCTTCTGATGTGCGTTGTCTTCGAATGATAGACTGGATTTTTCACCAACTGTATGGAACTCTGGCTATCTGAGTAAAGAATCTTCTCGATCTGCATCTTGCCCAATTCCTCAAGATAATCTGCCAGCCATATCATCTCTTTCCCAGCTTCAGCTATTGCCACATACTCAGCTTCAGTAGATGAAAGAGAAACACACTTTTGAAGCCTAGACATCCAACTCACTGTTGTTCCACCTATGGTGTATATGTACCCGGATGTACTCTTGCTCGAGTCAACATCCCCACCAAGATCAGCATCCACAAAACCCTATAGAGTCACATTGACTTTTCCAAAACAAAGTGAAGTACTGGATGTACCTCTCAGATATCTCAGAAGCCACTTCACAGCTTCCTGATGCTCTTTCCCAGGGTTCGCCATGTACCTGCTAACAACTCCCACTGCATGTGCTATATAAGGTCTAGTGCAGACCATAGCATACATCAAACTACCAACAACTGAAGCATATGGAACAAGTGTCATGTGATTACGCTCCTCGACAGTCTTTGGTTACTGGTCCTTTGACAATTTAAATTGATTTGTCAATGGAGTAGTCCTGGGTTTAGCATCATTAGCCCTGAATCTACTCAGCACCTTCTCAATGTACAACTCCTAAGATAGATTTAAAGTGCCAGCAGATCTATCCCGAGAAATCTTCATCCCCAAAATCTGCTTTGCTGGACCCAAATGTTTCATCTCAAATGCTGCAGACAACCTTGTCTTCATATTGTTAATCTCCCTCATACAAGATCCTACAATCAACATATCATCCACATAAAAGAGTAGAAAGACATATGAATCAGTGTATTTCGTGAAGTAACAACAAGTATCCTTTTCAGCTTTGCAGAATCCACTCTTGGTCATGAAGGAGTCAAACTTCTTTTGCCACTGTCTTGGTGCTTGCTTTAGTCCATACGAGCTCCTGGTGAGCTTGCACACCATGTGTTCCTTGCCTTGAACCACAAATCCTTCCGGTTGCTGCATATAGATCTCTTTGTCCAGATCTCCATGTAAAAACACTGTTTTTACATCCATTTGCTCTAGATTTAAATTCTCGGATGCAACAACACTCAACCGAATTTGAATAGAGCTTAACATCACAACAGGAGAGAATATTTCAGCATAATCAATACCTTTCCTTTGTTAATATCCTTTAACCACTAAACGATCCTTGAACATTCTTTTGTCATCTTGTTAGTCTTGATTCTGAACACCCACTTGTTCAGCAAATCTCTTTTCCCTGCAGATAACTCAGTCAACACCCATGTGACGTTCTTCTCAAGTGACCTCATCTCATCATCCATGGCTTACTCCCACTTGATCGAATCCTCCACCTGTAGGGCCTCATCAAGAGACTCTGGTTCCCCCTCATCAATCAGCAATAGATAGTGTAATAAAGGTGAGCACCTATCTGGTGCCCTGATGGATCTGGATGATCTCCTTAACACCTGCTCAGGTGTAACTTGCTCCACTTCAGATTCTTTAGTAGGAGTTGTTTGAGTATCTACTTCTACATATTTTGGGTTTCTCTTATCCAACTCAACCTCAACTCCCACTTGCTTTGTAATCTCTAGAACCTTCTGCTCTCTGTCCTTGTATAGGACAAATTCATCAAATGTCACGTCACAATGTCTCAGAATCTTTCTGTTCTTTTCATCCCAAAAACTGTAACCAAACAAATCAGAACCATAGTCTATGAAGTAACACTTCACAGCCTTATCATCAAGCTTGTCTCTCTTTTTTGGATCAACATGAACATAAGCAGTGCAACCAAAAGTCCTCAAGTGTGAGTACTTGAGTTCTTTTCCTGTCCACACCTCCTCTGGAATCAAGAACCCTAAAGGAATTGATGGTCCCCTGTTGATCAAGTATGCAACTATGCTCACGGCGTCCGCCCTAAGTGTTTTGGGCAGCCCACAGTGTATCCTCATACTCCTTGCACACTTATTCAATGTTCTTTTCATCCTCTCAGCAATTCCATTCTCCCTCTTCGATCAACGCTGAGAGCACTGCCCGATGAATCTCCCACTTCTCGTTTGTGAATACTTACGCTAAGAACATCACGAATTTCATCAAACTTCAGTTTCTCAGATCCACGGGAACTGCTAATCGCAGCAACAACAGTATCCCAAGACTCGGGAAGGATGACATCAAAATCAATGCCTTAATTTCATCTTCGAAATTGGTATCCAGAGAATTGAGTTGACTCACAATCATATTGAACTCGTTTATATGATCAGAAATGGATCCATTCTCAGACATCTATAAATTGAACAATCTACGCATCACATATACCTTGTGCATAGCCGATGGTTTTTCACACATGTTTGACAGTGCCTTCAACAGACCGGACGTAGTCTTCTCCTTCACAATGTTGAACGTCGCGTTTCTTGACAAAGTCAACTAGATCAACCCTAGAGCCTGGCGATCCTTGAGTTTCCACTTCTCCTCCGTCATGGATTCCGGCTTCACCCCGATCAACGGTTCGTGAAGATATTTTTTGTACAGATAATCTTCGATCTGCATCTTCCAGAAACCGAAATCGGATCCATCAAACTTCTTGATTCCAAGCTTTGAACTATCCATCTTCTCTGATCGTGTTGAATCTCCTTAGCTCTGATACCAGTTGTAAGAATCTAATTCACGCACAGACACTAGATGAATGAAGAACACAAGAACTTTCAAGAGAAAGAGATGAGAGATCTAGAGAAAGAAAGAGAAAACTCAATATTTCGTGGTAACACCCCGTAAGTAAACTTCCACGGCGGTGAGATATATTTATATTAATAAATCAGAGTATTTTTTGATACAGAGAATAAATAGGTTAAACCGCGTAAGCAGTTATATATATTAATCAGGCTCCACTACCTAACATTACGCCCTTCAAGAACTCTATCTGATATAAATTCTTTGTTACAAACTTGAGATTTATGACAATTATATATTACTTAATTGGAACTACAATTCCTCACTTTATTTTTTAAAACAAAAATATTCTTCTACACCTTTCTATTGTCTTTTTTTTATTTGGGACCTCTCAAATAGGAAAAATAACATATACAAAAAAAGTTATTTATAAGAAGTTTAAGAAAAAAATGATATTTTATGACCATACCTCACGGGAGGTAGGATATGATGTAGGAACCAAAAGTAGAAGAAAATTTAGATGTCAAAAATGAAAGTTGGCATAATATAACACAGTCATACTCCACCAACAAATAGCCACAACTAAACTTTGATTGGTAGCAGAGAAAAAATGATTTGGTTGTAACAAAATTTCAAGATTCACTTAATTGTAATCTAACTTTAAGATTCTTGTGAGATTTTTCTTCAAAATGTGAATAGACCAGGAAAATCTCTTAGGTATTGTCGACTCATTGTTCATATGGGCTGGATGATTTTTAAAAATGTAATGAAGAACTAAAATCAATGAGTAGTATTACAAAAATCGTAAAAACCACAATATATATTAATGTTGTTAGACCCGCTAAGGTAATAATTATTGTATTTAAGAACATAAAAGAGATTGAGCTAGACACATCACAGTAGAATAATCTTGAACATATCGGAATTCTGGATCACCAGAAAAGATGGTGAACCTTCAAAATGAGCCTTTTTGGCCATGGTGACCAACCTGCTCCGTAGATAAGGTCTCTCAAGGATACTCACAACAAGAAGGTATTGACTACGAGAAAACATTTGCATTTGTTTCAAGGTTATAATATATTCGAATTTTACTCTCGTATGCCTCATTCACTCAATTTATACTATTTCAAGTGGATGTTAAAACTGTGTTTTAAAACAATTTTATAAAATAAGAAGTTTTCATGAAACAATCCCCATTTTTTAAGATCCTTCTTGTCCTGATTTTGTTTACAAACATCCAAGTCTCTTTGCAGACATAAACAACTTCCAAAAGATTGGTTTGAAAGATTGAGTTCATTCTTACTGAAAACTAATTTCTAAAGGAGTGAATTTAACATAACTCTCTTCATTTAAAGATCTCCTTTATACATTTTAATAGTTAAAAGATATGTTGATGTAATTATTTTTAGAAGTTCCAACCTTCTTTGTGCGAGAATTTTGCAAATCTAATGAAAGGAGAATTCGAAATAAGTCTTATGGGAGAACTCACATTCATTCTCTGACTTCAAATTAACCATTCAACTAACGGAACACTCATTAGTCAAGCAAACTACATAAAATATTAATTAAAAAGTCGGACTAAAAAGGGCAAAGACTTTGGTAGCCCAATGATTTAGTCCATGTGTCATGAAATTGATGTATATGGAAAACATGTGGATAAAAATATGTATACAGATATAGTTTGTTCATTACTATATATTACAATCAGCCGACTAAATATAATGTATAGTGTATGCAAGTGTGCATGATTTCAAGCTGCTCCGAAGGAATCACATCGCACAGCAGTAAAACGAATCATTCGCTACCTCATTTGAACAACGGAGAAAGGACTATGGTATCCTAGTTCTACTCATTTTGATTTAATTGGTTATTCAGATGCTTACTTTGCAGGTGACAAAAATGACCGAAAAAGCACTAGTTGAACATGTCAAATATTGGGAAACTCTGTGGACTCGTGTCATAGGAAGAAACAAGGTTCGGTTGCCTTATATACCATGGAATCCTAATACTTAGCGGTTGGAAGTTGTGGTACTCAAATTTTTTTAGGATGATGCATTAATTACTTGATTGTGACCTTTCCTACGAGACTGTACCGATTATCTAGCATACCGTCTTTCAAAATATATTGTGCATCATTCTATGGCTAAGCATATCCACATAAACCATCAATTTATTTGTGATCATGTTGAAAATAGTGATTTTTCACTCGAATTTGTACACCCTAAATATCAATTAGCTTATATTTTTACTAAACCTCTTCATAAGGAAAATTTTGCTCTCTCAAAGATTGCCTTGGCGTTAAATGTGTTGACTAATCCGTTCTACCTTATTGTTTATTTCTTTCATTTCCTTATGCAATTAATGTGTTTTCTCAATTTTTTTGTTCAGTAATTATGACTTATTGCCGCCTCTTCTGCTTTCCCATCTTCGTGTCAAATCCCCTTTCCTTTCTCATCTTATCCCATTCCTTTTCTCTCATGTTTTTTATTTTTATTTGTTCTTTCCTTCTATCTCTTCTACTCTACATCTAACCATGACAAAAACTAGCACCATGACCTCAAAGAAATCCTCTGTCTCTTCGAGTTCCTACGCAGTAAACACCATCTCTCTTTCTTCTGATTCTTTCTAAGGTCCATGGTTGCTCCGTCCTAGTCCTCAAAAAAGCGAGCTTCTACTTCTAAGACGAAAGCATCAAAGAAGCCTCGTCTCTATGTTACGATATCTCTCTCCCATGCAGACGTGCATGATCGTGCTTTAGATCTCAGTCAATTAAAAGACTATCACTTCCTAGTAAGCTTCTATCTCAAAGTTATGAAAATGTCTCTCTTTTTTACTTGGTGTGGTGTTGAGATTCTTGACAAAGCGATTCTCCTAATTTATGTGAATCTCTCCATCTCACCTAAGAGTGGTGAGTTAGAATCGTTGGTGTTGGGTAAATTCTTTGTAATCAATGAAAAGCTATTCGAAGTTCTATTTGGTACTAAGTTCTTTGGGGTAATTCTATAAATGATCAGAACATGGCCTAATGACTTTGAACTTTCTCTGGAAGATGCAAAGCGAGTCGTGGCTGAACTTGACTATGATATATCTTACTATGGTCCCTTATCGCTATGTTTTGAGAATCGTATTCTCGCACATATTGTGGCCACAACTCTTATTCAAAGGAAGGGATCCTTAAGTAATATCTCTACTCGTGATGTATTTTTTCTCTACTTCCTGCTAAAAAATAACTCATAAACTGGACATAATTGTTCAAGGCCTATATTTGGGATATTTTTAGAACATGAATGTATCAGCAAGTCTGCCCTATGGCTTGATCATTTCAAGGATTCTTATGGACCATCTTGTGGATCTTTCTTTCTTTAACCCCTCTCTTATGAATGCAACTTATGATTTTCATACTTTTTTTGTATGGGTTATCTTAAAGTTAGTGAAAAGTGGGTAAAAACGGACTAAGTCAAAGCTCCGGTGGATTCTCCCAAACCCTCTAAAATCTCTGTGGATTCTGCTGCTCTTTTATTTTGGACAATGAGGAGGTCAAAACTAGAATCTGAGTTGTAGAACGAAACTTGGAGACACTTAATAATGTTGTAGAAAAGGTATTTCGCTTACAGAAAGACTCTATCACTTATATCGGTAAGTTGCGCATTGCCATGAAAACTATCAAGCATGAAGGTATATCAACAGTAAATCTCCTAATTAAACAAATTGACTCTCTCAAAAGTGGAGTCAACTCCTCCAATAATGAGCTTGCTGTTACAGTTCAAAACTCAAACTCCATTCTTTCGTGAAATGTGAAACGTTCTTACAACATCTTCTGTGAGAAAGTGATTAACTCCCTCAAGTACTTTTGGGATGGTCATTAACTCTACTTGATGAACTTTACTTTTTGCACTAACTTTCAATAGGGGCATGTACCTCTCTATCTCTTGGACTACTGTTTTTAGTCTCTCTGACTCTTAGACTTCTATGGTATCTGTTGTCTTTGCATTAATCTAGTATGCTTTTCTCTATTCTTTTATATTATGACAAAGGGGGAGAAAATAAATCTATCTTTCTTACTCCTCCGTGAGATAGGGGGAGATAAGATTGGGAGAGTTGCATGCATTGATGAACTAAGACATGATATGCTTTTCTCTATTCTTTTATATTATGACAAAGGGGGAGAAAACAAATCTATCTTTCTTACTCCTCCGTGAGATAGGGGGAGAAAAGATTGGGAGAGTTGCATGCATTGATGAAATAAGACACGATACCTCAGGGAAGTACAGTTAACTTTTTCAGTAAAATTGACTGTCAAGATTACTATTAAAATAGTTATCAATATTGTAATTATAAAAAAGGGGGAGATTGTTAACTCGTTAGAGTTAGTTTATTTTTAAAATCGACACTCAATGCGTTGATCTTAATTTTGGTAGGTCGCAAATTCAAAAAGAAAAGCATCAAGGCGAATGACTTCAAGAAGGAAAAAAGTATTTGCTTGAAGATGCAGAAAAGCATTGGAAAGGCAAGCCTCAAATATAAGGGACAAAAGAAGGAAAGGAATATATGGTTGATTGACACTTAATGAAAGTCTAAATAAAGCAGAATATTCATACACTTGGCAGAGATCACAACCGAATCATTAAGAAATGAAAGATCCATGAATCAAGCCACGAGATAAGAAGTATGTCGATCATACAAGGAAAAGATCAATACAGGAAAAGGAACGCAGAAGAAGCGATTTACTTCATGGATACAGATAAACTACATTGCCTCAATGAAGGACTCACTAATTGATCCTTGTTTGAGATAAATCCCTTGGGTTTTTCCTTACAGGAGCACAAATCATCATCTACTTAAACCAACCCAGATTTGTAGTGTGAAATACGCAACTTCACTTGAGCTTATCAAACAATTTTATTTTTTCTTTCATAATGCTTTGTAGACACGTGAGTGATACAACTGAAAAGAAAAGAGAAAAGAAAGAATAGAGTGTAGGTATACAAGTTGAGGCAGTGAAGGTAGAAATCTGATTTGCATATTAGAAAGGATAAAGTTTCAAATTGTTGTAACACGAATATCTCTTCAAATCTCTTAAAGAAAACCCTTGAAACCCAAGGGGTTGGACTAGGCACCGTACTTGTGATCCAAACGAGGATAAAACCTTTTTTGTCAATTATTATTTCATATTTATATTATTTTGTATCTTGATACTAACTTGCATCCCCTATCCCCCTTAATATCACAATAATCTTAAAAAGAAATAAGGGATTTAGTTAGATTGAAACCCTAATTTTGTGGGTGATTCCTCTAGCACAAGGATATCTATACACTCATTAAGAGTGTGCTATTAATCATATTTTTTTGCTAGATATAGATGTATATGCATATGCACCCACACATATTAATATGGGTCCACCTCTAATAGCATGATAAATTTACTTCATGAGTGAAAATTAGTAATGCAAGTTTCAGGCTCTGATACGGCCTATAAAATCATAAACATTTATGCTAATAAATAAAATAATATATAAAATCATAATATATATATATATATATATATATATATATATATATATATATATATATATATATATATATATATATATATATATATATATATATATATATATATATATTTCCATCATCTATCTCAAAAGTTATAACTGAAGCATCTCTCTAATGTTAAATATATCCGAATTATATTAACTACCCAATAAGACATAATAATTATATATATATATATATATTTGTGTGTGTGTGTGTACATATATGTAAATATGCATATGTATACTAGGATTTTGAACAAGCTTATTTGAGGAAGAAAACGAAATCAATCTCCCTTTTCCCTATCTTACGCTACATAAACTTTCGTAATTGAATAGAGTGGAAGTATTAAACCTAATACACATAAAAGGACCAATTTGTTGGATTCCACTGAAATGTTATTGTTTTTTTTGCACAACATATAATCTAATGAAATGATGAAATCTATTTAATTATTAAAATAAAATAAAAATTATATTGTTCAACTAATTTATAATATGTAATTATCATATTAATAATATTAGTAGTGAATGCTTAAAATAATTAATATTTATAGCTTATCTTTTAATTTCATAGAAAAATTGTAAATACACACAACTATTTACAATCTGGTTATAACATTAGGCATTTTGAGGCTAATCTTCATTTACTCAGACGAGACTTATCGAAAAGAGGTTATATTTTTGTATTTTTTTTTATTAGTTTTTCATGTATATTTGTATTTGTTTCATTGATTCTTCTTCTAATTTAATCTCAGGATTGCTGCGGACGGTAATTGAATGAATTATATCAATTTTAGTCAATAGTATTTTCTCAAGATAACAAACGGTTCAAGATCCAATTCAAACTGAATTTGATTGGATTAATATGAATTGAGCAAAAATAGGGAGAGAATGAGTCAAACCCAACTTAACTCAATTTTCACTAAGTTTAATTATTTTATATGTTATTTTAAAATATTTTAGTACACTATAACAATACTGATATAAACATTTTACGAATATATCTAAATAATTCATACTACTACAAAACCTCCAAATTTTTCATGATCTGCTAAAAAAATGGATCAAATGAATTTACCTTTGCCCCTTCTAGATTTGCCCTTACATAAAAGTGGCTAAAATGTAGGAATATTGTATCTATAATACTGAACAATATCTCTTGGTATTTTCTAGATCTCTTATATAAAAAATGACTATTTCTTATAAAAATAAAAGTCATATAATCGAAAAATTGAATTTATAACTGATATGTCACGCCCAAGGCCTATACCTTAGGTGGGAAGTTGCTCTCGATGACCATTGTTGTCCACGAGAAAACTGTTTGCCTGACTTACTTAATTCATCGGAAGACTCAACTTAACTCAATGAAGAAATAGAGCATGGTTAAAAGCAATACGTAATATGGTAGTCTTGCCAAAACGGCACTTAAGTCTCAAATCTTGAACATATGAAAGTACAAAGTAAATGAGACTCCAAAACAAAACTACTAAGTGTATATAAAGCAACTAAATTGACTAAGATGGATGTTGGGACATGCCCCACAACATCCTAATGAACAAAACTAGAAAACCAATTAAAATGATGTCCTCCAAAATTCAATGAGGCTCAATTCTTACTCTGGACCTTAAACTAGATAAATGAATCATTACGTGCAGATCCTGGTTACATGTATCTTCATCATAAGAAGATGCAAACCAACTAGCTTCAGTACATTGAATGAACAAGTATGCAAACTTTGAAATGGATTCAGCATGAACTTATCTTGGCTCTGCTTGACTCATAAGAAAATAATTCAATATAAAACAAAAAGAACATATATATATATATATATATATATATATATATATATATATATATATATATATATATAGAGAGAGAGAGAGAGAGAGAGAGATAAAAAACTGATAAAATAAGGTAAAGACTTAGTATATTAAAGATAAAAAAAATAATAAACTCAACTTTACTTAAATATTAAAGAAATATAATTTTCTGTGGGAGATTCTATAGACGACAACCATCACTTGAGCCTAAGTGATGATACAATTTTTTGCCTCACGTTGCCGAGGACCACCCTACAGCTTTCCATCGGTATAGGACCTTACTGAACCTAGTGTATCCACTAGATTAACTTATATCATCATCTAAATAATATGAACTATTAATACCCATGATGAAAACATGGTTTGCATGAAGACATGAGTTGATTATAAACTCTTATCCCCATATCGGTTCTCAATACTTCTCCCAAAAAATATCTTAGCCCATGCTATTAACATACCTTCCTTCCTTTGTGCGGAGAAAATTCGCTCAAACATTTTTATCTTTAAAAACCACTCTTATAATCAATGTTCCCCTTTTCTTATTAAAACTCTTTTGGAACTCTTAGTTTCCTTATAACTTAAATGTGAAAACATTTATAAACCTTTTGGGATACTTAGTTACATTATAGATTTTTGAGAGATGAACTCAACTCTTACTCTTTACTTTACTTGAACTTAAGTCTTAGGGAATACTTAGCTCCCTTATTGCTTTTTGAGAATTTAACTCAACTCTTTACTTTTTTCTCAACTTGTAACTTAAGTCTTAAAACAAGGTTAAAGTGATTGTTTATGACTCTTTGAAAACATTAAGAACTTGCCTTTACTTACTTCTTAACTTTTAAACTTAACTCTTAACTTCTAAGTTATTGATATTAGCTACCCTTGAATTGAATTATGGATTCAAGGATCATCATCTGATGTTTATGGATAAATTCATGATGTTTAGAAGTACTTTAGAGTGTTGGAATCAACTAGGAATTATAGGTAAATCACATAGAAACTAGTGTGAAAAGTTTAGGAAACCTTGGCTCTATGAGTGGCGCGGAGCGCCAGAGCCTGTGTAACAGATTCTGGTATGAGTCTCTCTAGATAGTGTGGCGCGCCAGGACCTGTCATATTAGCCTGCCCTAAGGGGCTCTGGCAGGCACGGGGCCCAGGGGTTGTCAGATGGAACCTACGACATTTTTTCTCCGTTTTCATCTCTAAACCTCAAAAACTTCCATAGATACCACCCCAAAGACTTAGGATCACTAAATACCTCATTACCCAATTTATTAAACCCAAAACAATCCAGAAACATGAATCAAATATACTTGAAATAAACTACAATTAAACCATCAAGAATTTCACAATTTTTCGTTAAGAACTTCCATGTTCATCATTCAATAAACTCTAGCTTGTTGAATTGAATAAAATTGGGCTGTGGATAAAAGGACCCAACACAGAATGATCTCACATACCTTAATGGGATCACCCTCGATGAAATCAACTCAATGATTCTTGGCGTTTTTTCTTCTCTTTCTCCTCTCTCCTCTTCTCTTTCCCTTTTCTCCCAAGCCCTAAGCATATTCAATATCCTAAAAACTAACTTAATGATTAAATTTTCCCTTGATAAACCCTTAAAACAAATGAGAAAATAGTATGGTGAAAAGACTACTTTACCCTTAATAAATCCAGATTTGAATCTCCTCACTCATACGATATCAAGATTTTGCAAACTTGGCGGAACTGGAACGATCTTTGCATTGGATTTTCAATAATATAAACAACTTACACTAATTCCTCCTGAGATGAAAGTTATGGCCGTTTGAAAAATGACCAAAAGCTCACTTTTAAAATCTGGATATATTCCACATTTCTCTTTTTATTTCCAAAAAAAAAATTCGTTGATTTCCTAGATTATTCTTAGTTATTTCAAGTTAGTAGATGTTACATGACCTATACAATAAAATTTTACAATTTTGAGGTATTAATTGTCACATGCAAAAACTAATTAAGTGGACTTAATTAAAAAAGTCAAACTAAATTTTCAGTAAATTAATATATTTGTCAGTTTCTCTATATAAATAATCAGATTATTTTTTACTCTCTTTTTCCCTTTAATTTATGTGATATTTACATTTTTTAGGTTATTTTTAAAAGAAAGTCTTTTATAGTCATATAGTAATTGTTCACTTTGTTATAGATAATTTTTCCAAACATTTGGATCTCATGTATCCTTAAAATTATTCCTTTTTTTTTTTGTAAATAAATCATGTTTGTAAACCTTCAGAAAAAAAATCTAAAAGTGCAAATTAATGAAATTTATCATTTTTATTTATGATTTCTTATAATGAGAAAAATAAAAAACTAAATTCAAATAAAAATGACATATTTTAACTTTGAATTTTAATAAAACAATTTATAATCACATTAATTTTTAAGATTTCTATTACATGTCACATTTAAATTTCCTTTTTATTTTTTTATGTCGAATTAAATCGTGTCATGTAAATTGATACGGACAAGAAAATACATCTACGTAACCGCCATTACTAATTTCCCCCAACAACCCACCCCACTCACCCCACTCCATACTACATTTATATAAAATTTAATTTAGGAAGAAAACCTCTCCCCCTTCTTCATTTTCCTCTTTCACTCAGCGGTGTTGAATTTGAAGACATCAAAATCATACTAAATTTTGGTCTGCAGCCGAAGGATAATGTGCGCTAAAAAGGGTATTTGATACTTTTCTAATTTTTTTGGATGTTTACTGTATTAGAAATAATTTTAGATCTTGATGAGCTAAAACTTTCATTCCTTATTGTGTTTAAAAAATCAAATCTTTCTCATTTAGGTGTTGTCAATTTTGTCAAATAGAAGCCTTATCTTCGTCTTTGTACTTTTTTTTTGGTAGATGTTGTTTTTCTTGGGATTTTTGAATGTAGGAAAAACCCTATTTTCCTTTCTTTTTTTTGGTGTTCTTTTAGATTTTGGTTTTAATGCAATGAAATTTATTTTGAGTCGAGGGGCTATCGAAAATCAACTCTCAAACCCCACAAAAAATGTTAGGAGTAAAATGCTGTCTACATGCTATCCTTTCTAGACCTCTGCAAACGTACTTTCTATCCGGCTAGTAGAAGTTTCTTGTCGGCTAAGAAATTAGTCTAAGTTAGACTATGATGTATATATGTTGGACATGTTCCTTCCTCACCTATGAAGAACAAACACGAAAAGCATCACCCAATTTGGGATTTGTGAGTTGATGTTTATTTCGAAGTTATGTTATATTTTGAATTACCTTATGCAAGATTGAAAATTTTAGTAGAAATTTACATTATGTCTTGTTATTAGAGATTTCTTGATTTTTAGGGGAATAGGCCAAGTTAGAACGAGATATATGTTAGACATGTTCCTTCTTTAGGAAGAAGCATCACCCAATATGGGATTCTTGGGTTTATTTTAGTATCGAAGTTAGGTTGTGTTATCAATTTTCATAGGTGAGCTTGAAGTATTGAATGGAAACATACTTTTTGTATAGATAGTAGAAATTTCTTGCTTGCTAAGGTATTACTAATAGTAAATCATAAAACATAAATGTACTCTGGTGATTACTAAGGATACATAATCATTCTTCTTCTAGTACAAATATTGGGGTCATATATTCCAAAAAAGGTTAATTAAAATAGTAATATTAGTTGTACCAAAGTAAAATTTACAATCAAACAATTGTACTAATATTTAATACAAATACTATTTTTATATATACTAACAAACTACTTGTTTAGTGTTGAAGGAGGTGTCAAGTATTTATAATAATGCGATAAACACGTCATTCATAAAGTGTTTTGATGTAAGAACTCAGTACTATAAATTTATAGTACAATAAGTATAACATCACTAATTTAAACTTCTAAGTTCTTTTCAATTACAATAAAAAAAATACTTCATATGTGTATTTAATCTAAGCCAAACAATTTTACATCAAGAGTTGCAAATTAAATAAATCAATGTAAATGTCATTACAAATTATATACCTCTTATTTTATGGTTAAAGTTGTGATAGGTTTTTTTTGTTGTTCGTGTAGCGTATACTCTGACCTTACCAATTGTATTCTTTTTCAATTTCTACAAATTATCATGCATCTAGCTGAACAAAGACTGTGTTTACCTTCTCTTGATCGACTTAGCAGTCTTGCAATTCATTTATTCGAAGACATTATAAATAGGTTGTCTCTTTCAAAATGTAGTAAGAAATAGTAACTTTATAAGGATTGGCAATATACTTGCCGTAGAATTCGCCAAGTGAAATTTGATCAGACGTCTGGGAAACACTTGAGGACTTGACATTTCTACCGTTTGATTTATTCCCATTCTTGATTGTTTCCTCAGGTTTAATATAACATTAACGTTGAAATTAATGTTATTAGACTACTAAAGTCAAGGATATCTTTCAATGTTATTGCTATATGAAACCTAAAGAAACAATCGAGAATGGGAATAAATCCAATGGTAGAGAATGTCAAATTCTTTGGTGTTTCCCATACCTTTTGATCAAATTTCACCTCTGGAATTCTACACCAAGTATGTTGTCAATCCCCAGAAAGTGTACTAGTTCTTACAACATCTCGGAAGGACAACTTATTTAGAATGTCATCGTTTGAATGAATGGAAAGGTTGCTTAGTTGATCAGGAGAAGTTAAACCTAGTGTTTGTTCATCTAGAGGCATGATAATCTTTAGAAAATAAACAAGAATACCATTAGTAAGGTCCGAGTATATGCTACACAAAACCAAACAAATATTCTTCATCTTATTCAATTAGCATGTCACAACTGTAATAGTAAAAGAAAAGGTGCTCAATTAGTAGATGTCATTTGCTTTGATTGCTTTTATTTGCAACTCTTGATGTAAAATTCGCTGGATTAAATTAAATCAAACACATATAAAGTATTTTCGCACAAAATTTTAACAGAACTTAGAAGTTTAAATTAGTGATGATATACTTATTGTACTAGAAAATTATAGTATTGAGTGTTTACACCAAAACACAATATGAATGACATGTGTTTATTGTAATATTATAAATCAATAGATAAAACTTGTCGCTTTCTTAAACACTAAAGGAGTCATTTAGTACACGTAGGCATACCATGCGGTATAATATATAAAACTATTTTTATCAAAAATAAAGAATTAACTTGTCTCACGTTAAAAATAAAAATAAAAATTATGCCTCAAACTTTTTTTTGTCTTTAGACCACTAATTAGATTGAGTCGTCACTGAGTTTATTTATTAATTATGTGTACTAACTAATGGTAAAATATTCAATTAAGAAAGACAAATGTTGAATACTGACAGATTTTTTCTTCTTCATATTTTGTACTTTTCATTTGCTTTCAACATTCTCTACACCACCTCAACACCAAAAAAGGTCTATTTATTACATTTCGGAATAGTTCTAGGAGGTATTAGGACATGTAAAGAAAATGTGTGTCCTTAAAATTTCGATGGTAGTTCAAAAGAGTATATGTGCCTTTTTAAAAAAAGATTTAATACCAAAAAACATGACTGTGTTTTTCCATAACTTTTTCTTTTTTGAATTCATGGGTTCTAGGACTAAATAAGAATTATTCTCTTTCTTTAAGTTAGATTCCTACCATGATGTATTAAATCTATAAAAGGAAATATTGTTGTAGCTTATTAAATTCCCACTCTAAACACATTTTTCTTTCTTCAATCTTAATAGTGGTTGTCTAAAATCTTATGTCATAATAGAACATAAAACTCTGTGTCTATAACAAGCAAATATGAGCTTAAGAATTGAAGACTTCAGGTGCACCAATAAACTTAAAAGAAATAAAGGTTTTAGCTAGATTCAAACCCTAGTTTTGTGGGTGATTTCTCTAGCACAAGGATGTTCTACACTCATTAGGAGTGCGTTAATTATATCTTTTTTTTGTCATATATATATATATATATATATATATATATATATATATATATATATATGTATGTATGTATATGCACCCACACATATGAATGTGAATACAAAAAGAAACGCTGTTTAGGGATGGATATTAGTGACGAAACCAATTTTGTCGCTATATAACAACAAATTAGCAACGAATAAGCTATTTCGTTGCAAAAATTATAAAAAAAAAATTGAAGTTATAACATAGCAATGGATTGGTGACGGGATATGTTTTTTGTCGCTAAATAATAGCAGGAAACTATGGCGCCTTAAATTTCGATACGGATTTTGCAACAAAGTAGGTGTAACAAATTTAATACTATATTGCGACGGAATGAGTGACGAAAAAGTGTTGCTAGAATTCTATAAATATTTCTATGGAATTTAAATTATGTCGTGACAGAAATTTCCATCGCTAAAATTTAATGTACATAATTATATTTATTTGTAGCGACAGATGTCATAATTTATCGCTAAGTTTATTACTAGTTTTTCTTAACAAGTCACACTCATCAGTCCATAGAAAACACTAAAAGGAAACAAAAAATTACAATACCTAAAAAATAGGGGTTTCTCCCAATAACAACAGTTCATTGATTCTCTTGTCTATCAGGCATTGCCCCGTCCCTTCTCCTTTTGATTTCTCACGTCTCCTTCTCCTTTAGATTTATCCAGTCTCCTTATCCATTTGAATGCTCCCATGTCAGGTGAAATTGCTCCTATCTTATGTGAAAGGTGAATGTCACTTGTCTCCTTCATCTTCAAGTGAAAGGTGAGCTTCTGCCTTTGGTAATTTCTCTTTTTTCATCTGTTCAATGAGAATTCTAGTGTGGATAAGAGGAGGGTGTTGACTTGTATTTGGGGAAAAATAACTGGGGGAACGAGATGGAGTTATCAAGGAAGACCATTAGTCTTCTTGAAACTTGCTTGGATACGTGATGTTAAGCTATTGATGTACACATTATGAGATTCTTGTAGTTATTTATTGAACTAGGTAAACTAACTGCGCTTCGCACTGTGGTAAACTTCATCTATTAACTTGCCTCTCTTTTGAGTTTAATGAAATAACATATGACCATTTGAATTGACATCTCAACAACTCCTTCAAAATCATTAATGGTACTAATTTGCATTGTCAAAAGACATTTGTAACTTCATTTTTTTGGTTTCAAATAGTACATTCAAAACATGTAAAGCTTTGCGAATTTTAATCAAGTATAAGAAAACATGTTTGTTATGTTGGGTCTGACTAATTTGGATCCATGAAAATAGACATTTTAACTTCAAAACTATATGCATTATGTTTGTGACCTTTATTGATAGAATATGACAATTTTATGAAACTGCCGTCATTATTTTTGGGGGGATAATATATAGACATACACTTAAGCTTGACTTCAAATGTTAAATTAAAAAATACTCTGATTTCGAGTCTCTATATATAAATGCATTAATTCATGTCCTCCATGTTAATTAAACACTCCCTTTTGTAAAATGATACTCTTTTATTGTATAAAAAAATTTATTAAGTAGCAAATGAATCATTAAAAATGTGGTAAAGCACTAGCTATCTTTATGTTTGATTACATTAATCAGGCTTGACTATGGCTCGGGAAATGGCATAAAAAAATTTCCCATGAATTTTTTCTATGACGGAAAGACAGCAAGTCTCAATGCCTCTATGGATAAGGTTTGTATTAATCAAATTTTATTCATTCATAATTAAATAAATATAACATATTGTGAATTTCAAATTATTTATCATATTCGTAGGCAACAAATTTTCTAGCATTTGCAGATAGGTCAAAATTTAATGATGCATTTCCATCCGGAAAAAAAATCTACGTGAAAACATTAATTGGAAGTTAAACAATTTTCTTTTCCTTCTCATTTGAAAAATTAAATTTGATTAATATTTTGATCATCTTGATATTATTTTTATAATGTGTTGGTTTTTGATACATATAGATCAACATTTGTCTAGGAAAAACTCTATGCTTGGAGTCTAAAGAAGCAAAAAGAGAGGTGAACTTTTTTGCACTTTCAAAATTTCTATGTTTTCAAGTTATTTAAATACATATTCAAATACCCTTTTTCTAACATCTTTTGTCCAATATTACATTTTTTTAAATGTTCGAACGCATACTTAACTTCTCAAATCTAGTTTATCATAACATTAAAAAGAATTCGCCAATCTAACTTCAATAAATGATAGTTCGAAAAGATGAAACAGTATTTTTTTTGTATCAAAATATAACGGGCAATCTTTACCAAAAGAGAAGTTGGTCCTTTCCTTAGAGAGTACTTATTATATGTATGGAAAGCCAAGAAGAATAAGTAAAAGAATTTAATATGATTAGTGTATTTATGTGTTTTTAGGGTACAAAACGTTGGTTAGGTTTTCTCTCCTTTTAGGTTAACTACTTCATTTCAGACCTTTTCCTATAGAACTTTGAAAATAAGTAATCTTTTAAACCTTTTATAAAAAAAAATTAACCAATAGCTGTCTTATTATTTAAAAGAAAATATATATATCTTTTAGATTTCCTATGTGAAAAAAAATGAAAATATCTCGTATGTTAAAAATGAAGGTTTCTAGTAATAAGAACATCAAAAATTTAAAATGTATAATAAAAAAGTTTGCAAACATATATAATGTCTATATTAATTTGATTAATGCTTTAGATAATAAAAATATCTATCTTTGATTTTTTTTGGTTCATTTTATTTATTAGTCTTTGTGGTGGCTCGGAAAATGGCTTGAGAATTGCACCTGTAACTATTTTTACAACAGACAGATTGCAAAATTCAATGTCTCCAATGATAAGTGTTTTATTAATCAAATGTATTGGGTCTATTTTCTCTCAATTATTATTTGGCATCTTGTTATTGTAATTTTTGAATATTTATTGTGAATGTAGGCAAATGAAATTCTAAAGTTCGCAAAAATATCAATGACTAATGATGTATCTTCGTCAAATAGGGGAGGTTAAACATTATCCTTTTTCTATGAAAATTAAATTTGTATAATATTTTATTCATTTTCAAATTATTTCAATAGGAAAAAAAATCATTTCAATCTGTTGGTTTTTGTTGCATGTAGATCTATCATTGCCGAAGATAAACTCCTCGCTTAGGTAAAAATGTTTCACTCTCATTTTTCTATTTATTTTTTCAAATTAATTAAATGCATATCTAAATACAATTTTGTACTTCCTAATACCCCTTATAAATTTCGTCAAATATTACCCTTATTTTTTAATGTGGAAACACCTACTTAACCTTTCAATTCATTTTATCATAAGCTTCACTTTAAAAAAAAATTATTTTTCTTCAAATTAATCTTAACTTCAATAAATGATCAACTAGTTTAACTAGAAGATATAAAAGATAACTTAAGAGATTTAAAGATAATCTTTATAACAAACAAAATTTCTTTTTTGTTAACAGAGAATATTATTTTTTATTAAAACTATGTATATAGTCTTTTTAGTCTTAAAGTGCCTATGCACTTTTAATTGTAGCCTTGATTACACAAACATTTTCAAAGCTAAAAGGGATATGTAAATATCAATTACAACATGATAAATTGGATAATTATCATAATACTTCAATGGAATTTGTTTCAATTTCAACATGAACAAGGTTCTGATAAATAGGGTAATTATCATAATAATATATTTTTTTAGTACTCTCCCTAGATATATGAAGAAAAGTGATTTCTTGCCTTTTCATAATTTTTTTTTTGTTGAAGTTCTTTTATTATTTTAATAGAAGATTATTTTTCCAGATATATTATGTGTAAGAAAATTGAATATAATTTGTTAAAAAAATATAAATGAAAATCTGTCATAAAAAATTAACAATAATTTTTAATATTTTTGTTGATAAGGCTTGTCCATGAGTTGGAAAATGCATTAAAGTTGCACCCTTGAGTATTTTCTATAATGGAAAGATTGTGGTTTATGATGTATCCATTGAGAAGGTTTTTGATAAATCAAATAAAATTTAGATTAGTTTTGTTTCACTGTCGAATTATTTACACATAATTGTGATTTTTGAATTATTTATTGTAAATTCATGCAAAAAGTTCTAAAGTTTGTACAAAGGGATGCATGTTCATCTAAAAAGAATTTTCCGTGAGACCACTGAGTGGAGGTTAAACAATTTCCTTCTCATTTGTAAATTAAATTTGATTAATATTTTTCTCATTTTCAAATTATTTTAACAATGTGGCTTTTGTTGCATACAGATCTAGATTCGGCAAGGAAAAATTTTATGCTTGAAGTTTTGGTGAATCGAAAACACAGGTGAATTTATTTTTACTCCCAAAATTTCTATGTTTTCAAGTTATTTAAAGGTAAAATGCACAAGTACCCCCTCAATCTATGCCCGAAAACTCAGAGACACACTTATACTACACTAAGGTCCTATTACCCCCCTAAACTTATTTTATAAGTAACTTTCTACCCCTTTTCGGCCTACAAGGCATTAGTTTGAAAGAAAAAGTCAACCAGCGTTGGGCTAATAAGATAGTGCCACGTAGGCCAAAAAGGGGTAGATAATTACGAATAAAATAAGTTCAGGTGGGTAATAGGACATTAGTATAATATAAGTGTGTCTCTGAGATTTCGGGCATAGGTTGAAGGGGTACGGGGTACTTGTGCATTATCCCTTATTTAAAAGATATTCAGATTCAATTACTATTTCCTAATACCCGTTTCTAACATTTTCTTTGTCCAACATCACACTTTTTTTTATGTCAAAATGGCTACTTAACCTCTCAAATCTAGCTAGTTTACCATAACCTTCAATTTTTCTCCAATTTATCCCAAATTCAATAAATAAATAAATAGTTTGAAAAGATATAGAGTAATTTGTATAAATATAAAGGGAAGAAACTTATTCAATGGTCACCATTAACTGCTTTTTGGTCCCAAATTTTTACTAGAAAAAAATTAAGAGAAATGTTGTTCCTTCATGAAGATACTTAATTAATTTAATTTTTAATTAGGAATTAACTTCTCCCTCTAGAAGAATAAATAATGGAAAGAAGTAACTAATTTGTTGTGATCAATGTATTAGTATTTTTTTAAAAGTTCTCCCGATAAAAGTTTGAGAAAATAAGAACTCTTGCTCTTTTATATAGAAAATAAAGAAATTAGCACTAGTTATCTTATAATTTATATGAAAAACATAGTTTCTTAGATTTCTTACGTTTGAAGAATGAATACCTCTTATGTATTACATACATATAAGGATCTTTCATAAAAAGAACATCAAAAAATTTAAAATATACAAGAAAGTTGGCAAATACATATGACATTTGCATTAACTCAGTTAATACTTTCGATAATGAAAATACTCATCAATTGATCTTTGTGTTGATTTTATTAATTAGGGTTTGCCCTTCGAGATATGACCCCATAAATATTGCGCCTCTGTGTATTTTCTACAATGAAAAAGTTATAGTTTTCGAAGTTCAAAGTGACAAGGTTTTTACCATTGATCTATTTTCCTTACTGTTAAATTGGTTATCCATAATTGCGATTTCTAAACTAAATATTGTATACGTAGGTGGATGGTATTCTAAAGTTTGTTGAATCGTCAAAACAACAATTGGTTGTGAAAACCTTAAGCGAAGGTTAAACATTTTCTTTCCCTTCTCCTTTGGAATTAAATTTGATTTATGTTTTCGTCATCTTTAAATTATTTTAATATGTTGATTTTTGTTATATGTATAGATGTAATTGGCAACGAGCTCAGTTAGATTCTTGAAAAATCGACAAGAGAGGTTGGTGTTAATTTATTCTTTTATTTTTAAAAAAATTAAATGCATATAAAAAAGTAATCTCATGATACATTAGAATATTCCTATTGATTTTTTCAGATATCAATTTTGTTTTATGTATGTATGCATAATTAAGCTTTCAAGTTATAAACTTCATTTTAGAATATCAAGAAGGTGAATTATTATCTTCTTTTCTCGATTAATCTGTAAGTTCAACAAATGAATTGCAAGAAATGTTGTTCTTTAAATAGTCTTTGTTAACTTACATCGTAATTATGAACAAAATTAGTAATTGACGGTGTCATATTAAACCTAAAAATCATATATCTTCACAATCAAGTTTGTAGTAATAATGTTTTTTTTAGTAGTCTCTCTAGAGTAGTGAGAAAATGAAATTTATTGTCTTTTTATAGTTTTTTTTTTTTTTTTTGCAATAGCTTTTTAATAATTTGATTAATAGAAAATTATCCGTCCTTTTCAGTTTCCTTTTATATAAAAAATAATTAAAATGTATATCTTAGATTTAAAAATAAAGATTTCTCGTAAAAAGTATATAAAATTTATAAAAAAAAATTGCAAAGAACTTTTTTTAAAGACAGTCTTTTTATTAATTAGCTTTTAAAATTTGAGTGTTCTTTCTAATATATGTCAATTTGAAAAATCCATACAACATTAATTATTATTTTTAAATCCTTTCTCTACAACTTTCCAAGGTATAGTAATATATTTTTATTCTTCTCTTCTTACGTATTTGTATCATCCTTTTACCTTGTTGACCATTTCAGGATTGCTTGTTAATTCTCGAATAACCCTTATCAATCAGGTGAAAAATAAAAATAACAAACTTATCAAACTACTGAGAATCCTCAAATTGTTAATTCGTATATTGCTACTATATACATATACTTTCCATTTCTTCAAATTACGAAGGTCGAAAAGTATTAAAATAATTAATATCTACATTAGTAATTCTGCCCAACTTGTTTCTAAACTGAAAAGTTATTTATGTTTTGAAGGATTACTATTGTGTCACCTTATGGTTTTCCCCATGCTTCCATAGGAAACAAGAAATAGAAGATGTTGTTGGGATATATCCTATAAACCATGTGTTAAGAAGTAATATTCATTAGAGATTAAATATTTGCTAAGATTCAGTAGATCTTATATTCGTTTATGGTGTCTATTTACTCATATAGTAGATGATTTTGTGTACAGAGTTTTAGCTTATACACCAAGGATTAAATCATCAGTTCTTGTAAGTATAAAATTTTTGGTTCACAATCTAGGATGGAAAGTGGAAATTGCCATCGGGTTAGATTATAGCACAAGATTATATGTAACTTATCTTGATTATGGGAACGATATAGTTTCAACTTCTTGTGCTATTACATTTTGTATGTATTGAACGGGACCGAGTAGAGATAGTTATTTTAGACTGACTGACAAAACATATTCTCTAAACTATTGAATGTACTTATATTCTTAATCCTGATATAACTATTATGATCTGTATATATTAATTATCTTTTTGATTTATTAAAAGTTGAGATTCCGAGATGGGTCAGTATACCCGGTAAGTTGGATGATAATAATATATATTGGTGAAATAATAAGTTAGTAGATGAAATTCATGTCTCGTTATAAAGATTTATTGATATGCCTTTTTGAGAAACTTATAAGTTTTCATCGTGTCAAATATTACAAGTGGATTTGTGAATCCGACACATGAAATAAGTTAAGTAGTGCTCTAAAGAAAACTAATTATTAAGTTAAATTCGTTAGTAATTTAATTTATTGATTAGTATCTGAAATCTTAACATGGGGAACTACATAAGTGTTTAATGGGGAATTACGAAATCGAGGAGTGCAATTACGAATTTCTAGTGGAATGATTTGTAATTTATTATGGTAAGAATAATTCAAATTAATTGTTTGAAATTATTTCCATAATAGGAAGCCTCGGTATTTAATTCTGTGGTCCCGATAGTGCCCATATTTAATTAGAAATCAGAATCCTAATTCTATGAAAAAAAGGAAGAATAATATAATTTTTTCTAGTCTTCTAGAAAATCTAGGTTTTCTAGTCCTTTTTGGTTTAGGAAGAAATCTTTATGTATAGGGATTCTCCCAACCTAGAAAAAAAGAGGATTAATTTTCTATTTGATACTCCCCCCCCCCCCCCCCCCCCGCCCCAAAGTATTGAGAGAGTTCAGATGTGACTTAGGATCATTGTAGAAGACCATAGTTATTTTAAAGATTTACTTGAATTCGTTCACGCTTCAAGAAGTATTTATCGAATTAAATTTCTACATATTTATATGTTCTAAAATAATTATGTCTTCTAGCATAAACGGTGTTGATTACCTATTATTCATGTGAGCAATAAAAATTATTATATTACTTCCGCCGTGCATATATATTTTGTAACAATTGGCATCATGAGCCTTGCTTGCATCTATTTTGATAACTTTAATAGTTGGTATATACATATGTAGTTATATACAATAATATATTATTTGGTCGATGAAAGCCGTCAATCACATCAGGAGCTGGTGTATTTAATAAATTATGGCGTGACAGCAAACAATATGTGGACACAATTTTCTTTACCTTGTTGAGTTTTTAAGCTAGAGATGTTAGTGTAATTTGTTTTTTCTTTTTAAAGTAGGTTAATTGGTTATTAAAATCCTATTTGTCAATGTCGGGAGCAACAATGCTAATATTAAATAAAATATATATTTTATTGAAAAATAAATAAATAAAAAATAAGGGAGGACTAGAGTGGCGGCTAACAGTGGCAAGAAAAATGATTTTTAATCCACAATATACACCCACCTAAACCTAGATCTCTAATGGTATTTTTTTTGTGGACATTTTTCTCTTGATTAGCTAATTATATGAGCATCGTTTATTATTTCTTTTTGTATAATAAAAATAATAGTGGTTAGGAATTAATAATGATTAATAATTAGTGTTGATAATGAATCTATTTATTTGAAATCATTGTAAAATTCTTATAAGTTATTTTTTATACATGTAGAAATAATTAGTATATGAATTGAGAATTATGATTAATAAATAGGATTTACGAAAGTGATCTATTTATTTGAGTCATTAAAATATTCTCAATGTATCATATAGAATTTGTCCTAACTCCTAAGTGAATTCTAGTGGTGAATATTTATTTACATAAATAGAGATTCGTTTTTTAGATACTAGTAACACTAAAATAATTCATGAGAAGAGATATTAAAGGTTTTCACCGGTTTAAAACGGAGAAAGCGTAATATTTGAATTTTCAAATGTATGAATTGAGAGAACAATTTGATATAAGAAGGTGTTGTATGTCTTAGTCAAACAAAAGGCACACAATATGCCTTATGCTCATGAGATAATTATTAAAAGAGAAAAAAAAATGTAAATCGAGTTATTTTAACTCCTAACTATGACTGAAACGGTTAATTTTTCAAATTTGGTCATATTTTTTGTGTTCGTGAATTTTATGATTTTTGATTGACTTGGAATTTAATGATTCAAATGAAAATTTTTTAGATGGGTTGAGGTAATTTTCAGATTAAAATTTAATTTGAGTATGATAAGATCATTCTTTATATCAATTGTGTTTATTTTAAATTTGAAATATGATTGTACATGTTTATTTGACATGAATTGATATGTGCTAAGAATGTAGGTCATATTGTTTTTAATTCCTAAAGATATCTAAATCACTTGAATTTTGAATTTCGTCATAGATTTGAAAATAAATATTTATATAGATTCCAATTGACCTGAAATTTGGTAAGTTCAATGATAACGGCCTAGTAAAAAGTACTCATTGTTATGTTGTTATAATTGTTGGAGGTCGTTAAAATAATTTTAAAGGTATTCTTTGGAACTAAAATGTGATTTAGTATGAATATCATCTTTTATATTGATTTGATTTATGTTATGTGTGGTACATGATTACAAATGATGAGTTAACATAAATTGATAAATGATTAGGATGTGGATCTATTCATTTTTCCTTAAATCGTTTGAATCTGAATTTCATCAAGGAATTTGGAGATAAACATTATTTTTGAATTCTAATTGATCAGAAATTCGGAAGGTTCATCATAAATGATCAAATTTTAAATACTCATTTTATGCAGTGATTGGATAATTTGAGATCCTCAGATGATATTTTTAGATAATTTTTGTATCTAGAAAATTAATTTTACCAAAAATAATTAATCGACTATAATATAGTGGTGATAGAGTTTGTTCTCTATGTTCTTGATGACCAATTTTTTGTGAAGTATTAAGTTCATGTGTTGGCTTAGACTTTCCTCCATAATGGATGAAATTAATACAAGTCATTAAAATTTTATCTCTAGTTTTGATTATTTGTATTGACTCTCTTAAACTGAGTAATATTTGGTTGGATCAATGGATCTAGGGATAATGATATTCACTTAACTTAAATTAACATATACTCTCCATCTGAGTTGGCTTTTGTATAAATTTTGTTGAAGTGAATATCTGACACCATATATATGTTGCATCACTAGTCATTTTTCATCAAAAGTCATTGTTCAAGATGCTTTGATATCTATGAGGTGTGTTTTGAATTTTAATATTCAATGTATACATAAACATGCTTTCCTTTTGGATTTTTAGAATTTTGTTCTTATTCTAAATTCGTTTATCTATTTCACAAAATGATGATATATAATAAGAATTACTAAGCGAAAAAATCTTAAATTCTATTATGACCAAACAACGTTTTCAACCGAATTGATCATAGTTTTGGAATTCGAAAAAAAAAGAAGAACTCTGATTGATCTGAAATTTGGTAGATTTATAAGAACGACCTAGTAAGAAATTAATTTTTTTGAATCATTATATGATTTTTTGTCATAATTTATTAAATAGTAGTGAAGTATTAGTTTTATATGTTGGCTTATACCTTCCTCCCTAACGGATGAAATTGATACAAGTCACTATGTATTTAATTGTCTAGTTTTAATAATATATATTAACTCTCCTAAACTGAGTAATATAAGATTGGATCAATGTAGCTAGAGGATTTTCAGTTGACTTAAACTAATAGTAGATTTTCCAACTGAATTAGGTTTATATAAGTTTATGGAGTAAATAATCAGCCGTTGTACATGTGTATTTCGTGAGTAGTTCTTCAATCCCAACGATTGACTATTCGAGATGCATGAATATATATGTATAAATGAGCCCTAAATTTTGTTATTCGGGATTCTTCGAAATATTATGATCTATTTAAAGTATTGCGTCTCATATTCTCAATAGACTTTGCACACCCACTTAGTACTACTTAATATTTTCTTTTGGTAGAGATCAGATATTAACTTAATGAATGCATTGTGTATGTACCTTATGTTAGAAGATATTATATTCAGTTTCTAACCAAATAAGAGATGAGTATATAATATATTTATTTGTAACTCTTCTATCATTGAGTTTGATAAATATTTTATTTCTTGTGGTATATTGATGCATGATTATTTTATAAGTATGAGAGAATTAAATGATACTAATCTGTCTTATAAGGAAAAATATCTTTTAAGTTGAATGAGGCTTATCTGTACATTAGGGTCTAAGTCATATATTTTGAATAGAATTTTGAGGTTGGTTAATGGATGGACATAATTGTTCATTGAAAGTGAAGTCACTACCAACATGCACATTTTGTTTAGAAGGAAAATGACTAAGAGACTTTAGTTTTCCTCTTAAAAAGGATTTAAGAGGTAGTGATAAGTTATAATTAATCTATTTTGATTTATCTAATAAATGAGCACATGGGCAAGAGGTGAATTTGAGTTTTTGAGTTTTCAAGAAAATTACTCGTGATATGAATATATAGTTTGATGTTTTATAAGTCTAAATGTCTTGATAAACTCAAAATATTTAAAACACGTGAAAGTATCATCATGAAAAAGTGACTACAATCTGATTGTAGGGACGTAAACCTCTTATCTCATAAGTCACTTATCTTATAGAATAATTGTCTTTCAATTGTCTATACTAGACACTCTATAATAGATTGGTGTAGAAGAGAAAATAATTTAAAGCTTATGAAAATGATGAGATTTATTATTGACTTATTATTAGTTATTTTGTTTCTTTTGGGATAGGTTCTAATAACTACATATCACATTTTGAATTGAATTTCTTTCATATTAGTACCTCGAGCAACTATTGAACTAGTTGGATTTGACGTAAGTCTAATCTGTGACATGTTCAGATATAGGATTGTCTAGCACATGTGCTGAGTGGGAGAATCAGAAAAATTGAAATTAAGAATGAAATGTGTGTGTTAATTGGGTATCCTAAAGAATGAAACAAGGTTTATTATAGTGTCCTAAAGAAAATAAGTCAATTGTTAAGACAACTCTTTGATTTCGAGAAAAGGATAATTTTAGTAAACCATGTTCCTAGAAGTAAATTATCTTCACGGAAATTGAACAAAGAAATAACAAATAAGTCAGTTGTAAATTTATAAGCTCAAGAACATCTAATGGGTATGTCAGAATTGACGTCCCATTGCACTTAAGTAGTGGGAGAAACGTTACTAGACATAAGAATACTACTATCTCAAGTAGTGGGAGTGATGTTGAGCAAATTAAAATAACACTTCATGAGAAGTTGTTAATAATTCATTATCGAAAGATTTTGAAGAAAATATAAAACTCAAGAACATGAAAGTGTGATTATAAGAGTAGTACTTAGTCGTAGTGAGAGAATCATAACGAAGATTGAGTTGTTTTCTATGCTTGAGAGAACTGTTATGATAGAGCTCCTGAAAAGAAATACACTCTTGGAGGGTTTCATGATAAGGTCTCTCAAGATCTAGTACAAAATCGATTTGTTACGATGAAGCACTACTAGAAAAAATATCATGATAAAAAGCTTGGTAAATTTTCTTTTGATAAGAAATTAAGGAATGCCTGTGAAAGTTGTAAATACATAATTAAGAGTCTAAGTGGGAGATTGTTAGGGTATATACTATTAATCATGTATTTAGACATTGTATTCTATCAATTTTCAAGATTAAAATCTAGTGGGATATTGTTAGGGTATATACTATTAACCATGTATTAAGATATAGTATATTATAACAATTGTGATGGTTAAATGTCTAAGTGGGAGATTGTTGGGATATATACTATTAACCATATGTTAAGAAGTAATATTTATTATAGATTAAATATTTGCTAAGATTCAGTAGATCTTATATTCATTTATGGTGTCTATTTACTTATACAGTAGATGATTTAGTGTACAGAGTTTTAGCTTATACACCGAGGGTTAAATCATTAGTTTTTGTAAGTATAAAGTTTTTGGTTCACAATCTAGGATGGAAAGTGGACATGTCATCCGGTACGATTGTAGCACAAGATTATATGTAATTTATCTTGATTACGGGAACGGTATAGTTCCAACTTCTTGTGTTATTACATTTTGTATGTATTGAACGGGACCTAGTAGAGATAGTTGTTTTATACTGACTAACAAAAACATATTCTCTAAACTATTAGATGTACTTATATTCTTAATTCCGACATAACTTTTATGATATGTATATATTAATTATCTTTTTTATTTATTAAAAGGTGAGATTTCGAGATGGGTAAATATGTCATGTAAGTTGGATGATAATAATATATATCGGTGAAATATTAAGTAAGTTGATGTAATCCATGTCTAATTATAGAGATTGATTGATATGCCTTTTTGAGAAACTTGTAAGTTTTCTTCGTGTCAAATCATGCAAGTGGATTTGTGAATCCGACACATGAAATAAGTTAAGTAGTTCTCTTAAGGAAATTAATTATTAAGTTAAATTTGTCAGTAATTTAATTAATTGATTAGTATCTGAAATCTTAACATGGGGAATTACATAAGTGTTTAATGGGGAATTACGAAATAGAGGAGTGCAATTACGAATTTCTAGTGGAATGATTTGTAATTTATTATGGTAAGAATAATTCAAATTAATTATTTGGAATTATTTCGATAATAGGAAGCCTCGGTAATTTATTTTGTGGTCCCTATAGTGCCCATATTTAACTAGAACTTAGAATCCTATTTCCATGAAAAAAAGGAAGAATAATATGGTTTTTTCTAGTCTTCTAGAAAAACTAGGTTTTTTCTATTCCTTTTGGATTAGGAAGAAATCTCTATATATAGGAATTCTCCTAACATAGAAAAAAAGATGATTAGTTTTCTATTTGATACTTGCCCACCCAAGTATTGAGAAAGTTCGGATGTGACTTGGGATCACTGTAGAAGACAATACCTATTTTGTAGATTCACTTGAAAGTTTATCTATCTTGGGCATTCGCTTGAAGGTATCCGCTCATGCTTCAAAAGGTATTTATCAAATTAAATTTCTGTATTTTTATATGTTCTAGCATGATTATGTGTTTTAGCATAAACTGTTTTGGTTATCGATTTTTCATGTAAGCCGTAAAGATCATTATATGCTTCCACTGTGCATATATGTTTTTCTAACAGATGTTAGCGGTATGCATATATCATATATGTATGTCATACATGGATGTTAATGGAAAATATTTATTTTGAGGATTTCATTGTTATTTTACTAGACTTTATAATGTCGCTTAGATGTTAATTTTACCAGTTAAAGCTAGAATATCAAACTTGCATTTTCTATTATTTTGTGTGAAAGATTTGTTTGGTTTTGTATGTTGGTTTTAAAATAATGTGTGGGTTTTTAGTCTCAAAAGTGGTTTTGTATGTTGATTTTAAAATAATGTGTCGGTTTTAAAATACTAGTGTTTCCATTGGACATTACACCCTTTGAGGTGTGGCCCCTTCTCCGAACTATGTTAATTTGGAAAGTTTTAATTACTAATGCTTATATTAGGGAAGATTGTTCACGTTACATTTTTTGAGGGCTGATCCTTCTTGAACTTTTCTAGTGCGGGATTTTCTATTTTTCCATTTTCCTTGTTTTTGACATAATATCTTGTAGTAATGATTGCATTAGGGTGACTGTCAAAACTACATCTTTTGGGGTCTTTTCCTTTCTCATTCCTGATGTTTTGATTAGTAATGCTTGTATTAGGATAGACTATCTAGAGTATGTCCTTTGAGGTGCGACTATTTTTCAAACTTCGCTAACGCGGGATGCTTTGAGCAACAAGCTACCTATTATCGTTTGCATTTATAAGGTTCATCATGATTCTAATCCATTAATCACATCCCTTATTGATGTCTATTTTATTTCTGGGACTGCTAATGTTAGTGCTAGGATTTCATTTTATGTCTTGATGCTATTAGTTTTTCTAGTGTGTTGCAAGCATGTAAATCTTCAATGTTCATGTCAACTAGTTGTTCCTCCTTTATAAATCTGTTTACAAAAATACTGTTATTTCTTGTTTATCCCGTAGCAACACAAGTATTGAGAAACTTTGTCAACTACAGGTTATGTAGATTGGAAGACATGACAATGTTTTTGTGCTTTGTTGTTTTTTGAATCTCAACTTTTAAAATTGGATAAAAGGACGAATATGTCCTCAAACTTTCGCAAATGATTTGTCAATTTCCTTCTTCATACTTTTCGTCCATTACAATAATTAGTGCACATTTTCCCCTTCCACTAACCAAACACTCATTATGTACACGTGCAATCCTACGTCACAATTTGGGTTGACAAATTTTTTAACCCAAATTTCAAAACCCGCACATAACCCATTTAACCCACCAGAATTACCCATAAAAAACTCCCTAAAATCCTAAGAAAAGGCCCTAAACTCATTACTTTCCTTCATCTCACAAACAAAATCTAGTTAATCAGACGTAAACTACTCGCTCGTGTACGTTATTCTTGGCGGATTCACTCAGATGCGGTCAAAGGTACTCATACTTTTAATAATGTGACGACTAACTAATTTAATGTGACTTGTTTGACTGTCACTTTTTATTCTTTCTTCTTTATTCCTAATTCGACTATTAATTAATGTAATGTGACTTATACTAACTAATGTGAGAACTAATAATATAACACTTTATTTTTTTCTCTCCTTTATTCCCAATGTGACTACAAACTAATGTAACAAGGCCTTGTTAAATTTTTAAGTCTGACTTATGTGACTTAATACGCTAAATGACGTGACTTACTTATATGCCTTACTAACTATGTGACTGACTTATGCTTACTAATCGACTGAGTTACGTGTTAAATTCTTTAAGACTTAAATTAAAACATCCCGTCATAGAAATAGTTGGATTTATTAGAAAGAACTGATTTGGAAAAGCTAAATTGAGAATTTTTCTAGTTATGCTTAAGTTGTGAGTTTTGGGTCAATTACAGACCACCATAAGTTTCAGTACATGATGAGTTAGGTGGCCATAAGATATAAAAGGAAATGTATTTAAATCCGCTTTCAAACGCCACCGAGATATGCCTGTTTGAAGTTAGTCTGTTCAGTTAAGGAAAATTACCTAAATAGAGTCGATCGGTCACTGATACGCTCAAACTTACTTCTCAAATGAGAAGTAAAGCGGTCGCGTCAAGTATCTAACCCAACTAGTGAGGTTGGGATCGTTCCCACGAGGAAAATAGTCTAGACTTAACTTCAACTTGTTATTACTATTGTTCGGTTGATGACTTCCTTAGAAAGTAAAAGCATAAAAAGGGGGGTTTGTACTTCCTAATGAGTAAAAATAACTAATGAACTTGACAGAGACACTTAACAGCTTTTAATTTTGGGTTTTAATCAATTAATCAAAGTAACTAGGGTTTACGTGTTCCCCACAGGTTAATAACTTGATAATTCTAACTATAACACTTCTTTCCTAGTATCTTGCATGCAAAGTGATAAGTTATGTATTTCTAAATCCTTGGTCCGTCATCTAGAAAATCTCACTCCGCACCTTGGTCTGGCTACGTGTGTTGCTTTCCTAACCCTTATCCTTACCTCATATTAAGCATCATATTCGATATTTGACTCAGTTATTACCTCGTACCAATCAATACTAGCCTATTAGATAGTATACACAAACTCTATGTTAATAATTCTTTTCCTATTATCTACCTCCTTGGTCTGGAAAGTAGCATTAAGGCGAGTTCTAATGTTGATCATCCGTTAAAAAGACTTCTAAGCGAAAGAATTATTAATACATGCAAGACACTATTCTAGAATTGTTATTTTAGCTAGGGTTTATCTCATTGTTTGCCTATGGTTCCCACAACCCTAGTTATGGAGTTTAGTTCCTCATAGCCATAAACACAATATTCAAATATGTTAAAAAGGAATTCATGTACTTACTTTAATGAGAAAGAATAAAGTCCGAAAATTTGCTTGATTAATCACCAAAAGTTACTTGTAAGAATCTCCAACAATCAAACACTCAAAACACAAAGTCTAATAATATGATGTTTAATCTCCAAGAGTCTAACCCCAAAAACGAGGTTTTTCGAACTATTTATAAAAAAAATAAAAACCTAATTAAACAAGGATTCTAATTATCGAAATCGCCAAAACGCTGGCCGGTCGACGGACCACGCGACGGACCGTCGTGGTCATGACGGACCGTCGTGGACTCCGTCGTCCCATACTTGGTGCAATTCTTCTGCTGCTTTCTTCATTCCCCTCGACGGCGAGTGTGACGGACCGTCATAGGCACGACGGTCCGTCGAGGGTCTTCGTTTCAAAATACTTCAACTCTTGAAATCTGGGTACTGGGATCACTTCTCTGATCTTCACGACGGACCTGCAGGACGGACCGTCATGGCCATGACGGACCGTCACAATCTTCGTAATCCCAAACTTGGTCAGACTTCCCCATCTTCCTTCAGCAGCTTCTCTACGCTGCCACCTACGGACCGTCACAGGCAAGACGGACCGTCATAAGCTCCGTAGGTGGTCTCTTCTGCATTTTTCGCTCAAAATCTCCGCATTCAGCTTTAGACAGATTTCCTGCAAAACAAAGAAAAACTTATATCAAAATTAGCACAAAAAGGCTTTCGGACACACTAAACTTAAGGAAAAAGTATTAATTATACCGTGAAACCACGGTATATCAACACCCTCAACTTAAATTCGTTGTTTGTCCTCAAGCGACGCACTATGACTCACTACACTATCTTTGTACTATAGTATTCATGTTTTACCCTTTGCAATCATTTGGCTATCAATCCCGATTAATCCCATCAAATCTATGCATGCTATCACTATTAGGCTTGAATTTTATGGGATTCGAACATGACACAGACTCACCATGCACTAACACCTATCCTCTTCAATTTCTCACCGTGGTGCTAACAATTCCGGTATTGCAACTAGTGTCCTCACTTTAGAACAAAATCCTCATTTTTCACACAATGATTTTAGTTTGAGTATAAGGATTACATTTCAACACTCGCTCTCAGAACAAAGTCACACTCATTCATACCTATTGCCATAAGCTTGCCCTTATTTTCACTGCCTTAAGTTCGCTTTACAACCCTTAGGATCACGATAGGACTTTTTTAGCTTGTAACGTAAGCTCAGAGTCAGGTAGGGTATATTTAGGTATACTTTAGTGACTTTTTGCCCTCCTTGACATATCGGCTAAACCTTCCACTCTATATCACTTTATCTCGCCCAGTTTCTCCTATTCTTTCACCTTGCTGTTTCCTTTCTTTCTTCATTTGTGTAAGTGACTCTTTTTTTTTTCTTGTTTGTAATTCTTGAATATTTCTTTTTTTTCTTTCAACGAGTTCTTGAGTCACTTTAATTTTGTTCTTTCTCTCTCTTTGTTCTTTCAACCCCACTTTCCAAAGCATTCCTCAAAACAGCCACCCTCAACTCATGGCTTTGCCATGAGTCAAGGTACACAATACCCAAAATCGGGTCAGGGCCATAACGAAGGTTGTTTATACATTAGCCACCCTCAACTTATGCTTTTGGCATAAGCTGAGGTGCACATGTCCAAGGAGGGACCAGGGCCAACATATTGTTCCCAGAAAAGATCAGTTGGGGTGAAAAAGAAAGGTCTAATTTTAAGCTCAAATTATTTGGATCAAAGAAGGATAACTTTCATTTGGTTTCTTTTATTTAGGCTAGAAATGGGCTATATTGAATAAGGGCCTATGATCCTTTCCTAATTGTATGTTACAGCTTACTTTTAGCAGGACTAACCAGGCAAGTTCTAGCTCAGTATCAGTAGTGGACTATTCAACTTTCCTCACACTCACTTGACATCTCATCACTATACCAGATTATCAGACACCTAGTTTGACTTGAAGATTTAGGGTAGTGCAATGGTGTAACTCTATTTCATGTTTAGAGCCACACAATTATCAGTTACTACGGCTAGTCATGCAACATTTTCCAATTTTATCGGGATATCATTTTAGTCATCATGCTTCAGAGTTATACTATGTACAAAAGATATAACGTGCCGGTTCAACAGAAAAAGTAATCAGTCTTTTGGGGAAAAAGAACACAGGCAAGAAAACCCCAAAAGAGGATAGTGAGTTGGGTTACTCAGACTTCAGCCTAACACTCACTTTCCATTTACCCCACCCCCAACAAAAAAGCATGCAATTGTCCCCAATGCATAAAAAAATCTAAAGATTAGATGGGTAGGTGAAGCAAACCTGTGGCGCATAGCGCCGTCGATCAACAAGCTGGTGGGTCTGGTTTCCCAGAACCCACATCCTCTACAATCTGGACACCCTCAGTGGTGTCCTCAGCAATCTGGATACCCTCAGTGATGTCCTCAGCAATAACCGCACCATCAGTAGTGCCTCCTGCGGTCTCTACAGTGCGGGAGCTAGACTCCCCAGCCGCTATCTGCGATGCTCTGATTTGGTATGCCTCCGCCTCAGCAAGTGAGACTCTCCTCGCGGCCTTCATCTCTCGGCGCTCCTTCTTCCTTGCTCACGCCTCATCCTCTGATTGACCCCTACGCCTCTTGTCACTCTCTCGAGGGGAGGGTGGGGGAATGTCTGTAGTAGGAAACAGGGCCGCCAATACAGTATCCTCAGCAGGCTCGACAGACTCCAGCACTTTTGCCGCTAGGATCGTGTCGATGTCTGCACGAAGACTGGCGACTGCAGCCTGAAGAGTTGACACATCTACCGGAGGGGCTGGTCAAGCTAATACTCTCAATTCAAAGGCATCTAGGCGCTGGTTAACCTCAGCAATCTTCCGCTGCATTTGCCTCTCCATACGCGCTTCAGACTCAGCAATAGACTTCTGCATCCACAGCTGGATATGATGCAGAAGAGTGGCCATTTGTTCCTCCAGTTTTTGGACTCGAGCAAGCGGGGCCGGTGTCGGTAGAGGGGCTGTGCTACTACCCGGGATAGACTCGACCGGGGTAGTGTCCGTGGACGCCTGTCTAGCGGTGCGTGCCTAGGCCACCGTGTCCGCAAGATCATCAGCAAGTGGTGGCAGCTCTGGACGGGGCCCTCGACGTGGGGCCAACTCATTGGCCTCGTCTCTGATGAGGCCGACGTCAACGGTGCCCTGTGGGGTCTTCAACTGATCTATGTGCCATATGGGCACACCTGCGGTCCTGCAAAGAGCAAAAATCATACACGGGAGGGGTAGGTAGTAGTGACCTTGAACGCCCTCTCGTGCATGACGGCCAGGAGAAGCCATGCGAAGTCGACCTCGAATCCGGCTATCATCGCCGCTATCAGCACTGCTCGATCCCAAGTGACGATGTAATCAGCAGCTGTGGGGGAAAGGCAGTGACGGACGAGCAGCCACAAGAACTTTGCAACGAACGTGAGGTTGTCCTTCTTGATGGCCCCCTTCGGCTCAGTGACCCAATCTGCACCCTCTCCGTCGACTGAAAGATGCAGGGCCATCCACCTCTTGGTGGTCTCTCTCAGTGCCTGCTCGCGCAAGAACTGGCCATCCTTCATGATCTGCCAGCGGTAGTCGAACTCGGCAGTGTGGGGGGTCCGCGTAGCATCTGCACTCTCGCCGTATAGGAACCGGCAGATAGCTGGCAGGGAAATGTCAACCTGCACGCCCCGGACTCGAACCTGCTCCAGTGGGGCCTGTTTAGCGGGAGCAGCCCGCCTATCAATCTGTGATCGAAGAGTCGCTACGTAGGATGCGTAGAACTCTCGGACCACCTCCTCGCTGTATCATCCCAACGGACGGGCTGTCCACTCTAAGCGATGCCTGGTGAATATGTTGTGGATCTCCGGCATCGATGGGAGACTCCCTGTAAGTACCCGCCGCTCCAAAGTGAGTGTCCGAGTCATTACCCCTTTGTCAGTAAGGAATTTTGCATCGGAGTACACTTGAAACTGCCTTCGACGCACCACCGGTTTGGCTGGTCAGAGGCTGGGGTGGGGACCTGGTCTGGTGCGCCGAATGTAGAGTCTGAACTGTCAGCCTCATCAGACGAGGCCGACGCTGCAGCAGTGGCGGGTGCGGGAACCCCAGCAGATCCTGAAGCTTCCTCGGACCAGGATACTCCTAAGGAGCCAGACGCTCCTTTCTCGTTTGTGGCTGACCCAGAGGGTGTGCCGGTCACTGTGCGCTCCTCATCATACTGGGAGGCAGTGACTACGCCGGACGCCACCGTCCTGGGTGTGGCTCTGGGGGCACGTGCAGCACGGGAAGGTTCGGAAGTGCCTGGGGGCACATATTCAGGTCCCGCTCATCATCAGACCCGATGATCAAGCGTGTAGACGGGGCAACAGACTTGGATCGCCCGCGTGCGTAGGCTCGGTCTTGCTTGGGTGCCATAGTAGATAGTACCTGAAAAGGATCACTATTAGTACGAGTAATGTCAAACAAGACAAGCAAGCCCATATAACATAAAACATTTAAAATAGTGTGTTAGTGATAGTGAAATCAGATCACACGACGGCCGGATGACGGCTCGTCGTGGACACGCATTTAACCGCTGCGAGGTCCGTCGTGTTGTACTTAGTCAATGTATATAAAAAGAACCCTAAAATAGGGATTTCTGACCATCATGACGGTCAAGCAGGACGGACCGTCGTCGGTGTGACGGTCCGTCGTAAGTGTCCGTCGTAGGACACTTAGAAAATTTTTGGAGACCCTTATCAGAGGGGTCTCTGACCATCATGACGGTCGTGCAGGACGGACCGTCGTGGGTGTGACGGTCCGTCGTAGGACACTTAGAAAATTTTTGGAGACCCTTATCCGAGGGGTCTCTGACAATCATGACGGTCAAGCAGGACGGACCGTCGTTGGTATGACGGTCCGTCGTAAAAGTCCGTCGTAGGACACTTAGAAAATTTTGAGAGACCCTTAGAAACAGGGTCTCTGACAACCATGACGGTCGTGCAGGACGGACCGTCGTGAAGACAACGGTCCGTCACAGGCGTCGTTGGGCAGGGGTGCTAGGGCTTGTGCAACGGACCCTACGACGGTCCTTCGTGTGTGCGACGGGCCGTCATCGAGGTCTCGTTCTGAGTAGCAGTGTTAGAACTGGGGGTATCCTACGCATTCCCGATGAACCAACATGGTTGTGTAGTGTTGTGGACCTATATGTGTCTATCCCAATGACCTAAGAAACTACCAAAGCAAAATCACCTATGCCTAGGGTTATCAACATGGCACATACGATCATTTTGAACCTAGGTTTAGACATAAGCATATAAAGGAAACAGTATACGACTAAGAACTAAGCTAATACTAACTACAAAACAAAAATACAAGATAAATAAGTATAAATGTAGAGACACATACCTTGGAAATGGAGAAGAAGACAAACAGAGAATGATTCTGGCAAGGTAGACACCGACAGTAGCAGCACCGACAAGTAGATAATAATGATAAGGCTTAGGTGGTTTTTGGGAGCAATGATCAGTGAGGGGAAGTGTGGAAGTTGAAAAGAGAGGGGAGATGAGGGGAATAAGGAAGTAATGGGGTGGAATATGGAGGGGGGAAGTATTAACGGTCAGATTTTGAAAATAGTCCAGCCGGGTCGGGTCGGGTATATTTCATTAATCGCGCGACGGTTCCCCGACGATGGTCCGTCGCACATGAGACGCCCCTTCGTAGGTTCCGTCGTGTGTGCCCTAATTTCAAAAATGATAGAAATACGTACCTGGTGTGACGGATGCATACGACGGTCCGTTGCATTTGCAACGGTCCGTCGTTGTGTCCGTCATTGGCTACTGCGGAGTAGTTTTCTGCAGAATTTCCTGGTGATGTGCCTGCAAATTTAAAACCCATTTATATAAAAAAAAATGCTACCATTATTAAAAAGACGATAAGTATTGGGTTGCCTCCCAACAAGCGCCTTATTTAATGTCGCGGCACGACTGGGGCCCCTTGATTACTTAGACTTCATCAGGATGGTGTGTCTCTATCGCTTCGTTCCCCGATGCTTTATGCCCACAATAGAGTTTTATTCTATCTCTATCCCTCTTAAACCGCACTCCCTCCTTGGCTTTTAACTCAACTGCTCCATGAGGTAATACTTGGGTAATCAAGTAAGGGCCAGCCCATTTGGTTTTGAACTTGCCCGGAAGACAAGATGACCCAGAACTGTCTACAAGCACCAAGTCTCCAACCTTAAACTCTTGTTGTGCAGTTTTTTGTTCATTCCCCTTCTTCATATGTTCCTTGTGGGATATGGCAGATACCAATTGGAGCTCACCACTCTGCCTCATGGTCCTACAGATGTTGAAGGTCGCTTCTTCATTATTCAACCGAAATGTCATCTGTCCCTTCTCCATATCAACTAAGGCTCTACCTGTAGCAAGGAATGGCCTCCCAAGAATGATAGGCACTTCAAAATCGACCTCGCAATCAAGAATAACAAAATCAGCCGGAAAGATGAATGACTCCACTTTTACTAGCACATCATGGAGTATCCCTATAGGTCGTTTCACTGTCCGATCAGCCATCAGTAGCCGCATCGCAGTGGGTTTTGGATCCCCCAAACCCAACTTCTTGTAAATTGAGAGGGGCATGAGGTTTATGCTTGCCCCCAGATCACATAATGCTTTCGCAAAATGTAACGACCCAACTGTACAAGGTATAGTGAATGCACCCGGATCTTCTTTCTTTTGCACTAGGGATCTTGTAGCAATAGCACTACAATGCTGTAATCTATCATCATCCTCAAAAGTAACCGATCTCTTCTTGGTGACCAGATCTTTCATAAACTTGGCGTAACCGGGCATTTGTTCTAAAGCTTCTACCAAAGGGACATTGATAGAGAGATTCTTCAACATTGTTATGAAACGCCGGTATTTACCATCCTCGGTGTTTTTCACTAACCTTTGAGGGAAAGGTGGTGGTGGCCTAGGCATGGGGATTACCTTCATAGGTATTTCTGCATCTTTTCCATTACTTTCCTCTGCTTCACCATTATCAATATTCTTTCCCATATTTTCCTCACCAAATGGCATAGGTGGGTCAATGGTTTGCTTACCACCCCGAGTAGTGATTGCCATACAGTGTGCATCATTCTTTGGATTTTGGACAGTGTTGCTAGGAAGAGTGCCCAGTTGCCGTGTGTTTACTGTCGCAGATAATTGGGCCATTTGCAATTCAATCTGCTTAATTGAAATTGCATATGTATCAACTTTTTGCCCAATACTAGCTAAGTCACCCCTTAACTCTTTGATGTTCTCATCACTAGCATCGAATCTCCTCATCATTTTGTGCAACATATCCTCAACTCGCGCCATACTATCTCCACCATCCCTAGGAGTAACTTCACGATTTTGGGGAGGGATATAGGGCCCATTCCTATCATTTCTGTTACCGTAGTTACCCCTGTTGAAGTTGTTGTCGCGGTTACCATCTCGGACATAATGACCCTCACGGTTGTAATTACCATAGTTCCGACCTTGGTTCCCTTGACCTTGGCTCCAATTATCCTGATTTGCTCCTTGGGCGCTTGGTCGGAAACCCCCCATCTGCTCATTCACTGCATAAGTGTCCTCCGCATAATAACACTCATCATTTGGAGGTGGTGGTTTAGCCAAGTAGTTGACTGCATTAACCTTTTCTGCACCCCCAGTGACATGTTTTAGTACCAACCCAAGCTCAGTTCTCATCTGAGCCATTTCCTCACGAATATCATCTGTGGCTGAGTTGTGAGTGGACTGCACTGCGAAGGTGTTTCTCCCTGTATCGGACTTCCTAGTACTCCAAGCTTTGTTGTTACGGGAGATTTTCTCTAATTTCTCAGCTATCTCAGCATAAGGGCATTCTCCACAAGATCCACCTGCTATAGTGTCCAACACCGCTTTATTGTTATCATCCTGTACCCGATAGAAGTATTCCTTCAGTGACTCATCATCAATACGGTGATTTGGAACACTTCTCAAGAATGAGGTGAATCTATCCCAAGAACTACTAACTGACTCTCCTGGTAGTGCCACAAAGTTATTCACCCTGTCTTTGTGGTTTAATTTCTTGGAGACCGGATAGTAGCGTGCTAAGAAGACATCCCGTAGTTGGTTCCAAGTGAAGATGGAGTTGTATGGGAGCTCAGTAAACCACATAGCAGCCTCTCCCGTTAGTGAGAGAGGAATATTACATCTAGATCCAAATCAGGCCTCCCCACACAACTCTTACACACTGCCCTTACCTTAGCTATATGGGCATGTGGATCCTCAGAAGGTAGCCCTGAAAACAAACCTCTGGCAGTGAGCATTTGCATCAGACTACTAGTTACCACAAAAGTGTGGCCTGTGGGTAGAGGAGGCAAAACCAGTGGCCCATCCGAATCTGCTATGTTATCATAGCCTCTGTAGTATGCTTGGGGCCGTGGAGCGGGATTCTGTCCCCTCTGTTGATGTTCACCTGGAGCATCGGGTAACATCTGATCATGAACATCAGCCGGAGCTGGGATGTTCTGGTTTGGGTCCTCATCATTGATTCCCAAATTACGATTCATGTTTCGCAGTGTACGCTCTAGCTCGTGATCGTAGGGAAACATCGGTTCTCTTCCTCTCCGTGTATTTGTCATACAAGGAGGATAGTTCTGAGAAGAAACCAAAAACAATAAAACAAAGTAAAATCAAGAAAATATCAACTAAACTATAGTAAGAAGTTCAAGTTAATCTAAAAGCTAAATTCCCCGGCAGCGGCGCCAAAATTTGATACGCTCAAACTTACTTGTCATATGAGAAGCAAAGCAGTCGCGTCAAGTATATAACCCAACTAGTGAGGTTGGGATCGTTCCCACGAAGAAAATAGTCTAGACTTAACTTCAACTTGTTATTACTATTGTTCGGTTGATGACTTCCTTAGAAATTAAAAGCATAAAAAAGGGGGTTTGTACTTCCTAATGAGTAAAAATAACTAATGAACTTGACAGAGACACTTAACAGCTTTTAATTTTGGGTTTTAATCAATTAATCAAAGTAACTAGGGTTTACTTGTTCCCCACAGGTTCATAACTTGATAATTCTAACTATAACACTTCTTTGCTAGTATCTTGCATGCAAAGTGATAAGTTATGTATTTCTAAATCCTTGGTCTGGCATCTAGAAAATCTCACTCCGCACCTTGGTCCGGCTACGTGTGTTGCTTTCCTAACCCTTATCCTTACCTCATATTAAGCATCATATTCGATATTTGACTCAGTTATTACCTCGTACCAATCAATACTAGCCTATTAGATAGTATACACTAACTCTATGTTAATAATTATTTTCCTATTATCTACCTCCTTAGTCCGGCAAGTAGCATTAAGGCGAGTTCTAACGTTGATCATCGGTTAAAAAGACTTCTAAGCGAAAGAATTATTAATACATGCAAGACACTATTCTAGAATTGTTATTTTAGCTAGGGTTTATCTCATTATTTGCCTATGGTTCCCACAACCCTAGTTATGGAGTTTAGTTCCTCATAGCCATAAACACAATATTCAAATATGTTAAAAAGGAATTCATGTACTTACTTTAATGAGAAAGAATAAAGTCCGAAAATTTGCTTGATTAATCACTAAAAGTTACTTGTAAGAATCTCCAACAATCAAACACTCAAAACACAAAGTCTAATAATATGATGTTTAATCTCCAAGAGTCTAACCCCAAAAACGAGGTTTTTCAAACTATTTATAAAAAAATAAAAACCTAATTAAACAAGGATTCTAATTACTGGAAATCTGCCAAAACGCGGCTGGGTCGACGGACCACGCGACGGACCGTCGTGGTCATGACGGACCGTCGTGGACTCCGTCGTCCCATACTTGGTGCAATTCTTCTTCTGCTTGCTTCATTCCCCTCGACGGCGAGTGTGACGGACCGTCATAGGCACGACAGTCCGTCGAGGGTCTTCATTTCAAAATACTTCAACTCTTGGAATCAGGATATTGGGATCACTTCTCTGATCTTCACGACGGACCTGCAGGACGGACCGTCATGGCCATGACGGACCGTCACAAGCTTCGTAATCCCACACTTGGTCAGACTTCCCTAACTTCCTTCAGCAGCTTCTCTACGCTGCCACCTACGGACCGTCACAGGCAGGATGGACCGTCATAAGCTCCGTAGGTGGACTCTTCTGCATTTTTCGCTCAAAATCTCCGCATTCAGCTTAAGACAGATTTCCTGTAAAACAAAGAAAAACTTATATCAAAATTAGCACAAAAAGGCTTTCGGACACACTAAACTTAAGGAAAAAGTATTAATTATACCGTGAAACCACGGTATATTAGTCACCACGGGTAAAATGACCCATTTTCAAGGTCAAACGATCTCAGAGAAAGTAAATGCCCAATTTTTTGATTTTTGTGTGCTGTAGTCCACTATCTCTTCTGTTGATCCAGAATTTCGACATCATTTTGCCAAATATTTACATAGACGTTCTTTAAGACTTTGTCTATGGAGTCGGTTCTTCACTATGGCCAAAAAGACCAATTTTAAAGGTCAAACAATCCCAAAGCAGGTCAACCTTCTACTTTGTTGATTTTCGTGTACTATAGTCCACCATCTTTTGAGGTAATCCGAATATTCAAGCTCATTTATGCAAAAATTTACACGGACGTCTGTTAAGACCTTATCAAAGGGTCCGGCTGTTTACGACATCAAAAAAGGCACATTTGCAAGGTCAAATGCGCCACTAAGCAGGTAAACCCCCTATTTTGCTGATATTTGTTTGCTATAGTACAATATATTTTTTGGTGATCCAGAATTTCAAGATTATTTTTGTCAAAAATTTTCACAGACGTCCGTTAAGACATTATATATAGAGCTGGTTTGTCACCACAGTCAAAACAACATATTTTCAAGGTCAAACGAGCTGCAGAGCAGGTGAACCCCCAATTTTACTGATTTTTGTACGCTATAGTCCACCATCTTTTTTGGCAATGTAGAATTCCGAGATCATTTTAGCAAGAAATTTACACGGACGACCGTTGAAACCTTATCTATGGAGTCGCTTTCACCACAGCCAAAACGACCTATTTTCAAGGTCAAACGAGCTTAGAAAAGGTAAATCCCTAATTTGCCAATTTTCGTGTGCTATAGTCCACTATCTATTTTTGAGATCCGGAATTCCGAGAACATTTTTGGCATTATTTTCACATAAATTTTCTAAGACCTTCTTTATGGAGTCGGTTGGTCACCACGGTCAAAACGGCCCAACTACAAGGCCAAACAATTCACAGAGCAAGTAAACCCCTCATTTTGCCATTTTCTTGTGCTATAGTACACTATCTTTTTTAATGATCCTAAATTCCAAAATAATTTTTGTTAAAAATTTATACAAAAGTCCGTTAAGACTATATCTAGGGAGCTGGTGATCAACATGGCTAAAATGACTCATTTTTAAGATCAAACATGCCCAGAGCAAGTAAACCCCTATTTTGCCGATTTTCATGAGGTATATAGTCCACCATCTCTTTTGGTGATTCGTAATTCTGAGATCATTTTCGCTAAAAGTTTATGTGAACGTCCATTAAGACATTGTATATGGAGCTGTTTGATAACCAAATCCAAGACGATTTATTTTCAAAGTCAAACGAGCACCATAGCAGGTAAACCCACCATTTTACAAATTTTCGAGTGCTATATAGTCCACCATCCGTTTGGTTATTCAGATTTTGAGATTATCTTTTCAAAAATTTACATGGAAATCAGTTAAGACCTTATCAATTGAGTCGGTTGGTAACCAGAGCTAAACAATCCATTGTCACGACCCAAATCGAGCCGCGAGTGGCACCCACACTTATCCTGCTATATGAGCGAACCAACCAATCTAAACCCCAACATTTCAAAACATAATGAACAAAATACAATGCGAAAGACTTAAAACTCATTAACGAAATCAATCAATAACTTCTAAAATTTATAACTCATTATCCCCAAAATCTGGAAGTCATCATCATAAGAACATCTATCCTCAAATTACTAAATCTAAGAGTATCTAAGAAGCTAAAATAAATAAAAAGCTAGTCCATGCCGGAACTTCAAGGCATCAAGGATTGAAGAAGAAGACCCAGTCCAAGCTAGAAGCATTAGCTCACCCTGAGATCCGGTATGATGATGACTGGCTAGAGTTGCAGTTGAGTTGAAGACGACGGTACGTTTGCTGCACTCCACAAATAACAAGGAAAGAAACATACAAGTAGGGGTCAGTACAAAACACAAGTACTGAGTAGGTATCATCGGCAAACTCAAAATAGAAAACAGTATATATCAGATAATATCATAAAATCAACTAATATTCTTAGCATGCGGCATTTACAATTACCATAACCCTTGGTCACAACACCAAGCACATCAATGAGGACTCACGCCTCCCCATAATACTCATTTGGGAATTAGTTCTTTAAATTAAGTATATTAGCCTATTTCAAGATTCATTATCTTTATTCCTCTCGTGTCGGTACGTGACACTCCGCTCCATATACTATCCTGGTGTCGAAATGTGACACTCCGATCCTCATATACTATCCTGGTGTCGGAACGTGACACTCCGATCCTCATATACTATCCTTGTGTCGGAACGTGACACCCGATCCATATACTATCCTGGTGCCGGAACGTGACACTCCAATCCTCATATACTATCCTGGTGTCGGAACGTGACACCCGATCCATATTCTATCTTGGTGCCGGAACGTGACACTCCGATCCTCATCATTCTATCCTGGTGCCGGAACGTGACACTCCGATCCTCATCATTCTATCCTGGTGCCGGAACGTGACACCCGATCCTCTATTACTATCCTGGTGCTGGAACGTGACACCCGATCCCCTAATCTCACTACTTTCGTTCATTAAGCCTTCTTTTATACCAAGGCATCATCGTTAACAAAGTAGATTAGGGTTTTTCAAGATATATGATTCAATAGCCTCATCATGCTTATTTAATCACAATTATATAGTCACATTCATGCAAGCATACAATTAAGCATATAGAAGGGTTTACAATACTACCCAATACATATCATTCGCTATTAAGAGTTTACTACGAATAACATAAACCATAACCTACCTCCACTGAAGAATTGTGATCAAGCAAGCGACTTTTCCAATGCTTTGCTTTCCTCTTCGTTTCTCCTCTTTCTCGTTCGTGCGTTCTCTTCTCTCTCTCTGTTCTTTCTATTTTTGTTATTCAAACCCCCTTTATTTTACCCTAATTAGCATATAATTAAGTATAAAAGATGATGAATTAACCCATTAATTAATTCAAGGTTATCTCTTTTAACCCCCAAGTAATTAAATTATTAACATTAACCCACTAAATTTATAATTATAGCAGGAATAGTCCAAAATGCCCCTTAAAACATTTAACAGAATTCCGACCCAGCCTGGGATTACGCAGCCTGTGACGGCCCGTCGTGCCTGCGACGGTCCGTCCTGCTGCTTGCGTCACAGAGTTCAGAGACTAGATTTTTACCAAGGGTCTGTGACGGCCCGTCACGCCTTTGACGGCCCGTCACGCCTTTGACGGCCCGTCACGCCTGTGACGGTCCGTCCTGCCACTTCGTTGCGAAGTTCAGAGAGTCGATTTTAGTACCCAAATTTCAGAATTCTAAGTGTTTTGGAACGAGACCCCCTCGACGGTCCGTCATGGGATCCGTCGACTCAGCCAGTTTTTCCAGAAATAAAATCTGCTGCTCAAAATGACTAAACAGGTCGTTACAGTAGATACCAATTTACCCATCGTTCATCCTCGAACGATCACAAGAAGAAAAACAAGGGCGAAAAGGAGTACCTGAATCTGTAAACAGGTGTGGATATCTTTCTTGCATATCTGCCTCCTTCTCCCAAGTGGCTTCTTCCACTTGTCGATTCTTCCATTGAACTTTGATAGATGCAATCTCCCTTGACCTCAGCTTGCGGACTTCTCTATCTAAAATAGCAATCGGCTCCTCCTCATTAGACAAATTCTCATCAAGCAGAACTGAATCCCAACGAATGATGTAGTTTCCATCCCCATGATATCTTTTCAACATAGACACATGAAATACCGGATGCAATCCTGACAGTCCTGGGGGCAAGGCTAATTCATAAGCTACCTCCCCCACGCGCTTCAGAACTTCAAAGGGACCAATATACCTTGGACTAAGCTTACCTCGCTTACCAAACCGCATCACCCCTTTCATGGGCGAAACCTTCAGCAAGACTTGCTCAACCTCTATAAACTCCAAATCTCTAACCTTTCGATCTGCATATTCTTTCTGCCTACTTTGAGCCGGTAAAAGATTCTCTTGAATGCACTTCATTTTATCTAACGATTATCTCAGAAGGTCAGTACCCAAAGGTCTAACCTCAAATGCATCAAACCAACCAATGGGAGATCAACATCTCCTCCCATTCAGTGCCTCAAATGGGGCCATACCAATACTTGAGTGATAGCTATTGTTGTAGGAGAACTCTGCTAAGGGTAAGAAGCTATCCCAATGGCCACCAAATTCTATCACACATGCACGAAGCATATCCTCCAACACTTGAATTGTTCGCTCAGACTAACCATCGGTCTGAGGGTGAAATGCGGTACTAAGATCCAACCTAGTACCTAATTCAGCATGCAATGTTTTCCAAAACTTAGAAGTAAACTGCGTACCTCTATCTGATATGATGGAAAGTGGAACTCCATGCAATCGAACAACTTCTGAGATGTATAGTTTGGCTAACTTCTCTGCATTGTAAGTCACCTTAACCGGAATGAAGTGAGCAGACTTAGTTAACCTGTCAACAATTACCCAAATAGAGTCATACTTACCCATTGTCATTGGAAGACAAACCACGAAGTCCATTGCAATTCTCTCCCACTTCCATTCCGGAATGGGAATTCTCTGAAGTGTTCCTCCAGGCCTCTGGTGTTCATACTTTACTTGCTGACAATTTGGACATTTGGGTACAAACTCCACAATGTCACGCTTCATTCTACTCTACCAAAAATGTTGCTTTAGGTCACGATACATCTTGGTTGCACCAGGATGTATAGAATACCTTGAACTATGAGCCTCTGTAAGAATAGTGTTGATCAAATCATCGACGCGGGGTACACATACCCTTCCCTTAATTCTCAAAACACCTTCCTCATCAATTTTTGCTTCCTTAGCCTCTCCTCGCAACACCTTATCTCGGATCCGAATCAGCTTCTCATCATTAAACTGCTTTCCCTTAATCTTGTCAAGAAAGGAAGATCTTGCTCCCACACAAGCCAAAAACCCTCCTTTCTCATTTACCTCTAACCTCATAAAGTTGTTAGCCAGAGTCTGAACCTCTCTAGCCAAAGGACGTCTAGAAACTTGCAAGTGGGCTAGACTTCCCATGCTTCCTGCCCTTCTACTTAAGGCGTCTGCCACAACATTAGCCCTTCCCGGATGATACAAGATAGTGATATCGTAGTCCTTCAGTAGTTCCATCCATCTCCTCTTTCTCAAGTTCAAATCTTTTTGAGTAAAACCATATTGTAGGCTACGATGATCCGTATAGACTTCGCACTTAACCCCATATAGATAGTGTCTCCATTGCTTTAATGCAAATACTACCGCAGCCAACTCCAAATCATGGGTCGGATAATTACGTTCATGCAACTTTAATTACCTCGAAGCATAAGCAATTACATTCTTTTCTTGCATTAGCACTGCACCCAAACCCGAATAGGATGCATCATAATAGACAATGAAATTCTTACCTTCCACTGGCAAGGTAAGAATTGGAGCAGTAGTCAACAAAGTCTTGAGCTTCTGAAATCTTTCTTCGCACTCGTCCGACCATACAAATGGAACACTTTGCTTAGTCAAATTTGTAAGTCGAGAAGCAATAGAGGAAAATCCCTTGAAAAATCGACGGTAGTAGCTAGCTAAACCAACAAAGCTCCTTACCTCTGTAACATTAGTAGCTCTCTCCCAATTCTTCACTGCTTCAATCTTAGATGGATCCACCATCACTCCATCCTTAGAAACCACATGCCCCAAGAAGGACACTGAATCTAGCCAAAACTCACACTTGGAAAATTTGGCATAAAGCTTTTTCTCCCTCAACATTTCCAATACAACTCTCAAGTGCTCCTCATGTTCTTTCTTGCTCTTTGAGTATACCAATATATCATCAATGAATACAATGACAAAGAGATCCAAATATGGCTTAAAAATCCCATTCATCAAGCTCATGAAAGCGGCAGGGGCATTCGTAAGCCCAAAAGACATTACTAAGAACTCATAATACCCATACCTGGTTCGAAAATAAGTCTTGGGCACATCCGTTGCCCGTATTTTCAATTGATGATAAGCAGATCTCAGATTGATTTTTTGAGAAGGTACAAGCACCTTGTAACTGATCGAACAGATCATCGATGTGAGGAAGAGGATACTTGTTCTTAACCGTGACCTTATTCAGTTGTCTGTAGTCTATGAACATCCTAAGACTTCCATCCTTCTTCTTCACAAACAAAACAGGAGCACCCCAAGGAGATGCACTTGGTCTAATAAAGCCTTTGCTTAACAACTCTTGCAGTTGGGCCTTTAACTCTCTTATCTCCGCGGGAGCGATTCTTTAAGGGGGTATAGAAATGGGGCGAGTACCCGGTTCCATATAAATGCAGAAGTCAATATCCCTATCTGGTGGCAGGAAGATCTGCAGGGAACACATCCAGAAACTCACGGACTATCGAAACCGACTCAATCGAAGGTACTTGGGTAGTATCATCCCTGAGGTGTGCCAAAAAAGCTAAACAAACCTTACTAACCATTCTCTTAGCACGAAGGAAGGCGATGATACGAACTGGAGTGGAAGTGTAGTCACCTTCCCACACTAACGGATTTGTTCCAGGCTTGGCCAATGTCACAGTTTTGGCATTACAATCTAAGATTGCAAAATTTGGAGAAATCCAAGTCATACCCAAAATTACATCGAAGTCAACCATTTCTAGGATAACCAAGTCTATATGAGTATTGCTCCCCACAAAAGTCACCAGACAAGACCTATATACCTTTTCAACTATCACCGACTCACCCACCGGAGTAGAAACACGAATAGGCATGTCAAGCAATTTACAATGTAAATTAAGACCAGTAGCAAATGAGGAAGATACATATGAAAATGTGGAGCCAGGATCAAATAATACAGAAGCCATGCAATCATAAACCAGAAGATTACCTGTGATAACATCATCAGATGTCTCCGCTTCAGATCTCCCAGGGAAAGCATAACAATGGGCCCTATCACCCGTCTGTCCATTGCCCCTACCATGTTGTGATGTAGTGGCTCAAGTTTGCCTGTCACCCCGGCCGTTTTGGTGACCACCAATACCTCGACCACCACGTCCTCCAGAATGACGGCCTCTTCCAGGACCACCTCTACCTCTGACAATTTGAGGTCTGTAACTTGGTTTTGGACAATACCTCTTAATATGTCCAGTCTCTCCACATCCATAACACTCTCTGGATTCAAGCATCGGCCTCTGTGAGAATGACGAAGTCTGGGGATAACCACCAAACTCAGAGAAATGTTGACCGGTCTGCGGTGGACCCCCAACTACAGTCTGCAGTGAAGACTGAATAGGTCGGGCTGAGTAACCTCCTGAACCCTACCCTCTGGAGTAAGAACCATTAAACTCACCTCCCTTACGAAACCTTTTTGATGTCGATGCCATGGTGAAGTCATCTGGCTTCACTCCCTCTACCTCTATCACAAAGTCTACCACTTCCTGAAAGGATTTTGCTGTAGCCGCTACCTGTAAGGCTGAAATCCGCAACTCTGACCTCAACCCCTTCACAAAACGGCGAATCCGCTCTTGTGGATTGAAGCAAAGCTGGGTGGCATACCTGGATAGTGCATGAAACCTATCCTCATAAGCAGTAACCGACATCCTGCCTTGCTCTAGGCTTAGAAACTCATCTCTCCTCCTATCCCTCAAAGTACGGGGTATATACTTCTCCATAAACAAGCTAGAGAATGATGCCCAAGTCATAGGTGGTGCTTCTGTTGGTTGACACTCAACATGTGACCGCCACCACATTTTGGCATTCCCTTGAAACTGATAGGTCACAAACTCAACACCAAATCATTCTACTATACCCATCTTGTGTAGTAGCTCATCATAATCAACAAGAAAATCATAGGCATCCTCATATTTAGCCCCCTTGAAGACGGGAGGTTTCAATTTCAAGAACTTACTGAAAAGTTCGTGCTGATCACTAGTCATTATAGGCCCTGTAGTCAGACGAGGAAACGTGCCTATTTCCAATGAGGCATCCATACGGGGAGCCGCAGTAGCTACATGTTGTACCTCCGGAACATGAGGTGCTGGTGCAGAAAACACTAGAGGTGTTTGGCCCTGATCAGATAACCCGCTAAGATAGGCAAGAACCTGATTAATCATTTCTGGGGTAGGTTGGGGTGGCAATTCCTCATTCTGCACTTGCTCATTTTCCCCTTCCTCACCCTCTCTTACTACTTCCTTAGTCGGTGGAGGAGTCACCGCCCTAGTACCAGATGGGCTGGGTGCTTGTCCTCTTTCTCTAGAGGACGTCCTCCTGCGACCTCTTCCACGGCCTCTTGCCACTACTCCTCTTCGAGTTACAGCCCCAGTGGCTGGCTCAGATGCATCTTGCCTTGCCGGTGTTGGTGTTGGCGTAGTCGTTGCTCTAGTTCTACCATCGGCGAAATAGAGTGAAGATGGTCAGATACCAATTTGTATCACCTAGATACCAATTGGATCATAGTAATAGCACGAAAGAAAGGAAGAAAGAATAGAATTTTCCTAAAGTCTTATAGCCTCTCAAAGAAAAGTAAAGGAGTCCCCCTACCGTTCCTTAAGACTCTACTAGACTCGTTCTTGTGTGATGAGACCAACGAACCTAATTCTCTGATACCAAGTTTGTCACGACCCAAATCCAGCCGCGAGTGGCACCTACACTTATCCTGCTATGTGAGCGAACCAACCAATCTAAACCCCAACATTTCAAAACATAATGAACAAAATACAATGCGAAAGACTAAAAACTCATTAACGAAATCAATCAATACCTTCTAAAATTTATAACTCATTATCCCCAAAATCTGGAAGTCATCATCACAAGAACATCTATCCTCAAATTACTAAATCTAAGAGTATCTAAGAAGCTAAAATAAATAAAAAGCTAGTCCATGCCGGAACTTCAAGGCATAAAGGCATGAAGAAGAAGAAGACCCAGTCCAAGCTAGAAGCATTAGCTCACCCTGAGATCCGGTATGATGATGACTGGCTAGAGTTGCGGTTGAGTTGAAGACGACGGTACGTTTGCTGCACTCCACAAATAACAAGGAAAGAAACATACAAGTAGGGGTCAGTACAAAACACAAGTACTGAGAAGGTATCATCGGCCAACTCAAAAAAGAAAACAGTATATATCAGATAATATCATAAAATCAACTAATATTCTTAGCATGCGGCATTTACAATTACCATAACCCTTGGTCACAACACCAAGCACATCAATGAGGACTCACGCCTCCCCATCATACTCATTTGGGAATTAGTTCTTTAAATTAAGTATATTAGCATATTTCAAGATTCATTATCTTTATTCCTCTCGTATCGGTACGTGACACTCCGCTCCATATACTATCCTTGTGTCGGAACGTGACACTCCGATCCTCATATACTATCCTGGTGTCGGAACGTGACACTCTGATCCTCATATACTATCCTGGTGTCGGAACGTGACACCCGATCCATATACTATCCTGGTGCCGGAACGTGACACTCTGATCCTCATATACTATCCTGGTGTCGGAACGTGACACCCAATCCATATTCTATCCTGTTACCGGAACGTGACACTCCGATCCTCATCATTCTATCCTGGTGTCGAAACGTGACACTCCGATCCTCATAATTCTATCCTGGTGCCGGAACGTGACACCCGATCCTCTATTACTATCCTGGTGCTGGAACGTGACACCCAATCCCCTAATCTCACTACTTTCGTTCATTAAGCCTTCTTTTACACCAAGGAATCATCATTAACAAAGTAGATTAGGGTTTTTCAAGATTTAGGATTCAATAGCCTCATCATGCTTATTTTATCACAATTATATAGTCACAATCATGCAAGCATACAATTAAGCATATAGAAGGGTTTACAATACTACCCAATACATATCATTCGCTATTAAGAGTTTACTACGAATAGCATAAACCATAACCTACCTCCACCGAAGAATTGTGATCAAGCAAGCTACTTTTCCAATGCTTTGCTTTCCTCTTCGTTTCTCCTCTTTCTCGTTCGTGCGTTCTCTTCTCTCTCTCTATTCTTTCTATTTTTCTTATTCAAACCCCCTTTCTTTTACCCTAATTAGCATATAATTAAGTATAAAAGAAGATGAATTAACCCATTAATTAATTCAAGGTTATCTCCTTTAACCCCCAAGTAATTAAATTATTAACATTAACCCACTAAATTTATAATTATAGCAGGAATAGTCCAAAACGCCCCTTAAAACATTTAACAGAAATCTGACCCAGCCTGGGATTACGCAGCCTGTGACGGCCCGTCATGCCTGCGACGGTCCGTCCTGCTGCTTTCGTTACAGAGTTCAGAGACTAGATTTTTACCAAGGGTCTGTGACGGCCCGTCACGCCTGTGATGGTCCGTCCTGCCACTTCCTCGCGAAGTTCAGAGAGTCGATTTCAGTACCCAAATTTCAGAATTCTATGTGTTTTGGAACGAGACCCCCTCAACGGTCCGTCCTGCCCATGACGGTCCGTCGTGGGATCCGTCGACTCAGCCAGTTTTTCCAGAAATAAAATTTGCTGCTCAAAATGACTAAACAGGTCGTTACATCCATTTTCAAGGTCAAACAAGTCGCAGAGCAGGTAAAACCCCCATTTTGCCGATTTGATTGTGCTATGGTGCACCAACCTTTTTGGTAATCCATACTTGCCGATTTGATTGTGAAGTTCATTAAGACCTTATCCATTAGCTGGTTGGTCAACATGTCCAAAATAACTCATTTTCCAGGTCAAACAAACCCCAAAGCAGGTAAACCTCCCATTTTGACGATTTTCATGTGCTATAGTCCACCATCTTTTTTGGTAATTCAAAATTCTAAGATCATTTTTGCAAAAAAATTACACCGACGTCTGTTAAAACATTATATATGGATCCATTTAGTTACTATGGTCATAAAGATCCATTTCCAAGGTCAAAAGAGCTCCAGAGAAGGTAAACCCCCAATTTTTCCACTTTTGGTGTGCTATAGTCCCCCTTATTTTTGGTGTTCCAGAATTTCAAGATCACTTTTAACAAGTATACATGGACATATGTTAGGACCTTATCTATGGAGCTGATTTATCACTAAAGAGAAAATAACACATCGAGCAGGTAAACCCCGTATTTTACCGATTTTCGTGTGTTATAGTCCACCATCTTTTATAGTGATCCGAAATTCTGAGATCATTTTTCCAAAACTTATACGGACATCTGTTAAGACTTTATCTATTAAGTCGATTGGTCACCACAGACGAAATGACCAATTTCAAAGTCAAACGAGCCACAAAGCTGGTAAACCCCCAATTTTAGTCGATTTTCTTGTGCTATAGTCCACCATCTTTTTTGGTGATCCGGAATAAGATCATTTTTCCAAAAGTTTACGCTGAAGTCGGTAAGACCTTATGTATGGAGCCGATTGGTCTTCACGGCAAAAAAGGCTCATTTTCAAGGTTAAATGAGCCCTAGAGCAGGTAAAACCCTCCCCCCTATTTCACTAATTTTCGTGACCTATACAGTCCACCATCTTTTTGGTGATCCGAATTTTTAAGATCATTTTTGTCAAAAATTTATACGGACATCTGTTAAGACCTTTTCTATGGATTCAGTTGGTCACTACGGACAAAACGATCCATTTTCAAGATCAAACGATCCTCATAGAAGCTAAACCCCCAATTTTGCTGATTTCTGTGTGCTATAGTTCACCATTTTATTTGGTGATCTAGAAATGTGAGATCATTTTTTCCAAAAATTTACACGGATGTCCCTTAAGACCTTATTTTTAGAGTAAGTTGATCACAACGACCAAAAAAACCCAATTTCAAGGTGAAACGAGCCCCAGAGCAAGTAAACCCCAATTTTGTTGATTTTCTTTTGCTATAGTCCACAATCTTTTATAGTGATTCGTAATCCCGAGATCATTTCTCTAAAAATTTACACGGACATTTGCTAAGACCTTACATATCAGGTCGGTATGTCACCACGAACAAAACAACCATTTTGAAGGTCAAACTGTCCTAGAGTAAGTAAATCCCCCATTTTGCCGAATTTCGTATTCTATATATTCCACCATCAGTTTTGGAGCTCCAAAATTTTGAGATCCTTTTTCCTAAAAATTTAAAAGACATCTTTTCATACCATATCTATGGAGTCAGTTTGTCACCACAGCTAAAATGACCCATTTTCAAGGTCAAACGAGCCCCAAAGTAGGTAGACCCCTCATTTTACCGATTTTCATGTGCTAAAGTTCACCATTTTTTTTGGTAATCTGGAATTCCGAGATTATTTTTGCCAAAAATTTATACATACTTTCATTAAGATATTGTTAATGAAGCTCGTTGGTCATCACGTCCAAATCGATCTATTTTCAAGGTCAAATGAGCCACAGAGTAGGTAAAACCCCAAATTTACCGATTTTCCTATGCTATAGTCCATCATTCTTTCTTGATGATCTAGAGTTCCAAGATTATTTTTTCCCTAAATTTACATAGACGTCCGTTAAAACCTTATCTATTGAGCCGGTTGGTCACCACGGCCAGAACGACCCATTTCAAGGTCCAACAAGCCTAAGAGCATGTAACCCCCCCCCCCCACCTCCATTTTGTCAATTTTTCGTGTCCTATAGTCCATAATCTTTTTAATGATCCAAAATCCAAGATCATTTTTGCCAAAAATTTACAAAGACGTCCGTTAAGATCTTATCTCTTGAGCCAATTTTTCACCACGGTCAAAATGACCCATTTTCAAGGCCAAATGAGCCAAGAGCACGTAAACCCCCCATTTTGCCAATATTCATATGCTATAATTCACCTTCCCCCCATTTTAACGATTATCTTGTGCTATTGTTCATCTTTTTTTCGGTGATTCAGAATTACGAGATCATTTTTGACAAAAATTTACAGAACGTCCATTAACACCTTATCTATGGAGCCGGTTTTTAACCACGCCAAAAATGGCTCATTATCACAGTCAAACAATCCCAGAGGAGGTAAACTCCCCATTTTTCCGATTTTAGTATGTTATATAGTCCACCATCTTTTTTGGTGATCTAGAATATCGAGATCAATTTGGCCAAAAAACTATACGGACGTCAGATAAGACCTTATCTATGGAGCTATTTTGTGACACAGCCAAAATGACCCACTATCAAGGTCAAACAAGCTTTAAAGCAAGTGAACCCCCATTTTTCCAATATTCCTGTGTTATAGTCTACCGTCTTTTTTGGTGATCTGAAATTCTGAGATCATTTTATCCAAAAATTTACATAGACTTCCGTTTAGACCTTATCTATGAAGACAGTTGGTCTCCACGTTCGAAACGGCCCATATTAAAGGTCAAACAAGCTCTAGAGAATTTAAAGCCCATTTTGCCGATTTTCATGTGCTGTAGTCCACCATCTTTTTTTGTAATCTACAAAAACGAGATCATTTTTTCCAAAAATTTACACATATGTCCGTTAAGACCTTATTTATGGAGTCAGTTGGTCAACACTGTCAAAACGATCCGTTTTCAAGGTCAAACATGCCTTAAGCGAGTAAAACCTCCATTTTGCCAATTTTTGTGTGTTATAGTCCACCATCTTTTTTGGTGATCTAGAATTCTGAGATCATTTTTGCTTAAAATTTACACTAAGTTCGATTTAGACCTTATTTATGTAACCAGTTTGTGACCAAATCTAGAACGGCCTATTTAAAACGTCAAACAAACTCCAGAGAGGTAAATGACCTATTTGATTGATTTTCGTATACTATAGTCTACCATATTTTTTGGTGATCCCAATTCCGAGATCATTTTTGCAAAGAAATTTGCACGAACGTCCGTTAAGATCTTATAGATGGAGTCTTTTGGTCACCACGGATAAAACAAACCATTTTCACGATTAAACGAGCCCCGGAGCACGTAAAACCCCCATTTTACCAATTTTCGTGTGCTATAGTCCACCATCTTTTTTGGTGATACGAAATTTCGAGATTTATTTTACCAAAAATTTGCACGAACGTCCGTTAAAACCTTATATATTCATCCGGATGGTCACCACACCCAGTACGATCCATTTTCAAGGTCAAACGAGCCTCAGAGCAGCTTAATCCCCCATTTTGATGATTTTCTTGTGCTATAATCCACCATTTTTTTGATGATGTGGAATTCCGATATTATTTTTTCCAAATATTTACACAGACATCCGTTAGCACCTTATCTATGGAGTTGGTTGGTCACCACGGCTAAAATGACCTATTTTCAAGGTCAAACGAGCCCCAAACAGCTAATTTCCGATTTTGTCAATTTTCATGTGATATAGTCCACTATCGTTTTTTGTGATACAAAATTTCGAGATAATTTTTTCCAAAAAAGTACATGGGCATCAGTTAAGACCTTATCTACTGAGCTGGTTGGTAGTAACAGCCAAACGACCCATTTTGAAGGTCATACAAGGCAATAGCAGATAAACCGCCTATTTTGCCAATTTTCGTGTGTTATAGTCCACCATCTTTTTTCGTGATCTAGAAATCTGAGATCATTTTTGCTAAAAATTTACTCGGATGTCCGTTAAGACCTTATTGGAGACCGTTGGTCACCATGGCCAAAAAAACTCATTTCAAGGTCAAACGGCCCTAGAGTTGGAAAACCCTTTATTTTGGCGATTTCGTGTGCTTTAGTCCACCATATTTTTTTGTGAACCGAAATTTCAAGATTATTTTTTTCCAAAATCTTTTAGAAACGTCCGTTAAGACCTTATATATGGAGCAGGTCAGTAACCATGGCTAAAACGGCCCATTTTCAAGGTCAAACGAGCCCTGAGAAGGTAAGCACCCTATTTTTTCCGATTTTCATGTGCTATATAGTCCACCATCTTTTTTGGTGATCCTAATTTTGAGATCATATTTGCCACAAGTTTATACAGACGTTCGTTAACAACTTATATACGGAGCAAATAGGTCACCTCGGCCAAAACGATCCATTTTCAAGATCAAACGAGCCAAAGAAGGTAAACTCCACATTTTTGTGATTTTCATGTGCTATAGTCCACCATATATTTTGGTGATCGAGAATTTCGAGATCATTTTAGCCAAAACTTTAAAGGAGCGTCTGTTAAGACATTATCTATGGAGCGATTGGTCAACATGGACAAAAAGGGCTATTTTCAAGGCCAAATGAGCCCAGATCAGGTAAACCCCCTGTTTTGCCTATTTTCATGTGTTGTAGTCCACAATCTTTTTTGTTGATCCGGAATTCTAAGATTATTTTTGCCAAAAATTTACGCAAATGTCTTTTTAAATTGTGTCTATGGTGTTGGTCGGTCATCAATCCAAAATGGCCTATCTTAAAGGTCAAATGAGCCCCAAGGCATATAAACCCCCAAGTTTTTTCAATTTATGTGTTGGTGATCAGAAATTCTGAGATCATTTGTACCAAAAATTTACACCTATGTCCATTAAGACCTTATATATGGAGACGATTGGTCACCACTGTTGACACCCAATTTTGGCCCTCGAATATATAAATTAATCATCAAAATTCTTAAATTTCAAACGATTTAAAATAATTAGTTTTATAAGAATTTCAAAATAGAAATAAAATGATAAATATAGTTTGCAAGTTATTTTAAATAGCTTCGTCGTTTTTTCATAATTTTAAATAATTTATATGTTCTATATAATTATATATAATTAATATATTTTATGAATATCTGAAAACCATCTCAAAAAGATTTTAAATTTTAGTTGAATATTTTATTAAATTAGTTTAATTTAAGTTGGCAAATATTTTTTAGTTATTTATTTATAAACAAGTTAATTATTTTATTTTGTTAAAATTAAGAAGCTCGTTAATTAATTGATATTAATTCTTCTTATCAAACTTGACCGAATTTGCAATTAATTTGGTTATTTTTTAAAATTGTTTCAACCAATATTTTGCTCTACTTTACCAAAGTTGGGCTAATTTCCAGCACACTTTATTATTCTCAGCCCAATTCCAACAAGGGAATAGGGTTTGATATACCCCTCAACTTTGTCATTTGGAGTTGATACACCCCTCGTTATGAAAGTGGCTCATATATCCCCTTACCGTTATACAAACGGCTCACATATACCCATGTCATTACAAAATGACTCACATATACCCTTCATTTAATAGAAGTTAAAAAAAATAGTTTTAAATTAATATTTATTACTTTTAATTTTTTTTAAAATTGTTTAGGGATATATATGATTTTTCTATCAAAGTTTAAGGTATATTTTAATTTTTTTAATACATTAATTATTTTTTGACTTCTTTTATTATAATTCTTTGAGTTTCTCATTCTTATTTTATTTTTTTCTTTCATTCTTTTGTTTAAAGAAAAAAAAATAAACTATTTTTTTGTCTATATTGTAATTTGATTTTTTTATTCGAAGAAAAAAATTTGGTCATCTACAATAAGTTTTACAAGAATATCAGTGAAAAAAAAATTATATCATGTAGACCCGTCGCATCAACATCAATGGCAGCGCGAACAATACTCTCCTATATACAAGAATCCGCCTTTTTCCTGATTTTGAGCAAGGATTTGAGGATCTTGGTACAAATTTTAAATTTCAAATTCATTCAAAAAATTTCATCCGTTTTCCCCCTAAACCAACTCCAAATTCATCTATATAAACCACCATCTTCTTTAGTATTTGGAGGGAGAAAAAGTAGAGGCAAAAAATAGGGGGAAAAATTTTCGAACATTAATTTACAGCCCTAAAACAGAGGGAATTTCATAAAAAAAAGTTTTTTTACTTTCTGGAGCTCATCGAAATCGATTCATAGTGGTGGAGTTCTTCTCGGTCAAGCTGGTCATCCTAGTCTCGCTGCTCCAAAGAAGGTAAAATTCCCTTTCTCTTTGCTAAATTTTCCTTCATCTCTTGTTATTGCAGTTTCAAAATTTTCAATTCTTCTGATCATGTTGCTGTTGTTTTGATATCTGATTTCCTTGAAGATACGAAGTGTTACTCTTCTCGCTGACGAGTAATGTGTTGTGCGATAAATATAGTTTAAGCTTTTTTGAATGCGATTACTGTGATTTATTAGACCCTTGTCTCGTGAATGTGACTTGTGTGCTAAAAGTTATCATATCTTGATGATTTTTTATATGGTTGTTGGTACATATGTATATAAAGTTACTGTTGTCTTTTTCTCCCAAAAGTCTTGATATTCCTTGTCTTGATATTGTTATTTATTTGTTTCTTAATTTCTTTAAAAAAAATTAAATGACGACTCTTTGTAAGTATTTTTCTTCAATGTTTTATACTTAAAACATTTTAAAAAGTGATTATTCTAAAGATATATAAAATAAGGCATAACAACCACGAACAAAATGGCTTATTTTCAAGGTCAATCGAGTCATAAGCAGGTAAAAACTCCATTTTGTCGATTTTCGTGTGCTATAGTCCACTATCATTTTTGGTGATCCAGAATTTCGAGATTATTTTAGCCAAAAATTTAAGTGAACGTCCATTAAGAGCTTATATAGACGGTTGGTCACCACTGCTAAAAATGACTCGTTTTCAAGGTCAAACAAGCCAAAGAGCAGGTAAACCCCCATATTGTCGATTTTCTTGTGCAGTCCACCATTTTTTTGGTTATTCCCGATTCTGAGATTTGACTTTTCCAAAAGTTTATACGGACGTCCGTTAAGACCTTATCTATAGATCTGGTTGGTCACCACGGCAAAAACAACCCATTTTCAAGGTCAAACAAGCCACAGAGCAGGTAAACCCCCCATTTTGCAAATTTTCCTATGCTGTAGTCAACAATCTTTTTGTTGATCCGTATTTACAAGATCGATTTTGGTAAAGATTTACACGAACATAAATTAAGACCTAATCTATATACTTGGTTTGTCATCACGACCAAAACAATCCATATTCAAGGTCAAATGAGCCGCATAGCATGTTAACCCCCTATTTTGTCGATTTTCTTGTGCTATAGTCCACCATCTTTTTTGGTGATCTAGAATTCCAAGATCATTTTTGCCAAAAATTTACATGGACTTCCCTTAAGACCTTATCTATGGAGTCTAGTCAACAATCTTTTTGGTTGATTCAGAATTCCGAGATAACATTTGCTAAAATTTTACATGATCATCCATTAATACCTTATCTTTGAAATTGGGTGGTCAGCAAGGCCAAAACGATCCATTTTCAAGGTCAAACGAGTCAAGAACATGTAAATCCCCCATTTTGCCAATTTTTGTGTGCTATATAGTCTACCATCTTTTTTGTTGATCCGAAATTCTGGGATCTACTTTTCCAAAAATTTAAACAAACTTTTGTTAAAACCTTATCAATAGAGTTGATTGGTCAGCATGACCAAATGAACTATTTTCAAGGTCAAATGAGTCGCTGAGCAGGTAAACCCCCCATTTTGCCAATTTTCTTGTACTATAGTCCACTATCTTTTTTTGGTGATCTAAAATTCAGATATTATTTTGCAAAAAAATTACACGGACGCCCGTTAAAACCTTATCTATGAAAAAAGTTGGTCACCAAGATTAAAACGGTCCATTTTCAAGGTCAAATGATTTTTATAGTAGGTAAGCACTCTATTTTATCGATTGTTGTGTGCTATGGTCCACCATCTTTTTTGGTGATCCCGATTCTAAGATTATTTATGTTAAAAATTTACATAACTGTCTGTTAAGACCTTATCTGTGGAACTGTTGGTCACCACGACCAAAACGGTCGATTTTCAAGGTTAAAAAAGCCCTGAAGTACGTAAACCCCCATTTTGTTGATTTTCGTTTGCTATTGTACACCATTTTTTTTGGTGATCAGGATTTCAGAGATTATTAAAGCAAAAAATTTACATGAACGTCCGTTAAGTCTTAATCTATGTAGTCGGTTGGTCATTACGTCAAACACGACCCATTTTCAAAGTCAAAGTAGCGCAGAGTAGGTAAGACCCCTATTTTGTCGATTTTCATGTGTTATAGTCCACCATTTTTTTGGTTATCTGGAATTCTAGATCTTTTTCTCCAACAATTTACATTGACGTCCGTTAAGACCTTAAGTTCGTTCACATTGTTCTCCTCTCCTTTGCTCTTTAACTTGAGGCATAGACTCGATTCTTCCTCATCTAGTCAAACCTCTTTTTCATTTGGATCATTGGAAGCTGACGAACAGGTATACAGGTCTTGGAAAGCTAAACAATGAATTGTATACACTTTTATACATATCTTGTATACACTGGTATACATGGGCCAAAGCCCAAGTACAACAGCAACAAGTTCGTCCATAAAAAGGGGCCCAAATTCATTTCTCTTTTTATCCTTAAATTATTTAATTTTAATTATTTATTGTCTGTTGTTTATTAATTTTAACTTTAGAATTATTAGATCACCGAGAAGATGAACCATATTCTTTATGTTAATATGTTTTAACATAATTTATTTTGAACAACTCTTATAATTCTAGTGAAGATATTTAGTAAATTTTTTAAATTTATTCTTCAAAAAATTAAAATATATTTCATGTCAATTTGATTTAAATTATTATTTTAAAAATGAGACAAATAAATTCTACTTAATCTAACTTTGTTAAAATTATATTCACTTGCAATTTAAACACAAATATTTCAATCAATATCCTCTTTCTTCAAAATTAAAATTGTTCTTTGTTTCATTATATTTCTCAAAATTAAACAATATTAAAAATTATTATTCTTTATGTCAAATCATTTTCCCAAAAAATAGTCAATGATATTTAACCTAAGCTGTAGGACAACCGCGTGTTAGCGGGTGCTTCAGATGCCTTAAAAACCTTTTTGAAGCGTAAATACGAACCTCTTACCCATTATCTCTAAATTTTTAATGATATTTGTTAGAGATTTTTTAAAATTGAAGTTTTCTTAATTTCTTTAAAAAAATTAAGTAGCGACTCTTTCTAAGTACATTTCTAAATGTTTTATACTTAGAACATTTCAAAAAGTGATTTTTCTAAAGATAGATGAATTACGTCATAACAGAAATGGCGAATCTGTTGGAGATTTAACAGCTTCGAACCATAACAGACTTAGGTTAATTATTAAGGTTTTTAGCATATGTTTAGTTGTTTGCTTATATTGCATGCCTAATGCCTTATTTTTTATGCTTATGCTATTTAACTGTTTATTTGTTATTGTTTTCATAAATTATATATTTGTTACTTCTTTATAAACTGCCATTCCGTTCATATTTGTCCACTTATTGGAAATTAACACTATCATACGTACATCCGAGGTGTACTTTGTGCACCCGCAAACTTCTTTCAATATTCTCAAAGTTAGGGGACTTGGCATATGCACGGGGTGTCCGGTCTTTTTCCATGTGACCGCATAGACTCCTCCCTCAAGTTGTCCACTCGGGAACCTTGTGTATAGAAAGACAAATCTTAGAAAACATAAGATCGATCTAAACCACCTCTCAATTTAAGTTATGAATGCATATGCCTTAGGTGGATCTATCCTGGATATCGATTCGACATTTAATAAGTCCACCCTTATGTTGACGGCTTTCACGACCCAACGATCGACGATCATGGTTTGTGCAACGTGATAATTATAGACGGAATCAAAGCCTAATTTTGAGATTTTGAATTCGATTCAATAAAAACTAGAGTTGTCACAAATTAATGGCTCGGATAAATTTATCATAATCACATTCCTTGAATCGTTAGGCCTATCCTTGGCAAAAAAAGGTCACATATTTGTTTAGAACATGCAATAATTATTTATGAGTTATAACTGCTTATGTGAAAATGTTGCTTTATTTAAAGATATTGTAGCTCATTCACTCTTCGAATAATTTTTAGAACCCTAAGCATAAATATCAAGTCACTATCAAAGTACTACCAAATATTCTTCTAGCCTTTAGTCCCCCCCCACCCCCCACCCACCCCCGAAAAAAAAAGAAACATATAATCAAAACTATCAAATCATAAATCTCGGTCCACATATTTAAAAAATTCTATTTTTTCGCTCTCCCAAGCAAATTAATTTTCCTCTCAATCAAAAATCAAAGTATGTCAATTATAGATACAAAAGTCCAATGACTCCACACAAGTTAACTTTTTAAATTCACTATTCCCAAAATTAGATAGACAAATTCCTGTCTATTTAGTCACTTTCTATATATGTGGGCTCGTTTATCTTCAAATGGAACAACTCTTATGTGTTCGTGATCATGTGTGATATTTTGTATTGTTCACCATCGACATAAACTAACGCATATGTCTTGAGTTATTTTTCTTTGTCAGGTACTTAAAATTGATCTATGTTGCGAAAATGACAGAACATCCATACTTGATAAGGTCTAAAGGTCCCAAAGATTCCTTCTCTGACCAAAGTTTGTCAAAAGTCAAATGAAAGGTGATTGAAAATGTCGAGAACACTGATTTGAACGAAATCACTGTAAATGACCCTATCATCGCTGGACAGAAAAGCTGATTGCACAATTGATCCAACAAATTGCTGAGATGAGGGCTGGAATTGATAAGTCCCGAGATTTGACAAATATGGGAATCATTGCTAACACTCCTACTCCAAAAAATGAAAGGCCTCCACTCCATTTTCCTAGTTCAAATTCCATATCCAAACATTTTCCGAATAATCCATCTATAACTACGATTCTGAAATACCCCATCATAGACTTAACCACCCTTAAACCGCATCATGCTAGCTCCTCACATAAAAAACTACCTAATCCTCGAAATCCAAATACCGACATTCTCCAAATTTTCCTCACGTCAATCAAATTCCTGCTCCAATTGTCCAAAACTCACCTATCATTCATCCCATACCTTCGAAACCACATTTCATCTTCCAATATCGCCAGAATTATATCCTTCTTCTACTTCACCTTTTGAACCTGATCATTATGAGAAGGAGGAGAACGAGTTGAAGGTCATAAAAGGAAAGTCTAAGCAAAGTAATAGACATGAAGATATGAATGCAATAAAGGACTTTCAATACACCACAAACATTGTTGGGTTGAATTATGAAGATTTGTGCATTCATCCACATTTTGGACCTCTCGGAAGCTTTTAAAGTGCCAAAAAATTTGATACTTTTAGTGGAGTTTAAAATCCTGCTGCTCATTTGAGGGCTTATTGCGACAAATTTGTGGGAGTTGGAAAATATGAGGACTTGTTAATACGAATCTTTGGTCGAAGCTCGAAAAAGAATCTTTTGAATGGTATATTTCTCAAGAAATAAAGAAGTGACCAAGTTGGAACGCTTTGGCTAAAGACTTCATTGAAAGATTTGGTTATAATGTACTCATTCCTGATCGATACTCTTTTGAGAGAATCAAACAGAAGTCTTGTGAAAACTATCGAGAATATGCCTACCTATGGAGAAGAGACGCTGCAAGGGTTAGGCCTCTCTTGACTGAGAAAAAGATTAATGAAGTCTTCGTGAATATTCAAGAGTCAAAGTATTACAGTAGGATATTTCTCATTTTAAAAGGGAAAATCAGTTAGATATTCCAAATAGGTGAAACTATTGAAAACGGTCTCAGGACTAGAAAATCATCCGAATGACTCCTTAAGTTGAATTCTCGAGACTATTGAGGTGGAAAATAGATGAATTTTCCTCTATCTCATTTGAATCAAGTCTAAAGAGACGTGTTGGTCTGATTGTTCAAAATTTTTACCATATATAACCTACCATTTAGCTCTGCAAAATCCTTACCGCATCAAAAAAATTACCTAGCCCCACCACTAAATTGTCCAAATTATCAAGCTCCATTCTCATATTACCCAAATGTTCAATAAAATTATCAAGTGACTTTGCAAAATTACCAAAATGACCCTCATATCTACCAAACTCCACAATATCCAAATTTCGAAGCACAGAGACCTACTTGCCAAAATCCTCCACTTTATCACCTCTACGAAATAATCACAATCTTTTTCATCCAAGTCTTGGGAAGATACCACCACGAGTCTTTACTCCTTTGGTTGAAACTCGGACTCAACATTTTGAGAGGTTGAAAGTATTTGTATTGATACACACAATTCATCCAAAAAATGTCAATGTCAATTCCAGACATTACAGGACCGATCTTCATTGTGCTTACCATTTAGGAGGTGTTGGATATACCACTGAAGATTGCATCAACTTGAAGCATAAAATACAAGACTTGATTGATCAAAAGGTTGTAACCCTTCAAACTGTCATACCCAATGCCAATACATATTCACTGCCAAATCATGGAGAGTTTACCATTAACATGGTCGAGGTCAAGAAATTGGTGTGAGGATAAAACTTTAATCCCAACCAGTCCAGATAATCTTGAGAAATTTCTAGCTTCTCTAAGCATAATTGAGAATTCCAAATTTGTGGTCAAGGAACCACACCAAGATTTTGCTTTGGTGTCAAAAGATGATCAAAACAAGAAGGAGGTCAATCACGTATCGACAAAGCCTTTGGCGCATTTGTATAAGTCTTTCTTGTAGAAGAATGTGTCAATGATGAAAGTCTCAGAGAGGGAACTAGGTATCATCTTGAAGAAGGTCATTTCATGCTGGTGGAATTGATGGAGACATCAAGCATACGAGACGCCAAGCCAATGGAACAAGTTCTTAATTGGACTTCCACATGCTCTTGAATTCTCGTTCATCTTGATAGACAATGATGAATTTTTGTCATTTTTTAATTTTCCTCATAATATTTTTCATAAAGAAAAATAGCTAAAGTTCGTATTTCCTTGTTTTCAATGAAAGTATCTTATATTGCAAAAATTTATTCCACTTGTTTTAATTGTTCTTGTTTTAGTAAAAATAATTTTGAAGTAATAAGTATGGCATGTCACAAGCTAAATGAACAAAAGAGGTAGATGACGATGTGTTCTATGAGTATGATGAGGAGATCATGATTTGTGATACATTGTCTAGGAATTGAAACAACTAGGGAATCATGATGAGTCAAATATGGATGACACATAAAAGGATGATTATGCCCAACATACTAGAATAAATGTCTATATGAGAAAAGATCAGAAGAGAAGTCAACAACTTACTTAGGCAATACATCGATACATTTATCTGATGACATGTCAGGGTGGAGTATAGACGTTCATCTCAAGTGGAGAATCTACTAAGATTCTATCAAGAGCTATACAAGTTGAAGATTTAGATTTTCTTTATTTTCTTTCCTTGTGATCGCATCATTTCTTGTAACCATCTTATGTTTTATAATTAGGAAATTACCTTTTGTAATTTGAACTACATTTGACCTGACTTCTCAAGAATGAGATACGTAGGCGACCTATGTCAGTCTCGTTCGTTTCCTTATCAAAATTTCATATTTTTCTTAATCCTCGAGAGCGAAACTACGTTTGACCTGATTTTTGCTTCCACAGATAAGTAGGCGCCATAAGGGTTCGGTCATATCTCCCGTAAGATTTCTACTATTCTTTACAATAGAAACTGGGACATAATTTTTGCGAGGGACTCAAAAATTCTCAAGAAGAGGATCTCTCCAACAATTCAAAACATAAGATACATTGTGAGTTGCAACTGGGATAGAAAAGTGTAAGGGGGTATCACTGATTCTACTCCAACAAGTCAAGACCAAAATTATATTGCAAATTGCAATTAGGACAAAAACTTTGAGAGGGACTCAAAAAATCTACAACCATATATAAAAATTTTTAGATACTCCAAGACATATAACTGGGACAATATTTTTGAGGATGGGTTCAAAAATTTCTTCAAGCATCACTAGAAGTATGCAGTTAATTTTGAACATTTCAAGCATGATCAAAAGTTTAAAGCTAACTACAAACGATCTCTGGCATCGTTAAAGTTCAAAGTCAAAAATTTCCAAGTCAAAAATTTCCCAGGCTATGGAGAATTTCGGGAGAACCAAGTCAGAAATTTCTCAAGCTTCAAGGATATTTTGAATTCTCCATAAATAAGTGATCGGAGAAGTCAAAAGTTTGAACCAAGGACGTTCATTTAAGCTCTGCATGACATCACATTTGACAATGACTTTTTTAAAATAAATTCTCAAAAAGTTCGTTTTTCTTAACGATTTTCAATATGCCAAATATTTTGTATAATTTCATCTTATGTATATCAATAAGCAAGTAATCACAGTGATCAACTGAAGACTATAAGACAAGGAACAAGAGCTTGAAGAAGTCAACACAGATCCGTTTGTTACAAAAAAACTAATCATTTTTCTGTGGATGCAGGTCTATAAGATTGCCTCAAGATCATCATATTTCTATATGCAACGAATATAGAGAATGTAAGAGGGTGAGTAGCTCCCCAAAATTGAAAACTTTCCTATGGAGAAACAAGTCATTCAAGTTCTTTAGAAGAAAAGCAACGGTTTGGAATACGAGCAACAAAACCTCGTTTAAATCTCTAACAAAGCACACAATGAACACAAAATGTTCAAAATGGGAACAAGAGAAGACATCACTCTCAACATTTACAAGCATCTATAAAAACATCAAATTAGATTTTTTCCACATCCAAGAACTATTGGAAAATATTCACAAATCCCATAGATATTAGACACGGTGACGTGAACTGCAGAGAAGGCAATTCATATTTAAATTGCCAAGATGGCCATGCATATTCAAACCGTCGAGAAGACCATTGCATATTTTAATTGTCGAGAGGTCCATCATATTCAAATGCCAAGAGGGCCATCATATTTCAAACCGCCAAGAAGGCCATTATATTAAAAATTCAAGAGGTTCATTGCATATTTGAATTGCCGAGAGGGACATTCATATTCAAAATGACGGGTGGGCCATTGCATAATCAAACTGCCAAGAGGGCCATTGCATAATCAAATTGCTAAGCGGGCCATCATATTCAAACTGCCGAGAAGGCCATTACATAATCAAACTACCAAGAGGGACATTGCATAATCAAATTGCCAAGAGAGCCATCATATTAAAACGTCAAGAGGGCCATTCATATTCAAACTGCCGAGAGGGCCATTGCATAATCAAACTTCCAAGAGGGTCATTGAATAATTAAATTACCGAGAGGGACATCATATTAAAACGCCGAGAGGACCATTCATGTTCAAATTGCAGAGAGGGGAAATGCATAATCAAACTGCGGAGAGGGCCATTACATAACCAAACTGTAAAGAGGCCCATTGCATGTTTAAATTTCCCAGAGGTCCGTTCATATTCAAATTGTCGAGAAGTCCATTCATATCAAACTGCCAATAAGGCCATCATTTTCAAACACCGAGAGGGATATTATCTTCAAATGTCCACAGGACTATTGCGTACAAACCGCCAAGAAGGCCATCAAATTCATATGCCGAGAAGGACATTGCATTCAAACGCCGAGAGGGCCAATTTCAGCCTCAAATTTTGAGAGGAATATTACATTCAAACGCCGAGAGGAGAATCATCCTCCATTGCTAAGAGGGCCATTACATATTCAAACCGCCAAGAGGGCCATTACATATTCAAACGGCCAAGAGGGACATTGCATATTCAAAGCCGAGAAGGCAATTCATATTCAAACCACCGAGAAGACCATTCATATTAAATTGCCGAGAGGGCCATCATATTTTAATTGTCGAGAGGGCCGTCATATTCAAATGCCAAGAGGGCCATCATATTTCAAACCTCCAAGAGGGCCATTATATTCAAAAGCCAAGAGGGCCATCACATATTTGAATTGCCGAGAGGGCCGTTCATATTCAAATTGCCAAGAGGGCCATTGCATATCAAAGCCGAGAAGGCAATTCATATTCAAATTTCTGAGGGGGCCATTCATATGAACCTACCAAGAGGGCCATTTATACTCAAACCGCCGAGAGGTCCATCATATTCAATGCCAAGAGGGACATTGCATATTCAAAGGCAAGAAGGCCATTCATATTCAAACACCGAGAAGGCCAATGCATAATAAAACTGCCAAGAGGGCCATTGCATAATCAAATATCCTAGAGGGCCATCATATTCAAACGTCGAGAGGGCCATTCATATTCAAACTTTCTAGAGGACCACTGCGTAATCAAACTTCCAAGAGGTCCATTGCATAATCAAATTGCCAAGAGGGCCATCATATTCAAACTTCAAGAGCGACATTCATATTCAAATTGACGAGAGGGCCATTTCATAATCAAATGCCGAGAGGGCAATTGCATAATCATATACAAAGATGGTCATTGCATTCATTTACCGAGAAAGACATTGCATTCAAATGCCAAGAGGTCCATTGCATCTTCAACAGCCAAGAATGCCATTACAGCATCCATAACCGCCGAAAGAAAGTCATTGGTTCTTCCAATGCTAAGAGAACAAAATCGTCTTACCAATCAAACTTCGAAAACACCATCATATGATTGGTTTAACATTCATCCTGTCAATGGATTATCAATGTAACAACATCATCTTATCAATCGAGTATCAACATCTTCATCATTAATGTAGCAACATCATTCTATCAATGATGTATCGTCATCAACAATATTACATTATCGATAAAGTCATAATCATGTCGCATCATATAAATTTATCATCTACTGTGTCAAACTGATGGAAGCTGACCTCAGAATATTTTTTAAAATGTGTGCCAAAGAGGGTAAAACATAACGCCTCTCTATATAGATTCTACTAACAAGTTCGTTTCAATCTCTGTCGAGATCATCAAAGTGGATTAATTATCTAATCAAACCACAGGTGTGGACGACATCAAAAGGGATGCAACGCAACGTGAAACTTTTTCTTAGCAGCGAACTGAGACATAGTCTAGCGAGGAGTATCAAAATCTTAGGATGCGAGCGGAGGAGTACCTTCCACCATAATCAAACCACACCCCTATCAAAAGGAACGATGACTTTTATTTTAGTTAATCAGTTTCAATTTCGTATCCGGGAAACATCTCACTTTAGCAGGAAGCAACATTCTAATCTGAGTGACAGTGCACCACGAGCTTTGGAAATTATGTCTATGTAAGTTCTTAATTATGGGTGTGAAGTGCACTACATTCATGGCTAAGAGGTTGCAACACTCTTTTTCACACTTGACCTACTCATCATTCCCCCATAACAAAAGGTTATCTTGCATAAAAGATTTCCTTTACAACCGATTGAGTAGAACTACAAACATTCTGATTCCTAAGATTTAAGGATATGTAGGCGGACTCAATGTTGAAAACTCGGCTGTATTTTGTTATCCTCCATCAAATCTTATTCTCGAGCATTTCGATCTCCTTATAATTCATATCGAGATAACTTTTGAATTCTTTCATAATCGTGCGTCAAATCAATCGAACTACAAGTGGCCTGACTTCTCATATAGCCTAAGATATGTAGTAAACCTGCTACGAGGGCTCGACCATAATTCCTAAAGCCTGTACCAAAATCCCATTCCTAATGATGAAGAAGTGGTCGGTCCAAGTGGATCCGTCAATTTCATTTGCCTCTAATTTCTCTCATCAATCCAACTCAAACAAGAGACAACCGTCGACGCCCAATTTTGGCCCTCCAATATATAAATTAATCATCGAGCTTCTTAAATTTCAAACGATTTGAAATAATTAGTTTTTTAAGAATTTCAAAATAAAAATAAAATAATAAATAATGGTTGCAAGTTATTTTAAATAGTTTCGTCGCTTTTTCATAATTTTAATAAGTTATATGTTCTATATAATTATATGTAATTAATATATTTTATCAATATTTGAAAACATCTCAAAAAGATTTTATTTTTTAGTTGACTATTTTATTAAATTAGTTTATTTTAAGTTGGCATATATTTTTTTAGTTATTAATATATAATAAAGTTAATTATTTTATTTCGTTAAAATTAAGAAACTCGTTAATTGATTGATATTAATTCGTATTATCCATCTCGACCAAATTTACAATTTATTTGGTTATTTTGTAAATTATTTCAATCAATATTTTGCTCTACTTGACCAAAGTTGGGTCAATTTCCAGCCCACTTTATTATTCTCAGCCCAATTCCCAACATTTTAAATTCCCAGCCCAATTCATGCCCAGCCGAATAATACCAAAACAGCCCCATTAGTACGTACATCAATAACAATAGGGCAAATCACATAAATATATAATATTGAAAAAATATTTTTCATTTATGTCAATATAATTTGTTTAACTAAACACAAATGAGAATACCAACCAGACCCCATACCCTTGTACGCGTCTTCTTCTTCTTCTTCTTTCAGACGTACCCAAAAATCCAGCAAAAAATCTCAACTATCGTGCAAACCCGTCGCATCAACATCAGTGGCAGTGCGAACAATGATCTCCCATATACAAGAATCCGTCCTTTTCCTGATTTTGAGCAATGATTTGAGGATCTTGGTACAAATTTTGAATTTCAAATTCATTCAAAAAATTCATCCGTTTTCCTTCTAAATCAACTCCAAATTCCTCTATATAAACCTCCATCTTCTTTAGTGTTTGGAGGGAGAAAACGTAGAGACAGAAAATAGGTGAAAATTTTTTCGAACATTAATTTACTACCCTAAAACAGAGGGAATTTCATTAAATAAATTTGTTTTACTTTCTGGAGCTCATCGAAGTCGACTCGTAGTTGTGGAGTTCTTCACGGTCAAGCTCATCGTTCTAGTCTCGTTGCTCTAAAGAAGATAATATTCCCTTTCTCTTCGCTAAATTTTTATTCATCTCGTGTTATTGATGTTTCAAAATTTTCAATTCTTATGATCATGTTGCTGCTATTTTTATATCTGATTTCCTTGAAGGTACGAAGTTATGGTTTTAACATTTGATTATGACGAACTGTTACTATTCTCGCTGATGAGTAATGTGTTGTGCCATAAATTTAGTTTAAGCTTATTTCAATGTGATTACTGTGATTTATTAGACCATTGGCTCGTGATTGTGACTCGTGTGCTAATATTAGCCAAAAGTTATCATATCTTGATGATTTTCTTCTATGGTTGTTGGTATATATGTATATAAAGTTATTGTTGTCTTTTTCTCCCAAAAATCTTGATATTCCTTGTCTTGATATGGGTACAAAGTTACTCATTCCATTTTCCCTTTTTCCCGATTAATTCTTTTCCCTTTGTTTGGTGTTGGATTCCTTACTCTTTTCATGAACTCACACTTTGTCATGTTGGTAGTCATATATATTGAGTTTATGTTGTGACTCGTGCTTATTGTCCGAGTTGGATTTCAACATGATTTAGAATCAGAAAATACATAATTTCTATTCACACATCTTGATTTAATCTAATGAAAATTAATTATTAAAATAAATTTGATCAAGGTGCGTAACCGTATCCTTGAATTTTTTAAGTATCTTAAAAAGATGTGAAACCACATTCTTAATTGACATGAAGTATTTTTAATGTGCATTTATGTTCGATCTAACATTAAAATAAAATATTTATTTCACATTAAGAAAGATAATGTAAAATACTAAGCTTTTGGATTAAAATTTTATATCATTTCGATATCTTTTATTTTTTATTATTCTTAGAATTTACGTCAAAACTAAGCGTACACTTTCTAATACAACAAAACTATAACAAAATATTAAAATAGATCTCATTTATGTGTGATAACATAAAACGATAATAATATTTTGTTGAGCCCAAAAATCCCTATTATTGACATATGAATCAAGACAGTAACTAAGGAATAAATATAAAAAAGGGAAAATAATCACCAATTATGATTATCTTTACTCATTAATTGAAGATAACGCTTAACAAAATATTCATTTAAGTTAAATCATGGATCAAACAAACCATAAAACCTATCGAATAGTTACATTAAGTTCCATAAAATAAATAAACGAATAAATCAACATATAAGGTAGAATTGAGTCTTAAATGAAAAGAATAAGTACCGTTAAATCTTGACTGAACCACGATTAGAACATTCACAATTTGTTGTTGAATATGTGTTGTGTTTATATATGAAAAAAAAAAGAATAAAGAGATGAATATGTTTGTGAATATGTTACCAATTGTTTTTTCCTTTTTTTGCTTTTGTTCGTTGATCCTTCTATGTGTACGTTTTGGTTCTTCTCCCTTTTTTCCTTCCGTTTCTGTACTTATGTATGTTGGTATTTTTGCTGATATTTTTTTTCCGTTCCTGTATGTATGTATGTAATGTGCAGCCATGTGTATGTCCTGTGTGTATGGGAATAGGGGAGTGTTTAGTGGGGAGAGTGGAGAGTGGGGGTAGTGTGAGGTGAGTGGGGTAATGGAAGAGGGTAGCGGGTTAGTTTCTTTTTATTTATTTTTTGTTATTAAATAAAAATAATAATAATATTAATTAAGAAAAATTTAATAGCTAGATAAAATAAATAAAAAATATAAAAATTAAAATCACTAGATTATTATTAAAACTTTGAATCATATCATATATATTATTATAAGAGGGAACAAAAAAAGTTAAAAGTTGAATTAAAATTTTTGCCTCATTATAAATTAAAATATTATAAAAGAATTTAATTATTTAGTTTAAATGTTAAATTGTATCATTTTAATAAAACTATATATGACTTTTGCATTTCTTTAAATTAATTCTTAATTAAAATATAAGCAAATAATTAAATGTTTGGAATGTGAAAAGATATATTTTAATTGTACATGTATATCGTATGATAATTACTGGCATATGAAAAGAATAACCCCCACTTATCCGATTAATGCCGATTTTATTTATTAGATTTATTATTACTAAGATATTAAAAGTGTTATTATATATGAATGAATTAGTAATAAGTTATTGAGATCACTTGTGATTGCCTCATTATTACTAATTACAATGATTTGTGTTTTTCATCTTTTTAATTCTTCATTCAAACTAGACTATATTCCAAGTTCAAAACAATATTTATTAGTGGTAATGTTAATTCTATTATTAAGTCTAACTATGATTTGTATTTTTCATCTTTTCATCCATTTGTATATTAAAGACTATTTTTTAGAACTGAAAAATATAGAATTTAAACATACATTTTTACTACTATTTAAGAACTAGGTGATAACCATTGAAAAATGAAAGAAATTGGAGTCCGAAACCTAAATAGGCCATAAAAATATAAAAGTGACCAAGATAAACCATTATTTAGTAAGTAACTAAAATAAGCTTAGTGGAACAAATAGTTCCACTTTATCCAATTTTCTAAACGTTTTTCGTTAGTGTCATAATGTGTATTTTAATATATAACGGAATATTTTCTTACACTTTATAGATTTCAAGTATTGTTAACTTGATTTGATCTATGTAGTTATTTGAAACCCTAAAAAAGTCAGTCAATTTGATTTGTCATTATAGATTATAGGGAAAATGCACATGTACCCCCTCAACCTATGCCCGAAATCTCAGAGACACACTTATACTATACTAAGGTCCTATTATCCCCCTGAAATTATTTTATAAGTAATTTTCTACCCCTTTTTAGCCTACGTGGCACTAGTTTTTTAAAAAAAGTCAATCATCGTTGGGCCCACAAGATAGTGTCACGTACGCTAAAAAGGGGTAAAAAAATTATTAATAAAATAAGTTCAAGGGGGTAATAGGACCTTAGTATGGTATAAGTGTGTCTCTGAGATTTCGGGCATAGGTTGAGGGGGCACTTGAGCATCATCCCTAGATTATAATCAAATTATAATCAGTATTGTTTATACCTATTCTTTTATAAATTGATGAAATAAATTTATGATATCGAACGTTAATTGTATATTTTGTATTGTGTTTGGGAAGACATTTATAATAAACGGTATCTCCGTCATGTATAATTTCGCTATCCCAATAAATTGAAACTTAAACTTTAGGTGTAGAAGACATTTTCTTTTAGATAGAAATGAACAAATATAGAAGATCTTATGTTGTAGGTGCTATCAACTATGTTTAAACGTCCTTAAATAGAGATTGAATGATTTTTCAGTATAAAAAAATAAAAATATATAGTGTAATATTTTTTTTCCATTTTTCTGATATGTCAAATCAATATAATTGTATGATAACACTGAAAAAAATCTTCAAAACGTGAAAATATTCCTTTTTAAAGTGTAAGAAAAGGTTTCAAAGTTTAAGAAAAACTTGCACTTTATTATAGTGGAAGAAAAAGTTTCATTTTATAAAGTGTTAGAAAAATTTACACTTTATCAATTGAAAGAAAAACATACACTTAGTTCCACTTTATGAAGTGTAACACTTTATAAAGTGTAAGAAAAAGTTATGTTAGATCAGGTAAACCCTCATTTTGTCTATTTCCGTGTGCTATAGTCCACCATCTATTAGGGTGATCCAGAATTCCGAGATTATTTTTCCCAATTATTTAAACGGACGTCTGTTAAGACCTCATCTATTCAAATGGTTGGTAACCACAGTCAAACCAACCTATTTTAAAAGTTAAATGAGGCCCATAGCAAGTAAACCCCTCATTTTTGCCGATTTTCTTATGCCATAGTCGACCATCTTTTCTAGTCATCTAGAATTCCGAGATCATTTTCTCCAAAAGTTTACACTAACATTTGTTAAGACCTTATCTATGGACACAATTGTTCACCACAACCAAAAGGACTTATTTTCAAGGTCAAACTTGCCCCAGAATAGGTAAATCTTCCATTTTACCGATTATCTTGTGCTATAGTCCACAATCATCTTTTTTGGTGATCCGAATTTCGAGATATTTTTGCCAAAATTTACACGAACGTTCATTAAGACCTTATCTTAGGGTAATGTTGGTCACCACAACCAAAACAACCTATTTTCAAGGTCAACGAGCCCAAAAGCAGGTAAACCTCCCATTTTGCCTATTTTCATGTGGTATATCCCACCAACTTTTTTGGTAATACGAAATTTCAAGATCATTTTTTTCTAGAAATTTACGCGGATGTCCATTAAAATTTTATATATTGAGTTGTTGGTCAACAGGGCAAAAATGACACATTCAAGGTCAAACAAACCCAGAAAAGGTAACCCCCCCCCCCCCATTTTACCAATTTTTGTGTGCTAGATTCCACTTTTTTTGGTGATCCGAAATTCCGAGATCATTTTTGCCAAAATATTACATAGATGTCCGTTAAGACATTATCTATGGAGCTGATGGTCACCACGACAAAAACGCCTTATTTTTAAGGTATAACGAGTCATAGAGAAGGTAAACCCCCTATTTTGTCGATTTTCGTATGCTATATAGTCCATCATCTTTTTTGGTGATAAAAAATTCGAGATCATTTTTGCCAAAAATTTACATGTACATCAATTAAGACCTTATCTATGATGTCGGTTGGTCACCACTGCCAAAACGATCCATTTTCAAGGTCAAATAAGACCAAGAGTAAGTAAATCCCCCATTTTGTCAATTTTCGTGTGCTATAATAGTGCATAATCTTTTTTGGTGATCCGATATTCTGAGATTTTTTTGCGAAAAATTAACATGAACTTCCGTTAAGACCTTATATATGGATCTGGTTGGTTACTACAACCAAAATGTCTCATTTTCAAGGTCAAATAAGTCCCTGAGTGGGTAAATTCCTATTTTGTCGATTTTCGTGTGCTAAAGTCCATAATCTTTTTTGGTGATCCAAACATCCGAGATCAATATTGCAAAAAATTTACACGGACTTCCCATAAGACCTTATCTATGGAGGTAGTTTGTCACCGCGTAAAAAAGGGTCCATTTCAAGGTCGAAGGAGCCCAGAGCAGGTAAGTCCCATATTTTGCTTATTTTTGTGTGTTATAGTCAACTATCTTTTTATGTGATCTAAAACTCGGAGATCTTTTTTGCTCAAAATTTAAACGGGCATTTATTAAGACCTTAACTATGTAGCAGGCTGGTCACCACTGCAAAAATGGCCCATTTTAAAGGTTAAACAAACCGGAGAGCAGGTAAACCCCATATTTTACTGATTTTCATGTGTTATTCTCCACCATCTTTTTTGGTGATCTAAAATTTCAAGAATATTTTTGCCTAAAATTCACACGTACGTCCTTTAAGACATTATCTATGGAGTCGGATGGTAACCATGGCCAAAACGACCCATTTTCAATGTCAAACAAGCCGCAGAGCAAGTAAACCCCCTATTTTGTCGATCTTCATGTGCTATAGTCCACCATGTTTTTTGGTGATCCAGAATTCTGAGATAATTTTTGACAAAGATTTGCACGGACATACATTAAGACCATATCTATGGATCCATTTTTCACCACGACCAAAATGATCCATTTTCAAGATCGAATGACCCCAAAGAAGGTAAACCCCCCATTTTGGGGATTTTCGTATGCTATAATCCACTATCTTTTCTGGTGATCTGGAATTCTGAGATCTGTTTTGCCAAATATTTACGCGAACGTCCGTTGAGACCTTATCTATGGTTAAGGTTGGTCACCACTACCAAAACGACACATTTTCAAGGTCTAACGAGCCCCAAAGTAGGTTAACCCCCCCTTCCCAATTTGTCAATTTTCACATATTATATTCAACCATCTTTACTGGTGACCCTAATTCGGATATCATTTTTGCTAAAAGTTACAGGGACTTCAATTAAGACCTTATCTATTGATTCGATTAGTCACCACAACCAAAATAACCCATTTTCAACGTCAAACGAGTTCTAGAGCAGGTAAATCCGTCATTTCGATGAATTTTGTATGCTATATCCCACCATTTTTTGGTGATCCGCGATTTTAATATTACTTTTGCCAAAAATTTCCATAGACCTCTATTAGGACCTTATCTATGGATCTGGTTGGCCACCACGGCCAAAACAGTCAATTTTCAAGGTCAAACGAGTCCCAGAGCAGGTGAACCCCCCATTTTGCCGATTTTGATGTGCTACAGTCAAAAATATTTTTTGGTGATCTAAAATAACGAGATCATTTTTGCCGAAAATTTCCACGGATATTTGTTTACCTTATTTATGGATCAGGTTAGTCATCACAACAAAAATGACCCATTTTCAAGGTAAAACCGCAAAGCAGGTAAATCTCATATTTTTTAGATTTTTGTGTGCTATAGTCAATCTTTTTTTGGTGATCAAGACATCTAAGATATTTTTGCCAAAATTTTACAAAGACGCCTGTTAAGACCTTATTTATGGAGCCTTTTGGTCGCCACGACTGAAACGACCCATTTTTAAGGTTAAACGAGCAAAATAGCAGGTAAAACCCCTATTTTATCGATTTTTGTTCGTTTTAAACTCATGTTTTGGATTATATCTCGATGTTTAAATGCATCTTAGAGTGTAAAAAACAACTAGAACACATAGGTACAATTCGAGGGAAGCCAGAAAGGGTAGAGTACTTTGCGAACCTAGCGTAGTGAGTGGTGTAGGGCACCAAACCCTGAACTACAGAATATTGGCTAGATCTCACTGAGTGGCGCGGCGCCCCAGGGGAGAAACTAGAGAACCCTTCCTCTGGTGCACTGAGTGGCGCGGCGTAGCCCCTACCCCGAAAACCTAAGAATTTTCTTATTAGTTTTTCAACCCTGATTTGTCTACATTTGATTTGTTTCTTCCCAAACACTTATATTTGAATACCCAACCAAAGTACACAAGAATCTACTCCAAAAACGACCTTAAAACGCATACGATTATTTGAAGAACACACCAAATCTCAACTGTCAAGATAATGAAGGAAACTTCAACAAAACTCATCAACACTCAAATCTTTTACTTTCAAGAACGTAATTTCAAATTGAATTTAATTAGGTTTGGCATGTGGTAAACTAACCTAATGTTATGTGAACTAACATACTTCTTACGGATAAAACCCTTGGCGAAATCCGCAACGAAATGTTCAAGAACTTGACGAACCATAGACTTTTTTTTTCTCCTCTTTTTGAACTTACCTCAAAACCTTAGCATATTTTAGGATTTGTATAAATGACCATATAAATTTAGACCCTAAATATTACCAATTTCTTATTTAAGCTAATTGGGTATGGAAAAGACCAAAATACCCCTCTTAAATTTGGGTAGCAATCCTTAACTAGACAACTTATATTCAAATGGGCATATTTCCCTTGTACGAGTTTCAAAATTAGACAAATCAATGGCGTTGGAAAAATAATTCAATGAACTTTCGTCTGATATCTTATGACACACCTAACTCATCCTGTATTGAAAGTTGTGGTTGTTTGAAGTTCACCCAAAACTCATATACTTAATATAACTTGCCAAAATTTCCTAATTGAATCTTTCCAAAACTACTTTCTTTTTAATTCTATTTCTTTCAAATAGTGATATGTTACACAAAATACTAGTTAATTATTTAATATAACTATAGTTTGAAGTAATTACTTTTCGTCGCTAATATATAACAATATTCATGTGGGCAAGGTCCTACTTTTGTATAATTTGACTCCTAATTGTATAAATTTAGAATTCGTATAATTTAGTTCATAATTTTATAAATCTAAAATTTGTATATGCTTACCCTAACTTGTATATGCTATCATGTTGATACATTTGTTGATACATTTTACTTGTATAAGTTTTGAAAAATTTCTAACCATATTAATACATAATTAATTTGTATATAGTTACCTATTTTGTATATTGACAAGCAAATTATACTAACCGGCTTATTCTATTTGTATATTGACAAGCTAATTATACAAACAAAAATACCCATAGAAAATGAAACTATAGTTATGAAGCAAAATTAGGTAAATTGTAGATAATGACGCTTATTACTTTTAATCTGTTTGTTGTTTATGATATTTCCTCTTAAATAGCGTTATGTGGTTATTGAGCCATGTGAAAAATGTTAGCCTTCTTGTTATTTTATGTGTTACCCAATTAATGTAAAGTACATCATTAATAACTAATGAAGACTCTCAATCAATCAATACATGACTTAGTTGATGGACCTTCCAGATTAAATCTAAATCTCTCATAAATTTATATTTTTCACCCGTTAGGGTTTACAAATTTTCTTGCACATTTCTTTACAACGGTTGGTGGTAACATAAAGCTAGAGGAAAGAGATAGAAACATTTTTGAATCAACGCTTTTGCTTTGTGATAATGTCTTTAGGTAGATTTCCTTAGCATCTTCCTTTAAGATTTTTATACTCTAGATCTTAGAATTTAATAAGTGAAGTTTATAATAGATTTCAAATATTTTTTTATTTTTTTTAAATTATAAAGTGGAAGTTGAATAAACTTGTTCTTGATTGTACTTTTTGCAAAGGTGAGAAGATGACACATTATTTGATTTACGAAAAAGGGCCTAAAATACCTTCGAAGTATTGAAAATGGTATAAAATTACCCTTCATCCACTTATTTGCTCCAAAATGCCCTTCCCACCCACCTATTGGGTCCAAAATACCCTTGTTATCAACCTTTTGGTTCAAAATTGACCACTTATTTAACGGTTTTATATTTAAACTATTTAAATATTTTTTAAAAGACGTGGCGCTCAACTATTTGTTATAATTTAACTTATCAGTGTAATTTATAAATCAATCCACTGCCCATCCATTACTAATTAAATCCTTTTAAATTAATGAACCCGTCACATTATTAATGCAAGCTACTGCCAATTGAATGTTTTTAAAAAATATAGAAGTAAATTATCATACATTCAAGTGGCTACATAAAAATCACCGATAAACTAAAAAGTCTGACTATGTTCATCTTAATTATTCTTACGTCTCAATTATGTGATGTTACTTCATAGGTAACCTTTTTTCAAAATAATATATTAACGGTTTTAAAATAAATCACAAAAATTTATAACATTATATTTAAAAAAACTGCATGAATTAATTCGGGATGTATTATTTCTTTACCTTTAATCATAAATTTCTAATTCAATTTTGAAAGAAAGTGTTCTCCTAAATAAGCGGCTCAACCTAAATTTAATTGGGGCTTCGATTCGGACTCGAATAATTTTGAATGTCATTTTCAGTAATCTATAATTTCATCGTGTTTTAGTAGTGTTTATGACGATTTTGATATTATAATTGAATTATTAATTGAGTGAGGTTTAGTTAGTAATAAGTGGGTAGTGGATTGGTTTATAAATTTTATTAATAAATTAAATTTATAATTAATAGTTGTACGCCCAGTATTTAAAAAAATATTTAAAGAGTTTAATTTTAAAATAATTAAAAAAATGCTCAATTTTGAACCCAAAGGTGGATGAAGGGTATTTTGGAGCCAATAGGTGGATGAAAAGGGCATTTTGGAGCCAATAGGTGGATGAAGGGTAACGGTGTACCAATTTCAATACTTTAAGGGTATTTTAGGCCCTTGTCCATTTTATTTATGAAGATGGAGATAAAAAAAAACTCGTTAAGATCACCTTTTCCAAAATTTGAGATTCAACTTCAAATTAAATTTTGATGTTTTATAACTAAACACTTGACAAGAATCTATACTATTATCCTTTGAGGTTAATTGTATTTTTAGTTGATGTTTCCTCTTTAAAAACACATGCAGAATTTGTTATTTGTGCACTTTACGTGATGGAGGGTCCTTTCCACTCAACTTCACATTGTTGGTGTCAGTCCTAATTTTAGCCTCGTTCGACTATATTTTTTGAAGTTAAAATTTGAAAATTAACAGATTTAACTAGTGATTTTGTTATTTGGAAATTGTACTATGAACATGTATTTATTTGGAAAAAAGTTAAAGTGTGACCGGATGTTGCAAACAATCATTAAAAATCAAAACTTTCACATTAAATTACATAGTCAAACAAACCTTTAAAGATAGATTGCCAAAATATATTTTTAGAATATTTGACTAAGCGCTAGCTTAATTAATTATAATTTAGAAATTTATTTTTCGTGTTATATTAAGTCAAAATATAGTTCAAATACAGTAGTTATCTATTGTTGTTGCCTTTTAGGACATATCAATCTTACAGTGTCATAAAGTGTGAGAATATATTGTTCACTGAGTAAAAGCTAAAAAACAATTACTACAACATTAAACGCAGTACAATATATTTTACGAAAGTAAAATTAAAATACACAAGTTCTCTATGACATGTTGGTTTTGAGATTATTATTTTTTTGGAATATTACCGCGATATTTGATATTGAAATAATTGAATTTTACAGGTTGAAAAGATTCATGATAATTTTTAATTTTCTTAATATTATAGAAAATAGCAAAATTGTTTAAATTTAAAGTTAATCTCACTTTCGATAAAGAAGCAAAATCTCTAAATGAAGGTGTGTTAGGTAAGGAGTAAAGTAGTTTTTGTTCTCAACTTTTCTTTTGATTTATTTAAATATATGGTTGAATTATATAAAAATTAATGTTTTTGTTTACAAAAAAAAATATTAGAAATAAATTAAAAATTCACTTATTTTTCACACCTAATTTTGACAGTGAAATCACTTTTGGAGGTTTTAATTTTCCTTTCTTTTTCACTAATTTTCTATAGAAATTCATCGATGAGTATATGTTCATGCGTGTAAGTGTATATATATATATATATATATATATATATATATATATATATATATATATATATATATATATATATATTCTTAAATTGATCGATGAGTATATGTTTATTTATTAATTAGGATTTGTGATGGCTTGAAAAATGGCATGAAAATCGTGTTTCTGACTATTGCGTGCAATGGAAAGGTTGCAAATTTTAATGTCTCAAATGACAAGGTTTTTATCAATCAAATATTATGAATTTCTGATCTATTTTCGTTCTCTTTTAGTCTGTTTCAAGTAATTGTATTTCTAAATTATTCGTTGTGAATGTAGGAGAAAGAAATTCTAATATTTGCATAAATGTCAAAAGTTAAGAATGCATTCCATAAAAAAAACAATCATATGTGGAAACAGTAAATGGAGGTAGATTTTTCTAGACGTCAAATCCTACGTAAATTCTTTTCCACTCACATTTTGTTTTCAAGTTAATTAAATGTACATTCAAACACAATATTAGAAAATCAGGAAGCCAAAGATATTTCTTATTTTTTTCAAATTAATCTTAACTGCAATAAATGATCAATTAGTTTGAAGATATACATATAATATTTTTAATAACGAAAGTTCTGCAACTTCTTCAACACAGATATGCAAATATCAATTAAAACGGAAGTTATCATCATCATTCTAACACTATAATTCTTTGAGTACTCTCCCTATAATTTTGAGAAAAGAGATATATTCCCTTTTATAATTTTGTTTAGTAATAGCTTTCTTATAGTTTGAATAGAAAAATATTCATGTGTGTGTGTGTGGGGGGGGGGGGGTTAATGCTTTAGACAATGAACAAATCAATAAATCTTCGTGTTGATTGTCTTAATAAGGCTTGGAAAAATGGCATAATAATTGCGCCTTTGACTATTTGCTATGATAGAACGAGTGTGAGTTTCAATATCTTTAGTGATAAGGCTTGTATTAATCAACTGTCATTATTCTCTTATTGATTTTGTTTCACTATTTAATTCATTAGACATAATTGCGATTTTTGAATTGTTTATTATGTATATGGGTGGCAAATATTTTAAAGTTTGCTGAAAGATTAAAATTTAAATATGCAGTTTAATCTTAAAATAATAGTTCGTGGAAACACTAAGTGGAGGTTAAAATTTGAAAATTAAATTTGACTAATATTTTGCTTGTCTTAAAATTATTTTTACAATGTGTTTTTTTTTTTAACATTTAGCTAAACATTTGGCTTGGAGAAACTCTATACTTGGATTCTCAGAGAAGGAAAAAAAGAGGTGAATTTTTTTTCCCTTTCATAATTTCTATGTTTTCAAATATTCCTACTAACATTTTTTTGTCCAACGTAACCTTTTTCTTTTAATGTTCAAATGCCTACTTAACCACTCAATTACTTTACTATTCATCGATTGATCTTTATGTTGATTTTATTAACCAGGGTTTGTGGTGGCTGAGAAAATAATATGAAAATTGCACTGTTGAGTATTTGCTAAAAAAAGAATGGGTGCATCTTTCCATGTCTCTAGTCACAAGATTTTATAAATCAAATATCATCGATTTTTAATTTATTTTCTCACTTTTTATTGTATTCATATAATTGTAATTTCTTGATATTTGTTGTGAATGTAGAAAAAAGATACTTAAGAATTTGGTGAAAGGTAAAAAAATCAAGAATGACTTTTCATAAAACTATCGAGGTTAAGCATTTTTATTTTTCTTATCCAATAAAAAATTAATTTATATAATATATTGTTCGTTTTCAAATTATTTCAGTAATGTGTTGTGTTTTATTGCACTTAGATTTACCATTGGCAAGGAGTTTCTCCTTGCCTACTTTCTCGGAGAATCAGAGAAAATGGAAAATATGTTTTTACTAACATACACGCGCACGCACACACATGCCCTCATGCGCACACAGACGCATGCTCCTGCAATCTATTTATATATAAAGATGTTACGTAAAAAAATATAAAATTAAAAGGCATACTTTTAAGCAAATGCAATACATTGAATTTGTAAATACTTCTAGACAATGAAAATATAATTCAACTAATCTTAGTGTTGATTAGTGTTGATTGTACTAATATGGCTTTATTGAGGCTTACAAAATTTTATAAATGTTAGGCCTATGACTTTTTTCTATGAAGGAAACACTACTAGTCCCGATGACTCTATTGATAAGGTATGTATTAATCAAATGTTATTTATTTTTAATCGGTTTTTGTTTCACTGTTAAATTAAGTAAACAAAATTTTGATTTTCAACTTATTTATCATATGCGTAGGCACTATAAAGTTCAAAATTTAGTGATGCATGTCCATAATAAAAAAAAATCTGCGTGAAAACATTAAGCGGAGGTTAAACAATTTTCTTTTCCTTCTCATTTGAAAAATTAAATTTGATTAATATTTTGCTCATCTTGAAATTATTTTTTCAACGTCTTGGTTTTTGTTAAAAATAGCTCAACATTTGGCTTGGAGAAACTCTAAGCTTGGATTCTCGGAGAAGGGAAAAGAGAGGTGATTTTGTTTACCACTTTCAAAATTTCTATGTTTTCTAATATCCCTACTAACATATTTTTGTCCAACGTAACCTTTTTCTTTATGTGCAAACGCCTACTTAACCATTAAATTACTTTAAAATTCATCGATTGATCTCTATGTTGATTTTATTAATCAGAGTTTGTGGTGGCTACGAAAATAACATGAAAATTACACTTTTGACTACTTGCTACAATGGAATGGATGCATCTTTCCATGTCTCTAGTGACAAGATTTTTATCAATCAAATATCATCGATTTTTTAATTTTTTTCTCCCTTTACAATTGGGTTCATATAATTGTATTTTCTTAATATTTGTTGTGAATGTCGGCGAATGATATTTTAAAATTTCCTGAAAGGTCAAAAATCAAGAATGACTTTTCATCAAACTATGGAGGTTGAATAATTTTTTTCCTTATCCCATGAAAAAATTTATATAACATATTATTCGTTCTCAAATTATTTCAGTAGCATCTCCTTGCCTAGATTCTCGAAGAAGCGGAAAATAAGGTAAAATTTTTATCACACAACCACGCGCACACACACGCACGCGTGCGCACACACAGAGAGAAATTTTACGTAAAAAGAATATCATAATAAAAGATATATTTTTAAGCAAATGCAATACGTTGGCTTTGTTATGCCAATGACTTTTTTATATGAAGGAAACACTATTAGTCTCGATGACTCTATTGATAAGGTTTGTATTAATCAAATGTTATTCATTTCTAATCGATTTTTGTTTCACAGTTAAATTAATTAAACAGAATTGTGATTTTCAAATTATGTATCATATGCGTTGTCTATAATTATTCTAGCGTTAGTAGAAAGTTCAACATTTAGTAATGCATGTCCATCGGAAAAAAGTGTGCGTGGAAACATTAAGCGGATGTTAAAGATTTTTCTTTTCCTTCTCATTTGAAAAATTAAATTTGATAAAGATTTTGCTCATCTTGAAATTATTTTTACAATGTGTTTGTTTTTGTTACATATAGCTCAACATTTGCCTTGGAGAAACTCTATGCTTGGATTCTCAGAGAAGGGAAAACAGAGGTAAATTTTTTTCCAATTTTGAAATTTCTATGATTTCTAATATCCCTACTAACATTTTTTTGTCCAAGGTAACCTTTTTCTTTATATCCGAACGCCTACTTAACCACTCAATTAATTTACTCTAGACACGTAATTTTTTATCGAACTTAAGTTTAACACCATTTTTAGTGCTTACATAATTTTTTTTATAAATCTAAACAAAATATTTTTTACTTTTATTATATTTTAGTAACTTTTATTTAAAAGATTTGTAAACTACAAAATATATATATATTTTTGTTTAATTTTAATTTAGTAAATAAGCTAGTATTTTTTTTATTGTATTTTTACATTTAACTATTTAACTTTTCTAAATTTTGTTTGATTCCAAAAATATTTGTTAATGTTTTTTTTAGTAATTAACAACCAAAAAATGAAATTAAAATAAAATAATAACCTTTCCCTTTTTCTACCACTACCCACCTACTACCTCCATTGTCCTCCATTTCCCCCGCTTCACAACATACACAAAGGACACACACAAGACATTGTTAGGATCGTATTCACGCACACACACTTGATGAATAAAGAACACAAGAACTTCCAAGAGAAAGAGATGAGAGATCTAGAGAGAGAAAGAGAAAATCCAATATTTCGCGGTAACACCCCGTGAGTAGACTTCCACGGCGGTGATGTATATTTATATTAATAAATCAGAGTATTTTTACACACACACACACACCTTCATTTTTACATATGGTTAGTAAGAAAGCAAGTAACATTGTAGCCACAACCTTCATTCAAAGCAACACTACCGATGTTTTACGCATACACATGTTTTGTATACACATAAAGGTCAAGGACAATGGTGGGAAGACTACTTTAATCCTATTTTATGGGTTTGCAAAGAAATGAGTTGGTTAACCAATTTTCCAAAAGTGATACTGATGTACCATCCCAGATTTGTAGTCTATGAGGGATGGATTTGGTCTTCAAACTAAAATTGAGCAATTTCAATTTGAAAGAGGGGTCGGAAAACTATACAGTCACAAAAGTTTATGTTCCGGATGAAAAAAAAGAAGGCAACACCCCATAAAGAAACACAAAAAGGTAAAGTGCTACAGTTTTATTAAGCTTCTAATACAGATTCTCTTGATAGGTACATCATTCATCTTCTGGGCAATCCTTATAACATACATCATCATTAATTATTTTTACCTATTGGAAAAAGAAAAAGTGGAAGATTCACCTGAACCAATAGACTATAATGCGGGTGGATAAAACACAGAATACTCAAAAGAAATTCCTAATGGAGGGGAGGCTTGCATTTCAAACAGAAGAGTTTATTCGAGAATGTCTAAGAAGATAAAATATATATTCATACACGAGTGACGGAGACACCATAAAAACGGCAAGGTAGAGGCTTTTTCTGTAACACCCAGTAGGCAAAACAAACCAAAAATTAGTTTTTCAGAATAATATGCAGCTGCTACCAACAGTGGCATCGATGTACCGTAGCCTGAACCACGGTCCGTACTGCACAACCATCGATGGGATCAGAAACTCCCTAAAATTCTAGCCTAGAAGAACTGGTTAAGTCTTGGACGTGGGCCGGACTTACGGTCCGTAGGTCAAACGATGGTCCATAGTCCGTGACTGTCGATCAAAACTCCCTTCTACCACTCTCTGATAAGACCTATGGATGACCAACATGGTTTATAGGTTGACCTACATTCCGTAGGTCTGAACGTAGGTGTAAAATTCGCAGCCAGTTAAAGGGAAATGTAGTTGAGTCAACTTAAAATGATCATTACGCTTAGCACAAAATGAATTAGGTCTTCCATGACCTACCCACAGATAGATAATTGAATTATCTTTCCATAGCCACCAACCATTCTAAAATAAAACCTCTGAGTAAAACGTTATGCCCATTTTAGTAAAGGCCTGTCGAAGTGGCCCTCACGACAGGGAATCGGGCGCACGACGGACCGTCAGTCTTGGAGGTCCTGAAGCCCGATAGCAACCTTCCCAGGGGTCTTTTTGACCTTTGACACTCTGTTTAAACCCTAAGTTACGTCGTTTTGAACCTAAATCATCATATTTTAGTCAGTTTAAGCCTAGAACCATAATTAAAACATATACAAGTCAAATCATTAAATCAAAACCTAGAAAATTAGAAGCAAGAGAGGAGAAAAAAACTCAAGAAGCCTAGTTCAAGAACGCCACAAGATCCAGCAGTTCCAGCCCCGAAACTAAAGTATTTTTCCATTGTTTTGATCACCATGTATGTTGAATTTCACTAGTGGGTCACTTTCATCCACAGTGTCCTAAGTTTCACTCAGTTCTTGATTCTCTTATCATGATTAAACCTAGGTTTCTAGAACTTTGATATAACTTTATGAATTTACTAAATATATGTTCCAAATCATATTATCATGTTATTACTCAGATTATCGCATGAATTTCAGAAACCTAGCTTTGTATTTCTTTAGTTCTTGAATTACACAAGCTAGGCCATTTAGTTCAAACACTTTAGATATACATTCCTTAGTAAGAAATGCATAATTACCAGATTAATTGTTGCATTCTCAGTTTGCATGTTCAGTTTCGAGCTATCCAGTATTTACAGAAATTTAGATATTTTTAGTTAATTTATTGAATTTATTAGGAGTAGCCTAATACCGAGTTGAAATAGGGTTTAGCGTTCCCAATAGTCCCAGAACTACTAGCCAAGTAGGTTGTGAGTCTGCTCTGTGGGCAATCAATTTAGTGATCACGCCAGCATGCCTTTATACCTTTAGCCGTGTATATTGGGTCCTCTCGATGGGTGTATACATCGAACTCCGTATTTAGCTCATGTGGTTTTATTATCGTCTATTAGTAGCTCCCACAATTCAGTCAGACTCTCTGCACTGACCATTTATCAGAATAATCAGTATTCAGTTTCAGTATGTTATAAATTGGTCATTGCATCCAGTTAGCTCAGAAATCATCACATCACGTTCAGATTATTATACTTGTCGTTGTGCTTGTTCAATTATGTTTTATTTTAGCTTTACTCTATCCTACATGCTCAGTACCTTTCATGTACTGACGCATACGTACGCTACATCTTCTCGTGAGGTGGGTTAAGGTTCTCAACATCTAGATCACGCATAGATCGATTTCCCGATTTCCAATCCAGCAGATTCAGTGGTGAGTTCTCATTCTCCGAGGACAATAGTCATATGTTTCATTTCAGTCTTTAGTCATTTACTTTCAGTTTTTGCTAGATTTAGTTGGGGCTTGTACCAGTATTTCTAGTCTAGTTTAGAGGCTATTTTTAGACATAGTTAGATTCTGCTTAGTGTTGAGTTAATATTTCTTTTGTATTAAACTCATTATTTTCAAATATCTCAGTTATAGAATATGGGTATTCCCCATCTTTTCATTTTAAGTATGATTTAGCTTCCACAATAGGTTATTATCTTTAGTATGCGCATAATCATGCTAGCAGGGTTAGCTTGGAATCAGGTAGTGGTCCTAGGTTCCGTCTCCGCGTCTCGGGGGTAGCTCTAGGGGTGAAAAAACATGGTATCAGATCATTAGGTTCAAGAGTCCTAGGATGTCTAAAAAAGATGAACTAAGTAGAGTCCTTTTAATGGGTGTGAAGTTCACTACATCTAACGAGAGGGAGGCTATGAAGTGTTTTGGGAAAAACTTCATTTTTCTTGTTACTCTTATCGTGCGTAAGGTATGATCAAATTCCATTATAACTTGACGTTGTGCGCTTAATATCATGCCTTCTTGTAGATCTTAGGCATGGAATGATAATGCACACAATGCTAACGTAGTTCCTCTAGTACCAGATAAGTAAGTTCAAATGCAAAGTTTAAGAACGCTAATTCAGCCTTTGGCTCAGAATATGACCAACCAGAACAATGCAGAGTTCTGATTTTGTTAGGATAAATCTGCATAAGTTTTTAGGGTCGCAAGTTGGTAAGGACCTATAGAAATTCATTGATAAGGTCAAGAGAATATTTGGTATGATGTCAGTAACTTGTAGTGATAGGTGAGATTGACATCCTATAAACTCAAGGATATGACTCACATATGGTTCACTCAGTGGAAAGACAACAAACATGACTTTGTCTTTTGCAACTCAGTATAGAACTAAACATTAGTATTAGTCCAGAAACTCTCTCAGAACCCTTCTCAATATCTACTCCAGTCGGTGACCCAGTTATAGCTAGACGCGTATATTCCCTTTCATAGTCTCTCAGAAAGTCACCTCAGTAGATCTAGTATACTTAGAAATGGTAGACTTCGATGTCATTCTAAGCATGGACCTGTTACACCCATGTTATGCGTTCGTTTTCAGTTTCCAGACGAACCAATCTTAGAATGGAAGGGTAGTAGCCTAGTGCCTATGGGTCGATATATTTCTTACCTTAAGGCCAGAAAAATGATATCTAAGGGTTATCTCTATCATCTAGTTCGGGCTAAGGATTCTAGCCTTGAAACCCCATCCCTCGAGTCATTTCCTGTAGTCTGTGAATTTCCAGAAGTATTTCCAAAAGATCTTCCCGGGGTTCCTCGCGAAAGGGAAATCGATTTGGAATTGATCTCCTTCCAGATACCCATCCTGTTTCTATTCCTCCTTATAGAATGGATCCAACAGAGCTTAAGAAATTGAAAGAGCAGTTGAAAGACCTTCTATATAAGAGTCCCATCATACCTAGTATTTCACCATGGGTTGCACCAATATTGTTCGTAAAAAAGAAATATAGTTCTCTCAGAATGTACATTGACTATAGACAGTTGAACAAGGTCGTAATCAAGAATAAGTATCCCATCCCCAGGATTGATGACTTGTTTGACCAACTTCAAGGTGCTAGTCATTTTTAAAAAATAGACCTCAGATCGAATTATAATCAGCTCAGAGTCAGAGATAGTGACATTCCAAAAACAATCTTAAGTACTCGATATGGTCATTATGAATTTGTAGTTATGTCGTTCGTACTAACCAATTCTCCTGTAAATTTCATGGATTTGATGAAAAGAGTGTTCAAATATACTTAGACTTGTTCGTTATCGTCTTCATTGATGATATGCTCATTTAATCTAGCAGTGAGAAAGAACAAGCAAGTCACTTGAGAGTTGTTCTACAGACTCTCAAAGATCGCCAATTATTCTCTAAGTTTAGTATGAGTTTTGGTTGCAATTCGTTGCTTTCCTTGGTCACATTGTATCTAGCGAAGGGATCCGCGTAGATTCATAAAAGATAGAAGCAGTGAAATAATGGCCCAGACCTACCTCTGCTACAGATAACAGAAGTTTCTTAGGTCTAGCAGGTTATTACAGAAGGTCATGGAAGGATTTTCATCCATAGCCTCACCATTAATTAGGTTGACTCAGAAGATGGTAAAGTTTCAATGGTCAGATGATCGTGAGAAAAGCTTCGCAGAATTAGAAACTAGATTGACTACAACTCCTGTCTTGACTCTACCAGAAGGTTAATGTTTATGTGATCAATTGTGATGCATCCAGTGTTGGTGTTGGTTGTGTGTTGAGGCAACAGATAAGTTTATATCTTATGCCTCTAGAAAGCTTAAGGTGCATGAGAAGAACTATCAAACTCATGGCCTCGAGCTTGAAGTAGTGGTGTTTGCACTCAAGATATGGAGACACTACTTGTATGGTTTTCATGCAGATGTGTTCACCAATCATAAGAGCCTTCAGTATGTGTTCACTAATAAAGAGTTGAATATTCTCCAGAGGAGATGGCTTGAGTTCCTTAATGATTATGAGATGAGTGTGCATTATCATCCTGGAAAGAAAAATGTAGTAGCCGATACTCTCAGTAGATTATCTACGGGTAATGTAGCCCATGTTGAGGAAAAAATAAAGGAGCTAGTGAAGGATGTTCACAGGCTTGCTCGCTTGGAAGTTCGCCTTATTACCATATTAGACAGCAGTGTAAGAGTTTAGAATGGGGCAGAATCGTCTTTGGTAGTGGAGGTTAAGGAAAAGTAACATAGTGATACGATCTTGCTTGAACTATAGGGTGCAGTCAACAATCAGAGAGTGGAGGTTTTCTCCCAAGGGGGAGATGGTGTACTTCGCTACCAAGGTAGATTGTTTGTTCTTGATGTGGGAGAGTTGAGGCAGCATATTCTTGCAGAAGCTCATAACTCCAGCTGTTCTATTCATCCAGGTGACACTAAGATGTACCGTGATCTGCGAGAAGTCTATTGGTGGAATGGCATGAAGAGGGATATAGCAGACTTTGTGTGTAAGTGCCCTAATTGCCAGAAAATCAAGGTAGAACATCAGAAACCAGGATGTACGACTCAAGAGATCGATATTCCTACTTGGAAGTGGGATGTGATTAATATGGATATTATCACAAGGTTACCTCGTACTCGCAGAAAGCATGACTCAATTTGGGTGATAGTTGATAGGATGACTAAGTCTTCTCGCTTTTTTGCGGTCAAGACTACATATTCGGCAGAGGACTATGCCAAGATTTACCTTACAAAAATTTTGAGGTTGCATGGGGTTCCTTTGTTTATCATCTAAGATAGAGGTCCTCAGTTTACCTCTCATTTCTGGAAGTCATTTCAAAAAGGTCTTGAACTCAAGTTAACCTTAGTACAACATTTCACCCACAGACGGATGGGCAGGTAGAGCGTACCATTTAGACCTTAGAGAATATGTTGAGAGATTTTGTGATCGATTTCAAAGGTATTTGGGATGATAACCTTCCTCTTATTGAGTTTTCCTACAATAATAGCTACCATTCCAGCATTCAGAGGGCCCCTTATGTGGATTTATATGGGCATAGATGTAGATCTCCTGTTGTATGGTTTGAAGTAGGTGAAGCAACTTTGATAGGGCCAAGTTCAGTCCTTTATGCTATAGAGAAAGTGCAACTCATTAGAGATAGACTTAAGGCAGCCCAAAGTTGTCTGAAATCTTATCCAAATGTAAGGAGAAGGGAACTAGAGTTCCAATTTTACGATTGGGTTTTTCTAAAAGTCTCACATATGAAAGGAGTGATGAGATTTGGAAAGAAAGGGAAGCTCATTCCTAAATATGCAGGACCTTACAAGATCTTGAAAAGGATTGACAAGGTGGCTTATGAGTTAGAGTTGCCAGCAAAATTAGCAGCAGTGCATCCAGTTTTCCATATCTCACTCTTGAAGAAGTGCGTGGGTGACCCATCCTCTATAGTGCCATTAGAGAGTGTGACGGTGAAAGATAGTCTTTATTATGAGGATGTACCAGTTGAGATTCTTGACCATCAGGTTAAAAGGTTGAGAAACAAAGAAGTCGCTTCAGTCAAGGTTTTGTGGAGGAGTCAGTCCGTAGAGGGAGCTACTTGCGAAGAAGAAGCAGCCATGAAAGCCAAGTATCCTTACCTTTTTCCTTCCGATTCCACTCCAGCTTGAGCTAACAATTCCTTTTCAGTGTTACAGTCATTCATGCGTAAATTCAGTTTAAGAATCATGTTCCTTCAGTTTGTACTTTCATTTTTAGCGTAATTGCATGTATTCAGAAATCAATTCAGTCAGAAATCAGTTCTTAGTGTTTAGTAGTGGGGTTTGCATCTCTCTCCCTGTATTTCAGCTAGTTTAGTCTTCTTTCGAGGATGAATGTTCCCAAGGGAGAGAAAAATCTGCAAGTTCTTCCAACGGTGGCATCGAGGGAACGTAGCCTGAACCACGGTTTGTCCTTCACAACCGTCGATGGGATCAGAAACTCCCAAAAATTTCATCTTAGAAAAATTGGTTAAGTCTTGGACGACAGATGGACTTACGGTCGGTAGGTCAAACGACGGTTCATAGTCTGTGATCGTCAATCAACACTACCTTTAACCACTCTCTGACAAGAGCTATGGATGACCATGGTTCATAGGTGGACCTACGGTCCGTAGGTGGAAAAATTGCAGCCAGTTAAAGGGAAATGAAGTTGGGTCAAATTAAAATGATCATAACTCTAACCACAAAATGAATTAGGTCTCCCATCACCTTTGCACAAATATATAATTTAATTATCTTTCTATAGCCACCGACCTTGCTAAAATCAAGCCTCCGAGTAAAAAGTTATGCCCATTTTAGTATAGGTCGGTCGAACAGGCTCTCACGCCGAACCCAACGACGGGTTGTCGGTCGCACGACGGACCGTTAGTCCTGGCCGTTGTGAGGCCCGACAGCAACCTTCCCAGGGGTCTTCTTGATCTTTCCCACTCCGTTTAAACCCTAAGTTACACCATTTTCGCCCTATATCATCAGATTTTAGTCAGTTTAAGCCTAGAAACATAATTAAAACATATCCAATTTAAATCATTAAATCTAAACTTAGAAAATTAGAAGCAAGAGAGGAGAAAAAGCTCAAGAACCCTAGTTCAAGAACTCCACAAGCTCAAGCAGTTCCAGCCCCAAAACTTAAGTATTTTTCGAGGGATTTCATCACCAGGTATGTGGGATTTCACTAGTGGGTTCCTTTCACCCATTGGTTCCTTAGTTTTAGTCAATTGTTTATTCTCTTATCATGATTAAACCTAGGGTTTCAAGAAATATAATATAACTTCATGAATTTATTAAATATATGTTCCAATTGATAATATCATCTTATTACTCCGATTATACCATTAATTTCATAACCCTAGCTTTGTATTTCTTAAGTTCTTGAATTACACATTCTAGGTCATATATTTCAGACACTTTAGATATACATGCCTCAGTTATAAATGCATGATTACCAGATTAATTGTTGCATTCTCAGTTTGCATGTTCAGTTTCTACCTATCCAGTATTTACAGAAATTCATATATAATCAGTTAATTTACAAAATTCATTGGGAGTAGCATAATACCGAGTTAGAATAGCGTTTAGCGTACCCAATAGTGCCAGAACTACTAGCAAAGTAGGTTGTAAGTCCGCTCTGTGGGAAATCATTTTAGTGATTACACCAGCATGCCTTTATACCTTTGGTCGGGTATATTGGGTCCTCTTGATGGGGTGTATACATCGGGCTCCACATTCAGCTAATGTGGTTTTATTATCGGCTAGTAGTAGGTCCGACAGTTCAGCAAGACTCTCTACATAGACCATTTATCAGTTTATTCAGTATTCAGTTTGAGCATGTTATAAATTGGTCATTGCATCTAGTTTGCTAAGAAATCAGCACATCACGTTCAGATTATTATACTTGTTGTTGTGCTTGTTCAGATATATTTTATTTCAGCTTTACTCTATCCTACATGCTCAATACCTTTCAAGTACTGACGCATACATGCGCTACATCTTATCGTGATGTAGGTTAAGGTTCTCAGCATTCAGATCACGCATAGATCGATTTCCCGATCTCCAGTCCAACAGATTCATTGGTGAGTCCTCATTCTCCGAGGACAACAATCATGAGTTTCATTTCAGTCTTTAGTCATTTACTTTAAATTTTTCCTTGATTTAGCTGGGGCTTGTCCCAGTATTTCTAGTCTAGTTTAGAGGCTATTTCCATACACAGTTAGATTCAACTTAGTATTGAGTTAATATTTCTTTTGTATTAAACTCATTATTTTCAAATATCTCAGTTATAGAATATGGGTATTCCTCATCTTTTCATTTTAAGTATGATTTAGCTTCCTCAACAGTTTATTATCTTTAGTATGCTCAAGACCCTACCAGCAGGGTTAGGTTGGGATCAGTTGTGGTCCTAAGTTGCGTGTCCACGTCTCGGGGGTAGCTCGGGGGGTGACATTTTCTATGCTAGGGACCTTAATATTATTAGTTTGATCAAGTAGTGTCGATTTTTTTAGTTGCAAAACATTACATGTCCATAAATGGCTAATTTGTATATCATGTGGTGTTGATGTCTGTTATTGTAGGGTATTTGGTTTTATCTATTGACAAAAACACTTCCCTTACTCAACATTTACTTGTCTATAAAAATTTTGTTGTTTATGTGCCATATGTGTCGATCCACTTTTTTGCTCTTAAAGTTATATGCTACCTACCCCTGCTCTCACCAGGATATGAATAACTCATTCAAGCAATGTTGTTTTAAAATTCTACAACAACAAACCTATTACACCACGACATTACATAAGTCTAACTGAAAATATAAATTTTTAACATTTATTTAACTACACTGAAACTAAAAAAAAGTTCAACCAAATTTGAAAATGACGGAGTCGCGCGAAGAGCGGGCAATTTTCCTAGTTTCATTTATATTATAGGAGCACCTAGTTGATGGTGACACTACCTCCCTGTGGCAAATCATCTTGCCCCCGATAGAAGTACTTTTTCAATGACTCATCATCAATGCAGTGGTTTGGGACAGTTCTTACAAATGAGGGGAACCTATCCCAAGAGCTACTCACCGACTCTCCAGGCAATGCCACAATGTTGTTCACTCTATCTTTGTGGTTGAGATTTTTAGACACCTGACAATATCGTGATAGGAACATATCCCTCAACTGATCCAAAGAATACATCAAATTATAGGGCAACTGAGTGAACCAAATTGCGGCCTCTCCCGTCAGTGAGAGAGGGAACACTCTAACCCGATGATCTCCATGTCCAAGTTTGACCTCCCTACACAACTCTTACACACCGACCTCATTTTGGCGATGTAAGCATGTGTATACTCAGATGGTAGCATCGTAAACAAACCTCTGGCGGTTAGCATCTGCAACAAACTACTAGTTACGACGAATGTATGAACTTGTGGTAGAGGAGGCAGTAGAAGAGGACCATTAGAATAGATGATGTTAACATTGACCTTATAAAACTCTTGAGGGCGTGGAGCAGGAGGCTGCCTCCTTAAAGCATTATCCCCCGGGTTTTCCAAAATCACTTGGTTATGAGCATCAACTAGTAGAGGAAGCTGATGTTTGATCAAATCAGCTAGATTAGCGGGATTCTGTGGGTAATTAATTTTTTTGGAGTGTACGTTCAGTTCTTGATCGAGTGGAAATTTTTGTTCTCCTTGACTCCATGAACTTGGCATACACTAAAGCTAGATCTGATAGACACGAAAACAAACAAAGAAAAGTAAAATAAGGAAATTGTTGACTAAAATATCGTAATGTTATTAAAGTTAATCTAAAATCCACTTTCCTCAGAAGCTGTGCCAAAATTTGATACACTCAAATTTCACTTCCCTAAAGAAGTATCAGTGGTCGTATCAAGAAAAAAAACAAACTATTAGGTTGTGGTCGATCCCACGAGGAAAATGATTTAGACTTAAACTTTAATTTATGATTACCTCTATTTAGTCAAGTCCATTTCGAAAGCTAGTAATTAAAAGGGGGGGGGGGGTTGTAAAATATAAGCGTTGAAATGTTGTAAAATCAAACAAGTAACAAGAGTGAATTATTGGTGTTTATGAAGTTGTGAGAGAAACTAGGGTTTAAATGTTCCCCATAGCTTCCTAACGCTATAATCCTAGCTATAACAATACTTTCCCAGTGTTTTTCATGCAAAGTTATAAGTTATGTATCTCTAAATCCTTGGTCCGTCGTTTAGAGAATTTCATCTCATACCTTGGTCTGGCTACGTGTCTAAGTTGCTAAACCATACCTTTACTTCATATTAAGCATCATATTCGATGTTTGGCTTAGTTATTACTTCACACAAATAGAAATTAGCCTATTAAATAGTATTTACTATATATATGGCGATAATTCTTTTCCTATTAACCTCCCTCTTGGTCCAACAAGTAGCAATAAGGAGAGTTCTAACGCATCCACTCGTTAAAAATACTTCTAGACAAAAGAAATATAGATGCATGCGATAACCTATTTGAGAATTATTATTTAGTTAGGTTTATTCTGTTAATCACCCATGGTTCCCACAACCCTAGTTGTGGATTTAGTTATCCATGCTTAGAAGAACATAATTCATAATTGATAAATAATAAATCATGAAGTTACTTTGACGAATTCGAAGAAGATCTTGAAATTAAACTCCAAATCCCAAAATTATCTTGAACACCAAATTCATAAATTTGAGTTAATTGCAAGAACAAATATCCAAGAACAAAACTATGAAATTAGTAAAAGAATCCAACCACAAAAAAGAGATTTTTCACCCCATTTATAATAATAAGAGTACTAAATTAAATAATATTTCAAATAAGGAAAGTTTGTTCAAAACACGGCTTCAATCGACAACCACCATAGATGGTCCGTCGGTTAAACGACGGACTGTTGGTTGCCTCTGTCGGTCCATACATAACATATTTTCCAAGCCTACACTTTGCATCTTCTCTGATCCAATTGACAGACAAACAACACGGTTAGTCGATGCACTTACGGTCCGTAGATTCTTATCGTCGTTCCATAATTATATTTTCTTCAACATCGGGTACTGGGAAAGTCCCTGATCACATCAACGATTTGCTAGGATTTTAGGTTGATTAGTCGATAGGCTGTCGATCCTTCCGTCGCCCCAAACTTAGTTAGAATTCCCCGAGTTGGTTCCAGACGCCTAATCCTTCTATCGACGGTCACCACCTACGGTCCGTCGATGGGACGACGGGTTGTCGAAGGCTTCGTTGGTCACTTCTGCACTTATTCTTCACAACCTTCTGCATTTTCAGTTTGGACAACTTTCTTGTAAAAAAAAAGACAAGACATATGAGAATTACTACAAAAAAGGCTCCAGACATACATCAATATTAAGGAAAGAGCATTGAAAGTAATTTGAAACCACGGTAAATAAGTACACACCAAAGTTCGATGGTTCAATGATATCACATCTACGAATTAAAAGAGTATATCTGACATATGTTCACTACATAAAGTCTAAGGGGAAATCTACTTATCCAGATGCAATTAATTCTTTTTGGAAAGTACACATACTTTCCTCTTCCTTGGTCTTAGAGTCATTCTCCAATAATGTAGGGCATTGTTGGGTTTTAAAAGGCGTAAATGGAAAATGAAGAGTTACAACTTTTATGAAACGTTGAGACAATTGTGAAAAGTTGCGACTTTTATGATAAGTTATGATTTTTATGAAATGTTGTTATCTTTCCTTACAATTGTGACTTTTTTAAAGGTTTGTGACCTTTTCGGTTAGGCACAATAAGAATCTTTTCACAGTACCCTTTGTTTTCTATAAATTGAGGGATTTCCTCTAATTTTTAAAAACCAATTTTTTGACTTCTTCTAATACTACTACTACCACAAAATCTTGTATTCTAAGTGTACTTGATTGCTATTGAGTGGCTCATTTACACGTTTTTGGTATTAATACACCAGTGATTGAGATCTATCCTTGGAGTAAATATTCTGAAACAAACCACAAAACTATGCTCTCTTTCTTAATTTAGTTGATGAAGTACCTGATTTACTATGCTAGACCAAAAGAGCATTCAGCTGAAAAATATCATTCAAAATAGGTGTACCTATTATTGTTTGATTTAAATTAGTAACCTAGAATAAAGAAGATATATTGTTGTACTAGTGGATTAGTAATTCCCATTTCTTTTAGTAAGTGATTAAAGTTGATTTTCTTAAACCTTTTATCACTATCATTGCAATTAAAACATAGTATGATAATCGTAACTCCTTATCTTGGGACGCAGATTAAATTAATGAAACGGAAGTTATCTCTCGTCCTTAAGACATGAGAGTTGAAAGGTATATCCATTACATATTTTTTCTTAGTTCCTCCTTGGTTTGTGACGAAACGAGGCAAAAGAAAAAACTATTCACAAGGGCAAGGGGAGTGTAGTATATGTTTTTATTTTAAAAAATGCTCATACACTACATATACTTTTTAAATAATGCACATCTATGAATTAACTCATATATATATATATATATATATATATATATACACACTAAAAAAGATGGTTAGTGAATCGCGTCAAGCACGGCAAATTTCACTAGTTAAAGAGTGTAAATAAGGTTAGAAGAAGTTCTTCAACAATTTCCCATCCTACCTCAATCATGGTAAACTATTCTTCCAATAACCCTATGTTCATCCAAATCATTAGTTCCTCTGAAGAATTATGTCGCCTCGTAAGTTCATCTTTGTTTTTCTAACAATTTCCCTATTTTATTTCAGGAATTTGTAATTTAGTCCTTGTGAATTATTGATTTTGTAGTATAACTAATTATTTTGTATGAAACTAAATTAAAATTTCCTTTGCATACATAAGATTCCTGTAATATTTTCTAAAAGTCATTGCAAAAACATGTTAAACCCCTTGTTTCTTGAGGCTCCCCATGGTAAAGCATGGGTGGTTGAAGTGGAAATGTCTCAAGGCAAAATTTGGCAAGCCAAAGGATGAAATGATTTCTGTGCCTATTACTCAATAAGCGTCAGGAGCGTATTAATGTTCACATACATCCCGTGTTCTCACTTTGATGTCTCTATATATGATCAAAGTACATCAGAAATTGAATATCCAATACATCAAAATATTGAAGTTGATGAAGAATAGGAATTTATTTCATTCCTCCAATATAATGCTAATGTAATCGAGGAAGATATTCCAGTTTACCTTCAAGCTAATGCTAATGTAATTGAGCAAGGTAAGTAAACATCATAACTGATTAATAAATACTAAGGTGAATACATTAAGTAGTCATATATACATTGCACAAGCTAATGCTAATGTAATTGAGCAAGGTAAGTAAACATCATAACTGATTAATAACTATTAAGGTGAATACAGTAAGTAGTCATATATACATTGCATTTGGATATCTATTTCAAGAAATGTGCATGTAATGACAATGATTTATATTGCCATAAGACATTTTAAACGTGTGGTATAAATTATTCTATACCATTTCATTGGGACTTATATCTTACTAGTTGTCAAACTTATATCAAGTTGTTGCAAATAAGGAGGTTGGCGAAGCTAATAGCAGAAGTGAGCAAGTTAATCCAAAGATTTATAGAAGTCGACACAACTTGGTGAACTTAAATGGTGACAATCCGTATTTTGAAATGGTTATAAAAAAAGCACATGCTACTTATATGGTAACGTTTAATAGTTTTTACTTTGTCTCTTCAGATTTTTTAGTTTTTCATTCCATTACACACTTACTATTTTTCTGAAAATCTAACGATCATGTTTGTTTGATGAATATTTTAGTTAGACTATCCCGTTGTGATTCGCCCAAAGTACATATATAATCAACATGGAGAATATGAGGCTGGTTAATGAAGAAGGAGCAGAATGGAGAGTGGATATAGGGTATAATGGGAGTAAGGTTATCATAAAAGGGGGATGGACTACAGTCCAAAAAGATAACAAGATAGCTAATGGTGAAACTTGTTGCTTCAAGTTAATTCGAGGCCCTATTGCATATGTTTTGCAGGTTCAGAAGATCCCAACACCCCTTTGATTGCAACAAATTAGCTACAATTTCTTTGGATTGCATGTTGGATATTTTAGTTTGTCTTAGGAAGATGCTAGGGAAATGTTATATATGTTTTCTTTAGAAAAAAAACAAACAAACAAACATGCACTTAATTTGCTAGGATATGAAATTTTAGATAGGTTTCTGCATAAATTGTCTTGTTATAACAAGTATGTGTATTCATCAAATGCTAAAGTAAGCATTTTATTTTGTAAACAGTATGTAATGTTACTCTTTTTGGGTTTTTCCTTATATATGTTAAAAAAAAATTAATTGTTAATTATTTTTTGGAAATGAATTACTATTTTTTAGCTTTAAAAATGTTTTTTTAGCAAATCTACCACTAGTCAGAGCGTCTATTGAAAATAAAAAGATATTAATAGGGAAATGTACGAGAAAGGGGGGATAGGTCTTACCTTACTATTTCTAATGAGATAACAAGTCTCTACTAATTAAGAGACATGGAAAAAATATGAACCAGAGGAAACTAGGGATTCTATGATCATCACCGAGTTTATAATCCTCACTACGATGATATTAAAACGTATGATGCTTCAATAATTCATATAAAATCAAGGAATACATACGAGTTGTCCAACTCAAACTTCATTTGATATAAGTATGAACTAAAAAAGATAGTTTACCCAGCTAAAGTAATTTGAAGTATATTCTTCTTAAAATATGTCTAACAATAATTGATAATTCATCATTTCTTGTTTGATTTGTGGGATCTTGATAAAGTCGTTGACATTGTCATATGGTTTTGCTTTACCAGTATCATCATTAGGTGCCTTGGAAAAAATTCCTCACTCACCTTACAATCCCAAATATGTTGTCCTCCGTATGTCTTCTTTTTGCATTTTTGTGCTTCCACTACTTTGTTGTGAATGATCCCCATCCATAGTCACCTTATCAAATCATCTATCAAACATATCATCTTCATCATCCACATCAAACATTTCACAACCCAAGTCAAGAAAGAAATCTCTATTATCCAAATTTACTTTCGTATCACACAATTTAGATGAAGTATCTATGATTGCCATATATGCCTTTGTCTTACTTGTAGGAATAAGTTCGAGTGTTTGAGCGCTTAACTTAACAATCTAGGTGAAGGGGTATGATCTCTACCTCAACTAAATTTTCCCATCTTAAGCACTCGTTTCCCCTTGTTTTTCTGTAGCTTTATTTAAATCGGTTGTAGCCTTCTCCTGATTCAAAATAAACATGGCAGGTGTATTTAGATTGATTTCTTTTCCATCTATATCCTCTGTTACAGTGGACTACTTTTCATGTGTCACAAGAGCTTGTTAATCAGTATGATCAATATGGTAGCATTCTTTCAACTTTGATTATTGCTCAATTGTCTTTTCAAAGTCTAAAGTATTCCAAGATTCAGCAGAAAATTCAGTCGTACCATGTAACCCTTTATATTGTGAAAAATTCTAATCTCGCAACACATCAAACAGAGTAAATTCAACAATAATATTAAATCTATCAAGATCAAATTGTGTAGAATTATGTTGGTGCAACGTGTGATTTTTTGAGGATTTAAAGTCAATAGTATTTTTAATGTCAGACCATAATTTGTTGATACGGGGTTTTTCTGCAATAGGGGATCCTTGTTTTTCTTGATATTGGTTTAATTTAGTTACCATTACTGCATTAGGCAATGCCAACTCTCCATCGTTCACAAAATCTAGATGATAAAAGTTGTGTAGCGACTTATGATCTAACGATCAACTATCGAGAATTTATCTGCATTATTTTGTGCCTCAAAATCAATATGTATTGGCGTGGAAGAACCTGTTCCAGCCGTACCAAGTTGCTCATTTATTTTACTAGTGAGTGTTCCAATATCTTCTTTAAGCCCAGATGTTGCAGTAAAAAGCAGGATACCTGGTGTGTTAAATCCTTATTGACTAGTTCCTGTAGGGTCTTTCTCCTATGTAAGGTTATCCACACTATTTTTTTCAGAATTGATGTTAGACTAATTTGGTAATGTTAACTATTTTCCAATTTGTTGAATAGAATGAACTTTCTTTTTGTCATAAAATATTAATCACAAATTTCGTTCAAACTTTTCTCTGTTAATTTTTGTTTCTTCGAAAAATGCACCTTCGATCACCAAAGTTAGTGTATATTCATCCTTATTGTGACCCTGATATTTACATGCCGTGCAGTACGAGGGAAATTTGTCAAAGACAATTTGTAACATCACATTTCTCGTATTATCCAAAAAATTATTAAGAAGCTAAAATTTATTATTTTTGGAAAGAATAGGAAAAATCGGGAAAATTTGCGAAGTTAAGAAAATGTGTTTTTGGTCATTTTCAAACGGTCATAACTTCTAGATCAGGAGGAGTAAAAGTCAGTTCTTTTTATGGTTGGAAAGACCTCGAATATATCTTTCCAACGCCTTCAAGTTTTTGAATTTTTCATCTCATATGAGGGAGATATGCCTATCAAAAGTTGGGCATTTTGAGTGGGGAAGGTCCCAATCCGGATTTTAGTAAGGGTAAAGTGGCCCTTTGACCCAACTATTTCTTTTTTTTTTAGAGGTTTATTAGGGGTAAAACTAAGCCTTAAGTAAGTTTTTGAAAAGTTATTCACACTTAGGGATTGTGAAAAAAGAGAAGAAGAGTGGAAGAAAAAGGGGGGAAGACCTAGAATTCATCCAGAATGCCAAATTCTTCGAGTGGAATTCATCGGAGGTGATAACTATTAAGGTGTGTGACATAAATCTCTGTTGGGGTTAGTTCACCAATGCACAAAATTTTTCAACTAAGCAAATTTTGAGTATTTTGAATGATGAACATTGAAGCGCTAGAAGAACAATGATTCAACTTTTGTTGGTTGAGTTGTGTTATTTCCTTAGTTGATTTGATTTATATTCCTGGGTTGTTTTTAAGGTATAATCTATTGGTTATTGAGGTTATTAGTTATACTAAGCGATTGTACGAAAGATCCATCAAAGTTTAAAATGTTTAGAGTAGAAAATCGGAGAAGAAATGAAGAAAATAATGTGTGAGAGGCCGTGGTTTGTTGCACAAAAAAGAGCCCCTCAGGACAGTTTGTATCCTTCAAGCTCTAGTGTGCCACGCCACCCATAGCCCCTCAGGTGAGATGTTGTCCGTTAGGCTCTTCCACTCCACGCCTCTAAGAGCTCCAAGGACGCCTGGAGACCCCGTTCTTTCCCCATCTTTTCATACTAGTTCCGAAGAGATTTTCCTAAAACTCCTAGTCGATCTAATATTCTAAGGTACATCTAAACATACTGAAATTATCCATAAATCAAGAACCTTGAATCCATAATTCAATTCAAGAAAAGTTAAGATCAAAGTTTAAGAATTTAAGAGTTTAGTCTTAAGGATAAGAACTAAGTCAAAGTAAAGTTCTTAAGGTTTCCAAGAGTCTTATTTAAGTGTTTTAACATCTTTTTAAGAATCAACTTTCGAGTTAAAAAAAGAGTAAAAGTTGAAGTCTTTCCTTCAAAGAAGTACAAGAGAACTAAGTATTCCCTAAAGAGTTGATTAAGATCAAAAGTTTCAAGTCAAGCAAAGAGTAGATAGTTGAGTTCATTTCTCAAAGGATATAAGGGAACTAAGAATTACGTAGAAAGTTTATAAATGTTTTTACATTTCAGTTAAAAGGAAACTAAGATAACCTAGAAAAGCTTTTAACAAGAAAATGGAACATTAATTGCAAGAGATCTTTTAAAGCTAACTGTTGAGCAATTATCTCAACCCAAAGAAAGGAAGTTATTTTAAAATCATGAGCTAAAGTATGTATAGGGAGAAGTATTGAGAACCGATGTGGGGATAAGACTTCATATTATCTCAAGACCCATGTAAATCATCTGTCTACCATGGGTGTCAACGGGTAGTACTCTTTAGATGATCACTTAAGTTAATCTAGTGGATAAACTATGTTATGGAGTTCTATGGGATAACAAAGTATATGACCATTGTTTTATTGCCGGCAAGATGTTGTATCACCAATTAGGCTCATAGTGGTGGTTGTCGGTCATATATTCTCCCACAGAAGATTATTATTTTCATATAAAAGTAAAATTGAGTTTCTTATTGCATTTCCTTTAATGAACTAAATACTTTTATTATTTTTTATGCATTTAGTTGATTATTCATGAGTTGAACATATCGAAGGTAAGTTCATCTTATTTTTCTTAAGCTTAACTTATTGTTAGCAATCAAACTCACATACTCGTACATTCAATGTACTGATGCTAGTGGATCTGCATTGTCTTATTATGAAGACATAGGTAACCATGATCAACATCCAACGTCTCATTGATACAGTTTGAGCACTCAAAGTCAGTGGTGATCCTCATTGCATTCTGGATGATCTTTGTTATTACTTTCCAAATTTTTCATCAAAGAATGTTGTGGGGTTTGTCCCGACATTGATCATAGTATGGTTAGAGGCTTCATAGATCGATAGTAAGTCATTTAGTTTAGCCGAGTCTCTTTATTTACATACATCTATTATGCTGTAGAAGTGCCTTATTTGGCTTCATCTTAATTTGGTTCAGCAACCCCAATTGCATTAGGTTAACCCAACTCTCCATCATTCATAAATCTAGACAGTAACTGCCATGTAGAAACTTTTGATCTAACGATCATCTCCCTACAGTTCTTATCTGCATTATTTTGTGCCTCTACATTAATATGTATAGGAGTGGAAGAACCTGTTGTAGCCAAACCAAGTTGCTCGTTTATCCTACTAGTCAGCGTTCCAATATCTTCATAAAGCGCAAATATTGGAGTAATAAGCAGGATGCCTTGTGTGTTAACTATTTCTCTTTTTTAAGGTCATGCACACTATATTTGTAGAATTCATGTTAGACGAATTTGGCAATGTTACCTCTTTTCTAGTTTTTTCTATCGAAGGAACATTCTTTTTCTCATTTAAAATTGATCGGGAATATCCTTCAAACTTTATTCGTTATTTTTTTCATTGATCATTCAACCTTTGATCTCCATAGTCAGTCTCCATTCTTTCACCTTGTGACCCTGACGTTTACATGTTGTGCAGTTTAATGTCAATTTTTCATAGACAATTTGAAACAATTCATACGTCGTGATTGCCAATAAATTTCTAAGAAACTAAAATATCTTTTTTTGAAAGAAAAGAAAAAATATGGAAAATTTCATAAGTTAAGAAAATGAGTTTTGGTCATTTTCAAATGGCCATAACTTCTACATAAGGAGGAGTTAGATTCAGTTCTTTATATGAGTGTAAATATGTTGAAGTGAAATTTTAAATGCCGTCATGTTTACAAATTTTTTATGTCGTATGAAGGAGATATTCCTATGAGAAGTTGGAAATTTGGATTCTGGAAGGTCCCAATCCAGATTTTAGTAAGGGTAAACTCATCTTTTCACCCAACTATTTCCCAATTTGTTTTAAAGGTTTATTAGGTGTAATACTAAGCCTTAAGTCTGTTTTAGAAAACTTATTCACGCTTAGGGGTTGGTATAAAAGAGAAGAGAAGAAAGAGAAGGGGCAAAGACCAAGAATTCATCAAGAATGGCAAGATATTTGAGTGGAATTGTCATGAGTGATCATTATTAAGTTATGCGAGATCTTTTTCTGTCGTTTTAGTTCACGGAAACACTAACTTGTTCAATTCAACAAATTTTGTGTAGTTTGAATGATGAACATTGAAGTTGTTAGAGAACAATGGTTGAATTCTTTTTGGTTTGTTGTGTTATGCATTTAGTTTATTTGGTTCATCTTTTTGGGATGTTTTTAGGTTTTAATCTATTAGGTATTGAGGTAATAATAATCCTCAGCGATTAGGTATAATACATGGAAGTTTAAATGGTTAAAAGTAAAAAAGTGGAAAATAAAAAATGAAAATCCCTTCTGTCAGGTCCTGGGGCGCCACGCCATCCAGAATCCCTCAGGACTGTCTCTTTCTCCAAGGCTCTAGTATTCCACGCAAGCCAGAGCCCCAAGGATGCCTGGATACCTTGTTCTTTACCAATCTTTTTGTACTAGTTCTGAACTTATGAACCTAAAACTCCTAGTCGATTCGAACACTCTAAGTTACATCTAAACATTATTAAATCATCCATAATATGAAATCATTAACCCTGAATCCACAATCAAATTCAAGGAAAGTTAAAATCAAAGTTCAAGAAGCTAAGAGTTAAGTCTTAAAGTTATGAGATAACTCAAATTTAAGTTCTTAAAGTTTACAAGAGTCTTATTTAAACATTTTAACTTCGCACCAATGCTCAAATTTCGAGTTACAGAAAGAGTAAAAGTTGAAGACTTTTCTTCAATGAATTATGAGAGAACCAAGTATTTCCTAAAATAGTTGATTAAGATAAAATGTTTCAAGTCAACCAAGGAGTAAAGAGTTGAGTTCGTTTCTCAAAGGCTATAAGGGAATTAAGTATTCCCTAGAAAGTTTATAAATATTTACATTTAAGTTAAGAGGAATCTAAGATTTCCCAAAAGAGTTTTGAACAAGAAAAGGGAACATTGATTCCAAGAGATATTTTAAAGCTAAATATTGAGAAACTATCTCATCCCAAAGAGAGGAAATAATTTTTCAAAAAATGAGTTAAAATATATTTTGGTAGTATTATTGAGCATCGACGTAGGGGTAAGAGTTTATATTAAATAAATTCAACATTTAAACCATGTAGATATCATGGGTATTAAAGGGACATAATTTTTAGATGATCACGTAACTTAAGCTAATGGATTCGCTAAGTTAATAAATTCTTTTGGACGGCAAAGTAAATGACACTTCTGGTAGTGTGGGTAAGATGTTGTTTCACCATTATGCTCATAGTGGTGGTTTTCGGTAAGAAAATCTCCCACATAAATATATTATTTTCATATACAACTAAAGTTGAGTTTGTTATTGTATTTCCTTTAATGAACTAAGTTGTTTTACTTTTTTGCAATGCTTTATATGTATCACATATGTTTTAATTGACTTATATATGCATTGGGTTGAGTAATTATGAGTTGTGCAGAGCCAATGTAAATTCTTTTTATTCTTATCAAGCTTTAATGGTTGTTAGCAATTCAACTCTCATACTCATACATTCAATGTACTGATGCTAGTTTTGCCTGCATCGTCTTAGGATGTTGACTTATATAACTAGGATACGCATCCAACTCCTCGTTGATCCAGTTTGAGCACTTAAAGTTAGTGGTGATCCTCATTTTATTCCGGAGGAACCTTCGTTATTCCTTTTCAGCCTCTTCATCGTAGAATGTTGTGGGGTTTGTTACAACATTCATCATAGTAGGTTTAGGGGCTTCATAGACTGACAGTCACTCATGTAATTCATTTAGGTCTTTTTAGTTCTGTATATCTTATTTTTATATTTAAGGCTATTTTGGCAAAGAAAATTAATTTAACTTATTTATAAGAATGTTTTTTTTTATAATTGAGTAAGTATTCTGTTGAGTTAATTAAGCTAGGGTGTATAATCGGTGCGTCACAAACCTTGTATCAGAGCACAGTTTTCAAAAGTCTATGAAGTCCTGTCTATAGAGTTGTACTCATTTGTGTGAAGCGCACCACATCTTTGAGTAGGAGGCTGCAACATTAAGGAATTTCATTAGTTTTTTCATCTTCGTTTTTCGTGTATTACAATTTATATCTAAAATATTTCTGTCTAATTCGTTCTTGCACGTGTTTTAGATCGTCATGCCTCAACAAAGAGAATCTACAGGTCGTCCAGCCATAAGGAATATAGAAGAACTAAAGGTACCTAACACACCCAAAGTGTAACCTCAAAGTGAAGTTACCAATGCAGAGTCCCACGAGCCTATCCAAATGTTAAGACAAGAGGTGACTAACCAAGTTAGGCTACAAAGAGGAGCTCAAAAAGAAAGGGCATACCCTTCAATGAATAGAGAATTTTTGAGGATGAACCCCTCATGATTTTTCTAGTTCAATCACTACTAAGGATTTTGAGAACTTTGTCAAATAGCTTCAGAAGGTGTATGAGGTGATGCATGTTGTAGATACTGAAAGGCTTAATCTAGTTACATATCAACTAAATAATGAGGCTAAGACTTGGTTCAATTAGTTATATTACAGAAGACACAAGGATGCACCACATCTTAGATGGTCTTGTTTCGAAGAGGCTTTATTGGGGCGGTTCTTCCCATAAGAAATTAAGGAGACTCTGAAATAGGATTCCATGAGTGTTCATGAGTATGGTATGAAATTCATTCAATTGTCTAGCTATGCTCGTAATATTGTTATAGAGATGAGGAGCAGATTGAGTTTGCTTTTCTCTTTCTTAGGTGGTGCATCTATTAAAGAAGGAAGAGCGGAATTGCTTATCGTGGACATGGAAATATCCGGATTTATGGTTTATGTGAAAGAAGTTGAAGAGCAAAAGTTTAAGGATAGAGAAGAGTACAGTAATAAGAAAGCCAAGACTAGGAATGAGTTTAGGCAGTAGAAAGGTGACTCAAATTGGGCACAATTTTCGAAATAGAAGGGACATGCACCATCATCATCTAGTGCACAGGCGCTTACATACAGAGCCTGACTACAATGGCTATAATGCACAAAACTAATGATCTAGACCTGTATAGTCTAAAGGAAGCGTGGCACAAGGGGTAGTTGGGCTTGTGAATGTGCTAAGGGTGGTAGAACCCACCTAGGTAAATGTCGTGAAGGCCAAAGATTTTGCTTCAAGTGTGGTGAAGAGGTTAACTTTATGAGAGATTTCCCTAAGAATAAGCAAGGTGGTGGAATACTGACCAATAGAACTCAATTGTTATCAGTTGCTCCAAAAGTCAGAAGTACACCTAGAGGAGACACTTTCTGTACTGGCGGAGGGGCAAAGTGTTTTCATGCAATCACTATGCCCCAAGAGCAAGAGAACTCTCCTAATGTTCTCATGGGTATGATAAAAGTATTTACTCTTGATTCTTATGCTTTTCTAGACCAAGGATCAGATCAAGTTTTTGTTTTGTAACTCCTAATGTTGCAAAATCATTTTGATATTCTCACTGGAAAACTTTGTGTACCTTTCTATATTTTTATCCCAGTTGGAGAGTCTATTCTAGTGGAAAGAGTCTATCGTGATTTTCCTATTTCGATCAATCACAAAAACACAATTATGAGTTTTTGGTTATGTCTTTTAGGTTGACCAATGCAGTCCCAGTGCTCATGGATCTTATGAATAGTATTCAAGACTTACTTAGATATGTTTGTTATCATCTTCATTGATCACATACTAATTATATTGAAGGAATGAAGAAGATCATGATAGTCACCTCATAATAGTACTTCAGAAGTTGAATGAAAAGAAGTTATACGCCAAGTTCTCGACGTGTGAGTTTTTACTTAAGTGTGTGACATTCTTGGGCCACATAGTTTTCGGTGATGGGATTAGAGTTGATACCAATAATATAGATTTAGTTCAGAGTTTGCCTAGACCCATGTCTCCAACCGATTTTAAGTGTTTCCTGGGTTTAGCATGCTAATATAGAAGCATTGTTCAGTGGTTTTCATCTATCTCATATCCTTTGATGAAGTTGACTCATAAACAACAAAGTTTCAATGGTCTAAAACTTGTAAGAAAAGTTTTTATGAATTGAAAAAGAGGTTGACTACATCTCTGATTTTGACTTTATCAAAGGGTACTCAATATTCTATGTTGTACTGTGATGTATCAAGAGTTTGTTTTGGCTGTGTGTTAATTCAAAAAGTCAAGGTCATAGCCTACGCCTCTAAAAAGTTGAAAGCTCATGAGAAGAAATACCCAACCCATTACATCGAATTGGATGTTGTGGTTTTCTCTTTTAAGATATGGCATTACTATTTGTACGGAGTTTATGTTATATATTCACTGACCATAAGATCCTACAATATGTGTTCACCTAGAAGGATCTCAATCTAAGACAAAGGAGGTGGTTAGAACTGCTCAGGAATTATGACATGAGTATTCTTTACCACCCATTTAAGGATAATGTGGTTGTTGATTCCTTAAATTGGTTTCCCATAGGGAGTACCACACATGTTGTGAAAGAAAAGAGGTAGTTATCTAAAGATGTGCATAAAGATTCACGTTTCTGAGTCAGACTTATGGATTTCACAGAAAGATGGATAGTGGTGACTAATGGGGATAAATCATCAATAGTGTCTATGGTGAAATTAAAGTAAGACCAAAACAATATTTTGGTTGATTTGACGTAAAATGTTCATGAACAAAAAGTATTGGCTTTTGAGCAAGGCGGAGATACTGTGCTAAAATACTAAGGTAGATTATATGCTGGTTGTACTCCAACAGAGGATCATAGAGGAGGCTCATAGCTCAATATATTCCATTTGTCGAGTTCTACCAATATGTACCACAATTTGAGTGAGGTATATTTGTGGGAAGGCATGAAGAAAGACATTGTAATGTTTGTTGCCAAGTGCCCAAATTTCTAGCATGTGAAACTAGAGCACCAAAAACATATAGAGTTGGCTTAGACTACAAAACGTCTAGAATCGAAATGCGAGATGATTTATATGAAATTTATCACAGGATTGCGAAGACCTCGTAGGTAACATGATTATACTTGGGTAATTTTCAATTGAATGACAAAATCAGCCCACTTTTCACCGGTAAACACTACCCATTCATCTTAGGATTATTCTAATATGTACAATAAAGAAGCGGTAAGACATTATGGAGTTCTGGTATCCATTATTTAAGATAGAGGTGAACAATTTTGCTATTTTATACGCTCAAATTATAATTCCATAAAGAAGTATAAGTGGTCGTATCAAGTAAAGAACCCAATTGTTAGGTTGGGGTCGATCCCACATGGAAAATGGTTTAGACTTAACTTAAGTCTATGATTAGGTATAATTAGTCAAGTCCTTTCTGAAAACAGATAATTGAAAGGGGGGGGGGGGGCTTGTGAAAAAAACTTGTTCAATTATTTCTAATTAAACAAGTAGCAAGATTAAAACTTTTGTTTTTATCAAGTGACGAGAGAAACTAGGGGTGTAAGTGTTCCCCGTAGGTTCATAACGTGGTAATCCTAGTTATAATAATTCTTTCCTAGTGTCTTTCATGCAAAGTTGTTAGTTATGTATCTCTAATTCCTTGATCCACCAACTAGAGAATTTCACTCCGTACCTTGGTCCGGCTACTTGTGTCTACTTTACTAAACCTTACATTTACCTCATATTAAGAATCATATTCAATGTATGGCTAAGGTACTACTTTGCACCAATTGAACTAGCCTATTAGATAGTGTATAATAAGTATTTGTTGATAACTCTTTTCCTATCAAGTACCTCCTTGGTCCAGCAAGTAGAAATAGGGCAAGTTCTAACGCATGCACTCGTTAAAAAGATTGCTAAACAAGAGAATTATCAATACATGCAAGGACCTATTCTAGAATTGTTGTTTAGCTAGTTTTCCTTGTTAATTCACCCATGGTTCCCACAACCCTATTGTATTTTAAGTTACCCATGCCTAGAAATACACAATTCATGGTTGTTAAACAAGAATTCATGTAATTACTTTGAAAACTTTTAAGAAAATCCAGAAATAACACTTGAATTAACGAAACTATGTTGAGATTCGATTCCAAAAACATGAAGTAATTCCCTAAATCCCAAGTTCAACTTCCAATAACAAGAGTATTAAATATAACAAAAAGTCTAACCCCAAAAATATGGTTTTCAACCCTATTTATAATAATAAATACCTTAATTAAAAGGAGTTCGAAATAACGAAAGTCTATAAAAAAAAACGTGTTCAATCGACGGCACCACTAACAGTTCGTCGATGGAACGGCGGACCGTCGACTTCCTCCATCGGTTCATACTTAACATCTTTTTCAGCCTTCATCTTGGCATCTTCTTTGATCTAATTTACAGACCAACAACACGGTCCATCGATGCCTTAGTAAATCCATACATAGTGTTTCTTCAACTTCGGTTTGTTAGAGTAATCTCTGATCTGATTGACGATTTCCCAGGATGATCTGTCTGTCAGTCGAGGGACCGTCGATCCTTTTGTATCCCCACACTTGGTCAGAATTCCCCGAGTTTCTTCTAGATTCTTGGACCTCCAGTTGACCACCACCACCTATGGACCGTCATGGAATGATGGGCTGTCAATGGCTTTGTGAGTCACCTCTTCTGCACAATCTTCTGCATTTCTGTTTTAGACTACTTTCCTGCAAAACACAGATAAATACCATAAGAGTTATTACAAAACTGCCCTAGACACACACTAAACGTAAGTAAAAAGCATTGAATGTACCTTGAAACTACGATACATCAACACCCTTAACTTAAATTCTTTGTTTGTCCTCAAGCGACGAACTATGACTCACCACAACACCTTTGTACAAAAGTATCCTTAGTTAAGTTTTCCCAATCATATGGCTATCTATCCCGATTATTTTTATTGCGTTCATGCATGATATAACTCGTAGGATTACTCATGTGGATCAGACCATGACAAAAACTTACCACGCTGACACCTCTACACTTTTATCTCTCACAAAGACAACAACTCTCCAATATTCCAACTAGTGTTCTCACTTTTAAAGATATCCTCCTTTTTCACAGGGTGATTTTAAATTTGAGTATGAGGATCATTATTCAACACTCACTCTCAGAACAACTTCACACCTAATTGATACTTCTTGCCATAGGCTTGCCCTTATTTTCACTGCTTTAAGTTCACCATATTAGACTCTTAGTATCACGATAGTACTTTCATGTTTTGTAACATAGGCTCAGGGTCATGTATGGTACATATGGATACATTTTAGTGACTTGTTGTCCTCCTTGACATTACGGCTAAACGACCTACATTTTTCATTGTCTTTTATTCCATACTATTCATTTTATTGTATTATTTGCCTTGTTTTGTCCTTTCTTTCTTCTTTTGTGCAAATGACTCTTCTTTTATTTTTATTTTTTTTTCTTTCAAATTTTTCACTTTGTTTCAACTTTGATTGATACAATTCTCTTATTCACTATTTCTTTTTTTTTTCTTTCACATTAATCATTTCAACCCTACTTTTCTTAACATTATTCATAATAGCCACGCTTAACTCATGGCTGAGTTGAGGTGCACAGTACCCAACGTTGGGTCAGGGCCAAGACGAGATTGGTTTCTCATTAGCCACCCTCAACTTATGCTTTTGTCCTAAGTTGAGGTGAACATGTGCAAATCTCGAAACTCCAACACCACCCGACGGAAAACTCCTCCGTTTGCCTAACATTTTTGCTTAGCGTTTGTATATGTTTTGATTATATCATTTTGCGTGTGAGTTCTTCAAGTGTGAAGAAATTCGGTTGTGTTTTCTTTTCTTATAATTTTGTTAGGCAGAAAAAAAGTGAGATGAGTGGAGAAACGTGAGAGAGTAGTTTAGGATTAGGAGTTTTAGTTTGGGAATTAGTCAAACAAGGAATCCTTATTAATTTTAATAAAAATTCTGATTTAATTAGCTTAGTGAAATGACCATAAATCCCTTTAAAAAATAATATTAGAAACCTCAACTAAAATACATTTAATTCATCTTCCGCTGAGGTTCGAACCCGGGTGGAGTGACCACTTTGAAACGGGTCATTTCGGGTTTACCCTACCCAAATCGTCCACTTAATTAAATTAATTAATTAATTATTTAATTCCTTAGGGTAATTATGATATTACCCTTTGCCTGGAATATACCATTTTAACCCTAGACCCTCCAAACTTAAGATTTCCCCTTTTTAGGTCCGTAAAGACTCATCCGAGTGAATATTCATATTCGGGAGCTTTACCTGGATGGAGACAACCTTTCTTAGCTCAACTAACTCCCCTAGTTAGTTGTCTTGGATGTCGCAAGGGTTCAGAGGTTCGGTTCTATGCGCATCAATTCCGCGTGAAGCAGATCAAATCGTAGGCATTCTAAACACATTAAGCATTACTTAGCATATCCATTTTTAGGGTTGTTACATTATCCACTCCTTAGAAACATTCGTCCCCGAATAACACTTCTTATAATCTAGCATAACGCCAATCATATCATAACATAACCACTATGCACCGTCAAGCAGTAGCAACAAAGAATGGAGAGATAAGGAAACTTTAACTTAAGAGTAAGGAATCTAACCTTATGGACTTAAAAGATGGGGATAGCGGGATCTCATATCAGCCTCGGCCTCGCACGTAGCACCCTCAACAAGATTGTTCCTCTACAATACCTTTACTCTGGCAATCTCCTTGTTTCTGAGTCGCTTGAACTGTCTATCTAAGATCTCAATAGGTACCTCCTCATAGGACAAGTCTTCATCGAAACCCAGTCCTTCCACTAGTAAAATCGATGTTGGATCACCTAGGCACTTCTTTAACATGGATACATAAAATTTTGGATGGACAGAAGCTAGCTCTGCAGGCAATGCCAACTCATATGCCTTCTCACCCTTACGTTGTAGGATCTCATATGGCCCAATATACATCAGACTCAATTTCCCCTTCCTACCAAACCTCATCACTCCCTTCATATGTGATTTCTTAAAATAGACCGGGTCACTAACATCAAACTCTAAGGGACGTTTTGTGTTGTCTGCATAAGACTTATGCCGACTGTATGCAGTAGCCAACCTGTCCCTAATCACCCTAACCTTCTCTAAGGCCTTATTAATGATTTATTGACCTAAAATAGATGACTATCCAACCTCAAACCACCCAACTAGACACCTACACCTCTTGCCATATAGTGCCTCAAACGGTGCCATCCAATGTTGGATTGATAGTTGTTATTATACGATAACTCTATCAAAGGCAGATAATTGTCCCAACTACCTCTGAATTCAATCACACACACTCTCAACATGTCCTCTAATGTCTAAATGGTGAGCTTTGCCTCGTAATATGTCTGAGGATGAAAGGCAGTACTAAGCTTTACTTGCGTGCCTGAGTTTATCTTGAAGGATCTCCAGAAATGTGAAGTGAACTGAGCTCCGCTATCTGAAATAATACACAAAGGAATCCTATGCCATCTCACAATCTGATCAATGTAAAGTCTCGCATAATCCTGGGCTCTGTAAGTAGACTTCATAGGGATAAAGTGGGCAGACTTAGTCATCCTTTCCATAATAACCCATTTGGAGTCATGTTGTATCCTAGTCCTCGGAAGACCAACCACGAAGTCCATATTAATGGCCTCTCACTTCCACGTCGGAACCTTAATAATTTGAGTTATTCATCAAGGCTTAAGATGTTCTGCCTTAACCTATTGACAATTATGACACTTCGACACATATTAAGCAATGTCCTTCTTTATGCCATCCCACCAATAGATCTTTTTAAAATCATTATACATCTTGGTGGAACCTGGTTGAATATAATATCTTTAACCATGGGCCTCTCCAACAATCTTGGTGTGCAAATCATCCATTTCTGGTACACGCAGCATGTTCTGGTACCTAAGTATTCAGTCACCTCCCAAAGCAAAATACTCATTCATCTTAAACAACACTTAGTCCTTCAGCTCAATCAACACAGGATAAAGATTCTGACCCTTCTTGACTTCAAATACTAAGAATGATTCAAAACTAGGATGAACTGAAACACCCTCACTAGTAGAGTCAACTAACTGCACACCCAGTCTGGCCAATCTGTGTATATCTGTCACCAACTCTTTCTTCTCATCCTCAACGTGGCCTGTACTTCCCATTCTCATCCTGCTCAAAGCATACCTAGATGTTTGTGGACATTCATGTAATAGTCCTTCCACATCTCCAACCACATCCACTGACGTAGATTCAACTTGTCTTACTTGTACTAGCCTATCCTCATGTATCCACTCTTTCTTTTATTGTTCATCGTCGAGCATAAATATACCCTCTTAGTCATTTTATTTAGTGACATTGATTTTTAGGAGTAGATGCAACTTTTCTCACTTGCACCGCCTATAGTCATGAAGTCATTATTTTCTTTACATATTAACTATGAATTCATTCTTAACATTTTCTTTTGGAGTATGCTTGATATTTTACTTTACATCATTCTACACTCCCCTTACGTGATCCTCATAAATCATAGATCCCGTGTAAACGGGAGGATTCATCCTCGTGAAGTCCCTTAAAATGTTAGCCATGGTGCTGGCAGGTGGGTTCTCTATGGGAACACCTTATTGCTCCGCCTGGGCTGTGATAGCATGTCCTTGTAAAGTGATGGCTTCGGCCATCTGTACCAAGGTTGGCCTCACTTTTCCATCTATTAACCCAGTTGGGTTAACATGCATCTCCATTCCCGAAGCTGGGGCCTGGGGAGGATCTTTGTTGCTCCTACCAGTATAATCTCCTTTTCACGACCAATATCCCTCCTTGTGTTTATTTTTTGAAAAAGTAGAATTGATGTTTGATACACTCATAACACTAAGGAATTATACATTAGAGATGGCACGATAAGATCAGAAGAAGGGAATTTTCTTATAGGCTCTTATTTAGGATAGTGGTGCACTTCACTACCATGACATACAAACTACTTATGTGGTTGATGTGAACTTATTATGCTTGAAATTTAACCTTGTGATCTGATAGCAACTTTGTCACGACCAGGATATAGACCCCAGATGAGACCCGCATCATTTACATCTTAGAGGTCGCAGAGAAGCCTACATACAACATTGTTACTTCATCTAGGTTAATTTTAGCGGAAAAATCGAACTTTTGTTACTTAACATCAAATTAAGTGATTCTACTTAAACTCATAAACGTTCACAATCACTCATATAAAATTAAGATCATCAAAGGAAAGAAATAGTTCATAATTGCATTAAACGTATTTTTGCCAAATCGCACCAATAAAAGTATGAAATTAAAGTGGAAAGGAGACACTAGTGGAAGATGCTCCAATAGCTAAAGCCTACATCTAGGCTAGAAATAACAGTAGACATCGTTGAACGCATGAGGGCCTACCAAATCCGATGAAAGCTCAACATAGAGATAGCTGCAACGTGGTACTGTAAGCTTTAACGTCTTCCTCTACCTACACCTAAAAGTAGATATTGTATGGGATTAGTACACACTTGTACTATATATGGGTATATGCAAGTACACACCAAGGACATGCATGAGTAAGAATAGCTCTTTCCCAACAACGTGATTTATGGAAAGTCAAGTCATTGGACATGCCAGATTTGGATTAGGAAAGTCAGTGGACTTGGAAGATTTAGTTTAGGAAAGTCAGTGGACTTGCCAAACTTGGATTTAGGAAATTCATGCCATGAGAGGAACATGAATCATCATACGTATCATATTGCACCCAACACATAGCATATTACATATAGAGCATAAGGTATTGCATCTAACACTTAACATATTTCATATCATTCGATCATATTTCATGAACCTTGCAATCATGGACTTGACATTAAGACTTCCAAAAATGAGGACTCAACAAATGGGACCTCAACTAGGGAGAATTCATTAGACAGAACAGAGTCTACTTCATTCATTCATATGCACTTCATTTAATTCATTAATAAGCTAGTGTAAACACCAGCTATACCTAGGATGTAGTTTATGACAGTCATCGGGTTCGCTGTGCAATGGCAAAGATTGACCAAGTGTAATTACTTAAGTCTTTCTCACCTCATGATTATTCTATCCTAACACCTTTTGTATAATTAATTTCATTGTCTGCATCATTTGAGGCTAGCCTCATTCATTTATTGGGAACTTTAAATTTAACCGACATAGATCATGTGAGCATCATGAAATCTAGTGTCTGCCCCACACATAAAAGAGGTTGAATCACCGGTTAAAGTGACCCAAAACAAGCAAGCATATATATGGAATTGAACCGTGCTAGATCCTTAAATTGGCAATATAGGTTCAAAGACCAAGAGATATAAGGAGTCCCATACCCGGCATGCCGGACAATCTTATCTCATGAGAGTTACGTGAACCTCCGCCTTTCCCCAAATAAGGCATCACCTGTTATAGCTAGACTGTGGGTGGTCAGTATAAAGTGCCATTTAATTTAACTCATACGTCATGGAAGTTGACTTCTTGTATGAGGACATCATAGCTCAGTAGATGATTTCTCATCACATCAGTAGTATCAAGTTTACATTAATCTCAATACTTTCATTTGAGTATTCATTGAGACTGGTCTTTTAATTAACTTTACACTCTCAAAGGTCAGTACATTTTGTTAACATTTACTTAGGCTCATTTGAGATTGTTCTCATATTTAACATTAATCTCTTATCATGTTGTCACCGCATTCATTAGCTTTAGCATATTTGCTCTTCATAATTACACACCCTTTTTTTACGTGAATGTTCATTTCATCATATGCCAATGCACTTGTCCATTTAGTGTGTTCCACACTCTTACTTAACCCTTCTAGGAGTTCATCATTTTGTTATATACATCTTAGGTTCACTTACTTTTAAACGTATGCTAGACTTATGGGTCTATACATACAATACATGAGGCTTCATTCATAGTTCGTTTAAGTGATTAGTATATTCCTAAGATTTTCTGATACAAGACTTATGCATCTTGTATGTATGCCAAGATAATCAATTTCGATCTATGTAGGCATTATCATTTGAACATTTATTCATGTATGAATTATGTATCAATATGGAAATTGGGCAAGGGAACCCGATTTCGAATCCCTTGGACAACACTCACATTTTTATTTAATTTATTTGACCCACACGGCTTGGGGAACCAAAATCGAGCACCAACACCTTCTTTTTATTTTCCCTTGATTTCTCTCTTTATTTTTTTTGTTAATTGGGACTGAGAGGATGTTGGATTTAACTCCAACAACCTCATTTTCTTTTAATTTTCTTTTTCATTATATCATTTTTTGTTTTGATAAAGAGGGTGTGGGATTGAACCCCCACAACCCCACTTTAATTTTCTCCTTAATTCCTTTTAATCTTCCTAGAGTTCGTGGGTTCGATTAACACATGCCTCAACCTTTATTTTTCTTTTAATTTTTCCTTAAATCTGACCGAGAGGTGGTGGGTTTTAATCCCACTACTCTCATTTCTTTAATTCTATTTTAGTTTAAGGGGAATCGGATAAGGGCACTTGGGTTCGAATCTCGTGTGCCTCGCTCCTTTTTATTTTGATTAATTATAGCTTTCTTATAGTTAGGTCTCGGGTTCAATCTCTAATGACCTCACTTGTTTTAAACATTATTTTATAACTCTCCTAAACATCAAACATTAGCCGAAACTAAGCTAACACAGCGCTGGAAATTTGGTCATGATTTCCAGCTCCTATTCATCAACATTTACACGTTAGTTCTTAGGATATTTCATGGATCATTTAGTACATCTTTAGGTGCAATGTTTATTGTATCATTTAGCTAATAGTTTTCACTCAAAATCAGCCACATAACACTTCATATTAACATCCGAATTTACACACATTCTTGCACATAAAATACAAGGATTTAAACATGCTATTTCATGCTCTAATTCGTGACCAAGAGTCACGACAATGCACCTACAAAACCGTATCCCACATTTCCGGAAAACATCTCTCGTTAATCACATAATTACGAACATACATACATACACATAATCATCATGAAAATACGTTACATCCCTAAATTCTACAAGCAAACATTTCCAACCTATGAATCAATGGGAGCTAGTAACAGGGACATGCAACGGGGAATAATCCTAGTTTTCGAATTAGAATATACTGAATGTTAGGTCTCTTGGGAAAGGGACAAATAGTAAGAAAACCCATACCTTATTTAGATGTTTATTAAACACACGACCTGCTGTACATCCCCCTCTCCAAATCAAGTTCAAGTCTCAAAACTCCAACACCACCCGACGGAAAATGCCTTCTTTTTGCCAAACGTTTTTTCTTAGCGTTTGTATATGTTTTGATTATATTTTTTTTCGTGTGAGTTCTTCAAGTGTGAATAACTTTGGTTGTTTTTTCAGTTCTTATAATTCTGTTAGGCAGAGAAAACGTGAGAAGAGTGGAGAAATGTGAGAGAGATGAGCGCGAGAGAGTAGTTTAGGATTAGGAGTTTTAGTTTGGGAATTAGTCGAACTAGGACTCCTTAAATAATTTTTGTAAAATTTTTGATTTAATTAGCTTAGTGAAATGACCTTAAATACCTTTAAAAAAATCATGTTATGAAACTCAATTTAAATACATTTAATTGATGCTTCCGTTGAGGTTCGAACCCGGGTGGAGTGACTACTGCGAAACGAGTTATTTTGGGTTTACCTAACAAGATCCATCCAATAAATTAAATTAATTAACAAATAAATTAATTCCTTAGGGTAATTACGATATTACCCTTTGCTTGTAAAAGACCATTTTACCCCTAAACCCCCAAACATAAGATTTCCCATTCTTAAGTCCGGTAAAGACTCATCCGAGTGAATATTCATATTCAGGATGCCTACCTGGCTTCCCAAACTTTCCTATCTCAACTAACTCTCTAAGTTAGATGTCTTAGATGTCGCAAGGAGTACAATGTCTTGTTCTATGAGCATCAATTTTGTGTGTACCCGATCTAATCGTAGGCATTTTAGACACATTAAGAGTTACTTAGACTATCCATTTCTAGGGTTGTTACAACTATTTTGGCCGGTAGACCATCCTTTTTTTGTGTGGGGTTTTATGCCTCCGGTTTCAAAGTTTAGAATCACATGGTCTGTGTCGGTTAAGTAAATAGTTTCCCTAAAGTAAAATTGACAATGGAAGTAAATGACTAAGACACTAACTAGAATGACTTAACAGTGGTTACCTAGGATAGGTGGAAGTAATAAAACAATCTAGACATTGCACAAGTAGCTCATTAGGATGTTCTAGGAAGGTGTTCTAATGCATGTCACTATGTATGTGTTCTTTATGCATGACATTATGGTATTTGTCTTCTTGTTATGAAGGTGTGCATGATATGATTCTTTATGAATGATGTTGATATTGTTAACTCTATGATGAAGGTCTTGCTTGACATAAATGAAGTTTTCTCCTTTTAATATGGTGATATATGACTTAGATGTAAAAGCTTGTAGTCTCATGATACGTTTACTAAGTATGTGTGAGGTTATGAGGTCCTACATGTACATTGCACTAGTAGAATTATATTGGGGGCATGATTTAGGTCTTATAAGGTTCTATGTGGAGTAAAATAAGTATATGTGAATAATGACTAGGAGTTCTCTATAATGTTCTTTTAGTCTTGGCTTAAATATGTCTATGTTGTACTATACTTTTATGATGATATGTGTTGACTTATGTAAGTAGTATGTATGGTTTTTATTGTGGTCCTAAGATGATGTGTTGCACCATGTATCACTAAAGGGTTACTTCGGAGGCTAATGAATTAAAAGAAATAGTTCACTCTTAAGAAGTGAGCTTACTGTATGGTGATCTCAAATGGGACTTAAATTCTATATGCGATTTTCTATGGTTTTTGGCCTTTGATTGTGTGTATATGAAGTATATGATTTATATAAATGTTATTGTTTTAAGATTTTATAAAGATTTACTCTAAAGGCATAAAGTATGATTTTCAAGAAAATATCTGTTATAAATGCATGGTTTTGCATGGTTGTCATACTTAGTGCATTCTTGTACTAATTCCATTCTTCTCTACTTGTTTACACAAAGTGTAGGTTATGTATGCTTTAAGGATGTATTTGATTGAGGAGCTTCATATGATTCTCAAGCTCAAGGAAAGAGGTCCTTATGTTCCAAGGATTCCCTACTTATGTCTTAATTTAAAGTTTATTAAATGTTGTATAGATATGTCTTATGTTTTAAGGGTCGTTTACTTAATGTATTCTGAAGTTGTTCAGTTGAAGATGGAAAACACACTAAGGGTCTAAATATGTATTATGACTTATTTTTGTATATATATGAAGTTAAGTTTCTAGCATATGATTTTCTATGAAATTTTTTAAATTTTCCACTAAATCTACTATGTCAATGTTATGAAAGATATCTATGGGCTTGTACATGATCCTCGAGAAGTCAAGTACGCCATATTAGCTCCCAGGATGTGACAAACGTGGTATCAGAGCATGAGGTTTTTAAAATTGATTTAGGGTCCAAGAAGTCTCATACTGCCACGTCTAGTAGAGTCTTTTATCATTGGTGGTGAGTCGCGACACATCAAATGTATGAGTGGCTGTAGGATGAGAGAGTTTCCCTTCTTCAGCATTCTCATTTCGTGTCATAGAACTTAACTCTATAAGATATCTCTTTTATGTTTTCTTGTTCTATGTTCTTTCTAGATTTGATTGCTTGGATGAGATTTTCCTCTATGATTGAGGGAGAAACAGTGAGTTTAAATGCTTATCTTGGTTTTATGGTTGTATGAGTATGTGTGAAGGTGATTCTTCTATGTTTTGATGATGTGATGCAATTTATGGCTATATATGAAATCTTATGTGAAGTAGCATGTTATATTGAGAAATGTATGTCATGATATAGATAAAGTATGTTAGAAGTTACTATGGTTAAAAATGAGATCTTTTGGATAATGTGTTCCTATATGGTTTTGCATAATAGTAGCCTAATACTATGATTTGAAGTTGTAATATTTAGTGACTACCTAAGGAAGCATGCTACCCTAAGATTATGTACTAAAAAGTGTTCAATGTCTCCTTTTGTATATGTGGTAGTTGATAAGTTGCTAGTATGGATTGAATACCTTTGTATAGATTTGATTCTAGTTCTGATGATAGTATGCATGCTTATGTAGGATTAGTTGGTAAATCTTTGTCTCTTATATTGTCATGCTTTTCCCATCCATTGTCTAAATGTTGCATTTTTTGAATTTGGAAACATGCTCACTGTAAAGCTAGGCAGCTTACATTAACATTTTTGGAAAATCAACTAAATTGTCCTTTAATGTGAAGTTGTCGAAATATGTGTAGAATTAATGCATATGAACATGATAATGAATATATAAAAAAAGAGATGTGTTATTTGGAATGAAGAATGGGAGTTTTATTGCATGATGAGTCGTAGAATTGTTTATAACTTATTGTGTTGTGAGTCCCTTTATGTTTTGGAATTAAAGGTAGTAATCTATCTTAGTAGGGTGATTATGTGGGTTTGATTGACCTAGAAGTTACGTTTCATTAATGTTTTAAAGAAAAGAAAGAGCCCATATGACTAACTCTCCTATATTGTTTCCCCCTATTATGCAGGGCCTTGGTGTCTATTGTATTCTATGAACACTTTATGTAGTTTCATGAGATGACCTAACTTGATAATTGGTGATAGATTTCCTAGATTATATGGTTTAGAATATATTGGTGTGCCTATGTTAACTTATTGTAAATTCCTTCTGATGTTGTAATAACTTTAAAGTGATGAAAAATGAGGTTATTAAGTTAAGATCCTCTTAAGTTTGGGTTAAGTTGCTTTGAATTGGGTTACCCTAATTTGGGGTGGTGGTGGTGATTGAGTATTAAGGTTGTAGAAATTGTTAACCTTGCCCTTCTATTCTCACTTGAACTTGAATCTAATGAATTCTTAGTAAGCTTTTTCGTGAATAGAGTCTTGCATAAAGTATTAATTGCATGAACTTTATATGTTTGGTTTGTATTGATTTACATTACCTTAAACATATTATGATGATTCCAAGGTGCATGAAAGTTTTTTTTTGATAAAATTCATGTTTTCGCATTTTGATTTGCAACTTGATATGCTAGTTGTGCATTTGAAATAATGAGATAAGATAAGAAACATCTTAATAGTCACTTGTGAGGGGTAATGTTTAGCCTTATAATAGAAAGTTGAGTTTCTTTAAAACGAAATATGTTGAGTCTCTTGAAAACTACGTTACTTGTATGGTTTGGGAAATATGATTATAGGTTCACTATTGAAAGGTGAACGCGTGTTTAGCTAAGTGTTAATGTATGTGTCTATAGTTTTTGTTATATTTCCCAAAAGATGCTTACTGTGACGGTGAGTACTATGTTAGAAATTGACATTTTGAGTACTATGTTAAAAATTGAAATTTTGTGAAATTTCTTCCTAATTATTGTGATGTACTTAGTGTGACTTACCATTTTGACTTCACTAGGAAGAAAACATGCTTATGTCTTAGTTTGAAAATTGAGAATTTCTCATTTTAATGGAATTGACCTTGTGCTTTTCTTTTGTATGAACTCATGATACATGTAAGTTTTTGAGGAGAAGGACATTCCACCATGGACACCACTAAACTTTGTAGTATGATCATCATAGCACTAGGTCTAACTAATAAAGATCTTTGTTGATTCAATTAACTCAAGTCTATGTGCATTGAAGTGTGAGTGTCTAATTGCATCTTTAGTGTTGTTGACACCTTCCTAAGTGTTACTTAAAGAATAGTTGCAAGATGATCTCTAAATAAAATTGAAGTATAATGACCATGTTACTATTGGGATAAGAGCCTACGTGTTTGATGCATTAAAGAGTAAGTGAATGGAAGTTTTACTTTCTTGTGTGCATTAGGTGCTAAAATGATTGGATTATGTTATAAATTTTATGAACTGCCCTAATATGCATTGAAATCCTTGTTGTGATTAAAGAGCCCTAAGTGTCATTCGAGCACGGAAGTTCCCAAGTAGGGGATATTGTAAGACCCCAAAATGAGTTCGGGTGTATAGAGACTAAAATATTTGTATTGAGGTTATAAAGTCCTTAGATTACTGATAACATGGTCTTGAGGCATTGTGAAAAGTTTGAAGTGATTTGGAAATCGAACGCAAAGGGATGACTAAAATGTTCGACGAATAGTCACCTCTGTGCCTCATATGTCTATACGTGTTTAAAATTATATAAAATGAACTTATTAAGTCTTTAAGTTATATATAATGATTTAAAATTGTATTATATGGAGTTTCATGAAGTTTGGAGGTCAAATTACCAAGAACCTCCAAGGCGTTAGAAAGATATCCCTTAAGACGTTCAATGTGTTTCTTGATGAGGCCTAGCCTGTTTGGACGACTTGAAGGTGTTTTTTTTGGATGAAACATATGTTTAATGTTTAAAACTTGTTAAGGGTTGTATTCACGTTGTAACGTCCAGTTACGACTTGTAAAGGGACCCACAAAAGTCACCACAAGAACGAGCCAAGACTAGTCGAGACACTGGCTAGGCAATCTCAATCGACAGACCAAACGGCGGCCAGGGTGTAAACCAACGGCCCGTAGGTTAGGTATCGTCAATTTGTACTTATATTGAAAAGTTATAAACCAAAAAATTGGCCAAGGGCTAATTGACGGAAGCCAAACGACTGCCAGTAATTAGATTGACCTACGACTAGTCGATTGCTTTGTCGATTGTGGCCTGTAGCTGCAGCATTGCATCTGTTTTATTAAAGGGGTGAATGGAAAATTCACCCACGTACTAACCTGACTATAATAGGTTTATTAAGATACTTTTGGGTGTATATAAGTTATCTAAAACGTGAAGAATCCATTCCAAGTCCTCTCCCACGAAATTGACCTTTCCATCTAAAATATTCTCCCTAGAATCCACCATTGTTGGTGAAGCTCAAGAATAACTTGGAGCTTGGATTTCCATGTATGAATCAAGAAGTTTTATAGGTTTTTAACTGTAAAAGGTATGGTGATCCTTCATCTCTAGTTGTCCTTCCATCTAGATAGTTAATCTCAAAGTTTTCAAATAAGATTTTATGATCAATCTTTCAATCTAGCCATGGGTTCTTTCTAAAAATGTTTTGAATGATTAAATAATTATGAATTGAAGTTAATATATTTGTTTGAACGTGATTTTTACTCCATTTTCATGATGAACCCATGCTTCTTACTTAAATCGATTTAGCCTTGCATGGGCTTTGTGATCATGACTTGTTATCTATTGAATTATTATTCTATTACGTGGAATTTACTGTATCTACTATCATTTATGTGGATTAATGTTTAATTGATTTTTAGGGATCTATGTGGATAAAGCTATGAAGATTAGAACATGTTTAACATAGTTTTCCGTGATTCACTGTATTGTTGGTCTTTTTATGAATTAATGTTTAATTGGAATGGTTGTTGATCATTGTAGCTACATACTCGAGTTAATGTTATGGATGAATTTTGGGTATATATCCTTGATGATCAAATTAAAGAAAGACCTACATGAATTGATCTAAGTTCCTCAAGTCTATGGTATTGTAAGGTGTGATTTTGCCGTTAGGTTAGTTGTTATATGACATGATCATGGTTAATTCTCTATAGCTACTGCCTGTAATGTAATGTGAGTATGAAATATATGTAATGGATCCAATGTGTATCAATTCATGATAGTTTGAATAGGACTAACCTATGTAAACTTACCTTCCATGAATTCTTAATATGAAACATGTTACAGTGATATAGAGTCTATTGGAAAATATAGTTGGATCTCGTCTAAGCTATGATTTCTTGAAGCTACTGACCTAAATTGATGTTATTAATGAAATATAATTGATGATGAAATGTAATCGAAATTGGTTAAAGAGCTATGTTCTTCTACTTTCTACCATGAATGTGATATAGTGTTCTAGTTGTATCATGCTCTTATGACTACTTGTACATGGTTTTGTTTATGATTTAAGTAGTTATATCTACTCCTGTATAATGTATAAATGATGAAAGAGTAGTAATTTTCAATGATGACCAAAGGCTAAAGTATTTGTAAGAGTTGCTCTACTCTTTTATTTCCCTATTTCATTATAATAATGTTGATGAAGCCTTGTATGGAATTGTGTGGTATGGTCCACTTATGGTGGAGGTGTTTACTTTATTTTTATTATATATGTGTTGACCATAGAGTTGAAGGTAAATTACAGAATATATGAATAAGTTGTTATGACGATAACCTTATGTGTTTCTCTAGTTGTGAATCAGTGTGATGTTATTATTGTCATGAACATGTAAAAGATTATGCTAATAACATGTGTAGGTGTTGCCATTAATCAAGTGTTAATAATTGATGACCCCTACCCATGTACCCGTATGTGAATGTGTAAATAGCTATGTTAGGAGTCTTGATTATAATGTGATGTTTATCTAGCCTCCTATTCTATTATGTGTTGTATGGTCTATGATTGAAAGAGTATTATGGTCTAAAAGGGTGGCTGCCTCAATGTGTTGTTGATAGCCATTATGTGATCATATTGACCAATGTATAAACACACTCACTTACGTACATGTTACAAGTAGTATAGGTCATGGTGTCTATATGAAAGGTAGTTCTCATATTCACAAGTATCTACTACTATGAATGTTAAAATGATGTTTATGAAAGTATGATATGTGTTTCCTTAGCTAGTATGACTTCATGCGTTTACTAGTATGGGCAAGGGTATGTCATTTTGCCTATGAATTGCCCATGTATACCTTGATAGGATAGTTCTAGTATTGGTTTCTATATGTATGAATATGAATGTATAATTATGTGTGACTTAAGGTGTTTTGCACAAGGATTGCGCATATATGTGCATACACTCACACACATGAAAGATTTCCTAGTTAATAAAGGGGCCTTTAAAGGTGTTCCCAAGAATACTCTAAAACTAGATAAATATCATAAGCTTATGTTTTATGAAAAATATAATAATGGTTTTTTCAATAAAGGGAACTTAGTTTTGAACCGAATGAACTTGTAGATGAGGGGGTGACACTTTCCCACATATGGAAAGTAGTGTTCAGTACAGTCCTCAAGGGGTGGATGGCCTCATGACCCAAAATAGGGTGTAGAGTTGATATTTCCATGATTTCTCCCAAGTTCCATAACTATTTTGCCACCATAGGATACTAGCTTGTGGATCCATCTATAAAGCTATGTCATGTTTGGTTATACTTTGGCCGGTAGACCACCCTTTTACGGTGTGAGGTTTTATGACACCGTATCTTATGTTTAGCACCACATGGTCTATGTTGGTTAAGGCTATAATTACCCTAAAGAAAAATTGACAATGGAAGTAAATGACTAAGACCCTAACTAGAATGACTTAAAAGAGGTTACTTATAATAGGTTGAAGTAATAAACCTACCTAGACATTGCACAAGTAACTCCTTAGGAAGTTCTAGGAAGGTGTTCTAATGCATATCACTATGTATGTGTTTTTGATGCATGACATTGTAGTTTTTGTCTACTTGGTATGAAGGTGTGTATGATATGAGTCTTTATGCATGATGTCGATATTGTTAACTATATGATGAAGGTCTTGCTTGACATAAATGAAGGTGTCTCCTTTTACTATGTTGATATGTGACATAGATGTAAAGTCTTGTGGTCTCATGATAGGATTACTAAGTATGTGTAAGGTGATGGGGCCTTACATGTACATTGCACTAGTAGACTTATATTTGGGGAATGAGATAGGTATTATGTGAAGTAAAAAACTATATATGCATAATTACTAGGATTTCACTGTAATGTTCTTTTTGTCTTGGTTTAAATATGCCTATGGTGTACTATACTTTTTGGATGATATTTTTTGGCTTGTGTAAGTAGTATGTCTGGTTTTCCATGTGGTTCTAAGGTGATGAATTTCACCAAGTATCACTAAAGGGTTACTTGGGAGGCAAATGAATTAAACGAAATAGCTCACTGGTAAGGAGAGTGAGCTCACTGCAAAGTGACCTAAAGTGAAACTTAAATTTTGTATGCAATTTTCTATGGTGTTTTGGCCTTTTATTGTGTTTGTATGAAGTTTATGAATGATATAAATGGTATCGTTTTAAGATTTTATAAAGATTTTCTTAAGAAGGCCTGAAGTAAGATTTTCAAGAATATTATCCTATTAAATGAATGTTTTTGCATGGTTGTCATACTTATTGTATTCTTGTACTAATCCCATTCTTCTCTACTCTTTTACACAAAGTGTATGTTATGGATGCTTAAAGGATGTCTATGATTTAGGAGCTTGATATGATTCCGAATCTCAAATAAAGGTGTCCTTATGTTCCAAGGATTCCCTACTTATGTCTTAATGAAAGTTTATTGAATGTTGTATAGATATGTCTTATGTTTTAAGGTACGTGTTCTTAATGTATTCTAAAGTTGTTGAGTCTAAGATGGCAATGACATTTGGGGTCTAAATATGTATTATGAGTTATGTTTTATATATATATGAAGTGAAGTTTCTAGAATATGATGTGCTATAAAAAGTTTTAAATTTTCTGCTAAATTTACTTTATTAATGCAATTTGAATGATAACTATGGGATTGTACAAGACCTCCGAGAGGTCAAGTATGCTATGTTACTTATAGGGGGTTCTCCCCGGATGTGACATTTGTGGAAGAACTTAAGAAAGTGTTTGAGGTGATGCATATGGTCGATATTGAAAGGGTTTATCTAGTTGCATATCAACTGATGAATCTGGCTATGACTTGGTTCAATAAGTGGAAATAGGGCAGAGATAAGTCTGTACCACATCTAGATGAGCTTGTTTTGAAGAGAATTTCTTGGAGTGGTTATTCCCCAAAGAAATGAAGGAGGGAAAGGTATTGGAGTTCCTTACTCTGAAACAGGACTCCTTAAGTGTTCATGAGTATTGTCTGAAATTCACCCCATTGTCTCGCTATGCTCGTAATATGGTCAATGATATAAGGACCAGAATGAGTTTTTTTTTCGCTGGCTTGGGTCGTTTATCTAGTAAAGAAGTAAGAGAGTAAATGCTAATTGTGTACATGAAAATATATGGTTTATGTGAAGAAAGTTTACTAGGAGAAGCTGAAGGACAGAGAAGAGTACAAAAACAAGATAGCGATGAATAGGAATAAGTGTGGTCTGTATAAAGGTGGTTTGAATTGGTTACACTTTCCGAAACAGGAAGGGAATGCACCATCATCATCTAGTACACCCGATCCTAGAAACAGAGGTGACTACCATGGCTGAAATTGACAAATGTAATGATCTAGGCTAGCATAGTCTAAAGAAAGTGTGGCACAGGGGTAGTTGGGCTTGTGCATGTTCTAAGTATGGTAGAACCCACCCAAGTAAATATCGTTTAGGCAATAGAGTATTCTTCAAGTGTGGTGAAAAGGGTCACTTCATGAGAGAGTGCCCTAAGAATAAGCAATGTGGTGAAAGTCTGGGCAATAAAATTTAATCTCTATGAGTTGCTCCACCAGTCACAATTGCACCTACAGAATCCACTTCTTGTACTGGCGTAGGGGCAAACAGTTTCTACGCAACAATAGGCTCCTAGAGCAAGAGAACTTGTTTTATGTCTCATGGGTATGATAAAAATATTTAGTTTTGATGCTTATGCTTTGCTAGACCCAGGAGTAATTTTATGTTTTGTAAATACTTATGTTCCAAATCAATTTGAGATTCTTACTACGAAACTTTGTGAACCTTTTTTTTTCTGGTTGAGAGTCTATTCTAGAGAAAAGAGTCTATCGTGATTTTCCTATTTATATCAATTACAAGAACACCATGGATGATCTAGCAGAGTTAGACATGGTAGATTTTGATGTCATTCTAGATATGGACCGACTTAATGCCTTTTATGGATTAATGCACTATAGAACTCGAGTTGTCAAATTTTAAATTCCTAATGAGTCAATCTTAGAGTGGAGTAATAGTTCAACAGTGTACAAGGGTCATTTTATTTTGTACCTTAACGCAAGGAAGTTCATTTCAAAGTGGTGTAGATATCACTTACTCTGAGTTAATAACTTAAGTGTTAAGGTAACTTACCTTAACTAAGTTACTATAGTAAAAGAGTTTCCATAAGTTTTTCCTGATTATCTACCCGTAGTCCCTCCACAGAGAGAACTAGACTTTGTGATAGCTATATAAATATCATCCTAGATACTCGTCCTATCACTATTTCACCGTATAGAATGACACCAACAGAGATAAAAGAGTTGAAAGAGTAGTTGTAAGACTTGTTAGAAAAATATTTTATTCTACCAAGTGTCTCACGTTTGGGCGCTCCGGTCTTATTTATGAGAAATAATGATGGTTCCCTCAGGATGTGTATAGAGTTTTGCCAATAAAATGAGGCTACAATCAAGAATAAGTATCCTATTCCAAGGATATATAATTTTTTCGTGCAACTTTAGGGTGCCACCTTCTTCGCGAAAATTTATCTTAGATCTGTCAACGAGCAGTTAAGAATTATAGAATATAACATTCCAAAGACAACCTTTAGAACTAGTTATGGGCATTATGATTTTTTTGTTATGTCTTTTAGGTTGCCCAATGCACTAGCAGTGTTCATGGATCTTATGAACAATCTTCAAGCCTTACATAGATATGTTTGTTATAATCTTCATTGATGACGTACTAATCTATTGAAAGAATGAAAAATATCATGCTAGTAACCTCATAATAGTACTTCAGACGTTTAAAGAAAAGGACCTTAATGCCATATTTTCTAAGTGTCAGTTTTAGATTAAGTATGTTATTCTTGGGCCACATACTTTCCGGTGATGGAAATTGAGTTGATACCCAAAACATAAAAGCAGTTCAGAGTTTGCCTAGACCCATCTCTCCAACCGATATTAAGAGTTTTTTGGGTTTAACATTCTACTATAGAATGTTTTTTAGGGTTTTTTTTATCTATTCGTCTCCCTTGATCAAGTTAACGTAGAAGAAATTAAAATTTCAATTGTCTGGAGCTTGCGAGAATAGCTTTTAGGAATTGACAAAATGGTTGACTATAGCTTTGATTTTGACTTTACCGGAGGGTACTCATGATTTTGTGATGTACTTTGATGTATCAAGAGTTGGTTTTGGTTGTGTGTTAATGCAAAAAGGCAAGGTATAGTTGAAGGTACATTAGAAGAAATACCCAACCCATGACAAGGAGAGTGTACCATCCACACTTTAGAAGACATGTTGAAAGCTTATGTGATTAATTTCAAAGGGGAATTATGATAATCACCTACTTCTTATTGAATTCTCTTAGATAGACTGTTACCATTGGAAAGTCCATATGACTCCATATGAAGCTCTTTATGGTAGAACATGCACATTTCCTATTGGGGTGGTTTGAAGTTGGAGAAAAGGATTGATAGGACCAGATCTAGTTCACCAAGACATGGAGAAGGTGAAAGTGATTCAAGAGAAATTGAAAATGGTATAGATGTGTCAAAAGCCCTATGCAGATGTTAGGAGGACGACGATGGGGTTTGAGGTGAATGATGTGGAATATCTAAAAGTTTCATCTATGAAGGGCATAATGAGGTTTGGTAGAAGGGAAAACTTAGACCCCGATATGCTGGACCTTATAGAATATCCAAGAGAATTGGCAATGTATCTTATGAGTAGAGGTACCAAATGTTTTAACATCGTTTCATCCAAGATTTTAAATTTCTATATTGAAAAAGTGCATGTGTGATCTTTTATTTATAATACTAACTGAAATGTTGGAGTTCAGGTTATCTTATCAGATGACGAGATTCGCCAAAAATAAATTGGAGGCCTAAAGTTTAATTAATTTTATTTAAATGTAAGATCGAAGTTATTTTTTTCTTTTAGATAAAATAGTTTTATTTTTTATGATCTAAAACTATATATATATATATATATATATATATATATATATATATATATATACAAAAATATTTCTTTAATCTTGTGGTCTTAAACATACCATGAGGAAGTTAAATTTAAAATTGTTCCATGAAAAAAAGTTCAAAAACTAATCAAAACAATCTTTGTTTTGCTACTAAAAGCTTAAGATAATTTTATTTTTACTAAAAACTATTAGGTCTTTCGGTTTTGAAGGACTAAGGCATATGTCTCATCTTTAAATGCATTGAGCCACCATGAAGAAACCCTAATTAAAACTACAATAACAACACTAATATTTTTTCAAAAAGAACTATAGTATACTTTGATGATGGGTGTATCTAAATTCATTGTGTAATGGTAGCAACAAAATTAAGTTATTTGAAACTTGTTTCCTCTTAAGATTGTAGTTTTTCAAATAATACACAATTAAGAAAAAATATAGGTTTTCAAATAATTACACTATTTAGAAAAAGTAAAATATTTTGAAATTCTAGTTATGCTATCTTGAGAAAAAATAGATTAAATGCATATGGACTTATGGCGTAGTCTTGAATAATGAATATCACCTTGTTCAATAATATACAATTTTTTTTTTAATTTATAGGAATCTGATTTCTCATTGAAGTCTTAATAGTTTTAGGTTTAATTATGGGGTTGGAAATGAATATTTAAATTAACAAAATAATATTATTTCACATGATTTTGGTGTTCTTATTAATAACATGTACATAATTAAAATTTTGATGGTGTATTTTTTATTCTCATTCACCAAAAAATATTTTTTTAATTAATTTTTATTTTATTTTATACCACTAGACAGTGTCTAGCAGCATTTTATAATTGATATAATTAAAAGAAAACCTCAATAGAGATAAGTACAAGCAAGGGGGCTAAACCTTACCTTACCAATTCTAATGAGGTACAATACCTCTACTAATTAACTCGATGAAGAAATAAGAGCTAGAGAGAACTAAGTATTCTATCATCATCACAATGTTTATAATACACTCTATGATGATATTAAGAATGAGGATGATTAAGTAGTACGAAAGTAGAAAAGCCATGATAAGATTTGAGTAATTAAACTCAAACTTCATTTTAAAAAAGTGTTAAACCAAAAAAGATAGATTGCCTTCTAAACAAACCTGAAATGTTTTACTCTTGTCTTCCTCTTCAAATTTGTAATTTTTTTTTTTGATAGTTCATCAAATCTTCTTATATTTATTGGATCTCGTTAAAGTTGTTGGCACTGGCATGTGATTTTGCTTTGCCAGTCACATCGGTAGGTGTCATGGAACAAACTCCTCATTCATCCTACCATCCCAACTATTTTTTCTTCCATGTTTCTTTTTGTTGTTGCGTTGATGCCTAGGAGAAATATTTGCATCCGTAGCTGCATTTACAAAACAATAATTCAACATATCCTCTTCTTCACTTTCCTCAAAGGTGTCCTCATCTTGTAGTTTTTTGTTTGTGTTATAGGCGTAAGAGTATTCCACTTTTTAACATTAGAGCTCATCAACGCATCAAGAAACTCCTTGTCACCAACTGAAACTTCTTGAACATTAGTACCTGTTAAAACAAATTGTCGCCCTATATGTAATGAGGATGAACCACTGGTAATACCACCACCCTTATGCACAAAAATTGGTACTTCAAGGCTCAATTTTCTATGACATGTGACATGGTCATCCGCTTCTTCCATCCGGTTGGTCCATCGACACTCACTTGTAATAACTTTTTGCCCACTAAAAGTGATCAAATTATTTGTCGAAGTAACTTGAGAGATTAAAACAATCGGTAAAGTACGAGAGTTAACCATATTCAACTTAGGAGCAAGATGAGGCTTAATTTGAGAGTCTCCTGGAGAACCAATTTGAGCTCCAACATGAACTGTTACCATCGCTTTATTAACTATATTAGACTGTCCAAGTTCTTTTATTTGTACCACAAAAGTAAGAGTTGTATTAATGGCTACATCTTCAATAAATTGCTTTCCAGAATCGACTTGAGACGGCAACAACAAAAGCCTTTGAATTAGTTGTCTTTTCTTGAAGTCCAATCTTATCATTGGTTGTATCTGCAGGTTCACTCCCTACCCCCCCGCGACCCCTGTATCTGCATTAGAACCAACTTGATCTTCACATATAAATACACATATATAAGATTCTTTATATTCTTGGCCCTTATGTAGTTTTCGTAGCATCTGCCAAACTTTTTCCAAAGATGTTTAACAACTAAAACTCTGGTCAAGGGACAAAAACGAACAGTTGGTTCCCCGTATATTAATTAAAATAGGTTTCAATTTTGTTGTGGTAAGTGTTGTAGGATTATAGTTTATAGGAGATGCATAGTTATTGTTAAGTTCAACTCTCCCACAGGGGGAGAGACAGCGGCAGCCATGTGAGTCTTTGAAGTTGCCATTCACAAAAATATTGAAATTAAGTGTGTAGTTCACTAAATTAATTTTTTCAGCATCTTGTAGCACAAATGTTTGTGGTTATATATCCCATAAAAGGTAAATTGTAATACTAGTATTAGTTGTACCAGAGTTAAATTTTTAGTCAATTATTCTACGAAAAATTAATACAAATATTATTTTTATATATACTACCAAATGAATACTTTTGTGTTGAAGAAAGTGTCAAGTTTTATCTGTTATTTTATAATGTTATGACAAATATATGTCATTCATATAATATTTTGATGTAAACACTCAACACTATAATTTTTTATTTCAATAAGTAAAACATCACTAATTTAAACTTCTAAATTCTCTTAAAATTCTATGAAAAAATATTACTGATGTATTTGATTTAACCTAAACCAGACAATTTTATATCAAGAGTTGAAAATTAAAGAAATCAAAGCATAAGCCATCTACAAATTATGCACCTTCTCTTTTATTGTTAGAGTTGTGACAAGTTAGTTGAATAAGGGGAAAAACATTTGTTTTTTGTTCGTGTAGCGCATACCCTGACCTTACCAACGATATTCCTGTTTATTTTCTACATATTATCGTGCCTCCAGATGGACAAAGACTACATTTACCTTCTCCTGATCAACTAAGCAACCTTGCCATTCATTTAATCATTGACATTTGAAATAGGTTGTCTTTTCAGGATGTGGTAAGAACTAGTTCACTTTCTATGGATCTGAAAAATATTTGTCGTAGAACTCCTAAGGGTAAATTTGATTAAACGGTCTGGGAAACACCAGAGTACTTGCCATCCCCTATCACTCCATTTATTCACATTCTCGATTGTTTCTTCAGATTTTATATTTGAACAATATTAAAAGTTACCCTTGACATTTCATGTCAAAAAGTATGTCTTTATGTTGATTGTTTAATACATTTGCTCGACACAAATTTCATTCAAACATTTCATCCTTAAACATCCATTTACTTATCAACCATACAAGATCCCTTACTTCTTTTTTTATTGTTCAGCATTGAGGCATTTGTATCTCATGGGATGTGAATACATCTCCCACGCTTCTTTCAGGGAATTAATAAGTTGATTATTCTAAAATTAAAATTTGTAACATAATCTTCTGATATGTTTGAATGTTTGATCTCTAATTGCCCGTTGCTTGAGATTTGATGCTAAAAGACATTGACAATCCGTACCTCATGAGTATTAATGCTTCTTATCTAAGGTCATTTCTCTTTCGTGGCGATATATAGTTGATATAAATAGAAAATGTTCCTTTACATTGCAATGTTCTGTATGATCCTAAAGAATTAGTTCTAGAGGAAAAATATAATTTTGACAATACTTTTTCGTCTATTATTGCTCTCTAGTATTTAGCTGAGATAATTATTAGGTAATGTTGTTTCATTGTACTTGTATTTCCATACATGTACATTTCTTTTTGACATCCTGATTTTTGTTATTTTATTCATAGGTCGATATATGATCAACTAAATTTATACAGACAAGGCTTCCATTAGTTCTTAACAATTTCAAACGCCTATTCATATGTTTTATTACTCTTGGAGAGTTTTTTGAGATTTCGTTTGCTCTTTGCATGCAATGGTGCTCTCCAAATTTGGAAGAAATTGACTTTCAGGTTGTCATTAATTTTTATTTCTCTCTATATTTTCCATATTTTTATATTCGTATGTTATGAATTTGATTGTTTTTTTCTTGATTTTTCTTACAGGTGTATCGTTAATAGTGGAGATTATTTCGAACCTGTGCCCCAAGAGGTTGTTGATGAGATTCCTGCAAGCTTCTAGGACATCACTTGAGGATAGTTAAGTTTTATGATGAACTATAAGAAGAGGGTGAAATGCAGCTTACCAAGGTTATATTGGCAAAGTCTCCAGCACTTGTAAAAATTGAAATCAAGCCTAGTCAAATGGAATATAAAAAATCTCCCAAAGTACTCGCGGAGATAACAAATTTTCAACGGGAATCATCTAAAGCAGAAGTTGTGTATCTTGTTGATATGTATCGTTATCACAATCCTTCTTATTCTTTGGCTAAACTGTTTTGGAAGTGCAAACAGAAACAAGACGTTTTGTTGATGGAGTAGTAAAGTTGTATTTTCCCTTTCCTTTAAGGTACTATAAAGATTTTATCTACTTGGAAACATAGAATTGTTAACCTGGATGAATGTTTTGAATACTCTGTTTGCGAACAAAGATGGTTTTTACATTTCATGCTTGTTCTTAAATGATGTGTGATTTGAGACTTTGATAGTTTATTTCAAAATTATGATGTGTGTTGAATTCTCTTAGGGAGCTTAAAACATTCGGTGGGAACTTACTTTTTAAGTAGCTGGAATTTCTTTCATGTTAAAAAATTAGTCCAAGTTAGATCGAAAACTATTTATGTCAAGCATGATCCTTCCTCATCTGTGAATAAGAAACTCGAAGAAGCATCATTCAATTTGGGGTTCTTGAGTTAATTTTTATTTTGAAGTGATATTGTGTGTTAAATTCTCTTAGGCGAGCTTGAAGTATTTAATGTGAACTTACTTTTTGTATGGTTAGTAGAAATTTCTTGTTTCCTAAGAGATATGTTGGAAATGATTCTTCCTCATCTGTGAAGAAAAAACTCAAAGAAGAATCACCGGTTTGTGTCAAGCAAATATATCAAACAATCAAAATTAGGACATACCTTTATACTAGTGTTGTCGATGGCAACTTTCAATGTTATTCTTATATTAAACCTGAGGAAACAACGATAATGGGAATTAATCCAATGGTAGGGGATGTCAATTCCTCTACTGTTTCCTTGACTGTTTAATAGAATTCCTCATGTTGAATTCAATGACAAGTGTATAACCAATTCTTAGAAAGTGTACAAGTTCTTACAACATTTTAAAAAGACGGCCTATTTAACATGTCATCAATCAAAAGAATGTCAAGGTTTCTAAGTTAATAAGGAGAAGGTAAAATTAGTCTCTGTTCATCTGTAGGTTGATAATCTGTAGATATTAAATAAGAATAGAATTAGCACGATCAAAGTTTACGGTACACGAACAACCAACAAACATGTCACAACTCTAACAATAAAGAAAAGGTGAATACTTTGTAGATGACATTTGAATTGATATCTTTAATTTGCAACTCTTAATATAAAATTGTCTGGCTAAGTTTGAATCAAACACATATAAATTAATTTTTGTATAATATTTGAAGAGAACTTAGGAGTTTAAATTATTAATATTATACTTATTGTACAAGAAATTTATACTATTGAGTTCTTTCATCAAAATATTATATGGATGACATGTATTTATTGTAACATTATGAATCAATAGATAACACTTGAAACTTCCTTCAATACTAAAGGAGTCATTTGGTAGTATATATAAAAATAGTATTTGAATTAAATTTTAGTACAAATGTTTTGCTGTAAATTTAACTCTTGTAGAACTAATACTACTATTTCAATAAATATTTTTTTGTATATATGACCCCAACCATTTGTGCTACAAGAAGAATGATTATGTATCCTTAATGATGGGGATTATTTCGAAAACGTGCCCCATGAGGTTGTTGATGAGATTGCTGCAACGTTCTCGTATAACACATTTAATCACCTGAGGATAGTTATGTTTTATGATGTACTATCAGAAGAGGGTGAAATGCAGCTTACTTAGAGGAATTTCATTCTTATAAAGGAAATACTCCAAGTTAGACCAAGAAGTATGATGGATGTGCTCCTTCCCTATATGTGAAGACACAACTCGAAGAAGCATCAACCAATTTGGGATTCTTGAGTTGATGTTTATTCCAAAGTTAAGTTGTGTGTTAAATTTCCTTAACTTGACGCATGAAGTGAAAACATACTTTCTGTTTGGCTAGTAGAAATTTGTTACCTATTAAGGAATTAGTCCTGGTTAGGCGAGAAGTATAAATGTTGGACATGATTCTTCCTTATATTAGTCAACTATGTAAGTTTCTAATGAATAGGAAACCAAACACATCACATTTGTAAGAAGGACATGTCTAACCCAAGACAACTTATGCAAAAAACTCACACTGGTGCTATGAAGCTTGGAACTTCTTCCGTACAACTTTTGGATTGAAACGGGTCATGCCTCAGACAGTGAAGCAAGCCTATGAAAGTTTATATATTTGGAGAGTTGATAAAATCATCAGAAAGGTATGGTAAACGGTCCCAACAATCAGCTTTTAATATTTATGGACAGAAGCAACACCAGATGCTTTGCTAGCACAAAAACTCAAACCTCTTACATGAAAGTTTAACTATTTAGCTAAGTTGTGTAGCTCAAATGCTTTATTCCCATAAATAATGCACATACTTTTCTGCATTTTATATGCTCCTTATCATTACTGGAATAAATAAAGCAAAGGTCCATGTCCTCTAGGCTTACAATCTAAAAAGTTTTACTTTACCATCTATAAAATTTTTTAGCAAATAAACAAGGAAAACCATTTCTTGGACATGTAGAAAATACATAACCTTTCAAGTTGATTGCAGTACATTTAACTTGAAGATACTTACAACTTACAACCAATAAGTTTATTACTAATGTATTTTCCAATCAAGTGAAAATGTGCTAAAATATTTTTAAATGCCTCAAAAAAGCTATCATATTATCTGGAATAACTTATGCCTGCAAATATAGGAGTGAAACAGTTGCCATTACGTTTAACCATATAGTAAAGAGATTATATAAAAAAAGAAACAAATTAGTAAAGGGGATTAGCCTTTTAAGAGACTAAAATATTGAATATCATCAGATCATTTGAAGGTATGGGATATCATATTCTAATTCAGGCTGACTATCATGTAAATACTGACACGAAGAAATATCATTGATCAATTCTTTTCCCCCTTGATGCTTTTAGACTAAATAGTCATCAGCAAATCCATACTTATAAAGATGATGTTTAACAATTTAAACTTTCAAGTATCTAATGTTGTGGCACTTTTTACATGGACATCTAACTTTATTACCACTCATGTGATTCATTTGAGAACATTCATATTGGATAAATTTATCAATGCCATCTATCAAACTTGAATTTATAGGCCCTCAACCATCCAACCTCTCAAACATATAACTAGGCTCTAGATTATTCATGTACCTATTCATGTTTAAATAAATGAATTATTTAGTTACAAACACAAGTTGATCGAGGACTACTTCCAATAACAAGAACATTTTTAAGAACATGCATACTAGAAAGTCACCGATTCTCATTTATATTCAAAATTTGGCTAAAATATACAGACTGACATGACAAAATAAGTTGTTGAAATTACCTATAGGTATAGATGGAAAAAAGAAGCTTAATAGCTTTTCAAAACTAACTTAGCTAGAAAAAAGTTTTCATTATTAAAGAATTCTAATTTCAGTCAACTTACAAAATAATGAAGCATTCTAATACAAATCAAGATACTAAAACATTCTAATTTGAGTCCACTTACTGGTACTACCTAGTTAAAATATGAAGGGAAAAGGGTCTGATATATCCCCTCAACTTTGTCATTTAGAGTTGATATACCCCTCGTTATGAAAGTGACTCATATATACCCCTACTTGTAAACAAATGACTCACATATACCCTTTTCCTCTAAGTGAAATGAAAAAAATAATAATTTTCAATCTAAATTTTTATTATTTTTTCCTAAAAAATATAATCCCATATGAGTAAATTTAATCCTCGTCAAAAATATTTTTTTGACTTTTTTTTGTTTCAATGACTAATTTATAATTATTATTTTGATAATTAAATTTATTTATGTTTCACTAATATTCTTGTAAAACTTATTGTAGATGACCAAAATTTTTTTGAATACGAAATTAAATTACAATACACACAAAAAAATATTTAATTTTTTTCTTTAAACTAAGAAATGAAATAAAAAAAAATAAGAATAAGAAACTCAAATAATTTTAACAAAAGAAGTCAAAAAATAATTTATGTATGAAAAATTAAAATATACCTTGAACTTTTATAGAACAATCATATATACCACTAAATAATTTTTTTTTTAAAAAATTATAAGTAATAAATATAAATTTAAAACTAATTATTTAAAATTCCGTTAAATGAAGGGTATATGTGAGACATTTTGTAACGGCAGGGGTATATGTGAGCCGTTTGTATAACGGTAAGGGTATATATGAGCCACTTTTATAACGAGGGGTGTATCAGCTCCAAGTCCTTCAATTAGAGGAAACAATTAGTCTTGGCAACAGTACTTCAAAGAACAAGGTGCAACAAGTAATACAACAAATTGGCTTACACTTTTAGCTTAAGGTAGAGGATAATCAAATCTTATAAATTAAAATTTCTAATTGCAGTGGCAGATTAGTCTCTCTAGCAAAAAATATTAGCAAAATAAGGAATATTTGTTTCAAAAAGACAGCTTGTAAGACAATCACATGAGTTTCCTCTATAAGTACAACAATTCGTCCAACAAATAAACCCACTAAAGAAGTTAAAGTCCAGATTATATTTCTCTAGCAATTAAGACAAAAGAAGAAGTTAAAGTTTAGAATATCAATCATTGGCGATTACTACTCTTCCTCCTGATGATGATTATTATTAAGATCAATAAAGTATATATCTTTAGAAAAATCGGGGGGGGGGGGGGGGGGGGAAAAAAGATCAAGGCTTACTTCAAGTGAATGAAAATCAAATACTATCTTATGGGGTGCAGCGCGTGTTGACTTCTTTCAACATAGTGCCACGTAGGTCGAAAAGGGATAGAATTTTTTTTTATAGAATATGTTCAGGGAGTAATAGGGACTTAGTATAGTATAAGTGTGTCTTTGAGATTTCAGGCAGAGGTTGAGGGGGTACTGATGATCAATCTCGTTTTTGCTCAATGGATATTGATCAAATCAAATTCAGTTCGAATTTGATCTTGACCTGTTTATTGTCTTGACCCATTATGATTGACCTAAAATTAATCCAATTCACTCAATTACCGTTCCTAATAATGCCTAAGAATAAAAGAGAAGAAGAATCAGCAAAACAGATGCAGTTATACAATAAAAACTAATTAAAAACTACCAAATAGTTATCCTCTAGTGGTTGTGTCGCGATTTAACATAGCAAATGAAGATTAGCCTAGAAGTGCCTAATATTACAACCACATTTTAGATAGCCATGTGTATTTATCATTTTTCTATAAAATAAAAAGATTAGCTATAAACAATAATTATTTTTAGCATTCACGACTAATATTACTAATATGATAATTACATATCATAAAAAAGATTTACCATATAAGTTTTATTTTATTTTAATAATTAAATAGATTTCACCATTTTATTAGATTACATGTTTCATAACAAAAACAATAACATTTTCCGTGAATTTCTATAAATTGTTCCTTTAATGTTAATTAGGGTTACTATCGCCACTCGATTCAATCACGAAAGTTATTGTAGCATAAGATAGGGCAAATGGAGATTGATTTAGTTTTTTGCCTCAAATACACTCGTTCAAAATCATGGTATATATATATATATATATATATTAATTTATTGAATAGCATAAATTTTTATGCTTTTACATGCCATATAAGAGCCTGGAACTTGAATTAAGGATTTTCACTCATGAAGTAACTTTATCTTGTTAGTAGAGGCTGACAGTATAAAAAAATAGTGTTTAGTGACGGACATAATCCGTCAATAGATGATGAAAATCTTAATTACTCACGATTAGCAATGGATTAGCAACGGAGTGTTGACTGTTGCTATTATGCTTGTTGGTAAGCTCTTAGTGACGAAAACTGAGTTCCGTCACAAGCTTAACGACGTCCTTATGACAAATCATTTTTGTTGCAATATATTAGCGATGGACTTAGTCATCATTATATTTACATAATTTTATTTCTAATTTCATAAATCTATGATGAAAAATTGTGTTTCGTCACAAGTTTAGCGATGTCATATTGAAAAAACGTCGCCACATGTTTGCAGTGGAATGACTCGTCATTATATTTATATAGTTTTTTTGCTAAATTTGTTGCTAAAAATTGTTCTACTTGTTTGATTTGATTATTTAAATATGCACTGCTGAAATTAATTAAATTAATTACGAAATACTCCAAAATTTACAAACATTCATATATTATAATACTCATAGACAATTCATAATATATAAATAGAAAGTCAAAAACCATATATTTCTAGTTAAAAATACCCAAATAAAACCATCAAGTACTCTTAAAGAATCTATGTTCATCAAAATGTTACTACGCGCAATTTGTAATTTCCAAAAAGTATGACATTATTAGAAACTAAAGTTTTGGAGGTATCAACTTAAATTTGACTTATCAACCTCTTCCTCATTACTAGTTGGAGGCATGGGTGGCGCAGTCGATGGATTGCCGAATGGAGTAATTCATGCTTGCACCTACTCAACAATAATAGGAAAAAGATGACTAGTTAGTGCATGCGTCATTTTCTTTACAAACTCGTCCATATTTGTTATTGTGGTTGATTGAGAAATGGAGATTGTAATGATGATGAGCCACAAAAATTCTGCCCATAATAATATTTTGTTTCAAATCCAAGACACTTTATTCTTCTTTTCTTTTATCCCCCGCAGCTTGTATTATGCATCATATTTATCAATATAAGTTTCTGAAAATGTTTTTTCCTTTAATATTTCTTAATATTTTTCCTATAATAAGTAGATAAAATTAGAAAGTATTAAAGATATGGAACAAACCAATTTTTGAAGGAAAATGCAGAAAATACACAAGCTTTTAAGCATGAAAGAACTATGTCATTACAAAAATATGGACTATCTACTGCACCCACGTGGTCAATAATACTCACTGAGTATTGGCAACACATAGTTATACTCACACCAGCAAAATTAGTATCCCAGAGTATTATCATTATGAAAGACGAGGGTTGGACTCTTTGTTGCACGTATATGGTCAATAATTCTATGCTAATTTGGAAGTCTACCACAAAGACAATGACAGCTAACTATTCACGGAAATCCCCCTCCCCAACACCCTACCCCAACACTTGCTAAGTTCATCAGTGATCGACCTATACAGATTTTTATCATACTCTATGTGGGGATAAATCCATAGCCGTGAGTACCTTAAATAGATGCTGAGGATTGACTTTTGGAAGCTAGCTCGAGTCGGGTACCCTCAATATTCTACATCAAACTTTTATGATGTATCAAACTGGAGTGTACTTCATCGAGGTTACATTACACTAAACAACAACAATAAATTCTCATTAAAATCGGACTATACTTTCACCAAAAATAACTACACTACAGTCACAGTAAAAAACACTAAAATTATACAAAAACAATACTAAAATTCCACTAGAAAAGCCTAAGAACAACAATTGAGTTACACCAAAACAATACCAGTAGTTTCTCTCTAAACCAACACTAGAATAGCAGCAAAAGAACATCTAAATTATATCAAAAAATTTAAAAGTTTAAAATGGGACAAAATTGCACCAACAGATACAACAACAACAACAAGATGATAATTCCTTATGTTTTACTATTGAGGAAACTAACAATTTTTATGAATATTAGACTTCCAAGATTTCGGGGTTTGTGGAATAGTCATACGAAGAATAGATAACCTCTAATTCATGATCTTTTTTCCCTCCAGGTGCACATTATTATCACATCTATTCTTTTCTTTTTTAGTTACTAAGCTCACATTTTTGAGCTTTTCTAGATAGTGGGCGTGGTAATTGTACTGATAATAGACCGCCTTTTCCTAATTTCATGTAAAATGGTTGGTTGTTTTTCTTAATGTTTGTTTGTACATTCATTGTTTTTCCCTAGGTTTATTATGGTGATGTTCTTCTTCAATTTCTAGCTCTGGTTTTCCACTATAAAATGTGATTTAGTTGGTCGTAGCATTCAGGTATGGTTTTGAAGATGGACTGACAGGTGACGCAAATGATGGGTCCCAAGAAGGGGAAAAACTCCTTAAGATTCTTATGCCCAAGGGTCTATTTATTTCAATTGTAAGGAAAACTCTTTTAAGCAACGATGTTTGGAAAAGTGGAGGTTGCACCACCGGAAGATTTTAATAACTTTATTCAATGAAGGACCTTCAATTCTGGGGAAAATATCCCAGTATGATTACATACATATTAAGGAGAGACTGAGAAAAGTAATCAATTGACATGAACACAGTGCCTTGAAACCAAAAGTTTCTAGTAAAATGATTGTATCAGAATTAATGGAAGAACTAGAAGCACAAGGTCTAGCAACAGATGGAACAAGAAATTTTCTCTACCAACGAGTGCATAAAGCAAGGAGAATAAATTGCTCAATAGGCAGGCCACTTTGGGTTCCTCAAGTTGAGTAGGAAGAAGAGGTAAATATTATTCAAGTGTATTAACTGTAACTGGTGTTCATGAGATATTATGCAAATCCACGTATTCTTCAAAAGCTATATTGTTTTATTTTTTCAGGTTGATGAAGAGCATGATGAGTTGATCTTACGTATAAAGTTGCATGAAGGAAATAATAGAATTCTGGAAATGCCACTTTCGTGGGGAATGATTAAGTGAAAATTATGCCTAGCAGTCGGAACTAATAGACCTAGAACCTACTGATGTTGTAGATGATAATGATATTGTCGATGATATCGCCAAACTGGCTGAAGATGATGGACAGAAGATGATGAGGTACAAGATGAGGATGAAGGAGTGGAGCAAAATGATAAGTTAAAATAACGGATTATCTCTTAAACCCAACAACCTAACACATAACACATATTCAAAAAAATGAAGGAAAAAGAAGTTGTGTAAGAAAATAGCAAAAGTTCGATGTTGCGAAAAGCAATGTAAAACCAAATAAGTATCATATTTGTAAGGAAGTACTTACTATACTCTTTATTTGAATATTATTAAGTGTTATTAGAAAAACTTAAGGCTTTTTAACTAGTGTTTTTTTGAAAAAAGGGTAGCAACTAAAAGGGCAAGTCAGAACAGAACATACAATAATTAAATACAAGAATCTCATTCTGTGTACATCATTATCTTAACATCACGTATCCAAAAAAGTGTCCACAATACTAATGGACTTCCTTGATAACCCCATCTTGTTCCCCGAGTTATTTTTCCCCAAATAGAAGTCAACATCCTTCTCTTCACCACACTAGAAGCTCACCGAACATATGAAAAAAGAGAAATTACCAAAAGCACAAGCACACCTATTACCTAAAGATGAAGGAGACAAGATAAATTTCACCTTTCACATGAGATAGGAGCAATTGAATAGAGAAGGAGAAGGGAGAAATCGAAAGGAGAAGGGACAAGAGCAATACCTGATAGATGGGAGAATCTCTCTGCTGCTGCTCTTGCTAGAAAACTTTATTTTTTAGGGATTTTAATCTCTCTTTTTTCTTTTTGTGTTTTCTATGGACTGAAGAGTGTGACATGGTAAATAAAGTAGCAACAACTTAGCGACAGATTATGAGATCCGTCGCTACAAACAAATATAATTATCTACATTAAATTGTAGAGACAAAAATTTCTGTCAGTACATAATTTAAAATCCATAAAAATATATTTAGAATTTGAGAAAAACTTTTTCGTCATTTATTTTGTCACAATATATTATTAAATTTGTAACACCTACTTTGTTGCAAAATTTGTATTGAAATTTAGGGATCCAAACTTTCCTGCTATTATTTAGTGACAAAAAGCATATTTTCTTCGCCAATCCGTTTCTATGTTATAACTCAAGAAATTGTTTGTAATTTTTGCAACAAAATGACTAATTCATTGCTAATCCGTTGTTATATAGCGAAAGAATTATTTTCGTCGCTAATATCCGTTGCTAAACACAAATTTTTTGTAGTGTTACCAACATTACATATGTGTGGGTGCATATACATGTATATCTATCTCTGAAAATAAAAAAGATATAATTAACAGCACACACTTAATTAGTGTAGAGCTATCATTGTGCTAGAGAAATCACTCACAAAACGAAAGCAAAATGTGTTAAGAATGGACTTTTGATAGAGTACAATAATATTTTTTTGATAGATTCAATGCATCGTGTTAGGAATCTAACTAAAAGAAAGAGAACGATTCTTATTTGGTCCTAGAGCCCACGAATTCCAAAAAAAAAGTTATGGAAAAAACAAAGTCAAGTTTTTACGTATTATTTTTTTAAAAAAAAAAGCATAAATACTCTTTTGATCTATGATCGAAATTTTAAGGACACACATTTTCTTTGAAAGCAAATGAAATGTAAAAAATATGAATAAAATAAAAATTAATAAATTTTCAACATATGTCCTTTTTATATTGAAAATTTTACCATTAGTTAGTACACAAAATTAATAAATAAACTCAGTGGCGGTTCAACTATTTAGTGGTCTAACTCAAAAAATAAGTTGGAGGCATAAATTTTTATTACTTTTTTGACGTGAGATTCAAGTCATTTCTTTCTTTTTGATAAAAATAGTTTATATTTTGTGATCTTAAGCATACCATGTGGAAGTTAAATTTCAAAATTGATCCATAAAAATGAGTTCGGAAACAAATTAAAAATTCTTTGTTTTTGCTACAAAAAGCTTAAGATAAATTTATTTTTACAAAAAAATTAGGCCTTTCGATTTTGGGGGCCTAAGGCATATTCACATGTTTAAAGGCATTAAGCCACCCTCTGAACAAACCCTAACTAAATCAACATTAATAACAATAATTTTTTTTCAAAAAATAACTATGGTATACTATGATTCATTGTGTAATTGAAGCAAGAAAATTAAGTTATCTAAAACATGTTTCCTCTTATGATTGTAGTTTTTAAATTATTACACTATAAAGAAAAGTGTAGTTTTTCTAATTATTACACTATTAGGAAATAATTATTCTAAATTGATAAAACATAGATTAAAGTCTTAAATAATGATTATCTGCTTGTTCAATTATCAACTTTTTTTTAAATTTATAGGAATCTGATTTCTCATTCACCTCTTGACGGTTTTAGGTTTAATTAAGTGTTTGGATATGAATCATTGCATTAACAAAATATTAATATTTCACATGATTTTGGAGTTCTTATTAATATCTTATGCATAAATTAAAATTTCATGATGTATTTTTTTTCTCTTTTAACAAAATATTGAAATTAGGTGCGTAATAAACTAAATTATTATTTTCAGTTTCTTGTAGAACAAATGTTAAGGTTCATATATTTAAAAAAAATGTTCATTGTATTAATAATATTAGTTGTACCAATGTTTAATCTACAATCAACCATTGTACTAAAATTTAATACAAATACTATTTTAATATATACTACCAAATGCCTCCTTTAGTGTTGAAGAAAGTTTCAAGTTTTATCGGTTGATTTATAATGCTACGATAAGCACATGTCATTCATATAGTGTTTTGATGTAAGAACTCAATACTATAATTTTCTAGTACAATAAGTATAACATCACTAATTTAAACTTGTAATTTCGCTTAAAATTATATACAAAAATGCTTTATATGTGTTTGATTTAACCTAAGCCAGAGCATTTTACATCAAGAGTTGCAAATTAAAGAAATCAAAGCAAATGACATCTACAAATTATGAGACTTCCTCTTATTATTATAGTTGTGACATGTTAATTGAATAAGGCGATGAACATTTGTTTGTTGTTCGTGTAGCGTATACGCGGACCTTGCCAATGGTATTCTTGTTTATTTCTATAGATTATCATGCCAGTAGATGAACAAAGACTACATTTACCTTCTCCTGATCAACTACAACCTTCCCATTCATTTGATCGATGACCATCTCAATAAGTTACCTTTTTGAGATGTTGTAAGAACTAGTATATTTTCTAAGGATTGGCGATATAGTTGCTGTAGAGTTCCAGGGGTGAAATTTGATCAAAAGGTCTAGGAAACACCAGAGGACTTGACATTCCCTACCATTGGATTTATTCCCATTCTCGATTGTTTCTTCAGGTTTCATATAGGAATAACATTGAAAGTACCCTTGACATTAGTAGTCTAAAAGTATGTTCTAATGTATATCGTTTGATACATTTGCTCCACAAACATTTCATTCAACATTTCGTCCTTAAACATCCATTTACTTATACACCATATAAGATCACTTATTTCTTTTTTATTTGTTTAACATTGAGGCATTTGTTTCTCATGAAATGTGAAATCCATCTTCCACGCTTCTTTCAGGTATTTAATTAGTTGATTAGCCTTAAATTAGAATTTGTAACATTATCTTCTGATACATTTGAAAGTTAGATCTCTAATTGCTTATTGATTGAGGATTTGGTTCTAAAAGACATAGACAATCGGTACCTCCTGAGTATTATTGCTCCTAAGCTAAGATCATTTGTCTTTCGTGGCGATATACAATTGATGTATCTATAAAATGTACCTCTTATTCCCAATATTCTTTATGAGCCTACATAATTAGTTCTAGAGGAAAAAGATGTTTTTACAATATTTTTTCGTTTATTCCTGCACTCGAGTATTTTAGCTGGAATCATTTTGAGGTAATATTTCTTCATTTCACTTGTATTTTCGTACGTCTACTTCTCTTTTTGGCATCTTGATCTTTATCATTTTATTCGTAAGTCGATATTTGATAAAAATGAATTTACACCAACAAAGCTTCCATCCGCTCTTAACTGTCTGAAACGTCTATTCATATCTTTAATTACTCTTGGAGAGCTGTTTTGAGATTTTGTTTACTCTTTGCATGATACGGAACCCTCCCAATTTGGAAGAAATTGAAATTGAGGTTGTCATAATATTTATTTTTCTCTCTATACTTTCCATACTTTTGTATTCGTATCTAATGAATTTGACATTTTTTTCTTGATTTTTCTTAGGGGGGGTATCCTTAATGATGGAAATTATTCGAACAATGTGCCTAGGAGGTTGTTGATGAGATTCCGGCAAGCGTCTCGGACATCATATTTAATAATTTGAGCACGCTTAAGTTTTATGATGTACTATTAGAAGAGGGTGAAATGAAGCTAATCAAGGTTTTATTGGCAAAGCCTCCGGCATTGGTTAAAATGGAAATGAAGCCTAGTCAAATAGAAAGTAACAAATCTTTGAAAGTTCTGGCGAAGATAACAAAGTTTCAATAAGCATCATCTAAAACAGAAGTTGTGTATCTTGTTGACTATTAACGTTATCAAAATTTTGCTTAATCTATGGCTAAAATGTTTTGTAAGTGCAAACAAAAAAGAAACATTTGGTTGATGGAGTAGTAAGGTTGCATTTCTCCTTTGCTTTAAGGTAATATAAAGATCTTATATGCTTGGGAACATAGGATTGTGAACCTGGATGAACATTTTGAATACTCTTTTTGGGAACAGAGACGGTTTTTATATTTCATGGTTGTTCTTAAATGATGTATAATTTGAGTCTGTGGTTGTTTATTTCGAAGTTATGGTGTGTGTTGAATTATCTTATGAGGCTTATTTTCTGGGTGGTAGGAACTTCTTCTGTGTTAAGGGACTACTCCAAGTTAGATTGAGAAATATATATGTTGTTCAAGATCCTTCCTTATCTGTGAAGAAGAAACTCGAAGAAGAATCACCTAATTTTGGATTATTAAATTGAATTTATTTCAAAGTTATTTTATGTGTTAAATTCGTTGGTAAACTTGAAGCGTAGAGCGGAAACTTACCTTTATCCATTAGTCCAAGTTAGAAGAGAAGTATTTATATTAGACATTATCCTTCCTTATCTGTGAAGAATAAACTCGAAGAAGAATCACTGACTTGTGTCGAGCAAATATCAAACGATAGGACATATTTTTGGACTAGTAATGTCGAGGGTACCTTTCAATGATATTCATATATGAAACCTGATGAAACAATCGAGAATGGGAATAAATCCAATGGTAGGAGATATCCAGTCCTCTACTATTTTCCAGACCGTCTTATCAAATTTCACCTGGGGAATTCTACGACAAGTATATTATCAATCCTTAGAAAGTTTACTAGTTCTTACAACATTTCGAAAACACAACCTATTTGGAATGTCGTCGATTAAATGAACGGTAAGGTTTCTAAGTCGATCAGGAGAAGGTTATAAAATTAGTCATTGTTTATATGAAGATGATTGGTAAGGTTAGAGTATACGCTACAAGAAAAAAAAACATGTCACAACTCTAAGAACAAAAGAAAAGGTTCATAATTTGTATATGACATTTACATTGATTTCTTTAATTTTCAACTCTTGATATAAAATTTACTGGATTAGGTTAAATCAAACACATATAAAGTATTTTTTGAATAGAATTTGAAGAGAACATAGAGCTTTAAATTAGTGATGTTATACTTATTGTACTAGAAGTTTATTGTAATGAGTGCTTACATCATAACACAATATGAATGGCGTGTGATTATCGCAACATTATAAATCAAGTGATAACACTTGACACTTTTTTCAACACTAAAGGAGTCATTTGGTAGTATATATAAAATTAGTATTTTTATTAAATTTAAATACAAATGTTCGGCTCTAAATTTAACTTTGCTACAACTAATACTCCTATTTCAATTATCCTTTTTTGCGATATATGACCCCAAAATTTGTGATACAAGAAGAATCCGTATGTAATCATAGTGTTGGGGATTATTTGGAATCGTACGACATGAGTTATTAATGAGATTTTTGCAAGCTTCATGAATATCTCATTTAATCACATGAGGACAATAAAGTTTTATGATGTACTATTAGAAGTGGGTGAAATGAAGGTTACTGTTAGGAATTTCTTTCTTATGAAGGAATTACTCCAAGTTAGACTGAGAATATGATGGACATGCTCCTTCCTTATTCGTGAAGACGAAACTCGAAAAAGCATCACCCAATTTGGTATTCTTAGGTTGATGTTTATTTCAAAGTTATTTTGTTTGTTGAATTTCCTTCGGTGAGCTAGACACATTAAGTGGAAACTTACTTTATGTCTAGCTAGTAGAAATTTCTTGTCATCTAAGGAATTATTCCATGTTAGACTGAGAAGTATATATGTTGGACATGATGCTTACTCATATGTGAAGAAGTAACTCGAGAAGCATCACCAAATTAGGGATTCATGAGTTGCTGTTTATTTTAAATTTATGTTGTGTGTTGAATTCTCTTGGGGGAGCTTAAAGTATTCAATGGAAACTTAATTTTTGTATGGTTTCATTTGCTAAGAGAATAGTCTAAGTTAGACTTACAATCTCTCATTATAAATTGGACTAATGCCTTACCGAGCCAGAAACCTCTACTAGCCAGACATAATGTAACCATCGACTTACTGTAGCCTTACCCACAGACCGTCCTACACAACCGTAGATGGGATCAGAAACTCCCTATCTCAGCCCAGAAACATTGGTTAAGTGTTTTTCGATGGATGGACCTACAGTCTTTAGTCCATGACCGTCGATCAAGACTCCGTTCACCCACTGTCTGACAAGAGCTACAGATGACCAGCACAGTCCGTAAGTTGGAAATTATCAGACAATTAAGGGAAATGCAGTTGGGTCCACTTGAAATATTTATAAGTCTTACCATAATACTAATTAGGACTCTCATTATCTATCCACAGATATAATTAAATTAACTTTCCATATCCACCGACCTTGCTAAAATCAGACTTCCGAGTAAAAAGTTATGCCTATTTTAGTAAAGGACTATCGAATAGGCCTAACCGATGGACCAACCGATAGGACGTCGGTCAATCGACGGACAGTAAGTCCTGGCCGTCGATTGGTTTGGTATCAACTTTCCCAGGGGTCTTTTGGACCTTTTCCACTTCATTTAAACCCTAAGTTACATTGTTTTGATCTTAAATCATCATATTTTATTCAGTTTAAGCCTAGATACATAATAAACACATTCAAATTATTAAATCAAAACTAGAAAATGCGAAGCATGAAAGGAGAAAAAAAGCTAATGAACCCTAGATTAAGAACGCCACAAGCTCCAGAAGTTCTAGCGCTGAAACATAAGTATTTTTCCGTGGATTTCATCACCAAGTATATGAGATTTCACTAGTGGATTCCTTACATCCAAAGGGTCCCTAGTTTTCAGTATGTTCTTGATTCTCTGTCATGATTAAACCTAGGGTTCCTAAAATTTCAGAAGAATTTCATGATTTAGTTAAAATATATCTTCCAAATTAGATTATAATGTTATTACTCAGATTAACGCTTGGATTTAAAAACACTTACTTTGTACTTCTTTAGTTTATGAATAACACATGCTAGGTCAGATATTTCAAACACCTCAAATATACATACCTCAGTTATAAATGCATGATTACAAGATTAAATTTTGCATTCTCAGTTTGCATGTTGAGTTTTGAGCTATCCAGTACTATAGAAACTCAGACATAATTAGTTAATTTACAGAATTCATTAGGAGTAGCATAATAACGAGTTGGACTAGGGTTTAGCATACCCAATAATCACAGAACTACTAGTAAAGTAGGTTGTAATGCTCCTCTGTGGGCAATCAGTTTAGTGATCATGCCACCATGACTTTATACCTTTGGAAGGGTATATTGGGTCCTCTAGATAGGGCATATACATCGGACTCCACATTTAGCTCATGTGGTTTTGATCTATTATTAGTAGCTCCCACAATTCATTCATATCTTTGCATTGACCATTTATATGTATATTCAGTATTCAGTTTCCGCATATTATAAATTCATCATTGCATTCTGTTAGCTCAGAAATCAGTATATCATGTTTAGATTATTATACTTGCTCTTGTTCTTGTTCATTTATGTTTTATTTCAGCTTTACTCTATCCTACATGCTAAGTTCGTTTCAAGTACAGATGCATATGTGCGCTACATATTCTCATGATGTAGGTTCTCAGAATCCAGATCATGGATAGATCGATTTTCCAATCTCCAAATTAGCAGATTCAGTAATGAGCCCTCATTCTCCGAGGACCGTAGTCATGAGTTTATTTCACTCTTCTGTTATTTAATTTCAGCTTTGATATATTTACCTGGGGATTGTACAAGTATTTCTAGTCCAGTTTAGAGGCTTATTTTAGACATAGTTAGTTTCAGCTTAGTATTGAGTTAATATTTCCTTTTTATTAAACTAATTATTTTCACATATCTCAGTTATAGAATATGGGAATTCCCCATCTTTTAAGATTTAATATTGATTTTTCTTCCACATCAGTTTATTATCTTTAGTTTGCTAATGATCATGCTAGCAGGGTTAGCTTGGGATCACTTGTGGTACTGAGTTCCATGTCCGCGTCTTGGGGATAGCTATGACAAACTTGATATCAGAGCACAGGATTAAGTGTCCTAGGATGTCTGAAAAGCCGCACTAAGTAGAGTCCTTTTCATGGGTGTGAAGTGCACCACATTTGATGAGAGGGAGAATACAAAGTGTTTTAGGAAAAACATTACTTTCTTGTTACTCTTATCGTGCGTAAGGTATGATCTTATTCCACTCTATCTTGACGTTCTACGTTTCAGATCATGCATCCTCTTAAAGCTTAGTTATGGACGTCTAATGAACGTAATGTTAATGCAGTTCATCTAGTACCAGATAAGGAATATCTAGTGTAGAGTTTCAGAATGCTAGTTCAGCTTTTGACAAAAAGTATGACAACTTGGAACAATTAGAAGGTTCGAGTTCTAACTAATAACAATGGTGGATCAGTGGCATCTATTATTAAACATTTGTTTAAAAAGATCCACCTAAGTTTCAGGGGCCAAAGTTGTGTGAGGACCCACAAAAGTTCATTGATGAGGTCATTAAAAGATTTGGAGTTATGCAAGTAACTAGTAGTAATAGGGTTAAATTGGCATCCTACCAGCTTAAGGATTTGACTCATATATAGTTCACTCAATGTAAAGACAACAGAGACTACTTTGTCTTTTGCAAATCAGTATAAGACTAAATTTTAGTATCAGACCTGAAACTCTCTAAAAACCAATCTCAGTCTCTACTCCAGTTGGTGACCCAGTTATAGCTAGACAGGTATACAAAAGTTGAGCTGTCATAGTCTCTCAAAAATTCACCTTAGAAGATCTGGTAGAGTTAAAAATTGTAGACTTCGATGTCATTCTTTGCATGGATTGGTTACACTCATGTTATTCTTCAATCGATTATAGAACTGAGATTGTTAATTTTCAGTTCCAGACGAACAAATCTTAGAATGGAAGGGTAGTAGTTTTGTGCCTAAGGGTCAATTTATTTCTTACCTTTAGGCAAAAAAGATGATTTTAAGGGTTATATATCTCATCTAGTTCGTATTAAGGATTCTATCCTTGAAAAACCAACTCTTGGGACAGTTCCAGTAGTATGTGAATTTCCAGAAAATCTTCTCATTGTCCCTCTTGAAAGGGAAATCAACTTTGGAATTGATCTCCTTCAAGATACCCAGCCTATTTCTATTCCTTCTTAAGGAATGGCTCCAGCACAACTTGAGGAATTGAAATAGCAGTTGAAAGAACTTTTAGATAAGGGCTTCATCAGATAATATTTCACTATAGGGTGCACCAGTGTTGTTGGTAAGGAAGAAAGAAGATTCTCTAAGAATGTATATTGACTGTAGATAGTTGAACGAGGTCATAATCAAGAATGAGTATCCTATCCCCAAGATTGATTACTTGTTTTATCAACTTCAGGGTGGTACTCATTTATGAAGGATAGACCTCAGATTGAGTTATGATCATCTCAGAGTCAGAGATAGTGACATTCTGCAAAATGCCTTAAGAACTCGGTATGGTCATTATGAATTTGTAGTTGTGTCGTTTGGACTAACCAATGCTGCTGCAGCTTTCATGGATTTGATAAACAGAGTGTTCAAACAATACTTAAATTTGTTTGTTATTATGTTCATTAATGATATCTTCATTTACTCTAGGAGTGAGGAAGAACATGTAAGTCATTTGAGAGTTATTTTTCTCAATCTCAAACATCGCCTGTTATTCGACAAGTTTAGCTAATGTGAGTTCTGGTTGCAATCCATTGATTTCCTCGGTCAAATTGTGTCTAGCAAATAGATTCGAGTGGATTTGTAGAAGATAAAAGAAGTGAAACAATGGCCCAGACCTACCTCTGCTACAGATATTAGAATTTTCTTAGGTATAGCGGGTTATTATTGAGGATTCGTGGAAGTATTTTCATCCATAGCCTCACTATTGTCTAGGTTGACTCATAACATGGTCAAGTTTCAATGGTCAGATCATTGTGAGAAAATCTTCATATAATTGAAAATTATATTGACTAGAACTCCTGTCTTGACTCTACTAGAGGGTTCAGATGGTTATCTGATCTATTACGATGCATCTAGAGTTTTCCTTGGTTGTGTTTTATGCAGTAAGATAAGGTTATAGATTATGCTTCTAGATAGCTATCTCAGATATAGGTCCTCAATTTACCTCCCATTTCTTGAAGTCATTTCAGAAGGGTCTTGGTACTCAAGTTAACCTTAGCACAACATTTAATCCGCAAACAGATTGACAACTAGAGCATACGATTCAGGCCCTAGAGGATATGTTGAGAGCATGTGTGATTGATTTCAAAGGTAGTTGGGATGACCACCTTCCTCTTATTGAGTTCACCTACAACAATAGCTGCCATTCAAGCATTCAGATGGCCTCTTATGAGGCTTTATTGGCCATAGATATAGATTTCCATATTATTGGGTTGAAATAGGTGAAACAACTTTAATAGGTCCAGATTCCGTCCTTTTTGCTATGGATAACGTGCAACTCATCAGAGATAGACTTAAGACAACCCAAAGTCATCAAAATTCTTATGCAGATGTAAGGAGAAGGGAACTATATTTCCAAGTTGATGATTGGGTTTTTCTTAAAGTCTCATCTATTAAAGGGGTTATGAGATTTGAAAAGAAAAGGAACCTCAATCGTAGATATGTAGGACCTTACAAGATCTAGAAAGTGGTTTGAAAGGTTGGATATGATTCAGAGTTGGCAGCAAAATTAGCAGCAGTGCCGCAGATTTTGCACATGTCACTCTTGAAGAAGTTTGTGGGTGACCCAGCCTCTTTAGTGCTGTAAGAGAGTGTGGCGGTCAATGATAGTCTTTCTTATGAGGACGTACCTGTGGAGATTCTTGATCATCAGGTTAGAAGGTGGAGGAACAAATAAATCACTTCAGTCAACGTTTTATGGAGGAGTCAGTCCGTAAAGGGAGCTACTTGGGAAGCAGAAGCAGCCATGAAAGCCAAGTGTCCTCACCTCTTTCTTTCCGATTCCACTTAAGGTTGAGGTAATACTTCCTCTTAAGTTTTCTAGTTATTCATGTGTGAATTTAGTCTTAGAATTATGTTCCCTAAGTTTTTACTTGCATTTTTAGCGTATTTGCATGTTCTCGGAATTCAATTCAATTAGAAACTCAGTTTTCAGTGTTTAGTAGTGGGGTTGCAGCTCTCTCCCTCTATTTCAGCTAGTTTAGTCTTCCTTCGAGGACAAATATTTCCCAGGGGGAGATAATGTAACACTTAGTAGACAAAACAGACCAAAAATCAATTTTGAAATTTTTTTGTAGGTGCAACTTATGTGACCATCTACGGATCGTTGCTTGAACCACGGTCCGTCCTACTCAATTATCAATGGGATCAGAAACTTCCAAATATCTCAGCCCTAGAAAATTGTGTATGCGTTGGTCGGGGGACGGACATACGATCTGTAGGTCAGACTACCGTCTGTAGTCCATGAACATCGATCAAGACTCCCTTCACCCATTCTCTGACAAGATTTACCGATGACCAGCTCGGTCCGTAGGTTTGACCGTAGGTGGGAAATTAGCAGACAGTTAAGGTTAAATGCAATTGGGTCAACTTCAATTGATTATAAGTCTTATCACAAAATAAATTTAGGTGTCCGATGACCTATTCACAGACATATAATTGAACTATCTTTGCATAGCCATCGACCTTGCTAAAATATGACCTACGAGTAAAAATTTATGCCCGTTTAGTTAAGGCCTAACGAAGAGGCCCAAAAGATGAGGCGCCAGTCAATCGACGGATCGTCAGTCCTCGCCGTCGATTGGTCAGACATCAACTTTCCCAAGGGTCTTTTGGACCTTTCCTACTTCATTTAAATCCTAAGTTACGTCGTTTTGACCATACTTCATCATATTTTAGTCAGCTTAAGCCTGGAAACATAGTTAAAACATATCTAAGTCAAATCATTAAATCAAAACATATAAAATTAGAAGCAAGAGAGGAGAAAAAAAGCTCAATAACCCTAGGTCAAGAAGGCTTAGCAGTTCCAGCTCTGAAACTTAAGTATTTTTCCATGAAATTTTTCACCATGAATGTGGGATTTCACTAGTGGGTTCCTTTGACCCATTGGGTCCCCAGTTTTCAATCAGTTCTTGATTCTCTTATCATGATTAAACATAGGGTTCCGAGAATTACTGCAAAACTTCATGATTTAGGTAAAATTTATGTTCCAAATATGATTATCATGTTATTAGAAACATTATCGCATGGATTTCAGAACTCTAGCTTTGTATTTATTTAGTTCTTGAAATACACTTGCCAGGTCAGATATTTCAGATACCTCAGATATTCATGCCTTAGTTATTAATGTATAATTACAAGATTAATTGTTGCATTCTTAGTTTGCATGTTCATTTTCGAGTTATGCATTATTTTACAGAAACTCAGACATTATAAGTTAATTTACAAAATTCATTGGGAGTTACGTAATACAAAGTTGTACTAGGGTGTAGCATACTGAATAGTTCAAGAACTACTACTCAAGTAGGTTGTAAGTCCCCTTTGTGGAAATCATTTTAGTGATCACGCCTTCATGCCTTTATACATTTTGCATGGTATATTGGTTCCTCTCCAAGAAACGTATACATCAGAATCCACATTTAGCTCATGTGGTTTTATGACAAGTTATTAGTAGCTCCCTAACTTAAGTCTGACTGTTTGGATTAACCATTTATCAGTATATTTAGTATTCAGTTTCTGCATATTATAAATTGGTCATTGCAACCAGTAAGCTCAGAAATAAGTATATCATGTATAGATAATTATACTTGCTCGTGTGCTTGTTCAATTGTATTTCACTTCAACTTTACTCTATCCTACATACTGAGTACCTTTCATGTACTGACACAAACGTGCGCTACATCTTCTCGTGATAAAGGTTTAGGTTTTTAGTATCTAGAACACGCATAGATCGATTTTCCAATCCCAAGTTTAGTAGATGCAGTGGTGACTCCTCATTCTCCGTGGACAATAGTCATTATTTTAATTTCATTCTTCAGTTATTTAGTTTCTTCTTTACTATATTTTGATGGGGCTTGTCCCAGTATTTCTAGTAATTTTAGAGGCTTATTTTAAACATAGTTGAATTCAGCTTAGTATTGAGTGAATATTTTCTTTGTATTAAACTCATTGTTTTATAATATCTTAGTTATAGAATATGGGTATTCCTTATGTTTTCAGATTTAATTATGATTTATCTTCCACATCAGTTTATTATCTTTAGTATACTAACGATCATGCCAGCAGGGTTAGCTTTGGATTACTTGTCGTTCTAAGTTCCGTGTCCGCGTCTTGGGGGTAGCTCGGGGCATGGAAAAATTTGAGGAGGTAGAGGAGGACCGGATTTAGAAGAAGGTAGCTTAGCAGATGGAGAGGAGGATTCAAGCGGTCCACCAGTGCTTCGATGCTTTTGAGTAGAGAGTCCTTACATGCCCAGACCCTACCATTAATTGGACCACTCTTCAAGAGGATGTGTCGAGTTGGAGGGTTGATATTGATTCTATCTTAGATATGAGGGTATCCGAGCCTAAGGTCGCACCTACAGATCTTTTAGAGGATGCAGTGTTTGCTGCACTGGTCACTACCACTACTTCACCGTCACCCCCGCCACGTGAGCGTGCCAAAGGCACTGATCTAGAGAAAGTGATAAGAACCGAGCTAGGAAGAAGTATGATACTGAGATGGAGGCTACGGGAAGAGATTCATTGTTTTATGAGGAGGCACGACAGATGATGGATAGTGAGTTAGCTGCTAGGGTGTCTAGCTCCATGTTTGCGAATGTTGAGAGGAGCACCATTTTGGGTGCAAATATTGTTGCGGGCATCAATAATGGTGACTTTACTTTTTATGCATTGGGGACAATTGCATGTATTTTTGTTGGGGGTGGGGTGAATGAAAAGTGAGTTCCATGGTGAAGTATGAGTATCCTAACTCACGATCCTCGTTTGGTGGTATTCTTGTGTGTGTTCTTTTGCCCCAAGAGACTGGTTATTTAACTGTTGAACCAACATGTTTAGTATCTTGTACAAAGTATGAATGTAAAATCCGAAGCATGATGGCTAAATATGAATGATATCTTTTTCAAAAGATAATGCTTGCATGATTAGGCATAGTGAATGTTGAATGTGATAAATTTAAGCATGACATAGACATATACCATTGCATGACCTTCAATTAAACACTCGAACTAGGTGTCCAATAATATGGAAGGGTAATGAGGTATTAAGAGAGTGTGAGAGAAGTTTATTATGTCACTATTTGTACCTACCTAGAACTTGCCCGTTTAGTCCTGCAAAAAGAAATATGTGTTAGACTATTAAGAAAGGATCATAGACTCTTGTTCAAATTAGCCAATCTTTAGCCTAGATTAAAGGAAAACAAACTGAAATAGATCCCTTTATGATCCAAATATTTTGAGCTTACAATGGACCTTTCTTTTCTACCCCAACTTATCTTCCCTAGGTGTAATGTGTCGGTCCTGGTTCCTCCTTGGACTCTGCACCTCAACTTAGGCCAAAAGCATAAGGTGAGTGTGGCTAATGTAGAAAACTGTCTCGTCTTGTCCCTAACCCAACCTTGGGTATTGTGTACCTCGACTCATAGCAAAGTCATAAGTTGAGGGTGAATATTACGAGTGATGTCCCAAAAAGTGGGTTAAAAGGATTAATGTGACAAAAAAGGAAAACGGAAGAAAATAAATAGTGAATAATAGAAGTGACTCAGTCAAAGTGGAAATCAAGTAAAAAAAATAAAAATAAAAATAAAAGAAGTGTTTAAGTAGGAGTCGTTTGCATAAAAAGGAGAAAAGAAAGGAGAAAACAAGGCAAATAGTAGAAGAAAAGGAAGAGTAGGTCATAATAGACAGTCAAAGAGGTAGACCACTGAGTCGTAATGTCAAGTAGGGCCACAAGTCACTAAAATTTACCCATATGTATCAACCCTGACACAGAGCCTATGTTACAAGCCAAGAAAGTCCTATCGTGATCCTAAGAGTCTAATATGGTGAAATTAAGCATTGACAATAATGGCAAGCCTATGGCTACAAGTACCAACTAGGTGTGAAGTTGTTTTTAGTGTGAGTGTTGAATAATGATCCTTATACCTAATTTTAACATCACTGTGCAAAAAAGGAGGATATCTTTTGAAGCGAAGACACTAGTTACAATATTGGAAAGTTGGTACCTTGGGGAGAGATAAAAGAGTAGAGGTGTTGGTGCATGGTGAGTCTGTGTCATGGTATGATCCACATGAATGAGACTAGTGATCCTCAAAATAAAATCATGCATTACAGCAATGAAAATAGTCAGGATTGATAGCCAAATGATAGAAAAGCTTAACAGAGGATACTTTTGTACAAAGGTGTTGTGGTGAGTCATAGTGTGTTTCTTTTGGATAAACAACGAATTTAAGTTGAGGGTGTTAATATACTGTGATTTCATGGAACTTTCAATGCTTTTTCCTTAAGTAAAGTGTGTTTAGGGCCTTTTTTTAGTAATTTTAATGTGTTTTATCTTGGTTTTGCAGGAAAGTTTTCCAAAATTGAAATGCAGAAGGCAGTGCATAAGTGACCCACGAAGCCATCGACAATCAGTAGGTAGTGACCAAGAAACTGCAAAAACTAGGGAATTCTGACCAAGTGTCGGACTACGGAAAGATAGACGGTCCGTCGATCAGTCGACGGACCATCCTGGCAAAGCGTCGATCAGATCATTGATATGTCCCGATACCCGGTGTTGAAGAAAAGCTAAGTATGGAGCGATGAGAACCATAGATAGACCGTGATGTTGGTCCGTCGATTGGATCAAACGATACAAAAATGAAGGCTGAAGAAAAAGTTAAGTATGGACCGATGGAGTTAGTCGACGCTCCGTCGTTTCCATCGACAAACCGTCTGTGGGGTCATCGATTGAAGCCACATTTTCTGGCAAAACTTCTCTTATTTGTTTTCTTTTTATTTTAGGACAATTTCTTTATAAATACGGGGTAAAACCTTGTTTTTGGGTTAAGTCTTTTATTATTTTTATACAATTTTCTTGAAGATTTTACTTTTGCAACTTGGCAATTAATTCGAGTTTCCTGAATCGATTCTCAAATGAATTTTGTTATTTCAAGTATAATTTCTACATTTTGCTTCATACTTGTCGAAGTAAGTGCATGATTTATTATTCAACAAATATGAATAGTGTTCTTCTAAGGATGGGTAACTAAATCCACAACTAGGGTTGTGGGAACCATGGGTGAGTAATAAAATAATCCTAGCTTATTAACAATTCTCAACAAGGATATTTCATGCATCGATAATTTTTTCATTTAGAAGTTTTTTTTAACGAGTGCAACCATTAAAACTCACCTTGTTGCTATTTGTCTAACCAAGTGGATAGTTAATAGGAAAAGAATTATCGACACAGATTTAGTGGATTCTATCTAATTGGCTAATCTCGATAGGTGCAAAATTATAGATAAGACAAACATCGTATATGTTGCTTAATATGAGGTAAAAGGTAAGGGTTACTAACTTAGACACATAACTTAGAGATACATAACTTATAACTTTGCATGAAAAAACTTACGAAAGAATTGTTATAGGCTACGATTAAGGTGCTATGAACCTATGGGGAACACCTACACCCTAGTTTTTCTCACTACTTGATAAACACCAACAATTAACTATTGCAATACTTTTGTTTCACAAAAACCCCTTTTTATTAGTAGTTTCTGGAAAGGACTTGACTAAATAGAGGTAATATTAAATTTAAGTCTAAACCATTTCCCTTGTGGGATCGACCCCATTAGGTTTTCTACTTGATACGATAACTTATACTTCTTTAGGAAAGTATAATTCTAGCGTATCACAGAGGTGTAGAAAGGATACCATGTACACATTTTACTCCTAACACATTTTTTGTGGGTTTTTAGTGTTGATTTTTGATAGCCTCTCGACTCAAAATATTTTTCATGCGGTAAAACCAACACCTAAACATCACCCCTCCCCCAAAATAAAAAAAGGAAAATAGTGTTAGGTAGTGGAGCATGATTAATATATATCACTGTTTATTCTCTGTAACCAACAATACTCTGATTTATTAATTTAAATATACATCACTGCCGTGGAAGTTTACTCACGGGGTGTTACCATGAAATATTGAGTTTTCTCTTTCTCTCTCTAGATCTCTCATCTCTTTTTCCAGAAAGTTCTTGGGTTTCTCATTCATCTAGTGTCTCTGCGTGAATTCGATCCTAACAACTGGTATCAGAGCTAAGTAGATTCAACACGATCACTGAAGATGGATAGTTCAAAGCTTGGAATCGAGAAGTTTGATGGATCCGTTTTCAGTGTCTGGAAGATGCAGATCCAAGATTATCTGTACCAGAAAGATCTTCACGAACTGTTGACCGGGATGAAGCCGGAATCCATGACGGAGGAGAAGTGGAACCTCAAGGATTGCCTGGCTCTAGGGTTTATCCGGTTCACTTTGTCAGGAAATGTGGCGTTCAACATCGTGAAGGAGAAGACTACGTCAGTTCTGTTGAAGGCACTCTCAAACATGTATGAAAGACCATCGACTATGAACAAGGTATATTTGATGCGTAGACTGTTCAATTTACAGATGTATGAGAATGGACCTGTTTCTAATCATATAAACGAGTTCAATATGATTGTGAGTGAACTCAATTCTTTGGATATTAATTTCGAAGATGAAATTAAGGCGTTAATTTTGATATCATCTCTTCTCGAGTCTTGGGATACTGTTGTTGTTGCGGTTAGCAGTTCCCGTGGATATGAGAAACTGAAGTTTGATGAAATCTTTGATGTTGTTCTTAGCAAAAGCATTCCCAAACGAGAAGTGGGAGATTCATCAAGTAATGCTCTCAGTGTTGATCGAAGGGGGAGAAGTAAGACAAAAGTCCAAAATCAACATGGTCGATCAAAATCAAAGAATCGAGGAAAATCCCTGAACAGATCAAACGTGACTTGTTAGAACTGTGGAGAAAAGGGCACATTCGGATGAACTGTACAAAGCCCAAGAAGAAACAAAATCAGAAATTTGGAGATGACAATGATTCTGTAAATTCAGCAGAGGACATTGGGGATGCTCTAATCCTTAGTGTGAACAACCTGGTTGAATCATGGATTCTGGATTCTGGTGCATCTTTCCATTCGTCTCCGAGCAAGGAGTTGTTCCAAAATTTCAAATTTGGAAATTTTGGAAAAGTATATCTTGCTGACAATAAAGCCTTAGAGATTGAAGGAAAGGGGGATGTTTGCATAATGACCACCTCGGGAAATCAGTGGACATTGGAGGATGTCAGATATATTCCTAGGATCAATAAAAATCTGATCTCTCTTGGACAATTGGATAGCACGGGATATGCAGTAGAGTTTGGGAAAGGTTCATGGAAGATTCTTAAAGGTGTTATGGTAGTAGCTCGTGGCACCAAATCTGGAACATTGTACACCACCGCAGGTTGTATAAATATGGCCGTTGTTGCTGAAGGTGCTTCCGGTTCATGTCTCTGGCACAACAGACTTGGACACATGAGTACTAAATAAATGAAGATGCTGGTTGCAAAAGGAGCATTAGAGGGTTTGAAGTCTGTTCATACGGGTCTTTGCGAGAGCTGTGTTATCCGCAAACAGAAAAGAGTAAGCTTCACAAAGACTGCTAGAGAGCCAAAGAAAGTGCGGTTGGAAATGGTCCATACAGATGTTTGGGGACAATCTCTAGTATCATCACTTGGAGGATCCTGATTATATGTTTCCTTCATTGATGATTTCAGCAGGAAGGTATGGGTTTACTTCTTGAAGCATAAGTCAGATGTGTTTGCAACTTTCAAGAAGTGGAAAACGGAATTTGGGAATCAGACCAGTTCGAAAGTCAAATGCCTAAGTCTGACAATGGAGGAGAGTATGACAAATCAAAGTTCAAGGCATTTTGTGCAGCTAACGGAATCAGATTGATGAGAACAGTTCCTGGTAAGGCAAGGTAGAATGGAATTGTTGAGAGGATGAACAGAACATTGAATGAGCGTGCAAGGAGTATGAGGATACTTTGTGGGCTGCCTAAAACACTTTGGGCGGATGCTTTGAGAACAGCTGCATACTTGATCAACAGGGGACCATCAGTTCCTTTAGGGTTCAAGATTCAAGAGTAGGTGTTGAAAGGAAAAGAACTCAAGTACTCACACTAAGGACTTTTGGTTGCACTGCTTATGTTCATGTTGATCCCGAAAAGAGAGACAAGCTTGATGCCAAGGCTGTGAAGTGTTACTTCATAGGCTATGGTTCTGATTTGTTTGGTTACAGGTTTTGCGATTACAAGAATAGAAAGATCCTGAGACATTATGACATGACATTTGATGAGTCTGTCCTGTACAAGGACAGAGAGAAGAAGGTTCTAGAGATTACAAAGCAAGTGTGAGTTGAGGTTGAGTGGGAGAAGAGTAACCCTAGAGATGTCGAAGCAGATACGCAACCAACTCCTACTGAAGAATCTGAAGTGGAGAAGTTACACCGGAGCAGGTGTTAAGGAGATCATCCAGAAACATCAGGGCACCAGATAAGTATTAACCTTCATTACACTATCTATTGCTGACTGATGAGAGGGAACTAAAGTCTTTTGATGAGGCCCTAAAGATTGAGGATTCTATCAAGTGGGAGTAAGCCATGGATGATGAGATGAGGTCACTTGAGAAGAATGACACAAAGATGTTGACTGAGTTACCTGCAGGGATGAGAGCTTTGCTGAACAGGTGGGTGTTCAGAATCAAGACTGAACCAGATGGCAAAAGAAGGTTCAAGGATGAAATATTTTCTCCTGTTGTGAATTTAACCTCTATTCGAATTCTGTTGAGTATTGCTGCATCGGAGAATTTGCATCTCGAGCAAATGGATGTAAAAACAATTTTTTATCATGGAGATATGGACAAAGAGATCTATATGCAGCAATCGGAAGGATTTGTGGTTCCAGGCTAGGAACACATGGTGTGAAAGCTCACCAGGAGCTTGTAATGACTAAAGAAAGCACCAAGGCAGTGGTACAAGAAATTAGACTCCTTCATGATCAAGACTGGATTCTGCAAAGCTGAAAAGGATCCTTGTTGTTACTTCAAGAAATACAGCGATTCATATGTCTTTCTACTCTTGTATGTGGATGATATGTTGATTGCAGGATGTAGTATGAGGGAGATTAACAATCTAAAGACAAGGTTGTCTGCAACGTTTGAGATGAAATTTGGGTCCAGCGAAACAGATTTTAGGGATGAAGATTTCTGGGGATAGATCTGTTGGAACTTTAAATCTATCTCAAGAGTTGTACATTGAGAAGGTGCTGAGAAGATTCACGGTTAATGATGCTAAACCCAGGACTATTCCATTGGCAAATCACTTTAAATTGTCAAAGGAGCAGTCCCCCGATGATGCCGACGAGCGTGATCACATGGCACTTGTTCCATATGCTTCAGAAGTTGGTAGTTTGATGTATGTTATGGTCCGCAATAGACCTGATATAGCACATAAAGTGGGAGTTGTTAGCAGGTACATGGCGAACCCTAGGAAAGAGCATTAGGAAGTTGTGAAGTGGCTTCTGAGATATTTGAGAGGTACATACAGTACTTCACTTTGTTTTGGCCAGGGCAATGTGACTCTAGAGGGTTTTGTGGATGCTGGTCTTGGTGGGGATGTTGACTCGAGCAAGAGTACATCCGGGTACATTTACACCATAGGTGGAACAACAATAAGTTGGATGTCAAGGCTTTAGAAGTGTGTTTGCCTTTCATCTAGTGAAACTGAGTATGCGGCAATAGCTGAAGCTGGGAAAGAGATGATATGGCTAGCAGATTATCTTGAGGAATTGGGCAAGAAGCAGATCAAGAATATTCTTTACGCAGATAGCGAAAGTGCCATACAGTTGGTGAAAAATCCAGTCTATCTTTCAATGACAAAGCACATCAGAAGGCGATACCATTTCATTCACAGGGCAGTTGAGGATGGTGATATGTGCTTGGAGAAGATAGAGGATGCAAAGAACCCAGAAGACATGTCGACGAAATATTTTGATGTTGGTAAACTGAGGATATGTAAATCCTCTGTTGGTCTTCTGTAGTTGTTGCTACAGATGTTGCGGTGCGGTAAAGATGTTGATGATGAAGAGATTTTTTTTGAGAATGTATGTTTTGGATGACTAAGTCAAAATCCAAGTGGGAGAATTGTTAGGTAGTGGAGCTTGATTAATATATATAACTGTTTACGCGGTTTAACCTATTTATTCTCTATTTATTCTTTGTAACCAAAAATACTCTGATTTATTAATACAAATATACCTCGCCACCGTGGAAGTTTACTCACGGGGTGTTACCACGAAATATTATATTTTCTCTTTCTCTCTCAATATCTCTCATCTCTTTCTCCTGAAAGTTCTTGTGTTCTTCATTCATCTAGTGTGTGTGCATGAATTCGATCCTAACAAATAAGACTTTTTATACATTCCAATATCCCAAGAAAACCAACATCTACCCAAAAAAAGTACAAAGAGGAAGATAGGGCTTCTATTTCACAAAATTAACAACACCATAAATGAGAAAAATTTGATTTTCTAAACAGAACAAGGAAGAAAATTTTAATCTTATCAAGAACTAAAATTATTACTGATAATGTAAATATCCAATAAAAAATAGAAAAGTATCAAATTCCCTTTTGATATACGTTATCCTTCAGCTGTTGAACACAAATTTGTATGATTTTGAAGTATTCGAATTCATCACCCTAGAGTGAAAGAGGGAACTGAAGAATGGGGAGTGGTTTTCTTCTAAAATTAAATTTTACAGAATTGCATTATGGAGTGTGTTGAGTGGAGTGGGTGGGTGAGTGGGGACAATTAATTATGGAGGTTCCTTAGATGTATTGTCTTGTTCATATCAATTTACGTGACACAATTTTATTTGACATAAAAAAAATTAATAGTGAAAAGGAAATTAAAATGTTACATGTTATAGAATAGATATTAATGTAATTATAAATTATTTTATTAAATTTTTGAGTCAAAATATGTCTTTTTTATTTTATATTAGTTATTTATTTATAATCATATATAAAAATGATAAATTTCATTAATTTTCACTTTAAGAATTTTTTTTCTATAGGTTTACAAACTTGATTAATTTATAAAATAAAAAAGGAATAACTCTAAGAATAAATTAGATCAAAATTATTGGAAGAATTATGTATAATAAAGTGAATAATTTATATAGGACTATATAAAAGACTTTCTTTTTTAGATAACCCAAAAAGAGTAAATATCACATAAGTTAAGGGGAAAAGAGAGTAAAAATTAATGTTATTATTTATTTAGAGAAATTGGTTGGTAAAATTAGTTACTGAAAAATTACTTTGATATGTCCAATACAGTCCAATAAATTATTTTTTTCATGTGACATTTAATACCTCAAAATTGTTAAATTTTATTGTATAGCTCATTTGAAAATTTAATTATCTGATTTTATGACCATTTAAATCCTTCATTTTATGTATAAGAGATCTATAAAGTACCAAAAGATATCATTTGTTCAGTATTATAGACATAAAATTTCTATATTTTAGCTACTTTTATGTAAGGGCGGATCTACAAATAGCGAAGGTATATTCATATAAAATTTCTCGAAAATAAAAATTATATTATATAGATAAGAGTTTTTTAAGTGTTTATATATAAATTTTAAATTCCTCAACATAAATTACTCTATACATTGTAAGGCGATTAATTTTTACTTTTGTAATTACCATTTTTTTAGCAGACCATGAAAAAGTTGGAGGTTTTGTAGTTGTATTAATTCTTTATATATATTCATAAAATATATTTATCTGTAATGTTATTGTTTACTAAAATATTCTAAAAGAACTAATAAAATAATTAAACTTAGCGAAAATTGGGGTTAGTTGGGTCTTGACTTATTATCTGCCCCATTTTGGCTCAGTTCATTTTGATCCAATCAAATTTAGTTTGAATTGGATCTTGATCCGTTTGTTATCTTGACAAAGTATATTTGACTAAAATTGATCTGATTCTCTCAATTTTAAAATAGAAGAAAATTAATGAAACAAATACACTTATACACGAAAAACTAATAAAAACTACTAAATAGTTATCCTCAATTGGATGAGTTGCGATTTATCTGATCAAAAAAATATTGGCATAGAAATGCATAATGTTACCACCAAATTGTTGATAGTTATATATATATATATATATATATATATATATATATATATATATATATATATATATATATATATATATATATATATATATATATATATTAGCATATATGTTTATACTTCTATATGCCGTATCAGAATCTGAAACTTGCACTTATTATTTTCACTCATGAAGTATATTTATCTTATTATAAGAAGCGGATCCACATTCATATGTGTGGGTGCATGGGTATGTATATCTATCTCTAGAAAAAAAACATATAATTAGTATTGCACTCTTAATGAGTGTAGAGCAATATCTGTGCTAGAGAAATCACCCATAAAACTAGGGTTTGAATAGAGCTAAAACCCTTAGTTCTTTTAAAGTTTATTCTAATATTCAGGGAGGGGGGTAAATTAATATTCACTTAGTCAACTAGTAGTAGTTTATAGTCGACTCACTTGCAAATTGATAGGAAGATAAACAATAATAGAATGTTCAGTAAATAATCGACACAAGATTTTATCCTGGTTTGGATCACCAATGCGGTGCCTAGTACAGTCCCCTGGGTTTCAAGGGTTTTCCTTAAGAGATTCAAAGAGATCTTCGTGTTACAACAATTTGAAAATTTCTCATGTCTTATATGCAAATAAAATTTCTACCTTTACACTTCCTCAACTTGTATACTAGACACAGATTCTTTCTTTTCTCTTTTCTTTTCAATTGTATCACTCACGTGTGTTACAAATCTTTGTGAAAGACAAAAGAATAATGTTTGCTAAGCTCAATTGAAGTTGCGTAATTCACACTACAATTCTAGGTCGGTTTATGTAGATGATGATCTATGGTTTTGTAAGTAAAAACCTAAAGGATTTATCTTAATCAAGGATCAATTTAGGGAGTCCTTGATTTAGGAGATTTAGTTTATCTGTATCCATGAAGTAAATCCCTTGGTCTTCTTTCATTTTGTACGTTTAATAATTTTATAATCGACAAACTTCTTATCTTGTGGATTGATTCATGGCTCTTTCCGTTCTTGGTGATTCAGTTGGGATCTCTGCCAAGAGTGCGAGTATTCTGCTTTATTTTGACTTCCCTTTATGTGCTTAACAACAATATATTCTCTTACTTCTTTTGTCCCTTAGATTTGGGGCTTTCCTTTCCAATGCTTCTCTGCAGCTTCAAGCATATATTCATTCCCTTCTTGAAATTGTTTGCGCTGAGGATTTCCCTTTAGAATAATTGACCTACGAAATTGTGATCAACTCATTAAGTATCTTTTTTTAAATTCAACTAACTCTAAGGAGTTAACAATCTCCCCCTTTTTTATAATGACAAGATTGATCACAATTGAAATAGTAATCTTTATAGTCTATTTTACGGAGAATGTTAATTGTACTTCCCTGAGGTCTCATGTCTTGTTACTCCATGCATGCAGCTCTCCCCCTGTCGCAAGGAAGAGTAAGAGAGATAGATTTGTTTTCTCCCCTTTGTCATAATGTAAAAGAAAAGCAAAAAGTAAACTAGATTAAAACAAAGACAGCAGATACCAGAGTAGTCTAAGAGTTGGCGAGAGAATAAAATAGTGGTCCATGAGATTGAGAGATACATGCCCCTATTGAAATTTAGTGCAAGAATTTAAGGTTCAGCCGGTAGAGTTAATGACAACCCCAAAAGTACTTGAGTGAGTTAATCACTTTCTCACAGAAGGTGTTGTAAGAACGTTCAACATTCCGCGAAATACTGAATTATAAGGTCTGTACAGTAACAGTAAGCTCATTGTTGGAGGAGTTGACTCAACTTTTGAGAGAGTCAACTTGTTGGATCAATAGATTTACCATTGAGATACATTCCTTCTTGATTGTTATCATGGTAAAGCGCAACTTACCGATATCACTGCTACATTCTTCATGTAAACAAAATACCTTTTCCACAACATCATGAAAGGACTTCAACTTCCGTTCTATATCTAAAAGTCTACTTTTGACCTCCTCATTGTCCTGCAATAAAATAGTGGCGGAATCTTCTGAGATTTTTAAGGGTTTGGGAGAATCCGCCCGAGCTCTGAGTAAGTCATTTTTCACCCACTTTTCACCAACCTGCACGTACGTCATACTAGAAAAAGTGTGAGAACCATAAGTTGCATTTAAAAGAGAGGGGGTAAACATAGAAAGATCCACAAGACGGTCCACAATAATCCTCGATATGAGAAAGCCGTAGGGCAAACTTGCCAAGAGATTCAATTTTTCAACACTTTCTCATATAGATTACTTGACCATTCTGCCAAGTTGATGCGGTACTTTTTAAGCAGGAAGTAAGAAAAAAAATACATCACGAGTAGAGAAATTACTTCAGGAGCCGTTCCTGGGAATAAGAGTTGTGGCAACGTTATGTGAGATAATACAGTTATCTAAACATAGAGATAAGAGCCCAAAGTCAGAAAGAAACGCTAGTGGAACACACTCAACTAGCTCAATCCTATAACTAAGCTAGAATATATTGGCAAGCATCCTCGAAAGCATTAGGGCCTACAAAGTCCGGATGAATGCTCCACGTTTGGATAGTTTCAGTGTCAACCTGTAGCTCTAGCGTCCACCTGTGCCTGCACCTAAATTTTTAGAGTTGTATAAAAATTAGTACACACTTGTACTAATTATGGGTATATGCAAGCACACACCAAGGACATGCATGATTAAGAACAACTCTTTTCTAACAACATGATTATTGAAAGTCAAGTCAGTGGACTTGCCAAATTGGGATAAGGAAAGTGAGTGAGATTTCAAAATTTTAATTAGGAAAGTTTATGAGATTTCCAAATTTGTATTAGGAAAGTTATGCCATGAGATTGACATGCATCATCATACTTAAAATTTTGCACACATCACAAAACAGCATACACATAAAACATATCATAATTCATATAACACATAATGTTGTTCATATCATTCATTTGTATATCATGAGACCTTAGAATTATGCACTTGACATTTAGACATCCTGAAAATGATGACTCAACATATGGGACTTAAACTAGGGAGTCTGCTTTAGCAAACACACAGACTTCTTTGTTCATTCATACGTATTTCATTTCGTTTTATTCATAGGCCAGTGTAAACACCAGCTATACCTAGGATGTAGCTTAAGACTTTTATCATGTTCATTGTGCAATGACAAAGAATGACCTAATGTTTATTACTTGAATATGACTCACCTCTTGATTATGCTATCCTGACACCTTTGGTATCATTCGTTTCTTTATTTTACTCATTTGAGGCTGGCCTCATTAATTCATTGGAAACTTTAACTTTAAACGACACACCGAAAAGAGGTGGAATCACCAGCAAAAGTGACCCAAAACATGCTAGCATACATGGGAATTGAACCCTGCCAGATCCCTATATTGGCTGTATAGGTTCAAAGAATAAGTTACATAAGAAGACCTATACCCAGCATGCCGGAAAATATCATCTAATGAGATATTCGTGAACCTCCGCCTTTCCCTAAAGAAGGCATCACCGCTCATAGATAGTCTATCAGTGCTTAGTATAAAGTTCCATTACATTCAAAGCATACGTCATTGAAGTTGGCTTCTAATATGAGGACGTCATAGCTCAATAGATTATTTCTCATCTCATAATTAGTACTAAGTGTGATAATATCAATACTTTCATTAGACTGTCCATAGAGACTGGTCTATGCATTAACTTTTCACTCTCATAGGTGAGTACCTTTTGGTAACATTTACTTAGGCTCATTTGAGATAGCTCTCATCTTTTACATTAGCCTCATATCATGTTGTCACCACATTCATCAACATTAGCACATTTTCTCTTCAAAATTATTCACCCTTATTTACGCAAAAGTTCATTTCATTATATGCCAATGCACTTGGCCGTTTTTGTGTTTCTACTCTTACTTAACCCTTCTAGGGTTTCATAATTTCTTTACACAATATTCATTTCATCTTATGCCAATGCACTTGGCCATTTAGTGTGTTTTACGTTCTTACATAACCCTTCTAGGGTTACATTATTTCATTACATATATCTTAGGTTCACTTATTTTTAAATGTATGCTAGACTTATGGGTCTATACATATACGCCATTAGGCTTCATTCATTGGTCGTTTAAGTGATTCATATCTTACTAAGATTATGTAGCACAAGACATATGCATGTTGTATGTATGACAATATCTCGATTTCGATCTAAGTAGGCAGGATTATTCTTGAAGAGTTAATTCACGTATGACTTATGCATCTATACGAAATTTGGGCAAGGGAACAATATTTTGAATCCCTTAGACAACACTTAAATTTTTTTCATTTATTTTATTTGGGTCTACATGACATTGGGACCCTATATCGAGCCCCAACATCACATTTCCTCTTTATTTTTCTCCTTTGAATTACCTCTTTCTTGGCTGAGGGGTTGTGGGATCAAACCCCCATAGCCCCTTTTTTCTTTAATCTATTTCTCTTTGTCTATTTCGAGTTGAATATGATGTTGTGGGATCAAACCCCCACAACATCTCTTTATTTTTCTTTTATTCTCCTTCTTAAATCTGCCTAAGAGGTCGTGGGTTCGATTCCCACAGGCCTTCCCTTTTATTTTTCTTTTATTCTCCTCCTTAAATCTTCTTAAGAGGTCGTAGGTTCGATTCCAACATGCCTCGCGCTTTATTTTCTTTTATTCACCTCCTTAATCTTCCTAGAAGGTCATGGGTTCGACTCCCACACGCCTCCCCCTTGAGTTTTCTTTTATTCTCCTCCTTATTCTGCCTAGGAGGTTGTGGGTTCGATTTCCACACGCCTCCCCCTTTATTTTATTTTAATTCTCCTCCTTAAATCTGATTGAGAGGTGGTGGGTTCGAATCCCGCTCCTCCTATTGCTTATTTTTTTCTTCTAAGTTACATTTTCCAGCCAATTCTATGGTTCGAATCCCCTTCCCCACAATTCTTTTTACTTCTTTATTTTCATGGTTTTTAACACGTTGAGGTTACGGGTTCAATCCTCCATGACCTCACTTGTTTTAATTAATTTTTTTCAACATTTTGAACACTCTTTGTTAACCGAAATTCATCACTAGAAGCTTGAAATTTTCTTTTAATTTTTCAGCATCGTTTGATCAAGTTACACCTTAGTTCTTAGGGGATTTTTTTGTTCATTGAGAACGTTTTAGGTGCATTTCATGGATTCATTTAGATAAGAGATTATCCCTCAAATCAAACACATTTCAACTCATATGAACATCACATTTACAGCAACATGTGTGCATGAAATGTAAAAAACTATTATGCCATTTAAAGTCCTAAACCGTGAATTATAGCCACGGCAACACACACATACACACGTGGTTACATTTTTGGAAACATCAACATAAGTCACATTCCAAACATACATATAAAAACATAATCATCACTAAAACATGTTTCATCTCTAGTTTTCTACCAGCAAACATAACCAACATATGATTCAATGGGAGCTAGTGATAGGGACATGGAACGGGGAACAATCTTAGTTTTCAGAATTAATATTCTGAACCTTAAGGGGTCTCTTGGAAAAGGGAACAAAAGAGAAGAGAACCCATACCTTTTTGACGTTAAAACCTTGACTTTCTTCCCAAAAAATTCCAAACACACGCCCAACACCAAAAGTTCAATACCAAAATCGACGGAAAACCTTCTCTCTGCCAACGTAATTGGTTTTCGGGTGTGTTATTCAAGTGTGAAGAAATTTGGTTTACCTACTGTTCTTGGAGTTATTTTTGAAGAGAAAACGTGAATGAGAGTGATAGAGACGTGAGAGAGAGAGATGAGTGTGGGAGAGAAGAGTTTTCTTAGGGTTAGTTGTCTAGATTAGGACTTAGTCAAATAAGGTTTTATTTTATTATTAAAAATCTTATTTCCTTTATTTTAAATCAGATAAGAACGAATAAACATAAATTTATTACATTTATTTTCCTACTTAAATTAAAAACAATTTAATTCATTGTTTCCACCTAGGTTTGAACTCGACTGGAGTAAGACTTCACTTCAAGAGCCCATTTGTGGCACTCTCTCCCCAAAATGCCCCTCCACCTTATTAATTAAATAATTAATTATATATTTAGGGTAATAACTATACTACCCTTAGCTTGGAAAAAAATCATATTACCCTAGACCCTCCAAACTTAATCCCTTTTTAAGTCCGTTAAAGACTGCTTCAAATAAATATTCATATTCGAGAGCCCTACACAGTTGGACCCAACCTTTCGAAGCTCAACTAAATTTCCAAGTTAGTTAGCTTGGTTGTAGAAAGTGTTCAAATGTCTAGGTCTACGCACGTCAATATATGTGAACCTTGGTCTAATCATAGGCACTCTTGACACATTAAGCATTTCTTATCTTATTCATTTTTAGGGTTGCTACACAAAAAAAGAGGGGGGAAAATTCCGACCTCAGAGGGTCGGTAGTTTTTAGCGGAAAAAATGAATAACAATAAACCTCTTAATGTCGGTAACAAATAAAATAAATGAATAAACATATTTTAATTTTTCTCAATTAAAACAAAAAATAAAATTGAGAAATATTTGGATTTAATATTATTTAAATCTTATTTTGTAGGATGGTTTTATGTAAAATAAAAAACAAAAAAAATTCTAATACCGACCTGTGGACGTCAGTAAAATTAATAGTATATAATTGTATCAATTTCTATGGAAATATTTATATAGTGAGTTCCATAAAATTATAAATTGATATTTTTAATTAACTTTAAATAAATCGGATATAGGTTTTATGTAAATTAAAAAATTTATTAATATATAATATAGACATCATGAGATCGATATTTATGTTTCATCAAAATACCGATCTCATGGAATTGACACTTTTACTTCATCGAAATTAAAATACCAACAGCATGCGCTCGTTATTTTAATTTCATCCACATACTGACAGCATGAACTCAGTATTTTTATTTCATTCATGAGCTCGGTATTTATTCTTCATTCAAATATCGACCTCATGAGGTCAATGATGTTATTTTTGTTAAATACCGACCACATGAGGATGATTTTGCGTAAATAAAAAAAACAAAAAATATTACAATACCGACTTCTGAAAATTGGTAAAATTAAATATCATGCAATTTAATTAGTTTTAATTTAAATATTGATATCATGTCTTGAAGAAAAATAATATTTTCAATTAACTTAAAATAAATCATACTCTAGGTGACGGATTTGATATAGTCATAATACGTATATTAAGCCATAAACTTGGTTTCAAATTTTAACTTTGACCTCAAACTTTCATAGTGCACAAATAGGAACTTTAACTATCCCATCTTTCAATAAATAAACATGGGTATCATACCTTGCAAAATGAATGAAATGCACGCATTCTGCGCGAGTGAGGGGTAACTTTCGAGGACCAAAAAGGTAAAAATATTGAAATGACAATTCTACACTTAATGAATCTCTTTTATATTAATTAAAATTAATTTTTTTTTTTTAGTTTCAAATGACATGTAAGGTATTTTTTGAAAAAAAAAAGACATGTAAAATGTTTAGTTAGTAAGCAGCCACTGATTGACTCACTAATACACGTGGAATCGTTTGAATTTCACACTCTTTAGCTCAAAAAATCGTGTGTTTATTTAATATGATTCCTTTTATTTTTCTTAAAATTTAATGTGAGACAGACCTCATGAGATCAATATTTTTTTTATTATATCTTATTCATTTTAAGAAAAGCGACATGCAGAGGTTGGTTTGTTTAAAATATTTCTATTAATTATAATTTTTGTTATTTAGAATAATACTAAAATTTCCTTTGAAAGTTACTATTAATTGTTAAAAAAGTGTACTAATTTTGTATACTTTTATAAAAAAAAAATTAGACTTCGTGTTAAAAAATAAAAAAATATCCGTAATCCATATTTAAAGTATGAAACTATATTGATATGAATTAGGATATAATTATACTTAAATTTATACAGTAATGTACTAAACTATCAGTACATCGTTATGATGTACAGGTGACGAGCTAATATATAATCTATTTTAGTATGAAATGAGAGTTAATATAATTATAAAGTTTCGACCTTGAATGTATGTCAAATGTAGTGATAACTTTCTAATTATAATGACATGTAAAATATTGATCATTAATTATATACGATATACATTATAAATTAAATAAATATCGATCATTAATTTAAAGAGATTTACTGATTAGATTTGATATTGATAAAATTTCATAGATCAATAAATTAAATTTATATAATTAAGAAATATATATATATATAAATATATATATATATATATATATATATATATTTATATATATATATATATATATATATATATATATATATATATATATATTTATATATATACATATATATACCTTTTGATGTCAATATTATTTATTCAATATGATTAATTTTATTTATCTTAAAATTTAATGTGATACCGACCTCATGAGGTCTGTTTTTATTGTATCTAATTCATTTTAATTACGGAAAAGGGCCTAAAATACCCTCGAAGTATTGAAAATGGTACACAATTACCCTCCATCCACCTATTGGCCCCCAAATATCTTTCACATCCACCTTTGGGTCCAAATTTACCCTTTCATTAACAGACCAAAATTAAAAATAATTAAATAATAATTTTTAATGACGTGGCACTCAATCATTGGTTGTAATTTAATTATTTAAAATAATTTTAAACCCACCCATTACCCACCCATTTTAACTAAACCCACCCATTTTAACTAAACTCACCATTACTTTACTATTTATTTTTCCCTTATTACCCTTCTCTCTCTCTACCTCCCAAATCCTAAAATATGAAGGGAACAGAAAAGAAAAATGTAAAAGGAAAAGCACTATTACTGGTTTATCAAATGGCCTGCCTAAAGCCATTACAACAAGCATTGCACACCATATGTTTTTTCCTATAGTTCAAAATGTACATTTGTTCCAAGGTGTTTCGCCTAACCTCTTTTTTTCTCTCGATCACTCTTGCATTGGTTTTAACAGTGTGATACTTTGATTTCTAAGGTTCCTGAAATAGAAGCTGAATACTTCCCTCCGAAGCAAGAGGTAATTTTGCAGAATGAGGCACCAACTGATCTGTATATAATAGTTTCAGGAGCAATGGTAAGTTAGTTTATAGATTTTGTGTATACTATTAAAGCTGTGTTTTTCATGTTGTTAATCAGTAAGTTATATGTTATTGTTGCAGAAATTTATAGCACAGATTGAAGGGCTAGAGCAAGTATGTATATTACTACATAGTAACTATTATTATTGAGTGTCAACTTTAGGATATATAACTAAATCTCTCTTCTCAATCATGTTCCCAAACAGACAATTGGAAAAGATGTTGCAGGAGAAATATTTGGAGAAATAGGTGTTTTATGTGGGAGACCACAACCATTTGCTGTTCGAACAACCGAGATTTCTCAGATTCTAAGGCTAAACAGGACATCATTGATGAACATTCTTCGAGCAAATCCAGAAGATGAACGGATTATTATGAGCAATCTATTATTTTTTAAAAAAAAGTATTGTAAGAGATGATTTTGGATTGAAACAAGGAGAGATATTTCAAGAAGGCGATACAAATCTTTTCTTGAAAAAGATGACACTGAAAAAGATGGTGAAAAAAAGAGTGCATCAATGGTAGAAAAAAAATATTTATCAAAGGAACGTATCCAAATATAATTGTGATTGAGATTTTAAAATTAAATAAAATAAAAGATAAAATATGACTCCTAAAAAAGTAGTCCACTAACCAATAAAAATAGACATAAATCGTGTATATATTTATATTTTATAATAAATTGTCATATTTGTAATTAAAATTGATGGTAAGTAAACCAGATTATGTACTGGTAAATTATCCACTATTGTTATTTTAAATAACTAAAATGGGTGGGTTTAGTTAAAATGGGTGGGTTTAAAATTATTTTAAATAATTAAATTAAAATCAATGGTTGAGTGCCACGTCATTAAAAAATATTATTTAATTATTTTTAATTTTAGTCTGTTAATGAAGAAGTAAATTTGGACCCAAAGGTGGATGTGAAGGGTATTTGGGAGCCAATAGGTGGATGGAGGGTAATTGTGTACCATTTTCAATACTTCGAGGATATTTTAGGCCCTTTTCCGTTTTAATTAAAGTGACATCCGGAGGTCTGTTTGTTTAAAATACTTCAATTAATCATAATTTTTACTATTTGGCATACTACTAAAATTTAATTTAAAAGTTACAATTAATTATTCAGAAAGTGTAACAATTTTGTATACTTTTATTAATAACAAGTTAGACTTCATGGAATAAATTAAAACAATTTATATAATTCATATTTAGAGTATGAAACTATGTTGCTATAAAATAGGATATAATTATACTCATATTTCTAGAGTAATGTACAAATCTATTAGTCCGTCGTCTAATCTTGAACTTTAATATCTCATGTTATGATGTAGAGGTGAAGAGCTAACATATAATCTATTAGAGTATGAAATGCCAGATAATATTATAATATACTTTCCATCGTGAACGTATGTGAAGTGTAGTTTTCACTTTCTAATATGGTTACATGTAAAATATACTTCATCTCTGTATGAAATATGTTGATTAATTACATATAAAATACATCATCATTTAAAGAAATATCGATGATCAATTTAAGGCAAGATTTATATATTAAATTTGAATTTATAAAATTAGGAGGAATATAATTTAAATTTAAAAAATTAACTTGATCGATAAATTAAATTTATCAAATTAACCTTCTATTTATTTTTTAAAAAACAACACTATCCCATGTATATATATATATATATATATATATATATATATATATATATATATAAATATAATAAATCAAGACCCAATGAGGTTATTATATTTACATTATTATTTTATTTCAATAATATCGACTTCACGATGTCGATATTTATTAAATATTGTTAAATATAGATAATTATTTTAAAAATACTGATATTTTGTGGTCCGTAAATTAATTATTCTAAAAATACTAACATCCCTTTTTCGGTAAATTAAACACTTCTCTTCGAAAAAAAGAAGTATAATACCATAACCCTAAGCCAAATATCTCTCGCTCACTTATCCCATCCAACTTGCTCCGACCATCAGCCTCCCATCCAACTTTATCCGACCGCCGCTGCCCATCGCACCTCTCCCCGACTGGCGCTAGCCCATGACATCTACTGGCCAAGCGGAGGAGGTGGTCGCGAGCAGGAGTGGGTCGCACCTCTGCGTTGGAGGGACGCCGCCTCCATCGCCACTGGTGGTGCGTCAATCACCATCCTGCGCAGTGGGTCGTGCAGCTGCAGCGGTGGGTCAGCGCCGCTCCATCACTTTAACTCAAGATGAATTTTTAGAACCTTCCTAACAAATCTTTGTTGTTTCCATTTAGTTGAAGTGTCTCAAAACAGATTTCTAATATACTTAGTTCAATTTATTCTCTATGTTTTTACAGAATTTTCTTGTGTTCTTATATGCACATTTCCCTTAGAAGATGTTTATTGAAGTGCTTGAAGTGTTATTAAAATATCTTGTTGAAAGATATTTCTCAAATTTTTTTATTGAAATGCTTGAATGTTATTATTATGGTAGAGTTGTAATATTTTTGTTGTTAATAAATGCTTCTATCATAAAGAAAACAAGCATACATCGTCATGTTTGGGGTAAATTGGTAGATTGGTGGGAAATCCACACTTTAGTTGAGCTCTTGATGTAAGTGAATCAAATTGAACTATTTTAAAATAAAGATACAAATAAGTTAAGAGTATGACTTCATTCCCTACTTGATCTTCTTGTATGTAACATGTGCGTGTAAATAGGTTCAAACTATATTTTTCTAGAGTTATGTTTTTTCCTTATTTTCGTGCTAGGAAACTCAAGAAGCTCAACACATAAAAAGTTGATACAAGATTATACTGTTTCATTCATCAAAGTAGGAGATAAGGTTTGGTAATTCGAAATATCTAAAGTTCAAGTACAATTATTTTCTATAATGTGTTTGTATCAACCTACTTGATTTGTGTCCATCTTGTGTTGACACTGCTTTAAATTTAGAAATAAAATATTTGTTAAGTATAAGTATCAACACTAGTTGATCCTATTGATGACAAAATCGATTATCTTGTATGATCGATTTGTCTCCATCTAGTGTTGACACCGAACTTTAAATTTAGAAATAATATATTTGTTAAGTGTAAGTATCAAAACTAGTTGATCCTATTGATGACAAAATTTATTTTCTTGCAAGATTGATTTGTGTCCATCTAGTGTTGACACGTAGCTTTAAATTTAGAAATAATATATTTGTTATGTATAAAAATCCATTGATGACAAAATCGATTTTCTTTCAAGATCGATTTGTGTCCATCTATTGTTGACACTTAGCTTTAAATTTAGATATAATAAATTTGTTAAGCATAAGTACCAAAACTAGTTGATCCTATTGATGAAAAAATTTATTTTCTTGGAAGATTGATTTGTTTCCATCTAGTTTAGACACCTAACTTTAAATTTAGAAATATTATATTTGTTAAGCATAAGTACCAATACTAGTCGATCCTATTTATGACAAAATTGATTTTCTTGCAAAAATAGATTTGTGTCCATCTAGTGTTGACACTTAGCTTAAAATTTAGAAATAACATATTTGTTAAATATAGTGTTGGAATTAACTTAAAACTAAACTAATTATACTTAAAAAGTTGTTAAGTTAATCAAATATGTTAATGTGATTTAGTTAGTGAATATAGTGTTTGAATTAAGTTAAAACTAAACTAATTAGACTTAGAAAGATGTTAAGTTCTTTAAATAAGTAATGCTATTTATTTGGTGAATGTAGTGTCTAAATTGAGTTAAAAATTAACTAATTAGACTTAGAAAGTTGTGAAGTTCATTATATAAGTTAATGTGATTTAGTTGGTGAATATAGTGTTGGAATTAAGTTAAAACTAACATAATTAGATGTAGAGAGTGGTTAAGTTCTTTAAATAAGTTAATGTGATTTAGGTGGTGAATATAGTGTTGGAATAAAGCTAAAATTAAACTAATTAGACTTAGGAAGATGTTAAGTTTTTTAAATTGGTTAATGGGATTAGTTGGTGAATATATTGTTGGAATTAAGTTAAAACTAACCTAGTTATACTTAGAAAGATGTTAAGTTCTTCAAATAAGTAAATGTGATTTAGTTGGTGAATATAGTGTTAGAATCAAGTTAAAACTAAACTAATTACACTAAGAAAGATGTTAAGTTCTTCAAATAAGAAATTCGATTTATTTGGTGAATATAATGTTTGAATTAAGTTAAATATAAACTAATTAGACTTAGAAAGATGTTAAGTTTTTCAAATATGTAATGTTATTTAATTGGTGAATATAGTGTTTGAATTAAGCTAAAACTAAACTAATTAGACTTAGAAAGTTGTTAAGCGCTTGAAATAAGTTAATGTGACTTAGTTGGTTAATATAGTGTTGGAATTAAGTTAAAACTAAACTAATTAGACTTAGAAAATTGTTAAATTCTTTAAATAAGTTAATGTGATTTAGTTGGTGAATATATTGTTGGAACTAAGTTAAACCTAAACTAATTAGACTTATAAATATGTTTAGTTCTTTCAAATAGGTTAATGTGATTTAGGTGGTGAATATGGTGTTGGAATTATTTCGAAACGAGCATCAATTTTACTTACTCACTATGCACACTAGGCACATAATTCCGCTACTCATGTGGCTCCACAATCTTGTTATACTATATCTACACCTATTGTGGTACCTAGATCTGGTTACTAAACATTGCATGGCTATTCACATCTTGTTCGTGAGTCTACCATACCATCAGCTAGTGATAGTCAGTGCAATAATTTGAATACTAATAGTGGATCAATTGGATTTTCAAATCTTCATCTTGAATCCAATGGCTCAGAGTATAATACTCCCACCACCTAGCACTAAGATGCACGTGGTCCTCAGGCAGGCGATAGACACAATTTTTGTAGACTTGTCATTGGGCCGTTAGGATAAAAGTTTGATCTAATTATGTTTCATATTTTATTTGTCTTTTTTATATTTTAATTAATTGATTGATTATTTTTTATTTACCATTCTTTTTCAATGAACTCATATTGCAGCTTACGTCCGGATGTGGGTAGGTTAATATTATTTTAAAGTGCAACGGTACTCACTATAATGTTGCGTACTTGACTTGGGGTACGATTCCAATTAAAAAACAGGGGGCAGATGTTCAATGAATTTAATGTATGAATGTGTATCAATTAAATTCACATCATATACATTTAAATTCGCTATTCATTTGAATAATAAATATTTATACATTTTTTATTACATAAATATTATTTCTGGGTTCCCGAACATGAGGAAGATGTTTAAGAAAACATCAAGGTTAAAATTTCAAAGTTGCTTTCTAGTACATTTAGTGAATGTCGAAAAAATAATAGAATTCCTAAGTTTATGGTACCAACAAGAAGGGATCTGTTACTGGAACATTGGGGTACTCTTCAAAAGTTTAAGAAGAGGAGTGAGATTGGGAAGATGGCTTTCGCACCAAAAAAAGAAGGTTCTATGCACACCAGTAGAGCTATTAGCCTAGTTACTAGGAAGAAAAGAATGATATACTTTCTTAATTTTGTAAAATATTTCCTTTTCTTTTTTGATAAGTAGTTTTTGGAGATTAAATTATACTTGTGTTATTGGCAGGAAAAGGAGTTGGGTAGGTCTGTAGTTGTAGAAGAGATGTTGAAGGTTACTCATGTCAAGACTAGTATGAACCCCGACGAAAAAAAAATGAATTGAGCCACGTGCTCAAGAGACATATGTAAGAACTCTATTCAATTTAATATTTTTTTTTTATCTTTCTTGTATATATTACATTCTTATTTGTAGAGTTCATTGTTAAAATTACAGGATAGGTTTATACGAATGTCTCAGGAATATCGTAGTACCCTACCTCTTTTGAGCTTGGACAGATCATTTACACAAGAACAAAGTGAGAATCTTTGGAAACAAAGTGCTTGTAAACCGATTAGACCTACGGCTATCAAGAAAGGACATATCAAAAGAAGAAGGCTTGGTATTGTGGTTCATCATCCTATAGCTTCAATGGCAGGGATAAATAGACAATATCTGCAATGGAGGGTAACATAGCTTTTCTCAATGCGGAGCTTGCTGTTGTAGCCGAAAGAGAGCAGAATATAGAGGTGGAGATTGTGGTATTAATGGAAGCATAGAACAAGAGATATGCAACATTTCAGGCCCAACCAACTTTTCTTTAGAATCAGGAAAGATACTTCCTACATTTCCTGCAAGGTGTGATGATGGAGCTGATCATGCATGTTATGATAATGATAAGGGTGATAAGGAGAGTGATGGTTATAAGGAGTAGTTATATTTGTTTGACATTTTAGACTTCCATATTGTTGGAATTGATTGATCGTATTTTGGTTTATTTTGAAGTTGAATGAAGTTTATTTTGAAATAGTTTAATGCATAAGTTGAAATATTGTGTAGTTTTGGTTGGATAAAGTTTATTTTAAAATCGCTCATTTGGAATTCTTTTAGTTGGATGAAGATTATTTTGAAATAGCTTATTTTGAATTATTTAGGTTGTTTTGATATAAATATGCAAGTGGGATACTGAAATTGCAGCTCAATTCTACCAATTATGTAGCTGAAATACAGACCTCCAGAGGTCAAAATCTCAAAAATTAGAAATAAAAATAGCGACCTCAGGAGGTCGGAATCTAAATAATAATAAATAAAAATACCGACCTCCAGAGGTTCAAATCTCAACAATAAAAGAAATAAAAATACCTACCTCCAGAGGTTGGAATCTAAAAAATAAAAAATAAAAATATCAACCTCTGGATGTCGGAATCTAAAAAATAAGAAATAAAAATATCGACTTCCGGAGGTTGGAATCTAAAAAATACTAAATAGAATACCGACCTACAGAGGTCGGAATCTAAAAATAAGAAATAGAAATATCGTCCTTCAGAGGTCGGAAACTAAAAAACAAAGAAATAAAAATATCGACCTTCGGAGGTTGGAATCTCAAAAATAAGAAATACCGACTTTCAGAGATTGCAATCTCACAAATGAGAAATAAAATACCCACCTCTAGATTTCGGTATTCTAAAATTAGAGAATTAAATATGCTAACCTCCGAAAGACGAAAATAATAAAAATAAAAAAGAACAAATATATTAAAGAGACCTCCGGATGTTGGAAAGTAAAATAATGAAATTTACCAACTTAAATTGAAACTGACCTCGAGAGGTCAGTACCAGAGATATGAATTGAATAGCGACCAAGCTTTTTCGGCCTCTGGAGGTCGCTTTTTAGGTCAATATTCACTACTTTTTAGTAGTGCAACTATCTTTCTATACATCTCTTAATCCATGTCTTTTCCAGATGCATCAATGTCAAGACACGTGGAGGACTCATTGGGGTACCAAAGGCTTTGCCCTTTCAAGTCAAAACTTCATAATCAATTCCTTATTGTTTTTTTCTTGACTAATGAATGTTCTATTAGTTGACTGGTTAATTTGAAGATCCAGAAGGAATGTGAGTTCTCCCATAAGACTCATTTCGAATTCTCCTTTCATTAGAGTTGCAAAATTCTCACACAAAGAACGATTAGAACTTCCAAAATAATATCATCAACATAGATATGGACTACAAAAATATATAAATCAGATCTTTCTATGAAGAGAGTTGTGTAAATTTACCCAAATTATTTTGCAGTATGAACGAACACAATCTTTCATACCAAGATTTTGGAGCTTGTTTATGTATGCAAAGAGCATTGGAAAGTTCATCAACAAAATTGGGATTAGAAGGATTTAAAATCGTGGGGTTGAAAAATTCTTCTTTTATAAAACCGTTTATAAACGCACTTTTCACATCCATTTGAAATAGTATAAAATGCTCGAAAGAGGCATAAGAAAGTAAAATTCGAATATATTCTAAGCTTGCTACAGTTGCAAAGGTTTTATTGTATCTAATACCTTCTTGTTGTGAGTATCCTTGAGAGGATAACCATACTATTTTTCAAGTAACTTTTCCATTTTCATCTAGTTTGTTTCAAAATACCCACTTGATTCCAATAACAGAGCAATTTTTTTGTCTTTCTATTTGAGTCCATACTTGATTTCTTTCGAACTGATCGAATTATTCCTTCATTGCTTGCACCCATGATTCCTCTGCAAATGCTTCAGTTATTCGATTTGGTTTTATTTGAGATATCAATGCAACAGAAGCTTATTTTCTGAGAGAAGATCACTTCTGATTTTTTTCTTCATGTGTATCGAGTATGAAACTTTCAGGATAATTAGTAGTATGTCGCCATTCTCTTTGAATATTTGATCTGTAAGCTAGAGTAGTCGACTTTGCTTCTGCAGTAGTTTACTTCAATATGATTTTTGAAACTTATACCTGCAGTATTTTTCACTATTTTGATGGGGGTGATTTCGTCGTCACCTCCTTTAGTTTCCTACATTCTTGTGTTAGTCTCGTCAAATACAACATGAACATATTCTTCAACACTTAAAGTTCTTTTATTAAAAACATGAAAGACTCTATTTATAGGATCATAGCCTAAGAAAATACCTTTGTCACTCCTTGTATAAAACTTACCAAGATTGTTCTTACCATTGTTGTGGATGAAGCACTTGCATCCGAAGGGATAAAACTAGCTTGTGTTTGGTTTCTTACCTCTCCACAGTTCATAGGGAGTCTTCTTCAATATCAGTCTAATTAAGCACCTATTTAGAATGTGGCATCTAGTGCTCACTGCGTTTGCCCAAAAGTGATGTAGTAAAATTCTATGAAAAAGCATTGTTCTTGTTGTATCTTGTAAGGATCGAATTTTTTGTTCAACTATTCCATTTTGTTTAGGATATATTGGTGAAGAGAAATTTTGAGTGAATCCGTTTTGAGCACAAAATTATTCAGATGCCTTGTTTTCAAATTGACCACCATGATCACTATGTATTGTTGTGATGAAATATCATACTTCTTTATGAACTTCTCTACAAAAAGCTTCGAAATTTTGAAAGAATTCATTTTTATGAGTTAAGAATATTATCCATGTGAACCTTGAGAAGCCATCAAAGATTACAAAGACATATCTCTTACCTCAAAAATTCGCATTTCAAGTTGGACTAAAAAGTTCGATATGAAGAAGTTGTAGGGGTTTAGATGTACTTACAATGTATTTACCTTTGAACGATGAACGATTTTGCTTACAAATTTAACATAGATCACAATTCTTATCTTTTTAAAACATTAGTTTCGGTAGTCGAATCACTAGATTAAGTCTCATAGTTTTTCAAGAGCATGCATGCTTGCATGTCCAAGCTCTCGATGCCATAGCCATGGATCGCTTGTCACTGTACTGAGACAAGTAAGAGATGGAAAATTTAAATTATTTTTAATATAAATATTGATTACTCGGTCTCTGATAAGTGTCAGTCTCTTCCTGTGATGTTTAATGGTGCAGCTATATGTATTGAATGTCATTTGAAATCCAGCGTCACACAGTTGACTTATGTTAAGTAGATTATCTTTGAGTCCTTCGACTAAGTTAACTTCGACAAGATTGCCTGATGACCTAATAGTGATGGTTTTGACTCAAGTAACTTGTCTAACACAACATTCATCTACTTTTTTTTATTGTTTTGAAGTTTTCCTTCTATCCACACATACATATGGAGGATCCGCTATGATGTACCAAATTCCTTTTTTGTAGGTTTTCATGAATTGCTCCGGCAAGACAAAAAGATTAGTTTCTTTTAGGAACCCAAGTATTTTTGGGCCATTGATGATTATCAAATTTTGGTCTTCAAATACGTTTTCCAGAAGAATATTTTCTACATCTTAAGGATTTATGACCTATATCGCCATATGTAAAACTCACAAAAGTTAGAATTATTACTTGGAGAGTTTCTTCAGTAGAGCGTAGTTTTGTTTGATTGAATAGAACTATGTCTTGAAGATTTTCTGGCACTATTTACCAGCATTTTTACTTCCTCCAATTCTTCTTATAGTGGATCAACTTCAATCTGACTTGCTTCAAGAAAATCTGCCAAACTTTCTTTTCTTGTGCAAGTTTATTGTATTCGTCAATAAATTTCTATAATTCATCACTAACCATATCCAAAGAGTTTTGTAAGTAATTACAGTTTGGACAATTATAAGATCTTATCTCGCTTGTTTATCCTAGAGACACGAAACACGAGTTTGCTATTTCATCGTGGTCATCATCGGTTGTTTCTCCTTGTTCCCATGCTCCGAGACTTTTTGGATCTTCATTTCGTTGATTTGTTCTTCTTCTTCATTTTGGACAAGTTTACTTGATATGTATTGGTTCTCTGTAGTAGTACCATCGATCATTGTTTCTTTTGAAGTCATTTGTTTTTTAATCTTTTTGAGGTTGCTATTTCCTTTGTCTGAGCATTTGTCTTACTCTACGTTTAATGAGGGTCATTCCTTAAACTTGATTTTCATCGGCTTCCTCCTCAGTTTCCATGTCTCACCAATAAAATCCACTGTTTTCTTTTTGTATTACTTGTTGTACCTGTTAATTTGATTTTGTTCATAAGCCATTAATTTACCTCGAAGTTTATCATATGTCATGTTCTGTTGCTCTCCGTCTTTAAGAATGACAACTTTTGTTTCCCAGACTTTGTGAATAGTGTTGACAAGTTTATTGACTCTTAACGAGTTTGAAAACACCATTCCAAGAGATTTCAGTTCAATGACAATTTTGCTGAATCTTCAGAACATAGATTCAACATTTTCATCGTCAACCATTTTGAACAGTTTGTATTCATTTACAAGGGAGCTGATTTGGGCTTCCTTGACTTTCATCATTCCATCATAGGTTACATAAAGTTTATCCCACTTTTCTTTCACTGTTACGTCAGTTAAAATGTTCTAATATTCTGCTCCTCTTACTGCACCATACAACAAACTCATAGCTCTAGCATTAGTTTGAATCACCTCTTGTTGTTCCTTACTAATATTGAACAATTTAGGATCAAAAGGTTTTTCAGTTCCATCCTTTTCAATTAATCCAAGGAATGTATTTTTGTCTTTCTTGATGACTTCTCAAGCTTGATGTTCATTTGCGGAGACAATACTTCTGAATCTATCTTTTATGTGAGAGTATTCTTTCCAATTGAAGTAAGGTGGTCTATGTGAAAAGTGTCCGTCTTAAAGTAAAGTACCAGGGATTTGGTATTATGAAATTTGATCTTTACTCTCATCTGGTTAAACACTAAATCTTCTAGACTTTCTCTTATACCAATTGATCTACAAGAGGGAGGGGGTTAATTTAAAATTCACTTAGTCAGCAATTAGTAGTCGATAATTGACTCGCCTACAAGTTAGTAGGAAGATAAACAATAATAGAAAGTTGCAGTAAATAATTAACACAAATGGTTTTATCCTGGTTCAAATCACCAATGCAATGCCCAATCCATTCCCTTTGGGTTTCAAGGGGTTTCCTTAAGAGCTTTGAAGAGATCTTCGTGCTACAGCAATTTGAAACTTTATCTTGTGATATGCAAATCAGATTTCTACCTTGACACTGCCTCAACTTGTATACCTACACTCAAATTCTTTCTTTTCTCTTTTCTTTTCATTTGTATCACTTACGTGTTTACAAAGCTTTATGGAAGACAAACGAAAACTTTTTGCCAAGCTCAAGTGAAGTTGAGTACTTCACACTACAAATCTCGGTCAGTTTATGTAGATGATGATTTGTGATCTTTTAAGGAAAACCCCAAAGGATTTATCTCAATCAAGGATTAATTTAGGGAGTCTTTTATTGAGGCGATGTAGTTGATCTATATCAATGAATTAAATGGGTTTGATCTTTTCCTTGTATGATCGACAGATTTGTTTTGTTGTAACTTCATTTATGACTCTTTCCTTTCTTGATGATTCAATTGTGATCTCTACCAAGTGTGCGAGTATTCTTCTTCATTTAGATTTTCCTTTAGTTCTGATCAGCCATATTTTTCTTTTCCTCTTTTGTCCCTGTAATTTGAGGCTTACCTTTCCAATGTTTCTCTACAGCTTCATGCAAACATTGTTTTCCTTGTTGAAGTCGTTTGTGTTGATGATTTCTTTTTGAAATAATGACCTACGTAAATTGAGATAAATGCGTTAAGTGTCTATTTTAAAAATCAACTAACTCTAAGGAGTTAACATATTGGTGCACCAGAAGTCTTTAATTATTAGGTTCGATTTTGCTTGTTATAGACGCAAATTTTTATGTTCTAATACAAAATAAGATTTTAGACAACCACCATTAAGATTGAAGAAAGAAAAAGTTGATAAATTGGGCATTTAATAAACTACAACAATATTTTTTTGATAGATTTAATTCATCATGATAGAAATCTAACTAAAAGAAAGAAATTGATTCTTATTTAGTCCTAGAACCCCAATTTCAAAAAAGAAAAAGTTATGGAAAAACAATGTCAATTTTTTAATATTTATTTTATTTTATTTGATTAAAACAGGCTTAACTACTCCCTTTGAACTATGGTCGAAATTTGAAGGAAACACATTTTCTTTAAATGTCCTAATACCTCCTATAACAATTTTGAAATGTAATGATTATGCTTTTTTGGTGTTTAGGTGGCGTAGAGAGTGTTCAAAGCAAATGAAAAGTAAAAAATATGAACATAAAGAAATTGTAATTAGTTGTACCATAGTTAAATTTACAGTCAAACATTGTAGTAAAATTTAATACAAATACTATTAGTATAAATACTACCAAATGAATCCTTTAGTGTTGAATGAACAGTCAAGTGTTATCTATTGATTTATAATGTTATGAAAAACACATGTCATTCATATGATGTTTTGATGTAAGAATTAAGTATTATAAATATCTACAATTGTAAGTATAACATCACTAATTTAAACTTCTAAGTTCTCTTCAATTTCTATACAAAAATACTTTATATGTATTCAATTTAACCAAAGCCAGACAATTCTACATCAACAATTGCAAATTAAGGAAATTAAAGAAAATTTCATCTGCAAATTATGCACCTTTTTCTTTTATTGTTAGTTTTGACATGTTAATTGAATAAGGTGAAGAGCATTTGTTTGTTGTTGGTGTAGCGTATACCATGACCTTACCAATAGTATTGTGTTTAATATCTACAGATTATCATGCGTCCAAATGAACAAAGACTACATTTACTTTCTCCTGATCGACTAAGAAACCTTGCCATTAATTTAATCGATGACATTCTAATTAGGTTGTCCTTTTGAGATGTTGTATGAACTATTACACTTTTTCAGGATTGTCAATATACTTGTCGTACAATTCCAAAGGTGAAGTTTGATCAAACTTTGTAGGAAACACTAGAGGACTTGATATCCCCTACAATTGGATTTATAATTCTAATTATCGATTGTTTCTTCAGTTTTCATATAGGAACAACATTGAATGTTACCCTTGATATGACTAGTATAAAAGTATGTCCTAATATTGATCATTTGATACATTTTCTCACCAAAAATTTCATTCAACATTTCATCCTTAAACTTCCATTTACTTATCCACCATACAAGATCCCTTACTTCTTATTTTATTGTTCAGCATTGAGGCATTTGTATCTCATGGAAAGTAAAATACACCTTCCATGCTTCTTTAGGGATTTAATAAGTTTATTAGGCAAAAATTAATATTTGTAACATTATTTTCTAATACGTTTGAAATTTTGATCTCTAATTGCCCTTTGCTTGAGGATTTGGTTTTAAAAGACATAGACAATTCGTACCTCCTAAGTATTAATTCTCCTAATCTAAGGTCATTTGTCTTTTGTGGTGATATACAATTAATATATCTAGAAAATGTACCTCCTCTTTCCATTTTTCTGTATGGGCCTGTAGAATTAGTTCTAGATGAAAAATGATTTTGACATTATTTTTTTCGTCTATTCATGCTCTTGAGTATTTCAGCTGGTATCATTTTGAGGTAATGTTACTGCATTTTACTTGTATATTCATACATGTACTTTCCTTTTTGGCATCCTAATCTTTGTCATTTTATTTGTAGGTAAATAATGGATAAACTTAATTGATGCCAAGGTTTTCATCTGCTCTTAATTATCTGAAACATCTATTCATATGTTTAATAACTCCTGGAGAGTTTTTTGAGATTTTGTTTGTTCTTTTCATGAGAAGGAGCTCCCCAAATTTGGAAGAAATTGAAATTGAAGTTGTCACTAATATTTATTTTTCTCTCTATCTTTTCCATGTTTTTATATTCATATATAATGAATTTGATGGGGTTTTCTGGATTTTTCTTAGGGGTATATCCTTAATGACGGGTATTATTTCGAACTTGTGCCCCAGGAGGTTGGTTATGAGATTCCGGCAAGCTTCTCGGATGTTACATTTAATAATCTGAGAACAATTAAGTTTTATGACGTACTATTAGAAGAGGGTGAAATGAATCTAATCAAGTTTTTATTGGCAAAGACTCCAGCACTAGTGAAAATGGAAATCAAGCCAAGTCAAATGGAAACAAACAAATATCTTAATGTACTCTCAAAGATAACAATGTTTCAACGGACATCATCTAAGCAGAAGTTATGTATCTTGTTGAGCATTATCGTTATCACAATTTTGCTTAATCTTTGGCTAAAATGTTTGAAAGTGCAAATAGAAACAAAATGTTTGGTTGAAGAGAGTAGTAAAGTTGTGTTTTGCCTTTGCTTTAAGGTACTATAAATATTTTATATGCTTGGAAACATAGGATGAACCTTGATGATTGTTTTGAATACACTGTTTGGGAACAAAGATGGATTTTACATTTCATGTTTGTTCTTAAATGATGTATGATTTGAGTCTTTGTTTTTTTACTTCGAAGTTATATTGTGTGTTGAATTCTTTTTGGGAACTTATTTTCTGGTTAGTAGGAACTTTTTTCTTGATAAGGGATTAGTCCAAGTTAGATCGGAAAGTATTTATGTTTGATGGAATCCTTCCTCATAAGTGAAGAAGAAACTTGAATAAGCATCACCCAATTTGGGATTCTTGTATTTAATTTAGGGAAAATGCACAAGTACCCCCTCAACCTATGCCCGATATCCCAGAGACACACTTATACTATGCTAAGGTCCTTCTTGGGCCCACAAGATAGTGCCACGTAGGCTAAAAAGGGGTAAAGAATTATTAATAAAATAAGTTTAGGAGGGTAATAGGACCTTACTATAGTATAAGTGCGTCTCTGAGATTTCGGGCATAGGTTGAGGGGGTACTTGGGCATTATCCCTTTAATTTATTTAGAAGTTATTTTGTGTGTTTAATATCCTTGGGAAACCTCAAAGCATAAATTGGAAATTTACCTTTATCCATTTGACAAAGTTAGACAGAGAATTGTTTATATAGGTCATGAAGATTCCTAATCTGTGAAGAAAAAACTCGAAGAAGAATCACGATTTGTGTCGAGCAAATATATCAAACGATAGGACGTACTCTTAGACTAGTATAGTCGAGGTTAACTTTCAATGTTATTCCTATATGAAATATGAGGAAACAATCGAGAATAGGAATAAATCTAATAGTAGGGGATGTAAAGTCCTCTGGTGTTTCCTAGTCCATTTGACTAAATTTAACCTATGTAATTCTATGACAAGTATATTGCCAATCGTTACAAAGTGTACTAGTTCTTACAACTTCTCGAAAAGACAACCTATTTATAATTTCATCTTTTAAATGAATGACAAGACTGCTAAGTTGATAAATGGAAGGTAGATAGTCTTTGTTCATCTAGAGGCATGGTAATTTGTAGAAGTTGAACAAGTATACAATTGGTAAGGTCAGAGTATACGCTACATGAACAACAAACAAACATATCACAACTTTAACAATAAAAGAAAAGGTGTATAATTTGTAGATGTCATTTGCATTGATTTCATTACTTTGCAACTCTTGATGCAAAATTGATTGTCTTAGGTTAAATTAAACACATATAAAGTGTTTTTTTATAGAATTTGAAGAGAACTTAAAGTTTAAATTAGTGATGTTATACTTATTGTACTAGAAACTTATAGTATTGAGTTCTTACATCAAAACACTTTATGAATAACATGTGGTCATCTCAATATTATAAGACAATAGATAACACTTGAAAGTTCCTCGACACTAAAGAAGTCGTTCGATAGTATATATAAAAATAATATTTATGTTAAATTTTAGTACAATTGTTTGACTGTACATTTAACTCTGGTACAACTAATAGTACTATTTCAATTAATCTTTTTTGGGATATATGACCCCAAACATTTATGCTACAAAAAGAATGAATATGTATCGTTAGTGATGGGGATTATTTCTAACCTCTGCCCCTGGATGTTATGGATGAGATTCCTGCAAGCTTCTTAGATATCACATTTAATAACCTGAGAATAGTTAAGTTTTATGATGTACTATTAGTAATCCCTTGGAAAACAAAAATGTTTTACTAACCATACAAAAAGTAAGTTTCCATTCAATACTTCAAGCTCGCCTAAGAGAATTTAGCACACAACATAACTTTGATATTAACATCAACTCAAGAATCCGGAATTGGGTAATGCTTGTTCCTAAGGAACGAACATGTCCAACATACTTCTCCTTCTAGCTTGGACTAATCCCTTAACAAGCAAGAAATCTCTACTAACCTTGCGGAAAGTAAATTCCACTCAAATTTTCAATCTCGCCTAAGGTAATTCAACACGTAACATAACTTCAAAATACATATCAACTCGTGAATGCCTAATTGGGTGATGCTTTTCGAGTTTATTCTTCATAGTTGAGGATGAAGGACACAAGATAAATTCACCTTTCACCTATAACCTCAGATCTGAGCAATCAAAAGGATAAGGAGACCGGAGGATTAAAAGGAGAAGGAGACGGGATAAATAAAAAGGAGAAGGGATGGGAGCAATACCTGATAGATAGCAGAATCTCCCAACTGCTACTGTTGGGAGAAACCCCTATTTTTTAGGGATTGTAATTTTTTGTTTCCTTTTTGTGTTTTCTATGGACTGATGACTGTGACTCGGTAAAAAACTAGCAACAAACATAGCGACTAATTATGACATTTGTCGGTACAAATAAATATAATTATCTACATTATATTTTGGCGACGGAAATTTCTATCAAGACATAATTTAAATTTCAAAAAAATATATTTAGTATTCTAGAAACACTTTTTGTTCACTCATTCCGTCGCAATATATTATTAAATTATAACACCTACTTTTTTGAAAAATCTGTATCGGAATTTAAGTTGCCAAAGTTTCCCGCTATTATTTAACGACAAAAAATTATTCCGTCGCCAATCCATTGCTATGTTATAACAAAAAATTATTTACAATTTTTGCAACGAAATGGCTAATTCGTTGATAATCCGTTGTTATATAGCGAGGAAATTTGTTTCGTCGCTAATATCCGTCGCTAAACACTATTTTTTTATATTTTAATATGTGTACGTGCATATACATGTATATCTATCTATGATAAAAAAGAAGAAGATATTATTACCATTTCACTCTTAATGAGTGTAGATCTATCCTTGTGCTTGAGAAATCACCCACAAAAATACGGTTTGAATCTAGCTAAAACCCTTCTTTCTTTTAAGTTTATTGGTGCACCTGAAGTCATCAATGCTCAAGCTCATATTTGCTTTTTATAGACACAGAGTTTTATGTTCTATTATGACATAAAATTTTAGACAACCAATATTATGATTGAAGAAAGAAATATGTGTTAAGAGTGTGAATTTAATAAAATACAACAATATTTTTTTTAGATTTACGACATAATGTTAGAAATATAACTAAAAGAAAGAGAATGATTCTTATTTAGTCCTAGAACCCATGAAGTCCAAAAAGAAAAAGTATGGAAAAGCATAGTCAAGTTTTTAAGCATTAAAATCATTTTTTTAAAGGCATAAATACTCTTTTGAACTACGATTGAAATTTTAAGGACACACATTTTCTTTACATGTCCTAATACCTCCTAGAACTATTTTGAAATGTAGTACATATACCTTTTTTGGTGTTGAAGTGGTGTAGAGAATGTTGAAAGCAAATGACAAGTAAAAAATATGAAGAAGAAAAAATTTAACTATATTCAACATATGTCATTTCTTAATTGAATATTCTACCATTAGTTAGTAAACATAATTAATAAATAAACTCAGTGACGGCTCAATATAATTAGTGGCAAAAGCCAAAAATAAGTTGGAGGCAAAAATTTTTATTACTTTTTTTAACGTGATACAAGAATTGATCCATAAAAATGAGTTCCAAAACAAATTAAAACATTCTTTAATTATGCTACCAAAAGGTTAAGATAATTATTTTTTACTAAAAAAATTGGCCTTTAGATTTTTGGGGCCTACGGCATATTCCTCATCTTTAAAGGCATTGAGCCACCCTTTGAAAAACCCTAAATAAAACAATAATAACAAGAGTAATGTTTTTTTTTCAAAAGAGAATGATAGTATACTCTGATTCATTGTGTAACCGTAGAAACAAAATTAAGTTATTTCAAACATGTTTCCTCTTAAAATTGTTGTTTTTCAAATAATTATAGTATTAAAAAAAGTATAGTTTTTAAAGTAATTACCCTATTAAGAAAAAGTAAAATATCTATGAAAATGTAATTATACTATCATGAGAAAACATAGATTAAAGGCATATGCACTTACTGAAATTAAGTGTGTAGTTCAATAAATTATTATTTTGAGATTCTTGAAGCACAAATGTTTGGGGTCGTATATCCCAAAAATGTTAATTGTAATAATATTATTAGTTTTACCAAAGTTAAATTTACTGTCAACCATTGTACTAAAATTTAATGGGAAAATTCACAAGTATCCCCTCAACGTATGACAGAAATTCCAGAGATACACTAATACTATACTTAGGACCTATTACCCATTTGAACTTATTTTATAAGTAATTTTATACCCATTTTTGACCTACGTGTCAATAGTTTAAGAGAGAGTGTAACAGCGTTGGGCCCACAAGATAGTTCCACCTCGGTGAAAAAGGGATAGAATATTATTAATAAAATAAGTCCGGGGAGGGGGGTAATAGGACCTTAGTATTGTGTCTATGAGATTTCGGGCATAAGTTGAAGGGGTACTTGTGAATTATACCAAATTTAATACAAATACTAATTTCATATGTACTATAAATGACTCCTTTAGTGTTGAAGAAAGTAAGAAGTGTTTTCTATTGATTTGTAATGTTACGATAAACATATGTCATTCATATATTGTTTTAATGTAAGAACTCAATGCTATAATTTTCTAGTACAATAAGTATAACATCACTAATTTAAACTTCTATGTTCTCTTAAAATTATGTACAAAAATACTTTTTATGTGTTTGATTTAACCTAAGCTAGATAATTTTACATCAAGAGTTTCAAATAATGATATCAAAGCAAATAACATCTACAAATTGAGCACCTTTTCTTTTACTGTTAGAGTTGCGACATGATAATTGAATAAGGTGAAGTATATTTGTGTTTTGTTCGTATAACGTATACTCGGACCTTACTAATGGTATTCTTGTTTATTTTCTAAAGATTATCATGCCGCTAGATGAACAAAGACTACGTTTACCTTCTCCTAATCAACTAAGAAAATTTCCCATTCATTTAAATGATGACATTCTAAATAAGTTGTCTTTCTAAGATGTTATAAGAACTAATACACTTTCTCTTGATTGACAACATACTTGCTGTAGAATTCCAGAGGTGAAATTTGATAAAAAAAAGTTTTGGGAAGCACCAGAGGACTTGACATTTTCTACCATTGGATTTATTCCCATTCTCGATTTTTTCTTAAGGTTTCATATAGGAATAACATTGAAAGTTACCCTTGACATTAGTAGTCTAATAGTGTTACTTTAAACGTTATTCATATATTAAAATTGAGGAACAAATCAAGAATGGGAATAATTCCAATGGTAGAAGATGTCAAGTCCTCTACTGTTTCCCAGACCGTCTGATCAAATTTCACCTGGCGAATTCTACGGCATGTATATTGCCAATCCTTAGAAAGTTACAACTTCTTACAACATTTTGAAAAAGACAACCTATGTAATCGAATAAATGAATGGCATGGTCAATTACGTGAAGGTTATAAAAGAAGTATTTGTTCATCTATAGATAATTGGTAAGGTATTTAAGTTTTTCATAGTGATGGATTCGTTCAACCTTATCTCAATCACGAGTTTCATGAGTTAATTTCGTCTATGATAACCCATGTATTGAGATTTTTTATAAGGTCTTGAAATTTCATTCGTAAATCTTGATAATTGAGATTTTGATAGTTTTTTAAGATGAATAGGAGTTTGAGGGTTGTTGATGAGTGGATTTTTGTTTACTAATGTTGGGTGTTCGGAATTAGGAGTGTTTGGAAGAAATCATTCAATTCTAGGTGAATTAGGGCCTAAAATTGTAGAAGAAAATTCGTTGGAAAAATTTATAGCAGGATATTGCACGCTGCGCCAACAGGCACCAGGAAATATGGTAATGTAGCTTATGGGCTACACCCCGCTCCACTCTGTTCTCTAGGACTTCCTGTACACCTATTGTTATATCAGTTATCCCGCCTGAGTTCATTGAAAGTATATCTTTACTCTTTTTAGATTCTAACTCCTCTAAACTACATCTAAACATCAAGACATTATTCATAACATGAATCATAACCATTGAATTCATAATTTAAATTCAAGGTACACTTAAGTGTAATTTTTTAAGAGTTGTTTTCAGAGATTTCAAGAATTCTTTTACAATCTTTTAAAACCTGTTTAGACTTAAGTACTTGAGTATGAGGATGGTGAGAGTAGAGTTTCATTTCTTTCAAAAGAGATAATGCACATGTACCTTAGTATAGTATCAGTGTGTCACTCGGATTTAAAATATAGGTTGAGGGGGTACTTGTGCATTTTCCGGTTTCAAAATAAATATATGTGAACGAAGTATTCCCAAAAGAAAATGTTGTTACATTTAAAATGATGAGGAAACTTTGATTTCCAAATGAGTACATGAGGAGTTTTCAGTATAATCTCTTTTAAGAGAATATTTGGAGTAATTATCTCAAAGTTGAGGATGAGGAAATTATTTTAAACATATGAGTTTTGTATATCTTGGAGTAGTATTGAGCTTCTATATGGGGCCAAATTATAAAAACTCAAAGTCCTCATAAATCATGTAATCAATATGGGTAGAAAAGGGTCATGCTTTTTAGATGATTACTTATTACTTTTTGAGCATAGCTTAATGGAACAACTTAGTTGAGGATGTCTTGTACTCCGGCAAAATATAGGACAATTTTGGAAGTGTGGGCAAATGTAGTATCATCACATAGCTCATAGTTATCCTTGTCGGTTAGAGAATCTCCCAATTGAGTTATATTGTATATTTACATACAAACTAAATTATTATTGTATTTTAAGGAAAATACATAAAAGAAACCCTTAACTTGGTTGAATAACTTACCTAAGAAGTTAAACTACACGGGCGTTTTAATACCCTCCCTTACACATTTTTGAAGTAAATTCAGAACAACCGTGATATTATTATATATACCACTATCATTCGCCATATCATATCCATGTAAGTACCAGAACATAGACATGCCAGCACCACGATATACCCATGTCAGCACCAGATCATTTATTATTTTTTATTATCTATTTTTCATAAATTTTTGTTTAACACTTTTTAAAGTTAATTTACACTACTTAGTTAATTACATATGCATTTTCTAAAATTTAAATTTAAAATGTGGATCCATTTTTTCGCCCATAGACAGCCCCACCCACCCCCTTTGTATTTTCCCTCATACCCAACACCCACCAACCCCTTTCACTTATTTCTTCTTCCTTCTTCGTCACCATCTCTATCTCTTAATTGTTCATTTTTTCCACTTCATAATTTTTAATGAGCTCCACCACATCTTATGTTTCTCTTCCTTTCTTCATATTATTCAGTGAACAAACAAGCCTATTTAGCTTCGATGAAGAAAAAATTTATAGGTGTGAAATCCATATCATAAAATAAAACAACACAAGGAATTCCAATGATGGAGATTTTAGCGCTCGTATTCTTATCTATGGAGCCTCTTGGTCACCACATCTAAAACAACCCATTTTAGAGGTAAAATGAGCTCCAAAGCAGGTAAATCCCCATTTTACCGTTTTTCATGAGCCATAGTCCACCATCTTTTTTGGTAATACATAATTCCGATGTTATTTTTGGAAAAAATTTACACAAATGTTCGTTAACACCTTGTGTGTTATGTTTGAGAAATATACCTAATCGACATGATGATACTGAGAATGATCGTGTAGTACAATCATTATCAATCTTCAACCAACCAGGTAACAGTTCAAAAAAGTATGTATTGCACAAACTTACCGACAAGGATAAAAAATCTGCACAACTTCATGTCTTGTTGAATTGTCCAGAAGTCCAACCCTTCTTAGAGTAAGACATTTAAATATGTAAAAAACAGATTTTCAACTACGATTTTATCAAGGAAATTAATTGTATTTTTAATGTGATTCTATAGTTATTTTGTGAGCCAATATGGTCATGATCAAGTGTTTCCATTATTTATACAGTGGTACGCTAATTGCATTAGTGTTGTAATATATACAACTATTCACATATTAGTTTACTCCTCTTTTAACTTACATATCATTTAATTAATTAACTATATATAGGTCTACCATTTAGAAAATGCCGCCACATTTGATAAATGTTTTAAGGATACCTTCTTGAGACAGCTTACTGTTCACACAATGTCGAAATATATCTCGAATGGATTTTAATTTTCTAGTGAGAAATACTCAAGAATAAGAAAACCAATAATATTTGTGTTTGGGTTAAAGGTATTGATGGAAATCAAAACGAGAATGTTGATTATTTTGGCATCATACAGGATATTATAGAGTTGTAGTATTCGGGTTGGCCAATCAAAAAAGTAGTACTTTTCCTATGCAAGTGGTTTGATCCAACTTCAGGGGGTACGAGGATGCATAATATCATTGAATTCAAGCACACTAGCAAGTATGACACTTATGCTCCTTTTATTATTGCACAGAATGTTAAGCACATGTACTATGATCCTTATCCGTTGCGTAGGGACAAGTATGATTAGTGGATTGTAATAAAAAAAACCAATGGGGCAAGTGGAATTTGAGAATGATTTTGATGTTGCATATCAAAATGAAATATAAAGTGTTCATTAAGTGGTGGATGCCGAGTTAGAACATAATTTGGAGCATCCTGATCAGATTTTAGAAGAAGTTGATAGAGAAGAATTAGATATGCCAACAAATATGGAGGAGGATGAGGAGGAAACTTTTGAAGAAGACGAATGGATAGATGAGGAGGAAACATCCGAAGATGATGCAAATGAATGGCATAGATGATGAAAAAATATCCGAAAATGATGAATAACAATATTAAGACCATTGTTTTGAGAAGGTGCACTGGGGTGGTGATATCTGATGAGCCCTCTATACTGAATATTTCAAAACGAGCCTCAATTTTACTACTCACTCTGCACACCAAGAACATAATGCCTCTACTCATGTGGCTCCACAATCTGGTTATACTATTTCTAAACATTATGTGGTACCTAGATCAAGCACCAAACATTGCAGGGCTATTCACATCTTGGTCGTGAGTCTACCATACCATCAACAAGTGCTAGTAAGTGCAATAATATCAATACTAATAGTGGATCAATTGGATTTTCAAATCTTCATTTTGAATCCAATGGCTCAGAGCCTAATACTCCCACCACCCAACATTCAGATGCAAGTGGTCTTCAGCAGGCGATCAAAACAATTTACGGAGACTTGTCATCAAGCCGTTAGGATACAAGTATGATTTAATTATGTTTCATATTTCATTTGTCTTTTTATATTTTAATTAATTGATTGATTATTTTACGTTTACCATTCTTTGTCAATGACTCATATTTCAGCTTACATCCGAACTTGGGTATGTCAAAGATTATTTTAAAGTGCATCGGTACTCAAAATAAAGGTGTGAACCCGACTTGGGGTTTGATTCCGATTAACATCACGGTTCATATGTTCAATGAATTTAAGTTAAGAATGTGTATCTATTAAATTCACGTCATATACATTTAAATTTGCTATTTATTTGAACAATAAATATTTAGTCATTTTTCATTACAGAAATATTATGTATGGTCTCCCGAAAATGAGGAAGAAATTCAAGAAAACATCAAGGTTAAAGCTTCAAAGTTGGTTTCTACCACATTAAGTGAATATCGCAAAAATAATAGAATTCCTAAGTTTAATGTACCAACTCGATGGGATCTGTTACTGGAACATTGGGGTACTGATGAAAAATTTTAAAAAGAGGAGAGAGATTGGGAAGATGGCTAGTGCATCAGAAAAGGGAGGCTCTTTGCACACCGGTGGAGCTATTAGCCTAGTTACTAGGTAGGAAAGAATGGTATACTTTCTGAATTTTGTATAATATTTCTTTTTCTTTTTTGATAAGAAGTTTTTTGAGATTAACTTATACTTGTATTATTTGCAGGAAAAAGAGTTGGGTAGGCCGCTAGCTGTAGAAGAGATGTTCAAGGTTACTCATGTCAATAAGAGTACGAACCTTGGGGAAGCAGAAAGATTAATTGAGCCACGTGCTCAAGAGACATATGTAGGAACACTATTCAAGTTATTTCTTTTTTCTCTTTCTTGTATATATTACATTCTTATTTGTAGATATTTAAATTTCAAGATAGGTTTATACGAATGTCTCAGGAATATCGTAGTACTCTAGCTCTTGAGAGGCGTGACAGATCATTCACACAAGAAGAAAGTGAGGATCATTGGAAACAAAGTGCATGTGAACCGATTAGAGGTTCAAGTTATGCTTATCAAGAAAGGATATATCAAAAGAAGCAGGCTAGGTATTGTCGTTAATCATCCTATAGCTTTGATGGCAGGGATAAAGAGACAATATCTGCAATAGAGGGTAAGATAACTTTTCTGAATGCCGAGGATGCTCATGTGGCCGACAGAGAGAAGAAGAGAGAGGTGGAGATTGCGGCATCAAAGGAAGCTGAGAACAAGAGGAATGCAGCTTCAGGACAAACTAACTTTTCTTTTTAAATCGGGAAATATTCTTCCTCCATGTCCGGCAAGCAATGATAATGGGGCTGATCAGGAGGGTGACGAGAATGATAAGGGTGATAAGGAGTAGTTGTATTGATTTGACATTTTAGACTTCTATATTTTTGGAATTGTTTGATTGTATTTTAGTTTATTTTGAAGTTAGATGAAGTTTATTTTATAATGGTTTAATGTATATGTTTAAAAAATTGTGTTGATTTGGTTGGATGAAGTTTATTATAAAATAGCCCATTTTGAATTATTTTAGGTGGATGAAGATTATTTTGAAATAGCTTATTTAGAATTCTTTGGGTTCTTTTGATATAAGTATACATGTGGGATACTAAATTACAGATTAATGATGCAAGTTTTGTTGCAGAAATACCGACCTCTAGAGGTCGAAATCTAGAAAATAAGAAATAAAAATACCGACCTCCAGAGGTCGGAATCTAAAGAAAAGGAAATAAAATACCCACCTCCAAATGTTGGAATCTCAAAAATAATAAATAAAAATACCAACCTTTGGAGGTTGGAATCTTAAAAATAAGAAATAAAAATGCTGACTTCTAGAGGTCAGAATGTAAAAAATAAGAAAAAGAAATACCGACCACCGGAGGTCTGAATCAATAAAATAAGAAATAGAAATACCCACCTCCAGAGGTCGAAATCTAAAAAGAGAAATAAAAATACTACCGATATCCGTATGTCGCAATCTCAAAAAATAAGACTAAGAATACCGACCTCCGAAGGCCGATATTCTAAAATTTGAGAATTAAATATTATGACCTACGGAAGATGGAAATAACAAAAATATAAAATAAACAAATATATTAAAGTGACATTCTAAGGTCGGAAAATTAAATAATGAATTTTACCGACTTAAATTGAAACAGACCTCGAGGGGTGAGTAAATACCGACCAACATATATCGGAATTGAATAGCGACCAAGCTTTTTCTGGCCTAAGCTGGAAAGTCGGTTTTTGGTATGTATTTTAGGAATACCGACCTTTGGAGGTCAGTATTTTTAAGTATGTATTCACTATTTTTTAAATAGTGTTTGAATACATCATTACACCATTCATAACATAATGTGGTAGCAAATTTATACAAAAATTGGCTGTCAAACTCTAACAAACTTATTCCAAGCTTTGACTACCTATTTCCACAAATGTGGCTACAAATTTTAAAATTTGTGGCTAGAAATTTCATCAAGTATGGCTACAAAATTATTTGCTGCCACAATTTTATTCCCACAAATGTCTCCCTTAATTTTGACTTTTCTTCTTTACTACAAGGCTTGATATAAATCTTTGAAAATCTTTTATCTTCAGATGCTTTGTAAAGATATCTTCAACTTCATGATGAGACTTCACATACTTGAGCTCTACCTCTTTCTTGGCAATGCGTTCTCGGATAAAGTGATACCTTGTGTCTATGTGCTTGCTTTGATCATGATACAAATGATTCTTTGCAAGTGCTTTTGTAAATTTGTTATCAACGCAAACTATTGTGGCAAATTTAGTTCCTTCAGAAATCTTCTCAACCAAATAGCATGACACGTATATGATGTCGGTGCCACATATTTTCAGATTAACAAGTCGAGAGAGTAACAATTGATTATTTCTTTGAACTCCAAGAAATAACAGAATCACCCAAGAAAAAGACAAAACAATATGTGTTTTTTCTAACATCAACATTTCCCGCATAATTACTATCACAATATCCTACTAGATTAAAATCATCAGTAGAAGAATAAAATAGCCCAATGTCGATTGTACCTTTTAGGTAGTGAAGAATTCTTTTAGCGAACTTCAAGTGATTAGAGGTAGGAGCTTCCATGAAGTGACTTACAACTGCAATGCCAAAGAATATTTCTGGTCTCTTAGATTTAAAGTACCTCAGACATCCTACGAGAATTTTGAACAATGTTGAATCCACTTTTTCTCCATCTTCAAACTTTGACAATTTTGTTGCACTTTCTAATGAGGTAATCTCATTTTTATAGCTTTCTTGAGATATGAAGATGTCTTCCTCCATTTTCTTCACTTATAGGCTCAAGTAATATTACATGAGCCCTATGTCTATCATCTCAAACCCAAGGACATAGCTTTCTTGAAAGCTTCAAATAAATTTACCCGTCATAGTGAGATCATCAACATAAAGACACAAAAGTAGAATATTTCCATTATTATGAACTTTAATGTAAACAACATATTCATGAAGATAACTAGTAAATTGTTTAAAAGTATTTGTCAATGCGACTATTAGAAGCTCGTGGAATTGCTTCAACCCATATAAGGTTTTCTTCAACCTCAACAGCTTATCTTCATGATTATTCAACCATTAAACCGAATGGTTGCTCAACATAGACTTCTTCTTCAATATATTCATTCAAGAATGCCGATTTGACATCTAGTTGATGGATCTTCCAATTCATTTGTGCCGCTAAATAGATATTTGAATTGTCTCCATGCGAGCAACTGGCGCACAGACTTCATCATAATCGATGTCATGTCTTTGTTTTTAGACTTTAGCCACAAGTCTTTCCTTGTATCTTAATAACATTCCATGGGAATTTTTCTTCGTCGTGTATACTCATTTGACTCCAATTGGTTGATTGTCATTGTGAATAGTTGTTAACTCCAAAGTGTTGTTATTCTCTATTGAGTGGATCTCATCCTTCATGGCTTGTGTCAACCTTTTGTCAGTAACAGATTCATCAAAATTCATTGGTTCACTATCAACAAAGAGACAAAACAAAAAAATTAAAATTAGTAATTTCTTTTATGTCTTCATAGAGTTCTTGAATCCTCCTCATCATATATGGTCTTTCACTTGAACTCTCTTGAGAAGATATAGATCAACATTTGCTAGTGAAGGATGTGGGGTCGCATCCAATGCATATGCCATGGTTTTTTCTTCATCTCCAAAGTATGGAAGAAAATAATATGTTCTTTCTTACAGAGTCTCCCAATTCCATGATGTTTCTTCATTAAATTCAACATAACGACTCACCACCTTCTTGTTATTGCTTGGATTGTACAATTTTTAGACTTTTGTATTCATTTCATACCCAACAAACACATACTTGACACTTCGATCGTCAAGTTTAGCTCTCCCTTGATGTGGAACATGAGCATATTCTATGCTCCCAAAGATACACAAATGCTTCACACTTGGTTTTCTTCTACTCCATGCTTCTTGAGGTGTTTGATCTCATACATTTTTTGTTGGAACTGCTCAAACAAATTGCATAAGAAATAGCCTCGGCCCAAAATTCTTTTGGTATATTTTTTGCTTTCAACATACATCTAGCCATATTAAGAATTTTTCTATTCTTTCTTTATGCAACTCCATTTTGTTGGGGCAAGTAAGATACCATTAGAGGCGACAAATTCAATGAGATTGGCAAAAGTCATTCAATTCTTTTGAAGTATATTTGCCTCCTCTATCTGACCTTAATTCTTTTATTTCATAGCCACTTTCTTTTTCTACAAGTTCTTTGAAATTTTTAAAGGCAACAAAAAATTCTGATTTTTGCTTCGAGAAGTATACCTATGACTTTCTAGTGAAATCATCAAAAAAGAACAAGAAGTATTTTCTTTTACCAAAAGAAGGTGAATCGATTGGACCACACACAGGTGTGTACAAGTTGAAATGGCTTACTTGTTCTTAATGTAGTATTCTCTGCAAAACACTTCATTGCGTGTTTTCCAAGAAGACAAGATTCATATAATTGATTTGGATGGTTTATTGACGGTATCCCATCAGCTATGTTCTTGTCTCCCATTGATTTGAGAGATTCAAAGTTCAAATGTCCAAATCTCATATGCCAAAATCATGAGTCATCTTGCACATTGACCTTCAAACACTTTGCATCGATAATTTGAAGATACAAAGAAATAAAACTATTATTTGTCATTTGTACTTTAGAAATTAAGTTTTTACTTAAATCTCTAAGACAAAGATGCATATTTTTCATAACAATATCATATCCTTTTTCAAGAAGTTGACCCAAACTCAAAATGTTACGTCAATATTTTGGCACATAATAAACATTGTTAATCAATTTATGGCCACCATCCATACAAAATATCAAAATCAATTTGGATATTCAAGGTATCTCCAAAAGACACATTACCTTTCACGGTCTTCTTTTTCCCTGAAAATTTATCTTTGTCACGACAAATATGGTTGCTTTCTCCATTGTCAAGATAACTTGAGCTACAATCATCTCTATCTTGTTCTTTGAGTGCTAATAAGAATGTTGACTCATATTCATCTTTGTTATTGTCAACTAGATTTACTTTCTCTTCAACATTACTACGACATTACCAGGATTAATGTCCAATTTTAGGACAGTTAAAACACTCAATTTTAGATTTTTCATACCTTATTTCATTCGTACCTTGATAGGCTGCACGTCGTCTATATCCTCATTGACCACGACCACAACCTCTAAATGACTGGTGACCTTTGTCTTCATTGTTGAAATGATTGGTAAAACTTAGGCCTCTTCCACGGCCTCGCCATTTTCCATTTCCTTTGTAACTTCTCTCACCTTCAAATCCTTTGAAGGATGCATGAGTACTAATAAGTTGTTCTACTGGCTCTTCTTTCTCATTTTCACTTTCTCTTCATGGGATAGTAAAGAACCTTCCAAGTATTCTACCGTCATAGAGTCTAGATCTTTAGAGTCCTTCATATCACACAACAAATAGTAAAATTTAGGTGTTAAAGAAGGAAAGATTTTTCTACGACACACACATCATCTACTTCCTCCTTGTATTTTCTTAGTTGATTTACAACAAGCATCAATCTTCAATAGAAATCCAAAATGGATTTGGATTCATTCATTTTAAAAACATCAAAGTCAGCCCATAGAGTTTGTGGTTTTATCTTCTTAACTGTATCAACTCCTTGGAAAGAATTTGGTCATTTTCCCACGCTTCTTCTGAGGTGGTTGCATCAGCCACGTTCTCAAACATGCCACCATCCAAGCATTGATGCGTAGGAGTGAGGGCCTGTTGATCTTTCTTTCTTGTTTTTAACAACGTTTTCTTATTTACGGATTTTGTATACCTTTTGTCTACAATATCCCAAAAATCTTAAGATCCAAGAATGACTTTCATCAGAAGACACCATTTTTAATAATTTTGTCTTGTAAGACGGGGGTATTGGAAGGACAATGGACTATTATTTGTCATGGCTCTGATACCACGTTTTGAACAAATGATAATCACCCCCAAAATAATGTTCAAACTAAATAGCAATAGAAAGAGAGTAACAACGACACCAAATATTTAAATAGGGTAAATATTATACCCGCATAAGTAATACATTAATATATATGAAACTTGTTAGTGTCAAAAGACTTTTATTCAACACTCTTTTATTTCTTACAACTCATAATAATATTACTTGCACAATATTTTCTCACAAAACTAAGAAGTATTTTGTAGATAACTTTCTCTACTATCTATTGCGTCTCTATTTGTGAGTCTTCAAGTGTATAATTACTATTCTATTTATAGAGTTTTTTTGACACTTGATTACATAATTAGTGACATAATGTGGTAGCCAATTTCCACAAAAATTGGCTATCAAACTCTACCGAACTTTGAATAGCTACTTCCACAAATGTGACTGTCAATTTTCACATAGGTGGGTACCAATTTTCACCTTTGTGACTAGTAATTTCGACAAGTATGACTGCCAAATTTATTGCTACCAATATTTTATCTCCACAATAAACAAATAACTGAGTGATAGAATTTCTTGCGATTCAAATCCAAATGAATTTCAAACTTCACGAGTTTAAGTCTAAAACAGTAATTGAAGTAGTTTTGAAACAAAACTAGTTGGAAGGTCCTATTCAAATTTCACTCATAGACCAGCAGTTGCTCCGATTTCTTCTCCTTTCATAAAATGAAATCAGTGGAAAGATCGCTTCAATGGTCTGCAATTTGAAAATAGTACAAGTGCTAGATTTGGGCTCCAATAATTTCGAGGGAACAATCCCACTCTGTTTTGGGTGAGATGGGTGAACTTTAGGTTATGGATTCAACAACAATATTCTTAGCGGGACAATTACTATTACTTTTAGTATAGGAAACCAACTTGGAGTCATTAATTGTATGGGAATAACATAGAGGGGAAAGTTCCGCAATCTCTGATCAATTGCAAATATTTTGATGTTCTTGATTTAGGTAACAATGAATTGAGTGACACATTTCCTAAACGGTTTGCAGCCCTACCAAAGTGTAATATTTCAGTATTGAGATCAAATAAGTTCAATGGACCTATAAAAATTCTAGGACTGTCAACTTGTTTGCTCAAATTCGAGCCGTAGATCTCTCATCCGATGTATTTACTGGAGATTTACAAGTGAGCCTTTTCATGAATTTTGAAGCTATAAAAATAAATGGTGAGAACAATGGAGCGTGAGAGTATGTAGCTGATATAGGTTCTCAATATTACAGAGATTCCTTTATAGTGACAAGAAAGGGGCTGGATGTTAAACTTCCTCGAGTTTTAACTAAAAACATAATTATTGATCTTTTAAGGAATAGATTCGAAGGTCATATCCCAAGCATTATTGTAGATCTCGCTGGACTTCGTACGTTGAACTTATCTCATAATAGCTTGGAGGGTCACATACCAGCATCCCTGCACCAATTATCTGTACATGAATCATTGGATCTCTCATCCAACAAAATCAGCGGAGAAATTCCACAACTACTTGCATCCCTCACATCACTTGAAGTTTTAAATCTCTCTCACAATCATCTTACAATCATCTTGTTGGATGCATCCCTAAAGGAAAACAATTTGATACATCTGAAAACAGCTAATACAAAGGGAATGATGGTTTATGTGGATTTCGACTGTCAAAGGACTATGGTGTTGATGATAAGGTAGCACAAACGACGACTGCAGTTGAGCTAGATCAAGAAGGAAGAGGAGATTCATCAATGATCAGTTGGAAGGTGGTTCTCATGGATTATGGTTGTGCACTTTGTATTGGACTATCCATAATATACATAATGTTATCAACTCAATATCCAACATGGCTTTCAAGGATGGATTTAAAATTGGAACACAAAATCATTACAATAATGAAAAGTCACAAGAAACGATATTAGTGATCGTCACCTCAAGGTATTCAGTTTGATCATATTCAATGAATTTTCTTCCTTAAAAGCTCTTTGATTTTAAATACTTATTTTTTAAAAATTCAAGATTCAACTCTAATATGTTGTTTGTGATGCAAACAAATTATTGTACTTTCCTAGTTTTTTTTATGTATTTATTTAAAAACATTAATTTTCGTTTATCAATAGTTTGTTACATATTCAACATAATTATTCTTTAGCTAATTGGGTTCCACTTTAAAGTTGAGTTAATGGATTCATGAAGTTATAAGATGTAATAGTAGCGATCAGTTAAGAGATACTTTATGTTTGTGTTATGATGTTACGAGATAGAGTTTGAGAGAATTAGAAACTAAGGGGTTTCCTAAGAAGCATTGAATCAGAGGCATCTATAGTTGTAGCGATTAGGAGAATTCTTGTTGGAGATGAAAGTTTGTTGTCAGTATGGGACAGTGGTATCAGCTCTTGTTGGTTCTGAAGAAAGTAGACAGAATATGACTCCAAATGTTGAAATTGAACTTAAATTTACGTCGATTTAAAAAGAGCTTAACGAATTTTAAAAGAGCCGAATTGGATGTAATTAATCTTGTGTAGAATCAAATAGTATACCAAAGTAGTAGTTAATTTTTCCCCATCTCTTCTACCTTTTGTGGTAATGTAACAAAACCGTTTCCTCACTATATTAAGAAGAGAACTAAAATACAATTATACATTAGAATTGTGATTGCAATACTTAAACAACGCAAATACAATTGAAATTTTAAATAATAAGACTCTAGAAGAAGTGGAGAGGAAAAAAGTTTTCTTCAATATGCATAAGCCCTTATTTTTAACTCATTTTCCCTTTTAAGCAAATGTTAATTGGGTATGCATCCCAAATAAAACAATTTAATATTTTACCTGGCCTGGTCTTATTCAAAACTTTTAATTAATGAGCCCTTATAAGTTAGCTTGGTTCACAACAATACACCCACAGAAAGAAACTTGTCCTCAAGGTTAAAGTCAAGATACATCATCTGGCAACGTGGAGTACAATAAACTTGGTTGGCATATTTGAGTAGTCTATACACGGTTATATAAATCTTAATTAGCATTGGATCATGGAATCAATGTTTAGTAATGTAAGATGTGTCCAAACGAGTAATGCACCTATATATCTCACTCACACTTGTGGAAGCAGTAGTAGTAGCAACATAGGGAACCTTCGTCATATTTTACAACAACAACCAACTCATATGGATAACAAGAGTTGCGGTTCCCTTCTTACTCCATTCTTTCTTGCAATCAATTCCTTTACGATCAATTGAAATATTCACCTTGGAGTATCTTCCTTTCCTCAAATCTCTGCATTGAAACTGATATCAACCCGTTACAATTACCCTCTCTCTGATTTATACTTTTTGACATTATAAAATCGAGTTCGGGTATAACCTCATGCCAAAAACCACACACATTTTCAAGAGGATAGACAAAACTAATGCAGTATCGAAACTATGATGTAATCTATGTCGTGCAGCCCACTCTATCATCTCAAGTACCCCATACAGTGTGTAACCTGCATAAGGGTGTTCAATCTAAAACTTCACCTTATATCCACTCCTTAATGCTATTACTTTCAACTTCAGTAACATGGTAGCAACGACGTGCATAAAGTGAGGATGTAAAATCGATGTGTGCTTGAAGTGGGCTGACAAAATATCATTTTTCACATCATAATTATATTCATTGAAGACTAGTGTATATGCAATTGGCATACATGTGAACATAATGCACAAGTAGGAATTTACATACCATAGTTGTCCAGGATCCCACGCCCTATTCATAGAGTTTAACTACAAAATTAAGATAAATCGGCCAATACATCCCAGCAATAGCAGTTCATTTACGTGGTATAGCTTATAAATTTTCAGAGCCATGAAATTGAAACCTATTCCTGGATCCCAGACATAATGATCCACTATAGTTGTGGGAATTATTACTCTAAGAAATTGAGCAGCAGGTTCAAATGGAAATTGACTCATAATTTTGTTTACCATTGAACTCCCTGGTAAATTTTGCTTTCTTAGTGTCAGGATGTATTTTAAAACAATGCATTAAAACTGCGGATATATTGAGATATAGATCTTCATTATTCATAAGCTCCATGGAAAACTCAGCAAGATACAAGTCTTCAAAGGATTCCAAATAAGTTTTCCATTTAGGAGAGCCACTATCAAGAGAGTTATCATATGCATACTTCCTAGACATATCTCGTTCGAGATGTTCATTCGGCCTACCAACTTCTTCACCTTCAAAAGGAACAAGAAGGTTCTTGTACCAAAGCAGTTGTTGATTTGGATCTCCCATTTTGAGAAATTGTTTAATTATCAAACGCATGGTCCTCTTTCCAGGTTTGAATTTCTTGTTATCTCTTGTAGTAAGTTTAATAAAAAAATACAGAAACACAAATAAGATAAATAGAAGGAAAACATTTAATCTGAGTCCATGATAACCACTGTGTTTCCTTTGGAAATTTAATCCCCTCATTGTACACGAGATTGCAGTTTAATTTCTTCCAAGATAAAACAGATTAACTTGATAAAGAAGTAGCGGTACGTCGAACTTCAATAACTTCAGTGAAAACAAGAACAGTAACAAGAGCACACACAGACTTAGTTGATCGACAATTTTGTTTATGAGAGAATATTTATGCAGAGAGTAAATACTTTCAGTAAGTGAAAAATGAAAAACACCTCCTTTTTATAGCCATTTTCACCAAGAATCATGTTTGTTTAGACAAATCTGTTCAGAACCTTTTTTCCAGAAATGTTGTGTCTTTTGGGAAAAATAATGACATTTCAAAAGGAACGGGTCGGTTCTTATCGTTATTATCATTGCACGTGAATTTCAAATAAATTTCGTGGCGCAAAAATTAATTATGTTATCTAACTAACATTCTGTATTAATTTAAAAGAGAAAATAAATCAATTAACGGGATTTATTCGATTAGCAAGATTGATTAAAGACAAAATTTGTCAATCAATCACATCATTTGTCAAATCCAAATCCAAATTCAAATCTAAATCCGAATGGTCAAGGGTGAGCGAACGAATGACGACGGCATGGGGGGCACTTTCTTCTTAACCCTTTAAGAAGTAAAAGAAGTGTTTCCTAATATAAGGACAATAATTTCCTTTATTCTTCCAATATTAGAGAAATGACATTTCATTTGAACTTTGCAAAATGATATTTCATTTTCCCTCCAAAATTGGTTCCCCCAATTTTTCATATTCTATTCTCTTTTCTCATTCACATTTTGCTAAAACCCAAAAATTCCCTACATGAATGGAAAATGACTATTGTTAAAATTTATGCAAGAAAAACTTGTGTGTCTTGTAAGTAAAGATTAATCGCATTTGGATAAGTGGCTTTTCGTTTAAACATTCCATGGTGAACATATATCGGATATACTCGGTGACTCGGTAGATTTGATATCTTTGAACCATCGAGTTTTGGTATATATATAGACAAAATTAGTCACACAATTAACCCTTGAACTGTTCTTAGTTCTCATTGTTTTGTTCGTTTCAGCTATGTACATATCTCGGTTAGTATGTGCTTAGAAAACTGTCCTAACCAGATTCTCCTTGAAGCAACGTACAATTCACACTAACATAGGTAGTTTCTAAATATGTTATCCCATAGATACACGATTTGGTATACCCTGTATCAAACATAGAAACCATTAAAGTCCTAATGCCTTTATCCTGGTTACCAAACATTGTCTCAGCATGAGAATGGACCATTAAATAATTTTTTGACAATGATGACCCTGATAAATAATTTTGTTTTATCTCCTTGAACCTAGATCTTGGAATCTCCAGTCTTCTAGGAAGTGTTACCACCATGATGAGCTTTTGTCGGCCATAGTCTCATTCCCTTCGATGATCCTTCACTCCATCTCTAGTAAGGCCTTGTGCAACTAGATCTGACATATTATCCTTTGACTTTACATAGTTTATTCTTATAATTTCACTAGAGAGTAGTTGTCTAATATAATTATGTCTGCGTCTTATGTCACTAGACTTCTCGTTATTCATAACGCTTCCAACCATACCTATTACAACTTGGCTATCACAGCGTATGTATATAGTGGCCATTTGTTTGGTCTAAAACAGAATATCTTCTATGAAATCTGATAGGCATTAAGCTTCTTCACATGTCTTGTCTAAGACAATGAATTTAGACTCCATTGTAGAGAGAAATATACATGTTTTTTGGATAATCTCCAAGATATTACTCCAACAATAGTGAAAGCGTATCCACCTGTGGATTTTGTTTCAGTTGACCAAGTTATCTAATTTGCATTACTATATCCTTCAAGAACTGCTGAATATTTGTTGTAAGGACAAACATAGTTCTGAGTGTCATCTAAATATCCCAAAACTCCTTCATTTTCAACCAATAATTTTTTTTGGTATTAATTGTGTTTTGACTTAGTTTACTGTTAGCGTAAGCTATGTCTGGTCGTGTAAAGTTCATGAGCTACATCAAACTTCCAAATACTTTGCATAGTCAAATTTAGATGAAGGTTCACATCATTTGGGGTATTTGCACTTTTAAAAGTCAAATACTTGAACTTTGAACAAGTCTGAGCATGTAACAACTCGTAGCCAACATAGACCAAAAAAAACGTTTTTCGTAAAAATATACAGGTGCTACAAACGGTGGCATTGACGAACCGTATTCTGAAAAACGGTCTTTCCTGCACAACCGTCGGTGCGATAAGAAACTCCCAAGAATTTAAGCCTAGAAAAATTGGTTATGTCTTGGACGACGGACGGACTAAAGGTCCGTAGGTCAAACGATGGTCCGTAGTCAGAGACCATCGATCAATACTCCCTTCAACCACTATCTAACAAGAGCTATGTATAACCAACATGGTTTGGCGGTGGAAAAGTAGCAGCCAGTTAAGGGTAAATGTAGTTGGGTCAACTTAAAATTATCATAATTCTTAGCACAAAATTAATTAGGTCTCCGATTTACAACCCACATATAGATAGTTAAATTATCTTTCCATAGCCACCGACCTTGCTAAAATCAGACCTCCAAGTAAAAAATTATGCCCATTTTAGTAAAGGCCTGTCGAACAGGCCCTCACGATTGATCTAACGATGGGGCGTCGGCACACGACGGACCGTTAGTCGTGGCCGTCGTGAGGCCTAAGATAAACCTTAACAGGGGTATTTTTGATCTTTCTCACTCCGTTTAAACGTTAAGTTACGTCGTTTTGACTCTAAATCATCAGATTTTAGTAAGTTTAAGCCTAGAAACGTAATTAAAACATATGTAAGTCAAAGCATTAAATCAAAACATAAAAAATTAGAAGCAAGAGAAGAGAAAAAAAGCTCATGAACCCTAGGTCAAGAACTCCACAAGCTTCAGAAGTTCCATCCCCAAAACATAAGTATTTTTCCATGTATTTCATCACTAGGAATGTTGGATTTCACTAGTGGGTTCCTTTCACTTACTAGGTCCATAGCTTTCAGTCATTTCTTGATTCTCTTATCATGATTAAACCTAGGGTTTCAAGAACATTTGTATAACTTCATGAAATTATTAAAAAAATGTTCCAACTCAGATTATCATTTTATTACTCAGATTATCGCATGAATTTCAGAACCCTAACTTTGTATTTCATTAGTTCTAGAATTATACATGCTAGGTCATATATTTAAGACATTTAAGATATACATTCCTTAGTTATAAATGCATAATTACCACATTAATTGTTGCATTCTAAGTTTGCATGTTCAGTTTTGAGTTATCCAGTATTTACAGAAATATATATTTAATTAGTTAATTAAAGAATTCATTGGGAGTAGAATAATACCGAGTTGGACTAGAGTTTAGCGTACCCAATAGTCCCAGAATTACTAGCCAAGTAGGTTATAAGTCCCCTATGAGGGCAATAACTTTAGTGGTCACGCCACGATGCCTTTATACCTTTGGCATGGTATATTGGGTCCTCTCGATGGGGCGTATACATAGAACTCTACATTTAGCTCATGTGGTTTTATTATTGGTTATTAGTAGCTCCCATCGTACAGTCAGACTCTCTACATTGACCATTTATCAATATATTCAGTATTCACTTCCAGCATGTTATAAATTGGTCATTGCATGTAGTTAGCTCAAAAATAAGCACATCGCGTTCAGATTATTATACTTGTTTTTGTGTTTGTTCAGTTATATTTTATTTCAGCTTTACTCTATTCTACATGCTCAGTACCTTTCAAGTACTGACACATACATGCGTTACATCTTCTCGCGATGTAGGTTCAGGTTCTCAGCATTCTGATCATGCATAGATCAATTTCCCGATCTCCAATTCAGCACATTCAGTGTTGATTCCCCATTCCCCAAGGACAACAGTCATGAGATTCATTTCACTGTTTAGTAATTTTGTTTAAGTTTTTGCTAGATATAGATGGGGCTTGTCCCAATATTTCTAGTCTAGTTTAGAGACTATTTTAAGACATAGTTAGATTCATCTAAGTATTAAGCTAATATTTCTTTTTTATTAAACTCATTGTTTTCAAATGTCTCAATTATAGAATATGGGTATTCCCCATCTTTTCATTTTAAGTTTGATTTAGCTTCCGCAACAATTTATTATCTTTAATATGCTCATGATCCTGCGAGCAGGGTTAGCTTGGGATCAAATGTGGTCATAGGTTCCGTGTCCGCGTCTCGGGGGTAGCTCAGGGCGTTACATTTTCTATACTAGGGACCTTAATATTATTATTTTGATCAAGTATTGTCTATTTTGTTAGTGGCTAATATGTATATCATGTGGTGTTGATATCTGTTCGTAGGGTATTTGGTTAATCTATTAAAAAAAAACTTCCCTTACTATAAATATACATGTTTATAATAGTTTTGTTGTTTATGTGCCATATATGCCGATCCACATTTTTGCTCTTAATGTTATTTGCTATCTACCCTTGCTCTCACCGGGATGTGAATAACCCATTCAAGCAATGTTATTATAAAACACTAGAACAACAAACCTATTACATCGCCGTATTACATAGGTCTAACTGATAATATCAATTTTTAATACTTATTTATCTACACTAAAACTAAAAAAAAATCAACCAAATTTAAAACTAACGAAGTCTCGCGAAGCTATGGGAATTTTCCTAGTTTCATTTTGAATATAGGAGCACCTCGTTGATGGTGACACTACCTCCCTGTGGCACATCATCTTGCCCCCAATAGTACTTTTTCAACGACTCATTATCACTGAAGTGGTTTGGTACACTTCTTACAAATGAGGGGAACCTATCCCAAGAGCTACTCACCGACTCTCCAGGTAATGCAACAAAGTTGTTCACTCTATATTTGTGGTTGAGCTCTTTAGACAACTGGCAATATCATGTTAGGAACACATCCCTCAACTTATTAAAAGAATCGATTAAATTATAGGGTAACTGAGTAAACCAAATTGCGCCCTCTCCCGTCAGTGAGATAGGTCACTCTTAACCCGATGATGTCCATGTCCAAGTCAGGCCTCCGTACACAACTCTTGCACACCGACCTTAGTTTGGCGATGTGTGCATGTGGATACCCAGATGGTTGCATCGTAAACAAACCTCTGGCGGTGAGCATCTGCCTCGCGCTACTAGTTACGAGGAATTTATGACCTTTTGGTAGAGGAGGTAGTAGAAGAGGACCATTAGAATAGGTGATGTGAACATTGCCCTTATAAAATTCAGAGGGCGTGGAGCAGGAGGCTGCCTCCTTAAAGCATCATCCCTCGGGTTTTTCAAAATCACTTGGTTTTGAGCATCAACCATTTGAGGAAGATGATGTTTGATCCAATCAACTAGATTAGCGGGATTCTGTGGGTAATTAAATTTTCGGAGTGTACAGTTCAATTTAGGATCGACTAGAAGTTTTGGTTCTCCTTGACTCCGTGAACTTGACATACACTCAATCTAGACCAGAAAGGCACGAAAATAAAGAAAAAAAGGTAAAATAAGGAAATTGTAGACTAAAAGTTGGGAATTTTATTAAAGTTAATCTAAAATCTACTTTCCCGTGCCAAAATTTGATACACTCAAATTTCACTTCCCTAAAGAAGTGTAAGCGGTCATATCATGGAAAAAACCAAACTATTAGTTTGTGGTCGATACCATGAGAAATGATTTAGACTTAACTTTAATATTTGATTACCTCAATTTAGTAAACTCCTTTTCGAAATTTAGTAATTAAAAGGGGGGTTTTTGTATAACAAAACTGTCGCAATGTTGTTAAATCAAATAAGTAACATGAGTGAATTATAGGTATTTATGAAGTTGTGAGATAAACTAGGGCTTAACTGTTCCCTATAGGTTCCTAACACCATAATCCTAGCTATAACAATTCTCTCCTACTGTTTTTCATGCAAAGTGATAAATTATGTATCTCTAAATCCTTGGTCCGTCGTTTAGAGAATTTCACCCCGTACCTTGGTCTGGCTACGTGTATAAGTTGCAAACTTTTACATTTACTTCATATTAAGCATCATATTCGATGTTTGTCTAAGTTATTACTGTGCACAAATCAAAACTAAACTATTAGTATTTACTAAATCTATGGCGATAATTCTTTTCCTTTTAACCTCCCCCTTGATCCAAGAAGTAGCAATACGGATAGTTCTAACGCGTCCACTCGTTAAAAAATACATCTAGACAAAATAATTACTGATGCATGCAATATCCTATTTGAGAATTATTATTTAGTTAGGTTTATTCTATTAATCGTCCGTGGTCCCCACAACCGTTGTTGTGGATTTCGTTATCCATGCTTAGAAGAACACAATTCATAATTGATAAATAATATATCATGAACTTACTTTGACAAATTCAAAAAAAATCTTGAAATTCAACTTGAAATCACACAATTAGATTGAACACCAAATCCAGAAATTTGATTTAATTGCCAAAACAAATCTCCGAGAACAAAAGTACGAAATTCGTATAAGAATCCAACCCAAAAAACGAGATGTTTCATCTTATTTATAATAACAACAGTCCTAAATTAAATAATATTTCATAAAAGGAATGTTTGTTCAAAACACGGCTTTAATCAACAATTACAACAGACGGTCCCTCGGTTAAACGAAGCACTATTGATTGTCTCCTTCGGTCCATACATAGTTTTTTTTGAAAGCCTACACTTTGCATCTTCTCTGATCCAATCGGCAGACCAATAAAACGGTCAGTCGATGCAGTTACGGTCCATAAATGCTTATCGTCGTTCAATACTTATATTTTCTTCAACATCGGGTACTGGGACAATCCTTGATCACATTCAAAATAGGTGTACCTAAATTACTATTCGATTTAAATTAATAACATAGAATAAAGAAGATGTATTGTTATACTAGTTGATTAGTAATTCCCCATTTCTTTTATAAAGTAATTTAATTTGATTATCTTAAACCTTTTATCACTATCATTGCTATTAAAACATAGTATGATAATCGTAACTCCATATCATGGGACACAGATGAAATTAATGAAATGGAAAAAAAACTCGTCCTAAAGACATGAGTGTTGAAAGGTATATCTATTACGTACTTTTTCTTAGTTCCTCGTTGGTGTGTGACAAAACTAGGCAAAAGAAAAACCCATTCACTAGGGCAAGGGGAGTGTAGTATATGTTTTTATTTTAAAAATGCTCATAAACTACATATACCTTTTAAATAATTCACATCTATGAATTAAGTCAAATACATACACACATACACACACACACACACATACAGATATATATATATATATATATATATATATATATATATATATATATATATATATATATATATATATATATATATATATATATATATATATATATATATATATATGCATATATATATATATGTATGTATGTATATTTATATGTATGTATATATACATTAAAAAAGATGATTAGTGAATCTCGTCAAGCATGGAAAATTTCACTAGTTAAAGAGTGTTAATAAGTGGTAATTGATAAGGTTAGAAGAATTAGTCTTTAATAGAAGTCAAAATGAAAGCAAAATAAAAAAAGGAAGTTCATTCAAAGACTAAAAAAATTAGTAGTACTCATCACATGAATGATGTGAATGAGATATACAATGCAATCCTCGTGAAAGAACCATTGCATTGTCCTCATGAATCAAAGTCCTATATATAGTAAAGAACTTCTTCAACAATTTCCCATCCTACCTCAATTATGGTAAACTCTCCTTCCAACAACCCTATGCTCATCCAAATCATTAGTTCCTTTGATTAATTATGTCCTCTCGTAAGTTCATCTTTGTTTTTCAAACAATTTCCCTATTTTAGATCATTTTTAATGTTAGTCCTTGTGAATTATTGATTTTTAGTAGAACTAATTATCTTATATGAAAAAAATTAAAATTTCCTTTTCATACAGATGATTCCTGTAGTACTTGCTAAATGTCATTGCAAAAATATGTTAAACCCCGTGTTTCTTGACGCTCCCCGTGGAGAAGCATGGGAGGTTGAAGTGGAAATGTCTCAAGGCGAAAATTGGCTACCCAAAGAATGGAATGATTTTTGTACCTGTTACTCAATACACGTCAGGAGCCTATTAATTTTAACATACATCGGGTGTTCCACTTTGATGTCTCTATATATGATCAAAGTACATCAGAAATTGAATATCCAATACATCACGATATTGAAGCTGATGAAGAAGGGGATGTTATTCAATTCCTCTAATACAATGCTAATGTAATTGAAATAGATATTCCAGTTTACCTTCAAGCTAATGCTAATGTAATTGAGCAAGGTAAGTAAGCATCATAACTGATTTATTAACTATTAGGGTGAATACATTGAGTATTCATATATACATTGAATTTGGAAATCTATTTCAAGAAATGTGCATGTAATGACAATAATTTATACTTCCATCAGACATTTTAAACATGTGGTCTGAATTATTCCATACCATTTCATAACGACTTATATCATATTAGTCGTCAAACTTATATCAAGTTGTTGCGGATAAGGAGGTTGGAGAAGCTAATAGCAGAAGTGAACAAGTTAATCAAAAGATTTATAGAAGTCGACACAACTTGGTGAACTTAAATGGTGACAATCCGTATTTTGAAATGATTATAAAAAAGGCACATGCTACTTATATGATAACGTTTAATAGTTATTACTTTGTGTCTTAAGATTTTTTTTGTTTTCAATCCATTACACACTTACTATTTTTCTTAAAATCAAATGATCATGTTTGTTTGATGAATATTTTTATTAGACTATCCCGTTGAGATTCGCCCAAAGTACAGATATAATAAACATAGAGAATGTGAGGCTGGTTAATGAAGAAGGAGCAGAATGGAGAGTTGATATAGGGTATAATGGGAGTAAGGTTAGCATAAAAGGGTCATGGACTGCATTCCAAAAAGATAACAAGATAGCTAATGGTGAAACTTGTCGCTTCAAGTTAATTAGGGGCCCTATTGCAAATGTTTTGCAGGTTTAGAAGATCCCAACACCCCATTGACTGCAACAAATAAGCTACAAATTCATTGGATTTTATGTTGGATATTTTAGTTTGACTTAGGAAGATTCTAGTGAAATATTATACATGTTTTCGATAGAAATAAGAAAAAACACAAGAAAACTTACGCTTAATTTGCTAGGTTATGCAATTAATTTCAGGTAGGTTCTGCATAAATAGTCTTGTTATAACAAGTATGTGTATTCATCAAGTGCTCAAGTAAGAATTTTATTTTGTAAACATTGTGTAAGGTTACTCTTTTTGGGTTTTTCCAAATATATATTTAAAAAAAATTAATCGTTAATTTTTTTTTCGAAAATGAATTACTATTTTTAAGCTTTGTAAATTTTTTTTAGCAAATCTACCTCTAGTCAGAGCGTCTAGCGGGTATTGAAAATAAAAAGATATTAATTGGGAAACGTACAAGCAAGGGGGGATAGGTCTTACCTTACTAATTCCAATGAGATAAGAAGTCTCTACTAATTAAGGGGCATGGAGAAAATAAGAACCAGAGGAAACTAGGTATTCTATGAGCATCACCAAGTTTATAATCATCACTACAATGCTATTAAAAAGTATGAACTAGAAAGATAGTTTGCCCATTTAAAGTAATCTGAAGTATATTCTTCTTATATTCTTCTACAAATATGTCTAACAATAATTGATAATTAATCATTTCTTGTTGTATTTATTGGATTTTTATAAAGTCGTTAAACATTGTCATATGGTTTTTGCTTTGCCAGTATTATCATTAGGTGCCTTGGAAAAAAATCCTCACTAACCTTACAATCAAAACTATGTTGTCTTCCATCTGTCTTCTTTTTGCATTTTAGTGCTTCCACTTCTTTGTTGTGTAGGTGAATTATCCCCATTCATAGTAACCTTATCAAATCATCTATCCTACATATCATCTTCATCATCCCCGTCAAACATTTCACTACCCAAGTCAAGAAAGATATCTCTATTAGATGAAGTATCTCAGACTGCCATATATGCCTTTGTCTTACTTGTAGGAATAAATTCGAGTGTTTCAGGGCTTAACTTAACCGACTACGTGAAGGGGTATGAGTCTCTACCTCAACTAAATTTTCCCATCATGAAGCACTCGTTTCCCCTTGTTTTTTTGTAGCTTCATTTAAATTGGTTATAGCGATCTCCTGATTCAAAATAAATATGGCAGGTGTATTTTAATTTATTTCTTTTCCATCTATTTCCTCTGTTACAATTGACTACTTTTTATGTGTCACAAGATCTTTTTGATCAGTATGGTCAACATGGTAGAATTCATTCAACTTCGATTATTGGTCAATCGGCTTTTCCAAGTCTAAAGTATTCCATGATTCAGCAGAAAATTAGGAGTTGAAGACCCTTTTGCAGCCACAACACGTTGCTCGTTTATCCTACTAGTCAGCGTTCCAATATCTTCAGTAAGCGCAGATATTGCAGTAAGAAGCAGGATACCTAGTTTGTTACCTATTTCTTGATTAGATTTTGTAGTGTGCTTCTCCTTTTTAAGGTCATGCACAATATCTTTCCAGAATTGATGTTAGATGAATTTGGCGATGTTACCTCATTCATAGTGTGTTCTAAAGAAGGAACATTTTTTTCCTCATCCAAAATTTATCGGGAATCTCCTTCAAACATTATTTGTTATTTTTTTCATTAATAAATCAACCTTTGATATCAATAGTCAGTCTACATTCTTTCTCCTTGTGTCCCTGATGTTTACATGTTGTGAAATTTAATGGCAATTTGCCATAGGCTATTTGTAAAAACTCATATGTCGTGATTGCCAATAAATTGCTAAGAAACTAAAATATCATTTTTTGAAAGAATATGAAAAATATGGAAAGTTTCATAGGTTAAGAAAATGAGTTTAAGGTCATTTGTAACTTCTAGATAAGGAGGAGTTAGATTCAGTTCTTTATATGAATGTAAATACCTTGAAGTGAAATTTCCAATGCCGTCAAGTTTAAAACTTTTTTATATCGAATGAAGGAGATATTCCTATGAGAAGTTTGAATTTTGATTGGGGAAGGTCCCAATTCGGATTTTTGTAAGGGTAAATAAGTTTTTCATAGAATATTTCCCAATTTGTTTTAAAGGCTTATTAGGTGTAAAACTAAGCCTTATGTCTATTTTAGAAAACTTATTCACGCTTAGGGGTTGTTATAAAAGAGAAGAGAAGAAATAGAAGGGGAAAAGACCAAGAAGTCATCAAGAATGGCACAGATATTTGAGTGGAATTTGTTAGTGGTGATCCTTATTAAGGTAAGCGAGATTTTTTTCTGGCGGTTTAGTTCACACACACACTAACTTTTTCAATTCAACAAATTTTGAGTAGTTTGAATGATGAAAATTGAAGTTGTTAGAGAACAATGGTTGAATTCTTTTTACTTGTGTTGTGTTATGCATTAAGTTGATTTGGTTTATCTTTTTGTGATATTTTTAGGGTCTAATTATTAGGTATTGAGTTAATAGTGATCCTCAGCTATTAGGGAAAATTCATGGAAGTTTAAATAGTTAAAAGTAGAAAAGTGGAAAATAAAAAATGAAAATCCCTTCTTTGAGGTCCTGGGGCGCCACGCCATCCAGAACCCCTAGGGACTGTCTCTTTCTCTCAGACTCTAGTATGCCGCGCAAGCTAGCGCCCCAAGAATGGCTGGATACCTTGTTCATTACCAATACTTTTGTACTAGTTCTGAACATATGAACCTAAAACTCCTAATCGATTCGAGGAAATGAAATCATTAACCTTGAAATCCTCTATAAAATGAAATCATTAACCTTGAAATCCTAAAAATCCAATTCAAGGAAAGGTAAAATCAATGTCAAAGAAGATAAGAGTTAAGTATTAAATTTATTAAATAACCCTAAATTAAGTTCTTAAAGTTTACAAGAGTGTTATTTAAACATTTTAACTTCGTAACAATTCTCAAATTTCAAGTTACAGAAAGAGTAAAAGTTGAAGTCTTTTCTTCAAAGAATTATGATTGAACCAAGTATTTCCTAAATAGTTGATTAAAATAAAATGTTTCAAGTCAACCAAAGAGTAAATAGTTGAGTTCGTTGATCAAAGGCTATAAGGGAACTAAGTATTTCCTAGAAAGTTTATAAATATATACATTTATGTTGAGAGGAATCGAGGATTTTCCAAAAGAGTTCTGAACAAGAAAAAGGAACATTGGTTCCATGAAATGTTTTAAAGCTAAATATTGAGAAATTATCACATCTCAAAGAAAGGAAATAATTTTTAAAATATGAGTTAAAATATATGTTGGGAGTATTATTGAGCATCGACGATGGGGTAAGATTTCATATTAAATCAAGTCAACATTTAAACCATGTAGATATCATGAGTATTAAAGGGACATAATTTTTAGATGTTCACGTAAATTAAGCTAGTGGATCCACTAAGTTAATGAATTCTATGGGGCGCCAAGGTAAATGACACTTCTGGTAGCGTGGGTAAGATGTTGTATAACCACTTATTCTCATAGTGGTGGTTTTCGGTATGAAAATCTCCCACATAACTATATTTTTTTCAAATACAACTAAAGTTGTGTTTCTTATTGTATTTCCTTTAATGAACTAAGTTATTTTACTTTTTTGCAATGCTTTATGTGTATCACATATATTTTAATTGACTTATATATGTAGTGATTTGAGTATTTATGAGTTGTTCAGAGCCAATGTAAATTCATTTTATTCTTATCAAGCTTTAGAGGTTGTTAGCAATCCAACTCTCATACTCATACATTCAATGTACTTATGCAAGTTTTTCCTGCATCGTCTTAGGATGTTGACGCATGTAAGTAGGATCAACATCCCACTCTTCGTTGATCCAATTTGAGCACTTAAAGTAAAAGGTAATCCTCCTTGTATTCTGGAGGATCCTTCGTTATTCCTTTCCAGCCTCTTCATCATAGAATGTTGTGGGGGTTGTTACAACATTCATCATAGTAGGTTTAGAGGCTCCATAGACTGACAGTCAGTCATGTAATTCATTTAGGTCATTTTATTTATGTATATCTTATTTTGATATTTAATACCATTTTGACCAAGAAAATTATTTTACCTTGTTTTTGAGAATTTGTTGTTTTATCATTGAGTCAGTATATTGTTGACATAATTAAGATAGGTTAAGGGTTCGCTCAAGCCCAACAATGGTCATTCGATGTCGACCACGTCTAAGGTGCATGCTAGGGGCGTCACAAACATGGTTTCAGAGCACAGTGTTCAAAAGTCTATGAAAACCTGTTTATAGGGTCCTAGTCAATTGTGTGAAGCGCACCACATCTTTGAGTAGGAGGCTGCAACATTAAGGAATTTCATTACTTCCTTCATCTTCTTATTTCGTGTATTACAATTTATATCTAAAATGTTTCCCTCTAATTCGCGCTTGTACGTGTTTTAGATCATCATGCCTCCACGAAGAGAATCTACAGGTCGTCTAGCCATAAGGAATGTATAAGAACTGGAGGTACCTAATGCACCCGAAGTGTAACCTCATAGGGAAGTTACCAAGTATGAGTTCCACGAGGATATCCAAATGTTAAGACAAGCGGTGGCTATCAAGGTTAGGCAACAACGAGGACCTCGAAAAGAATGGCTAGGCCCTTCAGTGAATAGGGAATTTTTGAGGATGAACCCCTTATGATTTTTCTAGTTCAATCACTACTAAGGATGTGGAGAATATTGTCAAATAGCTTCAGAAGGTGGTTGAGGCGATGCATGTTGTAGATACTTAAAGGCTTCAACTTGTTACATATCAACTAAATAATGTTGCTAAGACTTAGTTCGATTAGTTAAATAACGGCAGAGATAAGGATGCACCACATCCGAGATCATCTTGTTTTTAAGAGGCTTTATTGGGGCGGTTCTTCCCCTAAGAAATTACGGAGGATCTGAAACACGATTCCTTGAATGTTCATGAGTATGGTCTGAAATTCACCCAATTGTCTAGCTATGCTCTTAATATTTTTATAGACATAAGGAGCACATTGAGTTTTCTTTTTGCTTTCTTAGGTCGTGCATCAAGTATAGAGGGAAGAGCGGAAATGCTTATCGCGGACATGGAAATATCGGGATTTATGGTTTATTAGAAAGAAGTTGAAAAGGAAAAGTTGAAGGATAGAGAAGAGTACAGGATTACGAAAGCCAAGACAGGGAATGAGTCTAGGCAGTAGAAAGGTGACCCAAATTGGCCACAATTTCTGAAACATAAAGGCATGAACCATCATCATCTAGTGCACAAAAGTCTACAAATAGAGCGTGACTACAATGGCTATAATGCACAAAACTAATGATCTAGGCCATAATTGTCTAAAGGAAGCTTGGCACAAGGGGTAGTTGGGCTTGTGCATGTGATAAGTGTGGTAGAACCCACCAAGGTAAATGTCATCGTGAAGGCCAAAGATTTTGCGTCAAGTGTGGTAAAGAGTGTCACTTTATGAGAGATTTCCCTAAAAATAAGCAAGGTGGTTTAATTCTGGCCAATAGAACTCAATTTTTATCGGGTGCTCCAAAAGTCAGAAGTACACCTAGAGGAGCCACTTCCTGTACTAGCAAAGGGGCAAACAATTTTTATGCAATCACTAGGCTCCAAGAGCAAGAGAACTCTCCTGATGTTTACATAGGTACGATAATAGTATTTACACTTGATGTTTATTCTTTTCTAGACCCAGGATCAAATAAACTTTTTGTTTTATAACTCGTTATGTTGCAAATCATTTTGATATTCTCACTGGAAAACTTTTTGAACCTTTTTGTATTTTACCCCTGTTAGAGAGTTTATTCTAGTGGAAAGAGTCTATTGTGATTGTCCTATTTCTATCAGTCACAAAAAAATCATTATGAGTTTTTAGTTATGTCTTTTGGGTTGACCAATGCAGTAGATGTGCTCATGGATCTTATGAATAGTATTCAAGCCTTACTTAGATATGTTTGTTATCATCTACATTGATCACATACTAATATTTTGAAGCAATGAAGAACATCATGCTAGTCACCTCATAATAGTACTTCAGAAGTTTAATGAAAAGGAGTTATCTGCAAATTTCTCAAAGTGTGAGTTTTACATAAGTGTGTGGCATTCTTGGGCCACATAGTTTCGGTGATGGGATTAGAGATGATACCCAAAATATTGAATTAGTTCAAAGTTTGCCTACCACCCATGTAAGGTAATGTGGTTGTTGATTCCTAAACTTTTTATGCATAGGCAATACCGCCCATGTTAAGGAAGAAAATAAGGATATACTTAAAGATGTGCACAAACTTTCATGCTTAGCAATAGGACTTATGGATTTCACAGAAGGAGGGATCTTGGTGACTAATAAGGTTAAATCATCAATAGTGTCTAAGGTGTAGGAAAAGCAAGACTAAAGCCACATTTTGCTTTACTTGAAGGAAAATTTTCATAAACAAAAAAGTATTGTCTTTTGAACAAGGCGGAGATATTGCGCTTAAGTACTAAGGTAGATTATATGCTGGTTGGACTTCATGAGAGGATCATAGAGGAGGCTCACAACTCAAGATATTCCAACAATTTGAGTGAGGTATATATGTGGGAAGGCATGAAGAAGGACATTGAAATGTTTGTTGCCAATTGCCCAAATTTCTTACATGTTAAAGTAGAGAACCAAAAATATAGAGGGTTGGGTTAGACTACAAGACTTCCAGAATGGAAATGCGAGATGATTTATGTGGAATTTATCACAGGCTTGCCAAGAACTCGCATGTAACATGATTATACTTTGGTAATTGTAAGATGCTTTACAAATCAGCCCACTTTTGGCTGGTAAAGACAACCCATTCATCTTAGGATTATGTTAATATGTACAATAAACAAGTTGTAAGACCTAATGGAGTTCTGGTCTCCATTATTTCAGATAGAGTTGCACAATTTTGCTACTTTATACTCTCGAATTATACTTCCCTAAAGAAGTATAAGCGGTCGTATCAAGTAAAGAACACAATTGTTAGGTTGGGGTCGATTCCACGAGAAAAATAGTTTAGACTTAACTTTAGTCTATGATGACGTCTATTTAGTCAAGTCCTTTCCGAAAACAGATTATTGAAAGGGGGGGAGGGGGGTTGTGAAACAAACGTGTTCAATTATTTCTAATCAAACAAGTAGCAAGATTAAAACTTTTGTTTTTATCAAGTGACGAGAGAAACAAGGGGTGTAAGTGTTCCCCATAGGTTCATAACGTGGTAATCTTAGCTATAATGATTCTTTACTAGTGTCTTGCATGCAATATTGTTAGTTATGTATCTCTAATTCTTTGGTCCTGCAACTACTGAATTTCACACTGTACCTTGGTCCAACTACATGTGTCTACTTTACTAAACCATACATTTACCTCACATTAAGCATCATATTGAATGTATGGCTAAGTTACTACTTTGCACCAATTGAACTAGCCTATTAGATAGTATATAATCAATATTTGTTGATAATTCTTTCTTATCAACTACCTCCTTTGTCCAGCAAGTAGAAGTAGGTAATGTTCTAACGCGTACACTCGTTAAAAAGACTTCCAAATAAAAGAATTATCGATACATGCAAGGACCTATTCTAAAATTCTTATTTACCTAGTTTTATCTTGTTAATCACCCATGGTTCCCACAACCCTAGTTGTGGATTCAGTTACCCATGACTAGAAATACACAATTCATGGTTGTTAAGCAAGAATTCATGAACTTACTTTGAAAAGTTTGAAAAAAATCTTGCAATAACACGTGAATTAAATAAACTATCTTGTGAATAGATTCCGAAAACATTATGTAATTCCCGAAATCCCAAGTTCAACTTCAAATAACAAGAGTATGAAAAATAACAAAATATCTAACCCCAAAAATATGGTTTTTAACCCTACTTATAATAATATAGACCTAAATTAAAAGGAGTTCTAAATAAGCAAAGTTTATCAAGAAACATGTCTTCAATCGACGGCACCACTGACAGTCCGTCGATGGAACGACGGACCGTCGACTTCCTCCGTCGGTTCCTACTTAGCATCTTTTTCATCCTTCAACCTGGTATATTCTCTGATCCAATTGAGAGACCAACAGCACGGTCCATCAATGACTTAGTCGTTCCATACTTACTTTTTCTTCTACTTTGGTTAGTAGGACAAATCTCTGATCTGATCAACGATTTCCAAGGACGGTCAGTCAGTCAGTCCACGGACCGTCGATCCTTTTGTAGCCCCAAACTTGGTCAAAATTCCCTGAGTTGCTTCTACATGCTTGGACCTCCAGTCGAGGACCACCACCTACGGACCGTCATGGAACGACCAGCCGTCAATGCTTTGGGAATCACCTCTTCTGCACAATCTTCTGCATTTCTGTTTTGGACGACTCTCTAGCAAAACACATATAAATACCATTATAGTTACTGCAAAAGTGCCTTAGACACACACTAAACTGAAGGAAAAATCATTGAATGTACCTTAAAACCACGATACATCAACACCCTTAACTTTAATTCGTTGTTTGTCCTCAAGCGACGCAGTATAACTAACCACGCCGACACCTTTAATGTTTTATCTCTCACCGAGGCAACAACTCTCCAATATTTAAACTAGTGTTCTCACTTCAAAAGATATCCTCCTTTTTCACAGGGTGAGGATCATTATTCAAACCTCACTCTCAGAAATACTTCACACCTAATTAATACTTGTGCCATAGGCTTGCCCTTATTTTAACTGAATTAAGTTTACCATATTAGACTCTTAGGATCACGATTGGACTTTCATGGCCTTTAACATAGGATCAGGGTCATGAATGGTACATATGGATACATTTAAGTCACTTGTTACCATCCTTGACATTAAACGTCCTACCTTTTTCATTGTCAAATATTCCTTACTCTTCTTTTTATTGTATTATTTGCGTTGTTTTCTCCATTCTTTCTTCTCTTGTGCAAATGACTCTTCTTTTATTTTTATTTTTTTTCATTGAAATTTTTCACTTTATTTTAAATTTGATTGATACACTTCTCTTATTCACTATTTCTTTTCTTTTTTCTTTCACATTAATCTTTTAAACCCTACTTTTCTTAACATTATTCATAATAGCCACCCTCAACTCATGGTTGAGTCTAGGTATACAATACCCAAGGTCGGGTAAGGGCCAAGATGAGATTTGTTTATGCATTGGGCACCCTCAACTTATGCTTTTGTCCTAAGTGGAGGTGAACATGTGCAAATCTCAAAACTCAAACACCACCCGACGGAAAGCTCCTTCTTTTGCCTAATGTTTTATCTTAGCGTTTGTATATGTTTTGATTATATTTTTTTTCATGTGAGTTCTTCAAGTGTGAATAACTTTGGTTGTGTTTTATGTTCTTATAAGTTTTTTAGGCAGAGAAAACGTGAGAAGAGTGGAGAAACGTGAGAGAGATGAGCGTGAGAGAGTAGTTTAGGATTAGAAGTTTTAGTTTGGGAATTAGTAAAACTAGGACTCCTTATTAATTTTAATAAAAAATCTGATTTAATCATTTTTGTGAAATGACCATAAAGACCTTTAAAATCATATTATAAACTCAACTTAAATACATTAAATTGATGCTTCCATTTAGGTTAGAACCCGGGTGGAGTGACCAGTGCGATTCGGGTTACTTCGGGTTTTCCCGACCAGAACCATCAACCAAATTAAATTAAATAATAAGTAAATTAATTCCTTAGGGTAATTGCGATATTACCTTTTGCCCGTAAAAGGCCATTTGACCCCTAGACCCTCCAAACATAAGATTTCCCCTTTTTAAGTCCGGTAAAGACTCATCCGAGTGCATATTCATATTCAGGATGCCTACCTGGATGGACCCAACCTTTCCTAGCTCAACTAACTCCCCATGTTAGTTTTCTTGGATGTCTCAAGGGTACAGAGTCTTGTTCTATGAGCATAAATTTTGTGCTTACCCGGTCTAACCGTAGGCATTTTAGACACATTAAGCATGACTTAGCATATCCATTTTTAAGGTTGTTACATCTAGTTTGGCCGGTAGTCCATCCTTTTTATTGTGTGGGGTTTTATGACGCCGGTTTCCATGTTTAGAATCACATGGTCTATGTTGGTTAAGCATATAGTTTCCCTAAAGTAAAATGTACAATGGAAGTAAATTACTATGCCCCTAACTAGAATGACTTAAGGGAGGTTACTTAGGATAGGTTGAAGTAATAAACCCAACTAGACATTCCACAAGTAGCTCCTTAGGATTTTCTAGGAAGGTGTTCTAATGTATGTCACTATGTATGTGTTCTTTATGCATGGCATTATAGTATTTGTCTACTTGTTGTGAAAATGTGCATGATATGAGTCTTTATGCATGATGGTTATCTTGTTAACTAATTTATTAAGGTGTTGCTTGACATAAATGAAGTTGTCTCATTTTAATATGTTGATATATGACTTAGATATAAAAGCTTGTAGTCTCATGATAGTTTTACTAAGTATATTTGAAGTTATGGGTCCTACATGTACATTTCACTTGTAGGCTTATATTGGGGGCATGATTTAGGTCTTATAAGGTTCTACGTGAAGTAAAATAAGTATATGTGCATAATCACTAGGAGTTCTCTATAATCTTCTTTTAGTCTTGGCTTAAGTATGTCTATGTTGTACTATACTTTTATGATGATATATGTTGGCTTGTGTTAGTAGTATGTATGGTTTTTCTTGTGGTCCTAAGATGATTCATTGCACCAAGTATCATTAAAAGGGTTACTTCGGAGGCTAAAGAATTAAAATAAATAGTTCACTTTTAAGGAGTGAGCTCACTGTACAGTGACCTCAAATGGGACTTAAATTCTATATGCCATTTTCTATGGTGTTTGGCCTTTGATTGTTTTATATGAAGTACTTGAATTATATAAATTTTATTGTTTTAAGATTTTATAGATATTTACTCTAAAAGGCATGAAGTATGATTTTAAAGAAAATGTCCCTTTTAAATGCATGGGTTTGCATGGTTGTCATACTTAGTGCATTATTGTACTAACCCATTCTTCTCAACTTTTTTACATAAAGTGTAGGTTATGGATGCTTAACGGATGTTTATGATTGAGAAGATTGATATGATTCCCAAGCTCAAGGAAAGGGGTCCTTATGTTCCAAGGATTCCCTACTTACGTTTGCTGTAATGTTTATTGAATGTTTTATAGATATGTCTTACGTTTTAAGTGTCCTTTCCTTTATGTATTATTAAGTTGTTAAGTTGAAGATGTCAAAGAGACATAGGGTCAAAATATGTATTATGACTTATTTTTATATATATATAAGGTTAAGTTTCTAGCATATGATTTGCTATGAAATTTTTAAATTTTCCACTAAATTTACTATGTAAATGCGATGAATGCTAACTATGGGCTTGTAAAAGATCTCCGAGAAGTCAAGTACGCCATGTTAGCTCCCAGGATGTGACATACGTGGTATCAGAGCATGAGGTTTTTAATACTGATTTAGGGTCCAAGAAGTATCATATAGCCATTACTAGTAGAGTCTATTATCATTGGTGGTGAGTCGCGACACATCAAGTGTATGAGAGGCTGTAGGATGATAGAGTTTCCCTTCTTTATCATTCTAATTCCATGTCATAGAACTTAACTCTATAAGATATCTCTTTTAAGTTTTCTTTTCCGGTGGTATTTTTAGATGTGATTGCTTGGATGAGATTTTCCTCTTATTGAGGGAAAAAAAGTGAGTTTAAATGCTTATCTTTGTTTTATGGTGTATGAGTATGTGTGAAGGTGAATCTTGTATGTTTTGATGATTTGATGCAATTTATGGCTATATATGAAAACTTATGTGAAGTAGCATGTTATATTGAGAAATGTATGTCCTATATAGTTATATTATGTTAGAAGTTACTATGGTTAAAAATGACTCATTTTGGAATGATGTGTTCCCATATGGTTTTGCATGATAGTAGCCTAAAAATATCATTTGAAGTTGAAATATTTAGTTACTACCTTAGGAAGCATGATACCCTAAGATTATGTTCTAAAAAGTGTTCAATGTCTCCTTTATTATATGTGGTAGTTGATAAGTTGCTAGAATGGATTGGAGTCCTTTGTATAAAATTGATCCTAGTTCTGATGATAGTATGCATGCTTATGTAGTATTAGTTGGTAAAACTGCGTCTCTTATATTGTCATGCTTTTTCCATCCATTGCCTAAATGTTGCATTTTTTAAATTTGGAAGCATGCTCACTGTAAAGCTAGGCAGCTTACATTAACATTTTTGGAAAATAAACCAAATTGTTCTTTGATTGGAAGTTGTGGAAATATGTATAGAATTGATGCATATGAACATGATAATGAATATATAAAAAAAAGATGTGTTATTTGGAATGAAGAATGAGAGTCTTATGGAATGATGAGTTGTAGAATTATTTTTAACTTCTTATTGTGTTGTGAGTGCCTTTATGTTTTGGAATTGAAGGTAGTACTCTATCTTAGTAGGGTGATGATGTGGGTTTGATTGACATATAAGTGACCTTTCATTAATGTTTAAAGAAAAGAAAGAGCCCTTAGGACTAACTCTCTTATATTGTTTCCCCCTAATATGCAGGGCCTTGGTGTCTATTGTATTCTATGACCACCATATGTGGTTTCATGAGATGACCTAACTTGATAATTCCTTATAGATTGCCTAGATGATATGAATATATTGGTGTTCATATGTTAACTTACTGTAATTCCTTCTAAAGTTGTAATAACTTTAAAGTAATGAACAATGAGGTTATTAAGTTAAGATCCTCTTAACGTTGGCTAAAGTTGCTCTTAATTGGGTTTACCCTTATTGGGGGGGGGGGGGGGGGAATTGAGTAGTAAGGTTGTACAAATTTTCAACCTTGACCTTCTATTCTCACTTGAACTTGAATCTTATGAACGCTTAGTAAGCTTGTTCATGAATAGAGTCTTGCATAAAGTATGAACTGCATGAAGTTCATATGTTTGGTGTGTATTGATTGACATTACCTTAAAGATATTATGATGATTCTAAGGAGCATGAAAGAAATTTTTTTATAAAATTCATGTTTTGTAATGTTGATTTGATAATTGATATGCTAGTTGTGCATTTGAATTCATGAGATAACACAAGAAACATCGTAATAGTCACTTGTGAGATGTAATGTTTAGCCTTATAATGGAAAGTTAAGTCTCTAAAAAATGAAATATCTCGGGTCTCTTGAAAACTAGGTGACTTGTATGGTTTTGGAAGCATGATTAAAGGTTCACTATTGAGTGGTGAAAGCACGTTTAGCTAAGTGTTCATATATGTGCCTATAATTTTTGTTATATTTCCCAAAAGATGCTTACTGTGAAGGTGAGTACTATGTTAGAAATTGACATTTGGAGTACTATGTTACAAATTCTCATTTTGTAAAATTTCATCCTAGTTATTGTGATGTACTTTGTGTGACTTACAATTTTGACTTCACTAGGAAGAAAACATGCTCATGTCTAAGTTTGAAAATTGAGAATTTCTCATTTTAAAGGAATTGACCTTGTACTTTTCTTAGGTATGAAGTCATGGTACATGTAAGTGTGTTGAGGAGAAGGACATTTCTCCATAGACACCACTAAACTTTTTATCATTGAGTATGATCTTTATAGCACTAGTTCTAACTAATGAAGATCTTTATTGATTCAATTACTTTAGTCTATGTTATTTGAAGTAGGTGTTCTTAAAAGCATCTTTATTGTTGTTCAAACCTTCCTAAGTGATACATAAAGAATAGTTGCAAGATGAGCTCTAAATAAAACTCAAGTATTATGACCATGTTATGATTAGGATAAGGATGCTCCTCCTATGAAAATGATAAGAGCCTATGTGTTTGATGCATTAAAGAGTAAGTGAATGGATGTTTTACTTTCTTATGTGAATTAGGTGCTAAAATGATTGGATTATGTTATAAATTTTATGAACTGCTATAACATGCATTGAAATCCTTGTCGTGATTAAAGATCCCTAAGTGTCATGCGAGGACGAATGTTCCCAAGTGGGGGATATTGTATGATTCCAAATGAGTTCGGGTGTATAGAGACTAAAGTATTTTTATTGAGGTTATAAAGTCCTAAAATTACTAATATTATTTTTTAGAGGCATTGTGTAAAGTTTGAAGTAATTTGGAAGTCGAACGCCATTGCAGTGTCAATGATATTATTAAGTGTTTAAGTGATATATAATTATGTTAAACGGTATTATATTGTGGTTGGAGAAGTTTGGAGGTTAAATTACCAAGAACGTCCAAGGCATTCGAAAGATAGCCCTTGAGATGTTCAATGTGTTTCTTGGTGGGACCTAGCCTGTTTGGACAACTTGCAAGTGTTTGTTTTGGGTAAAACTTATGTGGAAGGTCAAAAACTTTTTAAGGTATGTATTCATGTTGGAAACATCCAGGTATGACTTCTAAACGGTCCCACAAAAGTCCCCACAAGAAGGAACAAAGGCTGGTGGTGATACTGCCGATGCAGTGTCAATCGACAGACCAAACGGCGTCCAAGTGATAAACAAACGACCCGTAGGTTAGGTCTCGTAAATTTGTACTTATCTTGGTAAGTTATAAACCCAAAAATTATCCAAGGACCAACTGACGGAAGCCAAATGACTGCCAGTATATCGACCTACGACTAGTCGATTTCTCCGTCGATGGTGGCCAGTAGCTGTAGCATTGCGTCTTTTTAATTAAAGGGGTGAACAGAAAATTTACTCACGTAATAACCTGACTATATTAGGTTTATTTAGAAACTTTTGGGTGTAAATAAGTCATCTAAAACTTAAAGAATCTATTCCAAATCCTCTCCCAAAAAATTGAACTTTCCCTCCAAAATATTCTCCCTAGACCCCACCATTGTTGGTGAAGCTTGAAGAACTACTTGGAGCTTGGATTTCCATGTATGAATCACGAAGTTTTAGAGGTTTTCAACTGTAACAGGTATGGTGATCCTTCATCTCTAGTTATCCTTCCATCTACTAAGTTAATCTCAAAGTTTTCAAATAAAATTTTATGATCAATCTTTCAATCTAGCCATGGGTTCTTTCTAAAAATGTTTTGAATGATTAAATAATGATGAATTGAAGTTAATATATTTGTTTGAACGTGATTTTTACTACAACTGCATGATGAACCCATACTTCTTACTTAAATCGATTTAGCCTTGCATGGGCTTTGGGATCATGACATCTTATCGATTGGATTATGATTCTATTACGTGGAATTTGTTGTATCTACTATTATTTATGTGGATAAATGTATAATTGACATTGAGGGATCCATGTGGATCATTTAATGAAGATTTGAACACGTTTAAAATATTTTTCCGTGATTCACTATAATGTTGGTCTTTTTATGAATCATTGTTTAATTGGAATGGGTGTTGATGATTGTAGCTACATACTTGTGTTCATATTATTTATGAATTCTTGGTATAAATCCTTAATGATAAAATTAAAGAAAGACCTACATGAATTGATCTAAGTTCTTCAAGTCTATGGTATTGTAACTTGTGATCTTGCCGTTAGGTTAGTTGTTATATCACATGATCATGGTTTATTGTCTATAGCTACTGGCTATATTGTAATGTGAGTATTAAATATATGTAATGGATCCAATATTGGTCAATTCATTATAGTTTGAATAGGATTAACCTATGTAAACTTACCTTCCATGATTTCTTAATATGAAACATGTTATAATTATTTAGAGTCTATTAGAAAATATTGTAGGATATCGTCTAAGCTATGATTTCTTGAAGATACTTCCCTAGATTGATGTTATTAATGAAATATAATTGATGATGAATGTGAGTGAAATTGGTTAAAGAGCTACTTTCTTCTACTTTCTACCATATATGTGTTAGAGTTCACTGGTTGTATCATGCTCTTATGACTACTTGTATATTGTTTTGTTTATGATACACGTAGTTATATCTACTCGTGTATAATGTATAAATGATGAAAGAATAGTAATTTTAAATGATGCCCAAATGCTAGAGTATTGGTAATAGTTGCTCTACTCTTCTATATCTATACTTCATTATAATAATGTTGATGAAGCCTTGTATTGCATTGTGTGGTATGTTCCACTTATGGTGGAGGTGTTTAATTTATTTTCATTGTATATATGTTGACCATAGCCTTGAAGGAAAATTATTAAATATATGAATAAGTGGTTATGATGATAACCTTATGTGTAACTTGTTCCTAGTCTTCTCCTCTAGTTGTGAATCAAGGTGATGTTATTATTGTAATTAGCATGTAAAAGATTATGCTAATATCATGTGTAGGTGTTGCTATTAATCATGTGTTAATAATTGATGACCCCTACTTATGTACCCCTATGTGAATGTGTAAATAGCCAAGTTAGGATTCTTGATTATAATGTGAAGATTGGCTTGACTCCTATTCTATTATGTGTTGTATGGTCTATTCTTGAAAGAGTAATATGGTCTAACAGTGTGGCTGACTCAATGTGTTGTTTATAGACATTATGTGATCATGATGACCAATGTATACACAGACTCACTTTCATGCATGTTACAAGTACTATAGGTCATGGTCTCTATACGAAAGGTAGTTCTCATATTCACTATTCTCTACTACTATGCATGTTAAAATACTGTTTATGAAAGTATGATATGTGTTCCTTAGATAGTATGACTTGATATGTTTACTAGTATGGGCAAGGGTATGACATTTTGCCTATGCATTATACATATATACCTTGATTGGATAGTTCTAGTTTTGATTTCGATATGTATGAATATGAATGTATAAATATGTGTGACTAAAGGTGTTACGGGGAAGGATTGCGCATATATGTGCATACACTCACACACATGAAAGATGACCTAGTTAATAAAGGGCCCTTGAAAGGTGTGCCCAAGAAAACTCTAAAACTAGATAGGTGTTTGAATATGTTATAAGCATATGGGAGAAAATATCCTAAGATTATGTTTTATGAAAAAATATAATAATGGTTTTTGCAATAAAGGGAACTTAGTTTAGAACCGAATGAACTAGTAGATTAGGGGGTGACATTTTCCCACATATAGAAAGTATGGTTCACTACAGTCCTCACGGGGTGGATGGACTCATGACCCAACATAGAGTGTAGAGTTGATATTTCCATGATTTCTCCCAAGTTCCATAACCATTTTGACACCATAGGATACTAGGTAGTGGATCCATCTAGAAAGCTATGTCATGTTTTGTTATACTTTGGCCGGTAGAACACCCTTCTCAGTGTGGGGTTTTATGACGCCGGTTCCATGTTTAGAATCACATGGTCGATGTCGGTTAAGCAGATAGTTTCCCGAAAGTAAAATGGACAATGGAAATAAATTACTATGACTCTAACTAGAATTACTTAAGGGAGGTTACTTAGGATAGGTGGAAGTAATAAACACATCTAGACATTGCACAAGTAGCTCCTTAGGATGTTCTTGAAAGGTGTTCTAATGCATGTCACTATGTATGTGTTCTTTAGGCATGACATTATAGTATTTGTCTACTTGTTATGAAAATGTGCATGATTTGAGTCTTTATGCATGATGTTTATATTTTTAACTATATCATGAAGGTCTTGCTTGAAATAAATGAAGTTGTCTCCTTTTAATATATTGATATATGACTTAGATGTAAATATTTGTAGTCTCATGATAGGTTTACTAAGTATGTGTGAGGTTATGGGGTCCTATATGTACATTGCACTAGTAGACTTATATTGGGGGCATGATTTTAGTCTTATAAGGTTCTATGTTAAGCAAAAGAAGTTATGTACATAATGACTAGGTGTTCTCTATAATCTTCTTTTAGTCTTGGCTTAAGTATGTCTATGTTGTACTATACTTTTATGATAATATGTGTTGGCTTGTGTAAGTAGTATGTATGGTTTTTCTTGTGTTCCTAAGATGATGCATTGCACCAATTATAACTAAGGGTTTCTTCGGAGGCTAATGAATTAAAAGAAATAGTTCACTCTTAAGGAGTGAGCTCTGTATACAGTGACCTCAAATGGGACTTAAATTCAATATGTGATTTTCTATGGTGTTTGGCCTTCGATTGTGTTTATATGAAGTATATGAATGATATAAATGGTATCGTTTTAAGGTTTTATAAAGATTTTCTTAAGAAGGCATGAAGTATGATTTTTGAGAAAATTATCCTTTAAAATGCATGGTTTGTCATACTTAGTGTATTCTTGTACTAATCCCATTCTTCTCTACTTTTTTACACAAAGTGTAGGTTATGGATGCTTAAAGGATGTCTATGATTGAGGATCTTGATATGATTCCGAATCTCAAATACCTTATGTTCCAAGGTTTCCCTACTTATATCTTAATGAAAGTTTATTAAATATTGTATAGATATGTCATATGTTTTATGGTTCGTGTCCCTAATGTATTCTGAAGTGTCCAGTCTAAGATGGCAATGAAATTTAGGGTCTAAATATGTATTATGAGTTATGTTTCATATATATATGAAGTGAAGTTTCTAGCATATGATGTGCTATAAAAAAAAATTTCTGCTAAATTTACTATGTCAATGCGATTTGAATGATAACAATATGATTGTACAAGACCTCCGAGGGGTCAACAATGCCATGTTACTTTTAGGGGGTGCTTCTCGGATGTGACATTTGTGGAAGAGCTTAAGAAAGTGTGTGAGGTTATGCATATGGTCGACATAGAAAGGGTTTAGCTAGTTGTAGTTGCATATCAATTGATGAATCTGGCTATGACTTGGTTCAATCAGTGGAAAGATGGCAGAGATGAGTATGCACCACATCTAAGATGGAATTATTTTGAAGAAGATTTCTTGGGGTGGTTATTCCCCAAAGAAATAAATGAGACAAAGGTATTGGAGTCCCTTACTCTGAAATAGGACTCTTTGAGTGTTCATGAGTTTGGTATGAAATTCACCCAATTGTCTTGCTATGCTCGTAATATGGTAAATTATATAAGGAGCAGATTGAGTTTGTTTTTCGCTGGCTTGGGTCGTTTATCTAGTAAAAAGGGAACAGAGGAAATACTAATTGTGGACATGAAAATATATTGTTTATGTGAAGAAAGTATACAAGGAGAAGTTGAATGACAGAGAAGAGTACAAAAATAAGAAATCCATGATTGGGAATGAGTCTGGGTTGTATAAAGGTGATTTGAATTGTTAAAATTTCCGAAACAGGAAGGGCATGCACCATTATAATATAGTACACCTGATACTAGAAACAGAGTTGACTACCATGGCTGAAATTTAAAAATCTAATGATCTAGCCCAGCACAGTCTAAAGAAAGTGTCGCACAGGGGTAGTTGGGCTTGTGCATGTGCTAAGTGTTTTAGAACCCTCCAAGGTAAATATCTTTTAGGCCATAGAGTTTTCTTCAAGTGTGGTGAAAAGGGTCACTTCATGAGAGAGTGACCTAGAGCCACAATAGACAACATGGTGGAATTCTGGGCACCTAGAGGATCCACTTCTGGTACTAGCGTAGGGGAAAACAGTTTCTATGCAACAATAGGCTCCTAGAGCAAGAGAACTTGCTTGATGTTCTCACTGGTATGATAAAAGTGTTTATTTTTGATGCTTATGCTTTGCTAGACCCTGGATCAAGTTTATGTTTTGTGAATACTTGTATTTCTAATCAATTTGAGATTCTTACTACGGAACTTTGTGAGCCTTTTTTTTTGTTCTGTTGGAGAGTCTATTCTAGCGGAAAGTTTCTATCGTGATTTTCCTTTTTTTTATCAATTACAAGAACACCATGGATAATATAGCAGAGTTAGACATGATAGATATTGATGTCATTCTAGGTATGGACAGACTTAATGCCTTTTATGGATTAATGGACTGTAGAAATCGAGTTGTCAAATTTCAAATTCCTAATGAGTCAATCTTAGAGTGGAGTAATAGTTCAAAAGTGTACAAGGGTCATTTTATTTTGTACCTTAATGTAAGAAAGTTCATTTCAATATGGTGTACATATCACTTACCCTGAGTTAATGACTCAAGTGTTGAGGTACCTTACCTTCACTAAGTTACTATAGTAAAACAGTTTCCAGAATTTTTTCCTTACTATCTACCCGGAGTCCCTCCTCTTAGAGAACTAGACTTTCGGATAACTATAGATATCATTCTAGATACTCGCCCTATCGCTATTTCACAATATAGAATGGCACCATAAGATTTAAAAGAGTTGAAAGAGCAGTTGTTAGATCTGTTATATAAATATTTTATTCGACCAAGTGTCTCACTTTGGGGTTCTCCGGTCTTGTTTGTGAGAAAGAATGATTGTTCCCTCAGGATGTATATAGACTTTCACCAATTAAATGATGCTACACTCAAGAATAAGTATCTTCGTCCAAGGATATATAATTTTTTCGTGCAACTTTAGAGTGCCACCTGCTTCTCGAAAATTGATCTCAGATATGTCTACGATCAGTTAAGAATTGTAGAATGTAACATCCCAATGAATGCCTTTAGAACCAGATATGGGCATTATGAGATTGTTGTTATATCTTTTAGGTTGATCAATGCACTAGCACTGTATATGAATCTTATGAACAATCTTCAATCCTTACTTAGATATGTTTGTTATCATCTTTATTTATGACATACTAATCTATTGAAAAAAATGAAAAATATCATGCTAGTCAGCTCATAATAATACTTCAGATATTGAAAGAAAAGGACCTATATGCCATGATTTCCAAGTGTCAGTTTTTGCTTATGTATGTTATTCTTGGGACACATAGTTTCCGGTGATGGGAATTGAGTTGATACCAAAAACGTAAAAGCAGTTCAGAGTTGGCCTAGACCCACGTCTCAAACAGATATTAAGAGTTTTTTAGGTTTAGCAGGCTACTATAGAATGTTTTTTAGGGGTTTTCATCTATATCATCTCCCTTGATCAAGTTAACTTAGAAGGAATTAATGTTTCAATGGTCAGGAGCTTGCGAGAAAAGATTTTAGGAATTGAAAAAGTGGTTGACTAAATCTTCGATTTTTACTTTAGCGGAGGGTACTCATGATTTTGTGATGTACTGTGATGTAAGAGTCAGTTTTTGTTGTGTGTTAATGCAAAAAGGAAAGGTATAGTTTAATGTTAATGAGAAGAAATACCAAACTGATGACTAATAATTCTTTGTTGTGGTTTTTTCCTTTAAGATTTGGTGTTACTATTTTTACGTCGTTCATGTGTAGATATTTACTTACCAGAAGATCCTACAATATGTTCACATCGAAAGAGCTCAATATAAGACAAAGGAGGTGGTTAGAGATACTCAAAGACTATGGCATGTGTATTCATTACCACCCATGTAATGATGATGTTGTTGTTGATGCCTTAAACTTTATATCTATAGGAAGTACCTCCCATGTTAAGGAAGAAAAGAGGGATATACGTATAGATGTGCACATACTTGTATCATGAGGATTCAGACTTATGGATTTCACAGAAGGAAGGATAGTGGTGGCTAATAACCTTGAGTCATCAATAGTGTCTAAGGTGTAAGAAAAGCAAGACTAGAACCACATTTTGCTTTACTTGAACGCAAATTTTCATAAGCAAAAAGGATTTGCTTTTGAACAAGGGGGAGATAGTGTGATGAAGTACCAAGGTAGATTATGTGTTTGATGGTCTCCAAGAGAGAATCATAGAGGAGGCTTATAGATCTTGATATTTCATTCATCCGGTTTAACCAAGATGTACCACAATTTAAGTGAGGTATATTTGTGGGAAGATATGAAGAAGGACATTGTTGAGTTTATTGCCAAGTGCCCGAATTGCTAGCTTGTGAAAGTAGAGCACCAAAAATCTAGAGGGTTGGCACAGAATACAAAACATCTGCATTTGATGTGGAAGATAATTTATATGGAATTTATCACAGGCTTGCTAAGATCTCGCAGGCATCATGATTATATTTAAATAATTGTCAATATAATGAAAAAATCAACCCACATTATTTTGGTAAAGACTACTCATTCGGCCTAGGATTATGCTAAGTTGTACATTCAAGAAGTGGTAAGAATTTATGGAGTTCCGGCCTCTATTATTTCAGATAGAGGCGCACAAATAAATGCTCACATCAGGAAATATTTCGAGAAAGGATTAGGTTCAAATGTGAACTTAAGCACTGCTTTTCAACGTCAAATGGATAGACAAGGAGAGAGTACCATCCACACATTAGAAGTCATGTTGAAAGCTTGTGTGATTGATTTCAAAGGGGAATTGGGATGATCACCTACGTCTTATTGAATTCCCTTGGAAAGAGTGTTACCATTGGAAAGTCCACATGACTCCATATGAAGCTCTTTATGGGAGAAGATGCACATTTCCATGGACAAGGTAAAAGTGATTCAAGGGAGATTGAAAATGGTATAGAGTCGTCAAAAGTCCTAGGCACACTTTAGGAGGACAACGATGGGGTTTAAGGTGAATGATTGGGTATATCTAAAAGTTTAACCTATAAAGGACGTAATGAGGTTTGGTAGAAGGGAAAACATAGACCCCGATATGCTGGACCATATAATATCCAAGAGAATTGACAATGTATATTATGAGTAGAGGTACCACAAGAGTTAACATCGCTTTATCCGAGATTTTATATTTCTATATTAAAAAAGTGCATGGGTGATCCTTTATTTGTAGTGCAAACTGAAATGTTGTAGTTAAGGATCTATTATCAGATGAGGAGATTCGCCAAAAAAAAATTGGAGGCCTAAAGTTTAATTAATTTTTTTTAAATGTGAGATCCAACTAATTTTTTTCTCTTTGATAAAATAGTTTTATTTTTAATGATCATAAACTAAAGATATATGCATATATACCAAAATATTTCTTTAATCTTGTGGTCTTAAACGTACCATGTGGAAGTTAAATTAAAAAATTGTTCCATAGAAAAGAGTTCCAAAGCTAATTAAAACAATCTTGTTTTTGCTACGAAAAGCTTAAGATAAATTTATTTTCACTAAACAAAATTAGGACTTTCGGATTTGAAGGCCTTAGGGATATCTCATGTTTAAATAAATTGAGCTACCCTGAAGAAACCCTAATTAAAAGTACGATAACAACAGTAAAAAAAACTTCAAAAAGAAATGTAGTATACTCTCATGATGGGTGTATCAAAATTCATTGTGTAATGGTAGCAAAAAAATTAAGTTATTTCAAACTTGTTTTCTCTTAAGATTGTAGTTTTTCAAATAATACACTATTAAAAAAGAATATAGTTTTTCAAATAATAAAACTTTTAAGAAAAAGTAAAGTATTTGTGAAATTCTAGTTATGCTATCTTGAGAAAGCATAGATTAAAGGCATATGGACTTATGGCTTAGTCATGAATAATAAATATCACCTTGTTCAATTATATACAATTTTTTTTTTAATTTATAGGAATCTGATTTCTCATTTAAGTCATGATGGTTTTAGGTTTAATTATTGGTTTGCATATGAATATATATATTAACAAAATAATATTATTTCACATGATTTTGGTATTCTTATTAATAACTTATACATAAATTAAAATTTCATGATGTATTTTTTATTCTCTTTCACCCAAAAATAATTTTTTAATTATCTTTTATTTTATTTTATACCACTAGACAGTGTCTAGCGGCATTTTATTATTGATATAAATAAAATAAAACCTCAACAGAGATAAGTACAAGCAAGCGGGCTAGACCTTACCTTAGAAATTCTAGGAGGTACAATACCTCTGCTAATTAACCCGCATGAAGAAATAATAGCTAGAGAGAACTAAGTATTCTATGATCATTACAATGTTTATATTACACTCTATGATGATATTACAAATGAGGATGATTAAGTAGTACGAAATTAGAAAAGCGATGATAAGATTTTAGTAATTAAACTCAAACTTCATTTTACAAAAGTGTGAACTAAAAAAAGATATATTGCCCTTCTAAACAAACCTGAAGTGTTTTCCTCTTGTCTTACTCTTCAAATTTGGAATTTTTTTTTGATAAGTCATCAAATCTTCTTAGATTTATTGTATCTTGTTAAAGTTGATGGCACTGTCATGTGATTCTTCTTTGCCAGTCACATCGGTAGGTGTCGTGGAACAAACTCCCCAGTCATCCTACAATCCCAACTATTTTTTCTTCCATACTTCTTTTGGTTGTTGCGTTGTTGCCTAGGAAAAATATCTGCATCCCTAGATGCATTTGCAAAACCATAATTCAAAATATCCTCTTCTTCACTTTCCTCAAAGGTTTCCTCATCTTGTAGTTGTTTATTTGTGTTATAGGCGTAAGAGGATTCAACTTTCTAACATTAGAACTCACCAAGGCATGAAGAATCTCTCTGTCACAACCTGAAACTTCTTGAACATTAGTACCTGTTAAACCAATTGTCGCCCTATATGTAATGAGGATGAACCACTGGTAAAGCCACTACCCTTAGGAACAAAAATTGGTGCGTCAAGGCTCATTTTTCTATGACTTGTGACATGGTCATCCGCTTCTTCCTTCCGGTTGGTCCATCGACTCTTACTTGTAACACCTTTTTGCCCAATAAAAGTGATCAAATTATTTGTCAAAATAACTTGTGAGATTGAAACAATCGGTAAAGTACGAGAGCTAACCATATTCCACTTAGAAGTAAAGTGAGACTTAATTTTAGAGTCTCTTGGAGAACCAATTTGAGCTCCCACCTCAACTGTTACCCCTTCTTTATCTACTATATTAGACTATCAATGTTCTTTTATTTGTACCACAAAAGTAGGAGTTGTATTAAGGGCTACATCTTCAATGAATAGCTTTCCATAAGGGACATGCGACAGCAAAAACAAAAGTCTTTGAATTAATTGTCTTTTCTTGAAGTCCAATCTTATCATTTGTTGTATCTGCAGGTTTACTCCCTACCCTCGCCACCCCTGTATCTGCATTCGAACCAACATGATCTTCACATATAATTACAAATATACCACCTTCTTGATATTCTTGGCCCTTATCTGTAGTTTTCATAGCATCTGCAAAACTTTTTCAAGAGATGTCTTAAAACTGAAACTCTGGTCCAGGGACAAAAACGTACAGTTGGTTCCCCGTATATTAATTTAAATAGGTGTCAAGTTTTTTTTTGTTAGTGTTGTTGGATTATATTCACAGGAGATGCATAGTTATTGTTAAGTTTAACTCTCCCATAGTTTTAGACTGGGGAGAGACAGCGGCAGCCATGAGAGTCTTCTAAGTCTCCTTTCACCAAAATATTTAAATTTAATGTGCAATTAACTAAATTAATATTTTCAGCATCTTGTAGCGCAAATGTTTGTGATCATATATCCCATAAAAGGTTAATTGTAATACTAGTTTTAGTTGTACCAGAGTAAAATTTTTGGTTAACCATTGTACTAAAATTTAATACAATTATTATTTTTATATATACTACCAAATGACTCCATCGGTGTTGAAGAAAGTGTCAAGTGTTATCTGTTATTTTATAATGTTATGAAATTTATAGATCGATGGCGGGGATGAGCCCATGTGTACGCCACTAACATATGTCATTCATATAGTATTTTGATGTAAACAGTCAAGACTATAATTTTCTATTACAATAAGTATAACATCACTAATTTAAACTTCTAAATTCTCTTAAAATTCTATGCAAAAATACAATAGATGTATTTGATTTAACCTAAATGAGACAATTTTAGATCAATAGTTGAAAATTAAAGAAATCAAAGCATATGCCATCTACAAATTATAAACCTTCTCTTTTATTGTTAGAGTTGTGACAATTTAGTTGAATAAGGGGAAAACATTTTTTTGTTGTTCGTGTAGCGCATACCCTGACCTTACCAACAATATTCTTGTTTATTTTCTACATATTATCATGCCTTCAGATGAGCAAAGACTACATTTACCTTTTCCTGATCAATTAAGAACCTTGCCATTAATATAATCATTGACATTTTAAATAGTTTGTCATTTCAAGATGTGTTAAGAACTAGTAAACTTTCTATGTATTATAAAGATATTTGTCGTAGAACTCCACAAGTGAAATTTGATCAAATTGTATGGGAAACATAGGAGGATTCGACTTCCCCTATCACTCAATTTATTTCCATCCACGATTGTTTCTTCAGGATTCATATTGGAAATTTTTTAAAAGTTAATCTTGATATTTGAAGTCAAAAAGTATATCGTAATGTTGATCGTTTGATACATTTTCTCGACACAAATTTCATTCAAACATTTCGTTCTTAAACTTTCATTTACTTATCCACCGTGCAAGATCGCTTACATCATTTTTATTGTTCAACATTGAGGCATTTGTATTTCATGGTTGATTAACCTAAAATTTATACTTGTAACATTATCTTCTGATATGTTTGAATGTTTGATCTCTAATTGCCCGTTGCTTGAGATTTGATGCTAAAAGACATTGACAATTCGTACCTCATAAGTATTAATGCTCCTTATCTAAGGTCATTTGTCTTTGTGGCGATATATAGTTGATTTATCTAGAAAATGTTCCTCTACTTTCCAATGTTCTGTATGAGCTTAATGAATTAGTTCTAGAGGAAAAAGATAATTTTGACAATACTTTTTCGTCTATTATTGCTCTCTAGTATTTCCGCTGATATAATTTGAGGTGATGTTGTTTCATTGTACTTGTATTTCCATACATGTACTTTTCTTCTTTTCATCCTTATTTTTGTTATTTTTTTAATAGGTCGATATTGGATCAACTAAATTTTTACCAAAAAGTCTTCCATTAGTTCTTAACAGTGTCAAACGCCAATTTATATCTTCCATTAATTTTGATTTTTCTCTATATATTCCATGTTTTTATATTCGTATGTAATTAATTTAATGGTTTTTTATTGATTTTTCTTACGGGTCTATCGTTAATGGTGGAGATTATTTCGAACCTGTGCCCGAGGAAGTTGTTGATGAGATTCGTGCATGCTTCTCAGACATCATTTGAGGATAGTTAAGTTTTATGATGAACTATAAGAAAAGGGTGAGATGCAGCTTACCATGGTTTTATTGGCAAAGTCTCCAGCACTTGTAAAAATGGCAATCAAGCCTAGGCAAATGCAATATAAAAAATTGGTCAAAGTACTCGTGGAGATAGCAAATTTTCAACGGTAATAATCTTAAGCAAAAAATATGTATCTTGCTGATTTGTATCATTATCACAATCCTTCTTAATATTTGACTAAATTGTTTTGGATGTGCAAACAGAAACGAGACGTTTTTTTTATAGGGCAATAAGTTGTGTTTTTCCTTTCCTTTAAGGTACAATAAAGAATTTATGTACTTGGAAACATGGAATTGTGAACCTGGATTGAATGTTTTGAATACTCTCTTTGGGAACAAAGATTGTTTTTAATTTTCACGCTTGTTCTTAAATTATGTATGATTTGAGACTTTGGTAGTTTATTTCGAAGTTATTATGTGTGTTGAATTCACTTAGGGAGCTTAAAACATTCAGTGGGAACTAACTTTTTAAGTAGCAGGAATTTCTTACATGTTAAGCGATTAGTCCAAATTAGATCGAGAAGTATTTATGTCGAATATGATCCTTCCTCATCTGTTTAAAAGAAACTCGAAGAAGCGTCATTCAATTTGGGGTTCTTGAGTTCATTTTAATTTTGAAGTGATAGTGTGTGTTAAATTCTCTTATGCGAGTATGAAGTATTTAATGGGAACTTACTCTTTGTATGGTTAGTAGGAATTTCTTTTTTCCTAAGGGATATTTGGACATGATTCTTCCTTACCTGTGAAGAAAAAACTCAAAGAAGAATCACGGGTTTGTGTCAAGCAAATCTATCAAACAATAATTATTAGGACATACCTTTATACTACTATTGTCGAGAGTAACTTTCAATGTTATTCTTATATCAAACCTGAGGAAACAATCGATTATGGGAATAAAATCAATGGTAGTGGATGTCAATTTCTATACTCTTTCCCAAACCGTTAAATCAAATTCCTCACGTGGAATTCTATGACAAGTATATAGCCAATTCTTAGAAAGTGTACAAGTTCTTACAACATTCAAAAAAGAAGGCCTGTTTAACATGTCATAAATCAAAAGAATGGCAATGTATGTAAGTCAATACAGAAAAGGTAAAATTAGTGTGTGTTCATTTGTAGATTGATAATCTGTAGAAATTAAATAAGAATAGAATTGGTACGATCAGAGTATATGCTACATGAAAAACAAACAAACATGTCACAACTCAAACAATAAAGAAAAGGTACATACTTTGTGGATAACATTTGCATTGATTTCTTTAATTTGCAACTCTTAATATAAATTGTCTGGCTAAGTTTTAATCAAAAACATATAAAGTAGTTTTTGTAGAGAATTTGAAGATAACTTAGCAGTTTAAATTAGTAATGTTATACTTATTGTACAAGAAATTTATAATATTGAGTTCATTCATCAAAATTTTATATGGATGACATGTGTTTATTGTAACATTATGAATAAATGGATAACACTTGACACTTCATTCAATACTAAAGGAGTCATTTGGAAGTATTTATAAAAATAGTATTTGAATAATATTTTAGTACTAATGTTTTGCTGTAAATTTAACTCTTGTACAACTAATACACTATTTCAAGAAACCTTTTTTGGGATAAATGACCCCATACATTTGTGCTACAAGAAGACTGATTATGTATCCTTAGTGATGGAGATTATTTCGAACATGTCCCCATGAGGTTGTTGATGAGATTGCAGAAAGATTTTCAGATATCACATTTCATCACCTGAGGATAGTTATGTTTTATGATGTACTATTAAAAGAGGGTGAAATCCAGCTTACTTATAGGAATTTCATGCTTATAAAGAAAATACTCCATGTTAGACCAAGAAGTATGATGGATGTGCTCCTTCTGTAAATGTGAAGACACAACTTGAAGAAGCATCACCAAATTTCAATTTGGGATTTAGGAGTTGATGTTTATTCCAAAGTTCATTTGTGTGTTAAATTTTCTTAACAAGACGCATGAAGTGAAAACTTACTATCTGTATGGCTACTAGAATTTCTTGCCTATTAAGGAATTAGTCCTAGTTAGCCGAGAAGTAAATATGTTGGACATGATTCTTCCTTATATTGGTCAACTATGTAAGTTTCTAATGAAGAGGAAACCAAAAACTTCACATTTGTATGAAGGACATGTCTAACCCAAGACAACCTAAGCAAAAAAACTCACACTGGTGCTATGAAGCTTGGAACTACTTCCGTACAACTATTGAATTTAAATGGGTCATGCCTAAGACAGTGAAGCAAGCCTATGAAAGTTGATATATTTGCAGAGTTGATAAAATCATCAGAAAGGTTTGGGAAGTGGTCCCAACAATCAGCTTTTAATATTTATGGACAAAAGCAACAACAGATGCTTTGCTAGCACAAAAACTCAAACCTCTAACATGAACGTTTAACTATTTAGCTAATTTGTTTAACTCAAATGCTTACCCCCATAACTAATGCAGACACTTTTGTGCATTTTATATGCTCCTTATCACTACTAAGATTAGTTTTGAAATAAATAAAGAAAAGGTGCATGTCCTCTAGGCTTACTATCTAACAAGTTTTACTTTACCATCTAAGATTTTTAAATCAAATAAACAAGGAAAACCATTACTTGGACATGTAAAAAATACAGAACCTTTCAAGGTGATTGCAATAAATTTAACTTGAAGATACATACAACTTACAACCAATAAGTTGATTACTAAAGTATTCTCCAAACAAGTAAAATTGTGCTAAAATTTTTTGAAATGCCTCCAAAAAAGCTATCATGTTATCTGTAATGACTTATGCCAGCAAATATAGGAGGGAAACAGTTGGCATTATGTTTAACCATATATTAAAGAGATTATATAAAAAAATAAACAAATTAGTAAAGGGGATTATCCTTTTAAGAGAATGACATATTGAATATAATCATATCATTTGCCGGTATGGGATATAATTTTCTAATTAAGGCTGAGAAAAACCATGTAAATATTGACCCGAACAAATATCATTGATCAATTGTTTTTCCACTTGATGCTTCCAGACAAAATAATCATCAACAAATCCAGACTTATAAAGGTGATGTTTAAAAATTTAAACTTCATTGTATCTAAAGTTGTGGAACTTTTTACATGGACATCTAATTTATCACCACTCATGTGATTGATTTGACAACATTCATATTGGATAAATTTATCAATGGCATCTATAAAACTTTAATTTATAGCCCCTCAACCATCCGACCTCTAAAACATCTAACTATGCTCTAGATTATTCATGTACCTATTGATGTTTAAATAAATGAAAGCTTTAGTAACAAACACAAGTTTACTGAGGACTACTTCAAATAACAAGCACATTTTTAAGAACATTCGTACTACAAAGTCATTGATTCTCGTTTATATTCAAAATTAGGCAAAAATATACACACTGGCATGAAAAAATAAATTGCTGAAAATACTTATAGGTAAAGCAGGAAAAAAAGAAGCTTAATAGTGTCACGACCCAAAACCGGGCCGCGACTGGCACCTACATTTACCCTCCTATGTGAGCGAACCAACCCATATAAACCTTAACATTTTAATATATAACAACAGAAAATAATGCGGAAGACTTAACTCATTAATAAAACAATTCAAAACTATTATTATTATCCCCAAAATCTGGAAGTCATCATCACAAGAACATCTAACTCAAACTACTAAACTAGGAATGTCTAAGAAGCTAAAAATACATAAAAGCTAGTCTATGCCGGAAGTTCAAGGCATCCAGACTTGAAGAAGAAGATCCAGTCCAAGCTAGAAGCGTTAGCTCACCCTGAAGATCCGGTGTGACGAAGACTGGCTCGATTTATTGTTGAGTTGAAGTTGACGGAACGTTTGCTGCATTCCACAAATAACAAGAAGAAAACATAAAAAGTAGGGGTCAGTACAAAACACGGGTACTGAGTAGATATCATCGGCCAACTCGAAATAGGGAACAGTATATATCAATAATAATGTAAATCAACTAAAATACTCAACATGTAGCAATAACAATATGAATTCATCAATAACTACAACCGAGTTCACACATGAGGACTCAAGCCTCAATACCATACTCATTTGGGAATTAAGTTCATTAGATTGAGTATATTCATTATATTTCAAGATTCATTATCTTTCTTCCTCTTGTGTTGGTACGTGACACACCGCTCCTCTATTTCTATCCTGGTGCCGGAACATGGCACTCCGATTCTCATATACTATCCTGGTACCGGAACGTGGCACCCGATCCATATTCTATCCTGGTGTCGGAACGTGACACTCCGATCCTCATATTCATTCTATCCTGGTACCGGAACGTTGCACCCGATCCTCATATTCATTCTATCCTGGTACTGGAACGTGGCACCCGATCCTCATATTCATTCTATCCTGGTACGAACGCGTGGCACCCGATCCTCATATTCATTCTATCCTGGTGCCGAAGCGTGGCACCCGATCCTCATATTCGTTCTATCCTGGTACCGGACGTGGCACCCGATCCCCCTAATTCATCAAGCCTTCTTTCATACTAAGGCATCATCATTAACAAGTGAATTAGGGTTTTTATCAAGATTTGGGATTCAATAGCTTCATCATGCTTATTTATTCACAATTTCATAATCATATTCATGCAAGCATACAATTTAAGCATATAGAAGGGTTCACAATACTATCAATACATATCATTCACTATTAAGAGTTTACTACGAATATCGTAAGAGAAACCATAACCTACCTCCACCGAAGAATTGAATCAAGCAAGAATTTTCCCAAGCTTTGTTTCTCCCTTCTCGTTCGATCTCTCTCTCAGTCGATCAATCTATCTCTCTCTTTTCTTTTCTCTTTTTCTTATTCAAACCCTCTTTCTTTTACCCTAATTAATATATAATTAAGAATGAAAGATGGTAATAATGACCCACTAATTAACTTAAGGTTACCTATTTTAACTCCCAAGTAATTAGATTTATTAATATTAACCCTCAAACTTTATAATTAAGGAAAGAATAGTCCAAAACGTCCCTTAAAACGTGGAAAGAAATCCGATTCTAACCGGGACTGCGCGACCCGTGACGGGCTGTCATGAGTGCGACGGTCCGTCACACCGGTCGTCGTGACGATCGAAAGTTGCCTTTCATCACGGGCACTGTGACGGTCCGTCACACCTGTGACGGTCCGTCCTGCCACTCCGTTACGATGTTCAGAGAGTCGATTTTCTGTACCCAATTTCAGAATTCTAAGTGTCATGGAATGACACCTCCTCGACGGGCCGTCGTGACCACGACGGTCCGTCGTTACACCCGTCGTTCCCGCCAGTTTTTCCAGAAATAATTTTGCTGCTCAAAACGACTAAACAGGTCGTTACAATAGATACCAATTTACCCATCGTTCATCCCCGAACGATCAAAAGAAGAAAAACAAGGGCGGAAGGAAGTACCTGAATCTGTAAACAGATGTGGGTATTTTTCTTGCATGTCGACCTCCTTCTCCCAAGTTGCTTCTTCAACCGGGCGATTCTTCCATTGCACCTTGATGGATGCAATCTCTCTTGACCTCAACTTGCGAACTTCTCTATCTAAGATAGCAACAGGCTCCTCCTCATAAGACAAGTTCTCATCAAGCAAAACTGAATCCCAACGGATAATGTAATTTCCATCCCCATGATATCTTTTCAACATAGACACATGGAATACCGGATGTACTCCGGACAGCCCTGGAGGTAAGGCTAATTCATAAGCCACCTCCCCTACTCGCTTTAGTACCTCAAATGGTCCAATATACCTTGGACTTAGCTTACCTCTTTTTCCAAACCGCATCACCCCTTTCATGGGTGAAACCTTCAGTAAGACTTGTTCACCTTCCATGAACTCTAGGTCTCTAACCTTTCGATCTGCATATTCCTTTTGTCTACTTTGCGCCGCTAGAAGCTTTTCTTGAATGCCCTTCACCTTATCTGACGAATACCTCAAGAGATCAGTACCCCAAGGTCTAACCTCGAATGCATCAAACCAACCAATGGGAGACCTACATCTCCTACCATACAATGCTTCAAATGGAGCCATGTCAATGCTTTAGTGATAGCTATTATTGTATGAAAACTCCGCTAAGGGTAAGAAGCTATCCCAATGGCCACCAAACTCTATCACACATGCACGAAGCATATCCTCCAACACTTGAATCGTCCTCTCCAGGTGACCATCGGTGCGAGGATGGAACGCTTGATACTAAGGTCCAACCTAGTACCCAATTCTGCATGCAATGTTTTCCAAAACTTAGAAGTAAACTGCGTACCTCTATCTGATATAATGGAGAGTGGAACCCCATGCAATCGAACGATTTCTGAGATATAGATCTTGGCTAACCTCTCTGCATTGTAAGTCACCTTGACCGGGATAAAATGAGAAGACTTAGTTAACCTATCAACAATCACCCAAATGGAGTCATACTTACCCATTGTCTTTGGAAGACCAACCACAAAGTCCATTGCGATTCTCTCCCACTTCCATTCAGGAATGGGCATTCTCTGAAGTGTTCCTCCGGGCCTTTGGTGTTCATACTTTACTTGTTGACAATTTGGACATTTAGCGATAAAGTCAACAATATCACGCTTTATTCTACTCCACCAAAAGTGTTGCTTGAGGTCACGGTACATCTTGGTCGCACTCGGATGTATAGAATACCGTGAACTATGAGCCTCTGTCAGAATAGTGTTGATCAAATCATCGACGCGGGGTACACATACCCTTCCCTTGATTCTCAAAACACCTTCTTCATGGATTGTCGCTTCTTTGGCCTCTCCTCGTAATACTTTATCTTGAATTCGTCTTAGTTTCTCATCGTCAAACTGTTTTCCCTTAATTTTGTCAAGAAAAGAAGATCTTGACTCCACACTAGCCAACAATCCTCCCTTCTCATTTACTTCTAATCTCATCAAGTCATTAGCTAGAGTCTGGACCTCTCTAGCCAATGGGCGTCTAGAAGCTTGCAAATGAGCTAGACTTCCCATGCTTCCCTCCTTTCTACTTAAAGCATCCGCTACAACATTCGCTTTTCCCGGATGATACAAGATAGTGATATCGTAGTCCTTTAGTAACTCCATCCATCTCCTCTGTCTCAAGTTCAAATCTTTCTGAGTGAAGACATACTGAAGGCTACGATGATCCGTGTAGACCTCACACTTAACCCCATATAAATAGTGTCTCCCTTGCTTTAGTGCGAACACTACCGCGGCCAATTCCAAGTCATGAGTTGGGTAGTTACGTTCATGCACCTTTAATTGCCTTGAAGCATAAGCAATCACAATCTTCTCTTGCATTAGTACTGCACCCAACCCAGAATAGGATGCGTCACAATAAACAATGAAGTTCTTACCCTCTTCGGGCAAGGTAAGAATTGGTGCGGTAGTCAACAAAGTCTTAAGCTTCTGAAAGCTTTCCTCACATTCATCTGACCATACAAATGGGACATTCTGCTTAGTCAAGTTCGTCAATTGGGAAGCAATAGAAGAGAATCCCTTGACAAATCGGCGGTAGTAGCTAGCTAACCCAACAAAGCTTCTTATTTCTGACACATTAGTGGGTCTTACCCAATTCTTCACGGTCTCAATCTTAGAAGGATCTACCATTACCCCATCCTTCGAAACCACATGCCCCAAGAAGGACACTGCATCTAGCCAAAACTCACACTTACAGAACTTGGCATAAAGCTTTTTCTCCCTCAACGTCTTCAATACCATTCTCAAATGCTCTTCATGTTCCTTCTTGCTCTTTGAGTATACCAATATATCATCAATAAATACAATCACGAAGAGATCCAAATATGGCTTAAAAATCCCATTCATCAAACTCATGAACGCGGGGGCATTCGTAAGACCAAAGGACATCACCACAAATTCATAATGTCCATACCTAGTTCGAAAAGCAGTCTTTGGTACATCCGTTGCCCGTATTTTCAATTGATGATAACCGGATCTCAAGTCAATCTTAGAGAAGACACAAGCACCTTGTAACTGATCGAACAAGTCATCAATTCGAGGAAGAGGATACTTGTTCTTGATAGTTACCTTGTTCAACTGCCGGTAGTCTATGCACATCCGAAAACTCCCATCCTTCTTCTTTACAAACAAAACCGGAGCACCCCAAGGAGATGCACTTGGTCTAATGAAGCCTTTGTTTAACAACTCTTGAAGTTGTGCCTTTAACTCTCTTAACTCCGCGGGAGCCATTCTATAAGGGGGTATAGAAATTGGCAGTACTCGCTTCAAGATCAATGCGAAGTCAATATCCCTATCTGGTGGCATACCGGGAAGATGCATGAGAACACATCCAAAAATTCTCGAACTACCGAAACCGATTCAATTGAGGGTACTTAAGTAGTGTCATCCCTAAGATGTGCTAAGAAAGCCAAACAACCCTTACTAACCATCTTCCGAGCACAAAGAAAGGACACAATACGAACCGGATTAGAAGTGTAGTCGCCCTCCCACACTAACGGATCTGTCCCAGGCTTGGCTAATGTCACCGTCTTAGCATTACAATCCAAGATCGCAAATTGCGGCGAAAGCCAAGTCATACCCAGAATTACATCAAAATCACTCATTTCTAAGATAACCAAATCTACATAAGTGTTGCTCCCCACAAAATTCACCAAACAAGATCTATATACTTTTTCAACTATCACAGACTCCCCCACCGGAGTAGAAACACGAATAGGCATATCAAGTAATTCACAATGTAAATTAAGACCATTAGCAAATGAGGAAGATACATAAGAAGACGTGGATCCAGGATCAAACAATACGGAAGCCATGCAATCACAAATCAAAAGGTTACCTGTGATGACAGCATCTGACGCCTCCGCTTCAGATCTCCCAGGGAAAGCGTAACAATGGGCCCTATCACCCGTCTGTCCATTGCCCCTACCATGTTGCGTAGTAGTGGCTCCAGTTTGCCCATCTCCTCGGCCGTTTTGGTGACCACCATTACCTCGACCACCACGTCCTCCAGAAAAATGGCCTCTACCATGACCACCTCTACCTCTAGCCATTGGGGTTCTGTAACTCTGGTTTGGACAATACCTCTTAATGTGTCCAACCTCCCCACATCCATAACACTCTCGGGGTTCATGCATAGGTCTCTCGGAGTAGGGTTGACCGTTCTGAGGTGGACCCCCAACTACAGTCTGTAGTGAAGACTGAATTGGTCGACTTGAGTAACCTCCGGAGCTCTGCCCTCTAGAGTAAGAACCATTAAACTCACCTCCCTTTCGAAACTTTTTTGATGTCGAAGTTTTGGTGAAGTCGTCTGGCTTCACTCCTTCCACTTATATCACGAAGTCTACCACCTCTTGGAAGGATTTTTCCGTTGCCGCTACCTGTAAGACCGAAATCCGCAACTCTGATCTCAACCCCTTCACAAACCGGCGGATCCTCTCTTGTGGACTGAAACAAAGTTGAGTGGCATATCTGGATAGTGCACGAAACTTAGCCTCATAAGCATTAACCGACATCCTACCTTGCTCTAGGCTCAAGAACTCATCCCGTCTCCTATCCCTCAAAGTCCTTGGGATATACTTCTCCATAAACAGGGTAGAGAAGGATGCCCAAGTCATGGGTGTGGCCTCTGTCGGTTGACACTCGGCATGTGATCGCCACCACATTTTGGCGTTCCCTTGAAACTGATAGCTTACGAACTCAACGCCAAACCGTTCTACTATCCCCATCTTGTGTAGTAGCTCGTGACAATCAACCAAAAAATCATAAGCATCTTGATTACGCACTTGAAGACTGGAGGTTTCAATTTCAAGAACTTACTGAAAAGTTCGTGCTGATCGTTTGTCATTATCGGTCCAGTAGTCAGACGTGGAAATGTGCCTATCTCCAATGAGGCATCCATGCGGGGAGCCGTAGTAGCCGCATGTCGTATCTCTGAAACCGGAGGTGTTGGTGCAGAAACCATTGGAGGTGCCTGACCGTGATCGGATAATCTGCTAAGATAAGCGAGAACCTGATTGATCATCTCTGGGGTAGGTTGGGGTGGCAATTCCTCATGTTGCGCTTGTTCATTCACCCCGTCCTCCCCCTCTCTTACTACCTCTTCAGTCGGTGGAGGAGTCACTGCCCTAGCATCAGATGGGCTAGGTGCTCGTCCTCTTCCTCTAGAGGACGTCCTCCCACGACCTCTTCCACGGCCTCTTGCCGCTACTCTTCCTCGAGCCACACGGCCCGGTGGCTGGCTCAGACGCACTGTCTGCCGGTCTTTGGTGTTGGTGTTGGCGTAGTCGTTGCTCTAGTTCTAACCATCTGCGAAAGAGAGTGAAGATGGTCAGATACCAATTCGTATCGCCTAGATACCAATTGGACTCAAGTAGTAGCACGAAAGAAAGAATGAAAGAGTGAAATTTTCCTAAAGTCTTATAGCCTCTCAAGGAAAAGTAAAGGCGTCCCCCTACCGTTCCTTAAGACTCTACTAGACCTGTTCTTGTGTGATGAGACCAACGAACCTAATGCTCTGATACAAAGTTTTGTCACGACCCAAAACCGGGCCGCGACTGGCACCCACATTTGCCCTCCTATGTGAGCGAACCAACCCATATAAACCTTAACATTTTAATATATAACAACAGAAAATAATGCGGAAGACTTAACTCATTAATAAAACAATTCAAAACTATTATTATTATCCCCAAAATCTGGAAGTCATCATCACAAGAACATCTAACTCAAACTACTAAACTAGGAATGTCTAAGAAGCTAAAAATACATAAAAGCTAGTCTATGCCGGAAGTTCAAGGCATCCAGACTTGAAGAAGAAGATCCAGTCCAAGCTAGAAGCGTTAGCTCACCCTGAAGATCCGGTGTGACGAAGACTGGCTTGATTTATTGTTGAGTTGAAGTTGACCGAACGTTTGCTGCATTCCACAAATAACAAGAAGAAAACATAAAAAGTAGGGTTCAGTACAAAACACGGGTACTGAGTAGATATCATCGGCCAACTCGAAATAGGGAACAGTATATATCAATAATAATGTAAATCAACTAAAATACTCAACATGTAGCAATAACAATATGAATTCATCAATAACTACAACCGAGTTCACACATGAGGACTCAAGCCTCAATACCATACTCATTTGGGAATTAAGTTCATTAGATTGAGTATATTCATTATCTTTCAAGATTCATTATCTTTCTTCCTCTTGTGTCGGTACGTGACACTCCGCTCCTCTATTTCTATCCTGGTGCCGGAACGTGGCACTCCGATCCTCATATACTATCCTGGTACCGGAACGTGGAACCCGATCCATATTCTATCCTGGTGTCGGAACGTGACACTCCGATCCTCATATTCATTCTATCCTTGTACCGGAACGTGGCACCCGATCCTCATATTCATTCTATCCTGGTACCGGAACGTGGCACTTGATCCTCATATTCATTCTATCCTGGTACCGGAACGTGGCACCCGATCCTCATATTCATTCTATCCTGGTACCGGAACGTGGCACCCGATCCTCATATTCGTTCTATCCTGGTACCGGAACGTGGCACCCGATCCCCTAATTCATCAAGCCTTCTTTCATACTAAGGCATCATCATTAACAAGTGAATTAGGGTTTTTATCAAGATTTGGGATTCAATAGCTTCATCATGCTTATTTATTCACAATTTCATAATCATATTCATGCAAGCATACAATTTAAGCATATAGAAGGGTTCACAATACTATCAATACATATCATTCACTATTAAGAGTTTACTACGAATATCGTAAGAGAAACCATAACCTACCTCCACCGAAGAATTGAATCAAGCAAGAATTTTCCCAAGCTTTGTTTCTCCCTTCTCGTTCGATCTCTCTCTCAGTCGATCAATCTATCTCCCTCTTTTCTTTTCTATTTTTCTTATTCAAACCCTCTTTCTTTTACCCTAATTAATATATAATTAAGAATGAAAGATGGTAATAATGACCCACTAATTAACTTAAGGTTACCTATTTTAACCCCCAAGTAATTAGATTTATTAATATTAACCCTCAAACTTTATAATTAAGGAAGGAATAGTCCAAAACGTCCCTTAAAACGTGGAAAGAAATCCGATTCTAACCGGGACTGCGCGACCCGTGACGGGCCGTCATGAGTGCGACGGTCCGTCACGCCGGTCGTCGTGACGATCGAAAGTTGCCTTTCATCACGGGCACTGTGACGGTCCGTCACACCTGTGACGGTCCGTCCTGCCACTCCGTTACGATGTTCAGAGAGTCGATTTTCTGTACCCAATTTCAGAATTCTAAGTGTCATGGAATGACACCTCCTCGACGGGCCGTCGTGACCACGACGGTCCGTCGTTACACCCGTCGTTCCCGCCAGTTTTTCCAGAAATAATTCTGCTGCTCAAAACGACTAAACAGGTCGTTACAAATAGCTTTTCAAAACTAACTTAGCTAGAAAAATGTTTTCCTGATCAAAGAATTCTAATTTAAGTCAACTTACAAAATAATGAAGTATTCTAATACAAATCAAGATACTAAAACAATCTAATATCAGCCAACTTACTGATACTACCTAGTTAAAATATGAATCTCAAGTCCTTAATTAGAGAGAAACACTTAGTCTTGGCAACAATACTTCTAAGAACAAGGTGCAAAAAGTCATACAACAAATTAGCAAACACTTTTAGCTTAAGGTAGAGATTAAGTAAATCTTATAAAATTAAAATACCTAATTACTTTGGCAGATCAGTCTCTCTACCAAAAAATACTAGCAAAATAAGGAGTATTTGTTTCATAAAGACAGCTTGTAAGACAATCACATGAGTTTCCTCTACAAGTACAAAAATTTGTCCAATAAATAAACCCAATGAAGAAGTTAAAGTCCACATTATATTTCTCTAGCAATTAATACCAAACAAGGAGTTAAAGTTTAGAATTCCAATCTTTGGCGATTACTACTCTTCTTCCTGATGACGATTATTATTACGATCAATAAAGTAAATATCTTGAGGGTATATCTTTAGAAAAATCAAGGAGGAAAATAAAGATCAAGGATTACTTCAAGTGAAAGACGACCAAATACTAAGTATAATGTTATAGTAATAGATACTTCGAATATTTAAACACAAACGTCTTGGTTATTAACAAGAACAATAGAAACAAATAACATCTAATCAATTAATATGAATTAGTTGTTGTCTTGAGTTGCATAAGCACTTAAAATGTGTCTTTAGCCAATAACATTGATCATGGAGTCTCAATTAGTTATCGTCAAACAAACATATTAACAAATGATAATAACATACCAAATCAGTATAATTAACACTTTTAGCCTAGACTTAAGTGTATAAATCAAGCCCAGAAAAAAACTTGTTATTTAAAATTTCATGAAGAGTGTGTGATTGATCTTATTATGAGAAGCCATGTTGTGTGATCCTTCTCTAACACCTATAGCACCATTTTCAATGTGCTATTGTACATGATCCTCTCTGCTTGTTCATTTGGTTGATAATATAAATATGTCTAATTTTTTTCAAAATTACAGTCATGCTTAAAATTGCTTCTATGTTTTTTATCATATGCTTGTATCTTATTCACCCAAATGCAAAAGGATGTTCTCAAATGACGGTAGTAGTATTGCTGCAATTAATGTGAAGCAAAACACATATCAGGAACCCAAAAGAAATTATGAGGAAATTATTCACAATAAACAACAAAAAAATAATTCTCACAATCCCTTGAACAATGACAAAAATATGTATATGACTCAATCTTATAATCCAAAAGTTTCGAGTGACTTTAAGAAATGCACCCCTCATAAAAAAACATAGAAATGTCTTGCAAAATCCTAACTCTCCCAATGACCACGTTTAACCTTCCGAAACCACCAAAACAATTCCCAAAAAGAGCAAATACCAGATCTTGCACCCTTCACTTTTATTCAATCTTTTACAGCAAATATTTCTTATTGCAAATTAAATACTACAAGCAACTATTACGTAGTTGTGGGAGGGGGATAAAAAGAGATGCCATTAAGCGGACAGAGTAAAGCAATAGTTAGTAGTCACAATAAATGAAAGGTAGCTGCAATAAGAAAACAAAATTAAGCAAATCAGTGTGTAATATACTTTCACAAAAGTAAGTTAAAGTAAATTACTATAATGCTTAACCCTAATACCAATTCTTCAGAAAATCTTAGTTAAAAAAAAACATATTTTCACAATACACAAATGACTAATATCCTATTTTAAGAACAACTCAAATATACTTCGAGTTAAAGGAAATTGAAAGAGTTGAATGTATTTTTAAGCCTATTTTCATAGTAGTGACATTGATAAAACAACTATTTCAACACATCTCAATATTCCTTCAAACTAAATGAAATGAAAATATTTGAGAGCTAAAAACTCCAATTTTCACAAACCCATAAGAGATAAAGATATGATTGTTTGATAGGTCACTTTTTATATCAAAATGGAAAATTTAAGGAGATGAGAGTTAGAGTACTTACTTTGAGATGAAGATTGAATGAGATGGGTGTTTTAGCCATTAGAGAAGAAAAATTTCATCAGAGAGCTTACATAGTCTTTACTTTGAGAGAAGAGGCCTTCTGGTGAAATTGGAAAGTGAAGTGATTTAGCATAGGAAAAAAACTAACCTTGCAACAAACTTAGTGATGGATTTTAATATCTGTTGCTACCAAAAATTATATTTATTTAGATTTAATTTTAGACGGATTTTTCCTCACTATATAAATCGAATATTATAAAAATATATTTTTAAGATTAGTAACGTTTTCTCCATCATTATTTCATTGAGGAATATTAATTAAATTGGTCACACTTACTTGGTTGCCAAATTGATAGTGAAAACTACGGAGCCAAAATTTCGCTCTTATTTTTACAGACCAAACAAATATATCCTCGCCAATCCGTCGCTATATCATAACCCAAAAACTTATTTGCAATTCTTGCAACAAAATGTCTATTCCCTTGCAAATCCGTCATTATAAATTGACGTAATAAAAATCATTGCTAGTTTCCGTCGCTAAACACTGTTTTTTTAATAGTGATATCCAACATACTTATACTTATCGGTCTAACTTAGACTAATCCCTTAACAAACAAGAAATTCCTACTAACCATAAAAAACTGAGTATCCATCAATACTTGAAGCTCAACTAAGATAATTTAACACACAACATAACTTCGAAATCAACTCAAGAATCCTAAATTGGTGATGCTTCTTCTTAAGGAATAAACATGTCCAACATACTTCTCGTTATAACTTGGACTAATCCCTTAACAAGTAAGAAATCTTTACTAACCAGACAAAAAGTATGTTTCCACTTAATGTTTCAACCTCTCCTAAGGAATACATAACATCGAAATTAAAACTAACTTATGAATCCCAAATTGGATGATGCTTCTCGAGTTTCTTCTTCATAAATAAGGCAGGATCATGTCCAACATATATACATCTTTATCTTACCTAGACTAATTCCTTAGCAAACAAGAATTTCTACTAGCTAGACAGAAAGTATGTTTCCATAGTTCTAGAAAGGATAGCATGTACACATTAATTTACTTCGAAGTTTGTTTGTGAGGTTCGAGAGTTGATTTTCGATAGCCTTTCATCTCAAAATAAATGTCATGCAGTAAAATCAACATCTAAAAAACACCAAAAAAATAAAGAAAGGTAAATAGGGTTTTTTAACATTCCAAAATCTCCATAAAATCAACACCCACAAAAGTGCAAAAAAGAAGATAGGGTTTCTATTTAACAAAATTAACATCATCCAATTCAGAAAGATTTGATATTTTAAACAGAACAAGGAACCAAATATGAAGCTTATCATGAACTAAAAATTATAGTGTAAACATCCAAAAAAAAAAGTATCAAATACCTTTTGGAACACACTTTATCCTTCACCTGCTGAACCAAATTTGTATGATTTTGAAGTATTCAAATTCATCACCCTGGAGTTAAAAAGGGAACTGAAGAAGGGGGAGAGGTTTTCTGCTTAAATTAAATTTTATAGAAATGTAATATGGAGTGGGTGAGGGGGTGGGGGGGTTTGGACAATTAATTATGAAGGGTCCTTATTTTCTTGTACGTATCAATTTACGTGACACGATTTAATTTGACATAAAAAAATTAAAATAAAAAGGAAATTGAAATGTGACATGTAATACAAATCTTAGATATTAATGTGATTATAAATTATTTTATTAAAATTTAGAGTTAAAATATGTGATTATAGATTATTTGAAGAATTATCTATAATAAAGTGAACAATTAATATAGGACTATGAAAAGACTTTCTTTTCGAATAACCTAAACAAGTAAATATCACATAAATAAACAGGGAAAAAGGGTATAAATTAATGTTATTATTTATTTAGAGAAATTGGCAAGTATATCAAGTCACTAAAAATTTACTTTGATTCGTCTAATTCAGTCAACTCAAATATTTTTTGCATGTGATATTTAATACCTCAAAATAGTTAAATTTAATTGTATAGGTCAGTTACAAATTCAATCTTTTGTTTTTGTGACCTTTTTTTTTATTATAAGAAATCGACATTTTTATGTATAAGTGATCTAGAAAATATCAAGAGATATCATTTGTTCAGTATTATCGAGACAAAATTCCTATATTTTAGTCACTTTTACGTAACGGCGAATCTAGAAGACGCGAAGGTATATTCATTTGAATTTTTTTGAAAAAACATTTATGTGACATATATAAGAGTTTTTTTTTCAGCGTTCGTACATAAATTATAAATTCCTCAAAAAAAATGTCTCTGTACATTGTACGGCATTTAATTTTGACTTGTTTAATTAACATTTTTTTAGCAGACCATGAAAAAGTTAGAGGGTTTCTAGTAGTATGAGTTTTTTATAAGGAAAATGCATAAGTACCTCCTAACCTATTCCCAAAATCTCAAAGAAACACTTATACTATAGTAAAGTCCTAGTACCCTAAATTTATTTTATAAATAATTTTCTAGCCCTTTTTGCCCTACGTGATACTATCTTTCGGGGTATAGCGCGTGTTGACTTCTTTCAAACTAGTGCCACATAGGCCGAAAAGGGGTAGAAAATAATTTATAGAATAAGTTCAAGGAGTTATAGGGACTTAGTATAGGATAAGTGTGTCTTTGAGATTACAGGCATAGGTTGAGGGGGGTACTGATCATCTATCCTGTTTTGGCTCAATGGATATTGATCTAATCAAATTCAGTTCGAGTTTGATCATGACCTGTTTGTTGGCTTGACCGATCATGATTGACTTGAAATTGATCAAATTAACTCAATTACCATCCTTACAAATGCCTAAGATTAAAATAAAAGAAAAATCAGTTAAATAAATGCACGTATACAAGAAAAACTAATTAAAAACTACCAAACCGTTATCCTCTATTCGCTGAGTCGTGATTTAACATAGCAAATGAAGATTAGCCTAGAAATGCCTAATATTAAAACCAAATTGTAGATAGACATGTGTATTTATAATTTTTCTATAAAATAAAAAGATTGGCTATAAACGGTAATTATTTTTAGCATTCACTACTAATATTACTAATATGATAATTACATATCATAAATTAGTTTTACCATATAAGTTTTATTTTATTTTCATAATTAAATAGATTTCATTATTTTATTAGATTACATGTTGCGTAACAAAAATAATAACATTTTCCGTGAAATTATATAAATTGGTCCTTTTATGCTAATTAGGGTTACTGCCGACACTTGATTCAATCACGAAAGTTATAATAGAGTAAGATAGGGCAAAGGGAGATTGATTTCGTTTTTTGCCTCCAATACACTCGTTCAAAATCATGGTATGTTTATTAGTAATTTATTTAATAACATAAATTTTTATGCTTTACATGCCATATCAGAGCCGTGAACTTAAATTAAGAATTTTCATTCATGAAGTAACTTTATCTTGTTATGAGAGGCTGACACTACAAAAAAATTGTGTTTAGTGACAGTCACAATTCATCACTAGATGATGAAAATCCTTTATTACTCACGATTGACAATGGATTAGAAAAGGAGTGTTGACTGTTGCTATTATGCTCGTTGGTAAGCTCTTAGTGACTAAAATTGAGTTCCGTCACAATTTTAACGACGTCCTTATGACAAATAATTTCCATTGCCATATGTTAGCGATGGACTTAGTCATCATTATATTTACATCATTTTATTTCTAATTTCATAATTTTATTATGATAAATGGTGTTTCATCATAAGTTAAGGATGTCATAGTAAAAAAACGTCGCCACATGTTTGCAACGGACTGATTCGTCATTATATTTATATAGTTTTGTTGCGAAATTTGTTGCTAAAAATTGTTCTACTTATTGGATTTGGTTATTTAAATATGCTCTGCTGAAATAAATTAAATTAATGACTAAATACTCCAAAATTTACAAACATTCATATATTATAATACTCATAGACGATTCATAATTTAGAAATAGAAAACTTCAAAACCACATAGTTCTATTAAAAATACCCAAAGAAAACCATCAAGTACGCTTAAAGAACATATGTTAACCAAATTGTTACTACGCGCAATTTGTAGTTTCCAAAAACTATGACATTATCAAAAACTTAAGTTGTGGAGGTATCAACTTAAAATTGAGGTATAAACCTCATCCTCATTACTGGAAGGAGGCATGGGTACCACAGTTTATTGATTACCAAATGGAATAATCGATGCTTGCACCTACGCAACAATAATTGAAAAAAGAGTACTAGTTAGTGTATGTGTGATTTTCTTTAAAAACTCGTCCATATTTTTTGTCGATTTTGATTGAGAAATGGAGGTGGTAATGATGATGTGCCACAAAGATTCTGCCCATGAAAATATTTTGCTTCAAATCCAAGACACTATATTCTTCTTTTCTTTTTTTCCCCGCAGGTTGGTAATATGCTTAATATTGATCAATATCAGTTTCTGAAAATGTTTTTTCCTTTATTATTTCTTCATATTTTTCCTATAATAAGTAGAGAAAATGAGAATGTATTAAAGATATGGAACAAACCAAATTGTGAAGGAAAATGCAGAAAAATACACAAGCTTTAAAGCATGAAAGAACAATGTCATTACATAAATTTTGGACTACCTACCTCACCCACATGGTCAATAATACTCACAGATTATTGGCAACATATCATTATACTCACTCAAGCAAAAGTAGTACCCCAGAGTATTAACATTACGAAAGAATGGGGTTTTGACCCTTTGTTGTATGAATATGGTCAATAATTATATGCTAATTTGGAAGTCTACCACAAAGACTATGACAACTCACTATTCATGGAAATCCCCCTTCCCAGCACCCTACCCCAACAATAGCTAAGTTCATCAGCGATCGACCTAAACAAATATTTATCATACTCTGTGGGAAGAAATCCATAGTCGTGAGTACCCTAAATAGATATTGAGGGTCGACTTTTGGAATCTAGATTGATTCAGGTACCGTCAATATGCTACATCAAGCTTTTATGATGTATCATATTGGAGAGTACTTGATCGAGGTTACATTACACTAAACAATAATAATAAATTTTCATTAAAAAACAAGATTATAGTTGCATCAAAAATTACTTCACTAGAGTCACGGTAAAAGAACACTAGAATTATACCAAAACAACACTACAATAGCACCAAAAAAAAGCCTAAGAACAACAATTGAATTATATCAAAACTGTACCAGTAGTTTCTCTCTAAAACGACACTAGAATTGCATCAAAAGAACGTTTAAATTATATCAAATAATTTAAAAGTTTAAAAGAGGATAAAATTGCACCAACAGATACAACAACAACAGCAAGATGATAATTCCTTATGTTTTACTATTGAGGAAACTAACCTTTTTTATGAAAATTAGACTTCAATAATTTTGGGGTTTGTTGAATATTCATAGGAAGATTAGATAACCTCTAATTCATGATATTCTTTCCCTCCGGGTGAACATCATTATCACATCTATTCTTTTCTTTTTAGTTAATAAGCTCACATTTTTGAGCTTTTCTAGATAGTGGGCGTGGTAATTGTACTTATAATGGACCGCCTTTTCCTAGGTTTATTATGATGATGTTTTGCTTCTATTTCTAGATTTGATTTTCCACAATAACATGCGATTTAGTTTGTCGTAACATTCAGGTATGGTGTTGAAGATAGACTCACAGGTAACGCAAATGATGGGACCCAAGAAAGGGAAAACTCATTTAGATCCTGATGCCCAAGGGTCTATATTTTTCAATTCCAAGGAAACCTCTTTTAAGCAAAGATGTTTTGAAGAGTGGAAGTTGCACCACCGGAAGCTTTTATAAACCTTACTCAATGAAGGACCTTCAATTCTGGGGAAAAATATACCGACTATGATTAAATACATATTAAGAAGAGACTGAGGAAAGTAATAAAATGGCCTGAACACAGTGCTTTGAAACAAAAATTTTCTAGTAAAATGATTGTATCAGAATTAATGAAAGAACTAGAAGCACAAGGTCTACCAACAGATGGAACCAGAAGGCGACTTTGGCTTCCTCCAGTTAAGGAGGAAGAAGAAGAGGTAAATATTATTCCAAGTGTATTAACTGTAACTAGTTGTCTTGAAATTTTATGCAAATCATTGTCATTCATCAAAAACAATATTGTTTTATTTTTTCAGGTTAATGAAGAGCTTGATAAGTTTATGTTACATATAAAGTTGCATGAAGGAAATAAAAAATTCTTGAAACGCCGCTTTTGTGGGGAATGATTACTTGAAAAATATGCCCAGCAGTCGCAACTAATAGACCTAGAACCTATTGATGTGGTAGATGATAATGATGTTGTCGATGATATCGCCAAAGTGGCTAAATATGATGAGGCAGAATATGACGAGGCACAAGATGAGGAGGAAGAAGTGGAGCAAAATGATAAGTTAATTCTTCCTCTTTTTTCCTGATGAGTTAAAATAATGGGTTCCCTCTTAAACCCAACAACCTAAAACATTGCACATGTTCGAAAAAGGAAGGAAAGAGATGTTGTGTAAGAAAATAGCGAAAGTTCTATGTTGCAAAAAACAATGTAAAACCAAATAAGCATCAAATCTGTAAGGAAGTACTTAGTATACTCTTTATTTGAATACCCTATCATATAGTGTTCTAAGTAAAACATAAGACTTTTTAACTAGTTGTTTTAAAAAAAGGGTAGCAACTAAAAGGTCAAGTCAGAAGATAGCATACATTAAATAAATAAAAGAATCTCATTATGTGTACATCATTACCTTAAAATCACGTATCCAAGAAATTTTCCAGAAGACTGATGGTCTTCCCTGAAAATCCAATCCTCTTCCCCGAGCTATTGTATAACAAATACATGTCAACATCCTCCTTTTCACCGCACTATAAGTTGTTTTTTTGTGACAACACCCTCGGGATTCACATACTCAGGTATTGTCTCTGCCATGGGCGGCCATTCGTTCTTTTTAATCCCCTCTTATTGGCATGCAACCTCAAGGGAGAATCGAACCCGTGACCTATGGCTCCTTTACATCCCTCCCAAGGATATCGCATTTCACCAATTAAGCTGCCATGGTATCTTTTCAACATAGACACATGGAATACCGGATGTACTCCGGACAGCCCTGGAGGCAAGGCTAACTCGTACGCCACCTCTCCTACTCGCTTAAGTACTTCAAATGGTCCAATGTACCTCGGGCTTAGCTTACCTCTTTTACCAAACAACATCACCCCTTTCATTGGCAAGACTGTCAACAAGACTTGTTCACCCTCCATGAACTCTAAGTCTCTAACCTTTCGATCTGCATATTCTTTTTGCCTACTTTGCGCCGCTAGAAGCTTGTCTTGAATAGATTTCACTTTCTCTAATGAATCCCTCAAAAGGTCAGTTCCCCAAGGTCTAACCTCAAATGCATCAAACCAACCAATGGGAGACCTACATCTCCTACCATACAATTCTTCAAATGGGGCCATGTCAATACTTGAGTGATAACTATTATTGAATGAAAACTCCGCTAAGGGTAAGAAGTTATCCCAATGACCACCAAATTCTATCACACATGCACGAAGCATATCCTCAGACACTTGAATCGTTCGCTCAGACTGACCATCGGTCTGAGGATGGAACGCAGTACTAAGGTCCAACCTAGTACCCAATTCCACATGCAATGTTTTCCAAAACATAGAAGTAAACTACGTACCTCTATCTGATATGATGGATAGTGGAACCCCATGCAATCGAATGATTTCTGAGATATAGATCTTGTCTAACTTCTCGGCATTGTAAGTCACCTTAACCGGAATGAAATGAGCAGACTTAGTTAACCTATCAACAATCACCCAAATAGAGTGGTACTTACCCATTGTCTTTGGAAGACCAACCACGAAGTCCATTGCGATTCTCTCCCATTTCCATTCAGGAATGGGCATTCTCTGAAGTGTTCCTCCGGGCCTTTGGTGTTCACACTTTACTTGTTGACAGTTTGGACTTTTGGCAATAAAGTCGACAATATCACACTTCATTCTACTCCACCAAAAGTGTTGCTTTAGGTCACGGTACATCTTGGTTGCACCCGGATGTATAGAATACCTTGAACTATGAGCTTCTGTCAGAATAGTATATGGATTGGGTGCCACGTTCCGGTTCCAGAATAGATTGAGGATCGGAGTGTCACGTTTCGACACCAGGATAGTATATGGATCGGGTGCCACGTTCCGGTACCAGGATAGTATATGAGGATTGGAGTGTCACGTTCTGACACCAAGATAGTATATAGATCGGGTGCCACGTTCTGGTACCAGGATAGTATATGAGGATCGGAGTGTCACGTTCTGACACCAGGATGGTATATGGAGCGGAGTATCACGTACCGACACGAGGGGAATAAAGATAATGAATCTTGAAATATATTAATAAATTCAATCTAATGAACCTAATTCCCAAATGAGTATGATGGGGAGGCGTGGGTCCTCATTGATGTTCTTGGTGTTATGACCAAGAGTTATGATAATGGTAAATGTCGCATGTTGAGTATTGTAGTTGGTTTTATAATACTTGATATATATTGTCTTCTATTTTGAGTTGGCTGATGATATCTACTCAGTACTTGTGTTTGTACTGACCCCCTACTTTTATGTTTTCTTCTTGTTATTTGTGGAGTGCAGCAAACGTGCCGTAGTCTTTGACTCAACAGTAATTCTAGTCAGTCTTCACTACATCGGAAATTCAGGGTGGGCTAATGCTTCTAGCTTGGACTGGATCTTCTTCTTCAAGTCTTGATGCCTTGAACTTTCGGCATGGACTAGATTTTATTTGTTTTAGCTTCTTAGACATTTTTTGTTTAGAAATTTGAGGATAGACGTTCTTGTGATGATGACTTCCTGATTTTGGGGAATAATAGATGTTGAATTTTAATAGTTATTGAATGGGTTTTTATTAACGAGTTTAAGTCTTCCGCATTTACTTTCTGTTGATATACATTAAAATGTTAGAGTTTAGATTGGTTGGTTCGCTCACATAGGAGGGTAAGTGTGGGTGCCAGTCGCGGCCCGGTTTTGGGTCGTGACAAACTTGGTATCAGAGGTACGATATGCCGCTGCTGGGGCTCCCCGCATGGATGCCTTATTGGAGATAGACACGTTTCCTCGTCTGACTACGGGGACCATAATGACAAATGATCAGCATGAACTTTTCAGTAAGTTCTTAAAATTGAAACCTCCAGTCTTCAAGGGTGCTGAGTGTGAGGATGCCTACGATTTTCTGGTTGATTGTCATGAGCTACTACACAAGATGAGTATAGTAGAACGGTTTGGTGTTGAGTTTGTGACTTATCAGTTCCAAGGAAACGCCAAAATGTGGTGGCGATCGCATGTTGAGTGTCAACCGACAGAATCAACACCTATGACTTGGGCATCATTCTCTAGCTTGTTAATGGAGAAGTATATCCCACAGACTTTGAGGGATAGGAAAAAATATGAATTCTTAAGTCTAGAGCAAGGTAGTATGTCGATTACTGCATATGAGGCTAAGTTTCGTGCAATATCCAGATATGCCACCCAACTGTGTTTCAGTCCACAAGAGAGGATTCGTCGTTGTGTGAAGGGGTTGAAGTCAGAATTGCAGATTTCAGCTTTACAGGTAGCGGCTACGGCAAAATCCTTCCAAGAAGTGGTAGATTTCGTGGTAGAGGTGGAAGGAGTGAAGCCAGATGAATTCACCATGGCATCGACATCAAAAAGGTTTCGAAAGGGAGGTGAGTTTAATGGTTCTTACTCTAGAGGACAGGGTTCCGAAGGTTACTCAGTTCGACCAATTCAGTCTTCACTACAGACTGTAGTTAGGGGTCCACCTCAGACCGGTCAACACTTTTCTGAGAGCTATGCATGAACCCAGAGAGTGCTATGGATGTGGGGAGATTGGACATATTAAGAGATATTGTCCAAAACAGAGTTATCGACCCCCAATAGCTAGAGGTAGAGGTGGTTATGGAAGAGGCCGTCATTCTGGAGGACGCAGTGGTCGAGGTAATGGTGGTCACCAAAACGGCCGAGGTGATGGGCTAACTGGAGTCACTACATCACAACATGGTAGGGGCAACGGGCAAACAAATGAAAGGGCCCATTGTTCTGCTTTCCTTGGGAGATCTGAGGCGGAGACATCTGAAGCTGTTATCACAGGTAATCTTCTGGTTTGTGATTGCATGGCTTCTGTATTGTTTGATCCTTGATCCAAATTTTCTTATGTATCTTCCTCATTTGATAATGGTCTAAATTTACATTACGAATTACTTCATATACCTATTCGTGTTTCTACTCCGGTGGGGGAGTCTGTGGTAGTTAAAAAGGTATATAGGTCTTGTTTGGTGAATTTTGTGGGGAGTAACACTTATGTAGATTTGGTTATCTTAGAAATGGTTGACTTTGATGTAATTCTGGGTATGACTTGGCTTTCTCTGAATTTTGCGATCTTGGATTGTAATGCTAAGACTGTGACGTTAGCCAAGCCTGGGACAGATCCGTTAGTGTGGGAGGGTGACTACACTTCAAATCCGGTGCGTATCATCTCCTTTCTTTGTGCTAAGAAAATGGTTAGTAAAGGGTGTTTAGCTTTCTTGGCCCATCTCAAGGATGACACTACCCAAGTACCTTCGATTGATTCGGTTTCGGTAGTCCGTGAGTTTTTGGATGTGTTCCCTGCAGATCTTCCTGGTATGCCACCAGATAGGGATATTGACTTCTGTATTGATCTTGAACCGGGTACTCGCCCTATTTCTATACCCCCTTATAGAATGGCTCCCGCGGAGTTAAGAGAGTTAAAGGCCCAACTTCAAGAGTTGTTGAGCAAAGGCTTCATTAGACCAAGTGCATCTCCTTGGGGTGCTCCGGTTTTTTTTGTGAAAAAGAAGGATGGGAGTTTTCGGATGTTCATAGACTACAGACAACTATATAAGGTAACTATTAAGAACAAGTATCCTTTTCCTCGCATTGATGACTTGTTCGATCAGTTACAAGGTGCTTGTGTCTTCTCTAAGATTGACTTGAGATCCGGTTATCATCAATTGAAAATACGGGCAACGGATGTGCCAAAGATTGCTTTTACAACCAGGTATGTGCATTACGAATTTGTAGTGATGTCTTTTGGTCTTACGAATGCCCCTGCTGCGTTAATGAGCTTGATGACCGGGATATTTAAGCCATATTTGGATCTCTTTGTGATCGTATTCATTGATGATATACTGATATACTCTAAAAGTAAGGAGGAACATGAGGAGCATTTGAGAATGGTTTTGGAAATGTTGAGGGAGAAAAAGCTTTATGCCAAGTTCTCTAAGTGTGAGTTTTGGCTAGATGCAGTGTCCTTCTTGGGGCATGTAGTTTCTAAGGATGGAGTGATGGTGGATCCTTCTAAGATTGAGACAGTTAAGAATTGGGTAAGACCTACTAATGTGTCAGAAATAAGGAGCTTTGTTGGGTTAGCTAGCTACTACCGCCGATTTGTCAAGCGATTCTCTTCTATTGCTTCCCAACTGACGAACTTGACTAAGCAGAATGTTCCATTTGTATGGTCGGACGAATGTGAGGAAAGCTTTCAGAAACTCAAGACTTTGTTGACTACCGCACCTATCCTTACCTTGCCAGTAGAAGGTAAGAACTTCATTGTCTATTGTGATGCATCCTATTCTTGTTTGGGTGCAGTACTAATGCAAGAGAATAGTGTAATTGCTTATGCTTCGAGGCAATTAAAAGTGCATGAACGAAACTATCTGACCCATGATTTGGAATTGGCTGCGGTAGTGTTTGCATTAAACCAATGGAGACACTATCTATATGGGGTTAAGTGTGGAGTATACACGGATCATCGTAGCCTACAACATGTCTTTACTCAGAGAGATTTGAACTTGAGACAGAGGAGATGGATGGAACTACTGAAGGACTACGCCATCACTATTTTGTATCATCCGGGGAAGGCGAATGTTGTAGCGGATGCTTTAAGTAGAAAGGAGGGAAGCATGGGAAGTCTAGCTCACTTGCAAACTTCTAGACGCCCATTGGCTAGATAAGTTCAAATTCTGGCTAATGACCTTATGAGATTAGAAGTAAATGAGAAGGGAGGATTTTTGGCTTCTGTGGAGGCAAGATCTTCCTTCCTTGACAAGAACAAGGGAAATCAGTTTAATGATGAGAAATTGATCCGGATCCGAGAAAAAGTGTTGCAAGGAAAGGCTAAAAAAGCAACAATCGATGAGGAAGGTATTTTGAGGATTCAGGGAAGGGTATGTGTACCCCGCGTCGATGATTTGATCAACAATATTCTGACAGAAGCTCATAGTTCAAGGTATTCTATACATCCGGGTGCAACCAAGATTTACCGTGACCTAAAGCAACACTTTTTGTGGAGTAGAATGAAGCGTGATATTGTCGACTTTATTGCCAAATGTCCAAACTGTCAACAAGTAAATTATGAACACCAAAGGCCCGGAGGAACACTTTTGAGAATGCCCATTCCTGAATGGAAATGGGAGAGAATCGCAATGGACTTCGTGGTTGGTCTTCCAAAGACAATGTGTAAGTACGACTCTATTTGGGTGATTGGTTATAGGTTAACTAAGTCTTCTTATTTCATTCCGGTTAAGGTGACTTACAATGCCGAGAAGTTAGCCAAGATCTATATCTCAGAAATCGTTCGATTGCATGGGGTTCCACTATCCATCATATCAGATAGAGGTACGCAGTTTACTTCTAAGTTTTGGAAAACCTTGCATGCGGAATTGGGTACTAGGTTGGACCTTAGTACTGCGTTCCATCCTCAGACCAATGGTCAGTCTGAGCGAACGATTCAAGTGTTCGAGGATATGCTTCGTGCATGTGTGATAGAATTTGGTGGTCATTGGGATAACTTCTTACCCTTAGCGGAGTTTTCATACAATAATAGTTATCACTCAAGTATTGACATGGCCCCATTGAAGCATTGTATGGTAGGAGATGTAGGTCTCCCATTGGTTGGTTTGATGCATTTGAGGTTAGACCTTGGGGCACTGACCTTTTGAGGGATTCATTAGAGAAAGTGAAATCTATTCAAGAAAAGCTTCTAGTGGCGCAAAGTAGGCAAAAAGAATATGCAGATCGAAAGGTTAGAGACTTAGAGTTCATGGAGGGTGAAAAAGTCTTGTTGAAAGTCTCGCCAATGAAAGGGGTGATGCGGTTTGGTAAAAGAGGTAAGATAAGCCCGAGGTACATTGGACCATTTGAATTACTTAAGCGAGTAGGGGAGGTGGCTAACGAGTTAGCCTTGCCTCCAGGGTTGTACGGAGTACATCCGGTATTCCATGTGTCTATGTTTAAAAGATACCATGGGGATGGAAACTACATTATCCGTTGGGATTCAGTTTTGCTTGATGAGAATTTGTCTTATGAGGAGGAGCCTGTTGCTATCTTAGATAGAGAAGTCCGCAAGTTGAGGTCGAGGGAGATTGCATCCATCAAGGTTCAATGGAAGAATCGACCCGTTGAAGAAGCAACTTGGGAGAAGGAGGCCGATATGCAAGAAAAATACCCACATCTGTTTAAACATTCAGGTACTCCTTCTCGCCCTTGTTTTTCTTTTTGTGATCGTTCGAGGACGAACGATGGGTAAATTGGTATCTATTGTAACGACCTGTTTAGTCGTTTTGAGCAGCAGATTTTATTTCTGGAAAATTGGCTGAGATGACGGACCCCACAACGGACCGTCATAGGCACGACGGACCGTCGCAGGGTCTCGTTTCAAAACACTTAGAAATTCTGAAATTGGGTACTGAAAATCGACTCTTTCAACTTCGTAACGAATGGCAGGACGGACCGTCAAATGTGTGACGGACCGTCACAGATTCTTCAGTGGAAATCCAGTTTCTGAACTTTGCGACGACCTGTAAGACAAACCGTCGCAGGCACGACGGGCTGTCACAGGTTGCGTAATCCCAGTCTGGGTCGAATTTCTTTACACGTTTTAAGGGACGTTATGGACTATTCCTACTTTAATTATAAAGTTAAAGGGTTAAGGTTAATAAGTCTAATTACTTGGGGTTTAAAAGAGGTAACCTTAAGTTAATTAGTGGGTTATTATTGCCATCTTTCATTCTTAATTATATTTTAATTAGGGTAAAAGAAAGAGGATTTGAATAAGAAAATAGAAAGAACAAGAGAGAGAGAATTGAACGAGAAAGAGAGAAACGAAAAGGATAGCAAAGCTTTGGGGAATTTGTTCCTTGACCACGAATCTTCGGTGGAGGTAGGTTATGGTTTTCATACTATTCGTAGTAAACTCTTAATAGCGAATGATATGTGTTAGTAGTATTGTAAACCCATCAATATGCTTAATTGTATGCTTTCATGAATACGATTATGTAATTGTGAATAAATAAGCATGATGAAGCTATTGAATCCCAAATCTTGAAAAAAAACCCTAATCTACTTTGTTAATGATGATGCCTTGGTATAAATGAAGGCTTGATGAACGAAAGTGGTGAGATTAGGGGATCGGGTGCCACTTTCCGGTACCAGGATAGAAATAGAGGATCGGGTGCCACGTTCCGGTACCAGGATAGAATGAGGATCGGAGTGTCACGTTCCGACACCAGGATAGTATATGGATTGGGTGCCACGTTCCGGTACCAGGATAGAATGAGTATCGGAGTGTCACGTTCCGACACCAGGATAGTATATGGATCGGGTTCCACGTTCCGGTACCATGATAGTATATGAGGATCGGAGTGTCACGTTCCGACACCAGGATAGTATATGGATCGGGTGCCACGTTCCGGTACCAGAATAGTATATGAGGATCGGAGTGTCACGTTCCGACACAAGGATAGTATATGGAGCGGAGTGTCACGTACCCACACGAGGGGAATAAAGATAATGAATCTTGAAATATGTTAATAAATTCAATCTAATGAACCTAATTCCCAAATGAGTATGATGGGGAGGTGTGAGTCCTCATTGATGTGCTTGGTGTTATGACAAAGAGTTATGATAATGGTAAATGTCGCATGTTGAGTATTGTAGTTGGTTTTATAATACTTGATATATATTGTCTTCTATTTTGAGTTGGCCGATGATATCTACTCAGTACTTGTGTTTGTACTGACCCCCTACTTTTATGTTTTCTTCTTTGTTATTTGTGGAGTGCAGCAAACGTGCCATCGTCTTCGACTCAACAGTAATTCTAGTCAGTCTTCACTACATCGGAAATTCAGGGTGAGCTAATGCTTCTATCTTGGACTGGATCTTCTTCTTCAAGTCTTGATGCCTTGAACTTTCGGCATGGACTAGATTTTATTTGTTTTAACTTCTTAGAAATTTTTAGTTTAGAAATTTGAGGATAGATGTTCTTTTGATGATGACTTCCAGATTTTGGGGAATAATAGATGTTGAATTTTAATAGTTATTGAATGGGTTTTTATTAACGAGTTTAAGTCTTCCACATTTACTTTCTGTTGATATACATTGAAATGTTAGATTTTAGATTGGTTGGTTCGCTCACATTGGAGGGTAAGTGTGGGTGCCAGTCGCGGCCCAGTTTTGGGTCGTGACAAACTTGGTATCAGAGGTACGACATGCCGCTGCTGGGGCTTCCCGCATGGATGCCTCATTGGAGATAGGCACGTTTTCTCGTCTGACTACGGGGCCCATAATGACAAATGATCACCATGATTTTTTCAGTAAGTTCTTAAAATTGAAACCTCCAGTCTTCAAGGGTGCTGAATTTGAGGATGCCTACGATTTTCTGGTTGATTGTCATGAGCTACTACACAAGATGGTATAGTAGAACGGTTTGGTGTTGAGTTTGTGACTTATCAGTTTCAAGGAAACGCCAAAATGTGGTGGCGATCGCATGTTGAGTGTCAACCGACAGAATCAACACCTATGACTTGGGCATCATTCTCTAGCTTGTTTATGGAGAAGTATATCCCACGGTCTTTGAGGGATAGGAAAAGAGATGAACTCTTAAGTCTAGAGCAAGATAGGATGTCGGTTAATGCATATGAGGCTAAGTTTCGTGCACTATCCAGATATGCCACCCAACTGTGTTTCAGTCCACAAGAGAGGATTCGTTGTTTTGTGAAGGGGTTGAGGTCAGAGTTGCGGATTTCAGCCTTACAGGTAGCGGCTACGGCAAAATCCTTCCAAGAAGTGGTAGATTTCGTGGTAGAGGTTGAAGGGACGAGAGCAATACCTGATAGATGGGAGAATCTCTCAGCTCCTGCTTTTGCTAGAAAACCTTATTTTTTAGGGATTGTAATCTTTTGTTTTCTTTTTGTGTTTTCTATGGACTGAAGAATGTGACTACGTAAATAAACTAACAACAATATAGCGACGGATTATGACAACCTTCACTAAAACTAAATATAATTATCCACAATAAATTGTAGAGACAAAATCTTCTGTCATTAAATAATTTAAAATCCATAAAATATATTTAGAATTCGAGCAAATTTGTATCAAAATTTAAGGTGCCAAACTTTCCTGCTATTATTTAGCGACAAAAAGCATATTTCTTCGCGAATGTGTTGCTATATTATAACTCAAGAAATTGTTTGTAATTTTGCAACAAAATGACTAATTTATTTCTAACACATTGTTATATAGCAACATAATTGGTTTCGTCGCTAAACACTATTTTTTTGTACAGTTACCCACATTCATATGTGTGGATGCATTTACATGTATATCTATCTCTGACAATAAAAAAGATATAATTAACAGCGCACTCTTAATGAGTGCAGACCTATCCTTGTGCTAGAGAAATTACTCACATATCTATGGGTTTGAATCTAGCTAAAACCATTATTTCTTTTAAGTTTATCGGTGCACCTGAAGTCTTCAATTTTTAATCTCATTTTTGCTTGTTATAGACAAAGATTTTTATGTTCTATTATGACATAAGAATTTATTGAAACACTAGTAAGATTAAAGAAAAAAAATTGTGTTATGAATGGATATTTAATACACTACAACAAATTTTTTTCTTTTGATAGATTCAATGCATCATGTTAGGAATCTAACTAAAAGAAAGAGAATGATTCTTATTTAGTCCTAGAACCCACGAATTCCCAAAAAAAAAAAGTTATGGAAAAACATAGTTAAGTTTTTACGTATTATTTTTTTTAAAAAAAATGCATAAATACTCTTTTGATCTATGATCGAAATTTTAAGGACACATTTACTTTACCTGTCCTAATACCTCCTAGAACTATTTAAATGTAAAAAATACACGTTTTTTTGTGTTAACGTGATGTAGAGAGTGTAGAAAGCAAATGACAATTAAAAAATATGAATAAACTAAAAATTAATCAATATTCAACATATGTCCTTTATTAAATGAAAATTTTACCAATAATTAGTACACAAAATTAATAAATAAACTCATTGGCTGTTCAATCTAATTAGTGGTATAAATTAAAAAATAAGTTGGAGGCATAAAATTTAATTACTTTTTTGACCTGAGATTTGAAGTTATTTCTTTGTTTTTGATAAAAATAGTTTTATATTTTATGATCTTAAGAATACCATGTGGAAGTTAAATTGAAAAATTGATCCATAAAAATGAGTTCGGAAACAAATTAAAAATTCTTTGTTTTTGCTACAAAAAGCTTAAGATAAATTTATTTTTAGAAATAAATTAGGCCTTTCAATTTTGGGGGCCTAAGACATATGCCTCAAGTTTAAAGGCATTGAGCCACCCTCTGAAGAAACCCTAAGTAAATCAACAATAATAACTGTAATATATTTTTTCAAAAGGAACTATTTAATACTATGATTCATTGTGTAATGGTAGCAAGAAAATTAAGTTATCTCAAACCTGTTTCCTCTTAAGATTGTAGTTTTCAAATAAATACACTATTAAGAAAAGTGTAGTTTTTATAATAAATACACTATTAAGAAATAATTATGCTATATTGAGAAAACATAGATTAAAGGCATATGGACTTATGGCTTAGTCTTAAATAATGATTTTCACCTTGTTCAAGTATCAACATTTTTTTTATTTATAGGAATCTGATTTCTCATTCAACTCTTGACGGTTTTAGATTTAATTAAGTGTCTTGATACGAATCTTTGCATTAACAAAATATTATTATTTCTAATGATTTTGGTGTTCTTATTAATATCTTATATATAAATTAAAATTTCATGATGTATTTTTTTATTCTTTTCACCAAAATATTGAAATTAAGTGTGTAATTAACTAAATTATTATTTTCAGTTTCTTGTAGCACAAATGTTAAGCGTCATATATTAAAAAAATGTTAATTGTAATACTAATATTAGTTGAAGAAAATTTTAATTTATTGTCAAACCATTGTACTAAAATTTAATACAAATACTATTTTTTCATATATTACCAAATGAATCCTGTAGTGTTGAAGAAAGTTTCAAGTGTTATCGATTCATTAATAATGCTACGATAAACACATGTCATTCATATTGTGTTTTTATGTAAGAACTTCATACTCTAAATTTCTAGTACAATAAGTATAACATCACTAATTTAAACCTCTAAGTTCTCTTAAAATTATATTCAAAAAAACTTTATATGTGTTTGATTTAACCCAATCCAGAGAATTTTACATCAAGAGTTGCAAATTAAAGAAATCAAAGCAAATGACATCTACAAATTATGCACATTTTCTTTTATTATTAGAGTTGTGACATGTTAATTGAATAAGGCGATGAAAATTTGTTTGTTGTTCGTGTAGCATATACACGGACCTTGCCAATGGTATTCTTGTTTATTTTCTACAGATTATCATGCCTCCAGATCAACAAAGACTACATTTACCTTCTCCTAATTAACTACAACCTTCCCATTCATTTAATCGATGACATTCTAAATAAGTTGTCTTTTTTAGATGTTGTAAGAACTAGTACATTTTCTCATAATTGGTGATATAGTTGTTGTATAATTCCAGAGGTGAAATTTGATAAAAAGCTCTGGGTAACACCAGAGGACTTGACATTCCCAACCATTGGATTTATTCCCATTCTCGATTGTTTCTTCAGGTTTCATATAGGAATAACATTGAAAGTTACCCTTGACATTAATAGTCTAAAAGTATGTCCTAATGTATATCGTTTGATATATTTGCTCCACAGAAATTTCATTCAACAATTCGTCCTTAAACATCCATTTACTTATCCACCATATAAGATCACTTATTTCTTTTTTATTTGTTCAACATTGAGGAATTTGTTTTTAATGAAATGTGATTTCCATCTTACACGCTTCTTTATGTTTTTTTAATAAGATGATTAGCCTATAATTAGAATTTGTAACATTATATTCTGATATGTTTGAAAGTTTGATATCTAATTGCTCATTGCTTAAGGATTTGGTTCTAAAAAACATAGACAATCGGTACCTCCTATGTATTATTGCTCCTAAGCTAGTTCGTTGTGATATACAGTCGATGTATATAGAAAATGTATCCTCTTATTTACAATATTCTGTATGAGCCTACATATTTAGTTCTAGAGGAAAAATATGATTTTGACAATATTTTTACATCTATTCCTGCTCTCGAGTATTTCAGCTGGGATCATTTTAGGGTAATATTGCTTCATTTTACTTCTATTTTCATACATGTACTTCTCTTTTTGGCATATTGATCCTTATCATTTTATTCCTAAGTCGATATTGGATAAACATAATTTATACCAACAAAGCTTCCATCCACTCTTAAGTGTCTGAAACGTCTATTCATATCTTTGGTTACTCTTGGAGATTTTTTTGATCTTTTGTTTACTCTTTGCATGATACAGAACTCTCCCAATTTGGAAGAAATTGTAATTGAGGTTGTCATAATATATATTTTTTCTCTCTATACTTTCCATGCTTTTATTTTTCGTATGTAAAGAATTTGATGGTTTTTTCTTGATTTTTCTTAGGGGGTATCCTTTTTGATGGGAATTATTTGAACCTGTGCCTAAAAGGCTGTTGATGAGATTCCGACAAGCTTCTCGGACATAATATTTAATAATCTGAGCACGCTACAGTTTTATGATATACTATTAGAAGAGGGTGAAATGAAGCTAATCAAGGTTTTATTGGCAAAGACTCCAGCACAGGTTAAAATGGAAATCAATCCTAGTCAAATGGAAACTAACCAATTTTTGAAAGTTCTCGCGAAGATAACCAAAGTTTCAATGGGCATCATTTAAAACGAAAGTTGTGTATCTTGTTGACTATTATCTTTATGAAAATTCTTCTTAATCTTTGGCTAAAATATTTTGTAACTGCAAACGGAAAAGAAACATTTGGTTGATGGAGTAGTAACGTTGTGTTTTGCCTTTGCTTTAAGGTACTATAAAGATTTTATATGCTTGTGAACATAGGATTGTGAACCTGAATGAACGTTTGAATACTCTTTTTTGGAACAGAGAAGGTTTTCACATTTCACGGTTGTTATTAAATAATGTATGATTTGAGTCATTGGTTGTTTATTTCAAAGTTATGTTGTGTGTTGAATTCTCTTACGGATCTTTTTTGCTTGGTATTAGGAACTTCTTCCGTGTTAGTGGACTAGTCCAAGTTATATTGAGAAATATATATGTTGTTCAAGATAATTCCTTATTTGTGAAGAAGAAACAAGAAGAAGCATCACCTAATTTGTGATTATTAAATTGAATTTGTTTCAAAGTTAGTTTGTGTGTTAAATTTCATTGGGAAAGCTGGAAGAGTAGAGTGGAAAATTACTTTTATCCATTAGTCCAAGTTAGACCGAGAAGTATTTATATTAGACATGATCTTTCCATATATTTGAAGAAAAAACTCGAAGAGGAATAACTGACTTGTGTCGAGCAAATATCAAACAATAGGACATACTTTTGGACTCGTAATGTCGAGGTTACCTTTCAATGCTATTATTATATGAAACCTGATGAAACAATTGAGAATGGAAATAAATCCAATGGTAGGAGATGTCCAGCCCTCTACTATTTCCCAGACCGTCTGATCAAATTTCACCTGGGAATTCCACGGAAGGTATATTATCAATCCTTAGAAAGTATAATAGTTCATAGAACATTTTGAAAAGACAACCTATTAAGAATGTCGTTGACTAAATGAATGGTAAGGTTTCTAAGTCGATCAGGAGAAGGTAATATAATTAGTCTATGATCATATGAAGATTATTAGTAAGGTTAGAGTATACGCTACAAGTAAAACAAGCAACCATGTCACAACTCTAACAATAAAAGAAAAAGTTCATAATTTATATATGACATTTACATTGATTTCTTTAATTTTCAACTGTTGATATAAAATTTTCCGGATTAGGTTAAATCAAACACATATAAAGTACTTTTTGTATAAAATTTGAAGAGAACTTAGAGGTTTAAATTAGTAATGTTATACTTATTGTACTAGATATATGTTGTACGGAGTGCTTACATCATACCAAAATATGAATGACATGTGTTTATCGCAACAATATAAATCAATAGATAACACTTGACACTTTCTTCAACACTAAAGGAGTCATTTGCTAGTATATATAAAAATAGTATTTTTATTAAATTTAAGTACAAATGTTCGGCTATAAATTTAACTCTGCTACAACTAATACTCCTATTTCAATTAAACATTTTTGGGATATATGACCCCAAAATTTGTGATACAAGAAGAATCAGTATGTAACCAAAGTGATGGGGACTATTTGGAATCGTGCCCCATGAGGTTATTGATGAGATTATTGCAAGATTCTTGGATATCACATTTAATCTCATTTAGACAATTAAGTTTTATGATATACTATTAGAAAATGGTGAAATGCAGGTTACTTTTAGGAATTTCTTTCCTATGAAGGAATTACTCCAAGTTACATAGAGAATATGATGGACATGCTCCTTCCTTATTTGTGAAGAAGAAACTTAAGGAAGCATCACCCAATTTGGTATTCTTAGGTTGATGTTTATCTCAAAGTTATTTTGTTTGCTGAAAATCCTCTGGTGAGATAGACACATTAAGTGGAAACTTACTTTATGTCTAGCTAGTAGAGATTTCTTGTGTTCTAAGGAATTAGTCCATGTTATACTGAAAAAGATATATGTTGGACATGATGCTTACTCATATGTGAAGAAGAAACTCGAGAAGAATCATAAAACTAGGTATTCATGAGTTGATGTTTATTTTAAATTTAATTTGTGTGTTGAATTCTCTTGGGAGAGCTTAAAGTATTCAATGGAAACTTAATTTTTGTATGGTTTCATTTGCTAAGAGAATAATCTAATTTAGACTGACCTCTCTCGTTATAAATTGGACTAATCCGTAAACAATCCAGAAATCTCTACTTACCAAATAGAAAGTAAGTTTTAAACGCAATGTTTCAACTTTGCCTAATGTAACACCATGTAACCAAAAAAAGTCAAAAAGTAGTTTTTTCATAAAAATTTGCAGGTGTAACTAATGTTACCATCAACGTACCATATCCTTACCCACGGTCCTTCCTGAACAACTGTCGATGGGATCAGAAACTACCAAATATCTCATCCCAAGAATATTGCTTAAGTGTTTGTTGACGGACGGGCATATGGTCCGTAGTCCATGAACGTCGATCAAGACTCCTTTCACCCACTCTCTGACGATTAAGAGAAATGCAGTTGGGTCAACTTGAAATAGTCATAAGTCTTAGCACAAAATTAATTATGTCTCCCATTAAATATCCACACATAGATGATTAAATTATCTTTCCATATCCACCAACCTTGATAAAATAAGACTTCCAAGTAAAAAGTTATTTCCATTTTAGTAAAGTCCTATAGAATAGGCCCAACCGATGGATCAACCGATAGGGCGTCGATCAATCGACAGACCGTCAGTCCTGGCCGTCGATTGGTCTGATATAAACTTTCCCAGGGGGATTTCGGACCTTTCCCACTTCATTTCAACCCTAAGTTACATCGTTTTGATCCTAAATCATCATATTTTATTCAGTTTAAGACTATAAACATAATTAACACATATCTAAGTCAAATCATTAAATCAAAACTAAAAAATTAGAAGCAAAAGAGTAGAAAAAAAGCTCAAGAACCCTAGATTAAAAACGCCACAAGCTCATGCAGTTCCACCTCTGAAACATAATGTATTTTCCTTGGATTTCATCACTAAGTATGTGTGATTTCACTAGTGGGTTCATTTCACCCAAAGGGTCCCTAGTTTTTAGTATGTTCTTCATTCTCTTATCATGATTAAACCTAGGGTTCCTAGAATTTCAGAAGAATTTCTTGATTTAGTTAAATTATATGTTCCAAATATGATTATCATGTTATTCCTCAAATTAATTAACTCATGGATTCCAGGACACTAGTTTTGTAATTCTTTAGTTTATGATTAACACATTCTAGGTCATATATTTCAGACACCTCAGATATACATGCCTCAGTTATAAATGCATAATTACTAGATTAATTTTTGCATTTTATGTTTTCATGTTGAGTTTCGAGCTATCCAGTATTATAGAAACTCAGACATAATAAGTTAATTTACAAAATTCATTGAGAGTAGCAAAGTATGTTGTAGTGCTCCTCTTTGGGCAATCAGTTTAGTGATCATGCTAGCATGCCTTTATACACTCGGCATGGTATATTGGGTCCTCTCGATTGGGCATATACATTGGACTCCACATTTAGCACATGTGGTTTTATGATCTATTATAAGTAGCTCCCACAGTTCATTAGACTCTCTGCATTAACCATTTATCAGTATATTCAGTATTTAGTTTCTGCATTTTATAAATTCGTCATTGCATTCTGTTATCTCAAAAATCAGTATATTATTTTTAGATTATTATACTTGTTGTTGTGCTTGTTCAGTTATGTTTCATTTCAGGTGTACTCAATCCTGCATGCTCAGTTCCTTTCAAGTACTGATGCATATGTGTGCTACATCTTCTCATTATGTAGGTTAAGGTCTTTAGAATCTAGGTTATTCATAGATAGATATTCCGATCTCAAGTTTAGCATATTCAGTGGTGAGTCCTCATTCTCCAAGGAAAGTAGTCATAAGTTTAATTTCAGTCTTCAGTTATTTAGTTTCAGCTTTGCTAAACTTAGTAGGGTCTTGTACCAGTATTTCTAGTGCAGTTTAGAGGCTTATTTCAGACAAAGTTAGTTTCAGCTTAGTAGTGTGTCAATATTTCCTTTGTATTAAACTTAATGTTTTAAAATATCTCAGTTATAGAATATGGGAATTCCCTATCTTTACAACTTTAATTATGATTTTTCTTCCACATCTGTTTAGTATCTTTAGTATACTAGTTATCATACTAGCAGGGTTAGCTTGGGATCGCTTGTGGTTCTAAGTTTCGTGTTCGCGTCTTGGAGATAGCTTGGGGCATGACAAAACATAATATCAAGCACTAGGTTTATGTGTCCTAGGATGTCTGAAAAGCCGCAATAAGTAGAGTCCTTTTCATAGGTGTGAAGTGCACCAAATCTAATGAGAGGGAGACTACAATGTTTTATAGGAAAAATTTCATTTTTTTGTTACTCTTATTGTGCGTAAGGTTTGATCTTATTCCGCCGTAGCTTGACATTCTACATTTCAGATCATGCCTCCTCGTATAGCTTAGGCATGGACTTTTAATGAACGCAATGCTAATGCAGTTTATCTAGTACCAGATAAAGAAGTTTTAATGTAGAGTTTCAGAACGCCAGTTCTGCTTTTGGAAAAAACTATGAAAAATTGGAAAAATTAGAATGTTCGAGTTCTAACTAATAACAATGGTGGATCAGTGGCATCTATTATTCTACCTTTGTTTAGAAAGATTCACCTGAGTTTCAAGGTCCCAACATGTGTGAGGACCCAGAGAAGTTCATTGATGTGGTTAATAAAAGATTTGGAGTTATGCAAGTAACTTGTAGTAATAAGGTGATATTGGCATCCTACCAACTTAAGGATTTTACTCATATATAGTTCACTTAATGTAAAGACAACAGAGACTACTTTGTCTTTTGAAACTCAGTATAATACTTATATTTAGTATCAGTCCAGAAACTCTCTCAGAACCATTCTCAGTCTCTACTCCAGTTGGTGACCAAGTACCTAGATGGGTTTACAGAAATTGCCTTGTCATAGTCTCTCAAAAAGTCAGCTCAGGAGATCTAGTAGATTTACAAATGGTAGACTTCGATGTCATTCTTTGCATGGATTGGTTGCACTCATGTTATGCCTCAATCGATGGTAGAACTAGGATTGATCGTTTTCAGTTCCGGACGAACAAATCTTAGAATGGAAGGGTAGTAGTTTGGTGACTTTTTGTCAATTTATTTCTTATCGTTAGACCAAAAATATGATATTAAGGGTTATATCTATCATCTAGGTCATATTGAGGATTCTATCCTTCAAAACCAAACTCTTGAGTCAGTTCCAGTAGTCTGTGAATTTCCATAAAATCTTCTCGGGGTCCCTCCTGAAAGGGAAATGAACTTTGGAATTGATCTCCTTCTAGATACCTAACCTATTTCTATTCTTCCTCATAGAATGGCTCCACTAGAGCTTAAGGAATTGAAAGATCAGTTGAAAGAACTTCTAGATAAGGGCTTCATCAGACAGTATTTCACTATGGTGTGCACCAATGTTGTTTGTAAGGAAGAATGAAGATTATCTCAGAATGTGTATTGACTATGCATAGAAGAACAAGGTCACCATCAAGAATAAGTATGTTATCCCCAGGATTGATGACTTGTTTTACAAACTTCAAGGTGCTACTCATTTCTCAAAGATACACCTTAGATTGAGTTATAATCAATTCAGAGTCAGAGATAGTGACATTTCGAAAGTTGCCTTGAGAACTCGGTATGGTCATTATGAAGTTGTAGTTGTGTCGTTTGGACCAGCCCATGCTCTTGAAGCTTTCATTGATTTGATGAATAGATTGTTCAAACATCACTTAAATTTATTCGTTATTATATTCTTTGATGATATCGTCATTTACTCTAGGAGTGAGGAAGAACACGCAAGTCATTTGGTAATTGTTTTGCAGAATCTCAAAGATCGCCGGTTATTCTCTATGTTTAGTAAATATTAGTTGTGGTTGCAATACATTAATTTCCTTGCTCACATTGTGCTAGCGAAGGGATTCTAGTGGATCCGCAGAAGATAGAATCAATTAAACAATGGCCCAGACCTACCTCTACTAAAGATATCCGAAGTTTCTTAGGTCTAGAGGGTTATAATAGAAAATTCGTGGAAGGCTTTTCATCCATAGACTCACTATTGACTTTGTTGACTCAAAAGATGGTCAAGTTTTAATGGTCAGATCATTGTGAGAAAATCTTCACTGAGTTGAAATTAGATTTACTACAGCTCCTGTCTTGACTCTACCAGATGGTTCAGATGGTTATGTGATCTATTGCGATGCATCAAGAGTGGTCCTTGGTTGTGTGTTGATGCAATGACATAAGGTTATAGATTATGCTTCTAGATAGGTATCTTAGATAGAGGTCCTTAATTTACCTCTCGTTTCATGAAGTCATTTCAGAACGGTCTTGGTACTCAAGTTAACCTTAGCACAACATTTCATCCGCAAACGGATGGACGGGCAGAGCGTACCATATAGACCCTAGAGGATATGTCAAGAGAATGTGTGATCAATTTCAAAGGTAGTTGGCATGACAAATTTCCTCTTATTGTGTTCTCCTACAACAATAGCTACCATTCGAGCATTCAAATGGCCCCTTATGAGGCTTTATATGGGAATAGATGTAGATCTCCTGTTTGTTGGTTTGAAATAGGTCAAGCAGCTTTGATAGGTCCAGATTCAGTCCTTTAAACTATGGAGAAATTCCAACTAATCAGATAGAGACTTAAAACAACCCAAAGTCATCACAAATCTTATGCAGATGTAAGGAGAAGGGAAGTAGATTTCAAAGTAGATGATTGGTTTTTTCGGAAAGTATTACCTATGAAAGGGGTGAGGAGATTTTTAAAAGAAAGGGAAGATCATTCCTAGATATGTAAGACCTTACAAGATCATGAAAAGGGTTGGCAAGGGTTAATATGAGATAGAGTTGGAAGCAAAATTAGTAGCAGTGCCTTCGGTTTTCCACATCTCACTCTTGAAGATGTTTGTAGGTGACCCAGCCTCTATAGTGCCATTAGAGATTGTGGCGGTGAAAGATAGTCTTTCTTTTGAGTATGTACCATTTGAAATTCTTGACTGTTAGAATAGAAGGCTGAGGAACAAAGATGTCGCTTCAGTCAAGGTTTTGGTGGAGGAGTTAGTCTGTAGAGGGAGCTACTTGGGAAGCAGAAGAAGCCATGAAAGCCATGTATCCTCACCTCTTTCATTCCGATTCTACTCTAGCTTGAGGTAATAGTTCCTTTTCTTTTTTCCAGTCATTCATGAGTGAATTTAGTCTTAGAATCATGCTCCCTCAATTTTTACTTGCATTTTTAGCGTATTTGCATGTTCTCGGAACTCAATTCAGTCAAAAACTCAATTATTAGTGTTTAGTATTAGGGTTGCAGCTCTCTCCCTCTATTTAGGCTTGTTTAGTCTTCATTCGATGATGAATATTCCCAAGGGGAAGATAATGTAACACTTCATAGCCAGAACAGACCAAAGATCAATTTTCAAAAAAATGTGTAGGTGCAACTTATATGACCATCGACGGATCATACCTTACCCACGGTACGTCCTACTCAATTATCGATGGGATCAAAAACTCTATAATATCTTCGACCTAAAAAATTGTGTAAGTGTTGGTCAAGGGACGGACTTATGGTCTGTTGGATCAAGAGATTTACCATTGAGATACCTTCATGATTGATCGTTATCATGGAAATGCGCAACTTACCGATATCAGTGCTAGATTCTTTATGTAAACAAAATACCTTTTCCTCAACATCATGAAAGGTCTTCAACTTCCGTTCTACACCTAAAAGTCTTGTTTTGACCTCCTCATTTTCCTGCAATAAAATAGTGGCGGAATCTGCCGAGATTTTAATGGGTTTGGGAGAATTCGCCCGAGCTCTAAGTGAGTCAATTTTCACCAACTTTTTACCAACCTACACATATATCATACTAGATAATGTTTGGGAATAAAAAGTTGCATTTCTAAGAGAGGGGGTAAACATAGAAAGATCAACATGACGGTCCACAATAATCCTCGATATGAGAAATCCATAGGGCAAACATGCCAAGACATTCAATTCTTCAACACTTTCCCCCATAGACTGCTTGAACCATTCTGCCTAGTTGATGCGGTACTTTTTAAGCAGGAAGTAAGAAAAAAATGCATCACGAGTAGAGAAATTACTTAAGGAGCCCTTCCTAGGAATAAGAGTTATGGCCACGTTATGTGAGATAATACAGTAATCTAAACATGGAGATAAGGACCCAATGTCAGCAATGTTAGAATAAGGTTAAGCAACGACTCTCTTTGCAACTAATGGGAACTTCAAAGTCATCAAGCCATATTCCATTTATGTACGGAATTACCTTAGAGAACTTAGTACCAAACACATCTTTGATCATATTTACATTAATGATAAAGCGTTTACCCAGTACCAAAGATTCCACCTCACCATTGTTAGGTTAAATTCTGAGATTAGCATAGAGTAGGCAAAGAACTTCATCAAAAAGCTTAAAACCACACAAATTAAATATGAGAGAAAATTTATGAGCTTTGATATAGGATCCTAGTGGGAAGTGAGAGTCCTTTAGTTTCCTAAGATTGACAACACTGCCAAGATAAATAGGGCAAGTTTTGAATGGATCATACATGTGCTTCTGTTCGATACCCCAAAACCATTGCATGTCCTCCTGGGAGAGAGATCCCATCATATGGAGAAGAGGCTTCCAACCTCTAAGTATCAAGATTCTGTGGTAGATAAGGCAACCAGAGCTTGTTTCTTGTTATGCCATGAGACGACATAGTGTCCCAAGATTAGGCATGTTCCACTAGTGCTTTTTTGGTCTTTTTTGTCACATGCAAAGTCAAGATCTAAATAACGAATTAAATAAAAATGAGTATAATGAGTATACCATAGTTCTTGATCTGTCCAATAAGGTAGCGATGATTTGCTTTACTGCCGTGAAATGTGATTCCTTCGGGGCAGATTGAAACCGTGCACACTTTCATACATTATACATTATATCGAGCCGACTACTTGTAAGATATAGTAATGAGCCAACACTATTAAAAAATAGTCATTAGTGAAATTAAAATTACCGACATCAAATGGAGTCAGTAATTTCCAACCTAAGGAGGTGATTATTGTTAAAAAGAAAAAAACTAGTTGGTTTTTATGCAAAATGTCACGACCGGACTCTAGACCCTAGACTAGACCGGCGTCGTTGACCTCTTTGAGGTCAGAGACAAGGGTACTTACGTCATTCTTACTTTGTCTAGGTTAATTTTAGCGGAAAATTGGAAACTTTATATTTCTTAACATACATACCAATCACTCTATTAGATTCATAAGTTTTCACCATCAACCATCTAACATTAAGATCATCAAATTAAAGAAATAGTTTAATATAGAATTAAATGTATACTTGCCAAAATGGCACCAATACAATGTCTGAACAAAAGAGGAGAGAAACGCTAGTGGAACATACTCCAGTAGCTCAATCATATAACAAAGCTAGAATACAATGGGCAAGCATCCTCGAAATCATGGGGGACTGCCAAGTCCGGATGAATGCTCCATGTCCGATAGTTTCATAGTCAACCTGTAACTCTAGCCTCAAACTGTGCCTCCACCTAAAATTTTAGAGTTTTATAAAAATTAGTGCACACTTGTACTAATTAAGGGTAGATTCTATAACACACCACGGACATGCATGATTAAGAACAACTTTTTCCTAGAAACATGATTATTGAAAGTCATGTCAGTGGACTTGCTAAATTGGGATTACGAAACTGAGTGAGCTTTCTAAATTTTAATTATGAATGTTATGATCATTCAAAATTTGTATAAGGAAAGTTATGCCATGAGAGTAACATGCATCATCATACTTAACATTTTGCACACATTACACAACAACGTACACATAACACATATAATAATTCCTATAACACATAATGTTGTTCATATCATTCATTCGTATATCATGAGACCTAGGAATTATGGACATGACACTAAGACCTCTAAAAAATGAGGGCTCAACATATTGGACCTCAACTAGAGATTCTGCTTTAGCAAACACAGAGTCTTCTTCGTTCATTCAATTGTACTTTATTTTGTTTCATTCATGGGCTAGTGTAAACACCAGCTATACCTAGGACCTAGCTTAAAGCTTTCATCGGGTTCATTGTGCAATGACCAAGAATGACCTTATGATATTACTTGAATTTAACTCACCTGTGTATTATCCTAGTTTAATACCTTTTATATCATTCGTTTCATTATGTGCTTCATTTGAGGCTGGCCTCATTAAATCATTGAGAACTTTAACTTTAGACGACATAGATCATGTGAGAATCATGAAATCCAGTGTCATTAAACCCCACACCGAACAGAGGTGAAATCACTAGCCAAAGTGACCCAACACATGCTAGAGTACATGGGAATTGAACCCTCCCAGATCCCTATATTGGCAGTATAGGTTTGAAGAGTAAGTGATATAAGGAGACCTATACCAGCATGCAGTACAGTCTCATCTAAGAGAGTTACGTGAATTTCTGCCCTTCCCAAAAGAAGGCATCACCACTCATAGCTAGTCTATCGGTGCTTAGTGTAAAGTTCCATTACATTCAACTAATACGTCTTGGAAGTTGGATTCTAGTATGAGGACGTCATAGCTCAATTGATTATCTCTCATCTCATAATTAGTATTAAGTGTGTTAATCTCAATACTTTCATTAAAGTATTCATAGAGACTGGTCTCTTTATTAACGTTACACTCTCATAGGTGAGTACCTTTAGGTAACATTTACATAGGCTCATTTGAGATAGCTTTCATATATTACATTATCCTCATATCATGTTGTCACCAAATTCATCAACATAAGCACATTTTCTCTTCAAAATTACTCACCCGTTTTTACGTGAATGTTAATTTCATTATATGCCAATGCACATGGCCGTTTGTGTGTTTCTACTCTTACATAACCCTTCTAGGGTTTAATAATTTCATTACATAATATTCATTTCATATTATACCAATGCACTTGGCCATTTAGTGTGTTTTACACTCTTACTTAACCCTTCTAGGGTTACGTCATTTCATTACATACATCTTAGGTTCACTTATTTTTAAATATATGTTAGACTTATGGGTCTATACACACAAGACATTAGGCTTCATTAAAACACGTTTCATCCCTAGTTTTCTACCAGCAAACATAACCAACATACGATTCAATGGGAGCTAGTGACAGGAACATGCCAGGGGGAACAATCCTAGTTTTCAGAATGAATATTCTGAACCTTTAGAGATCTCTTTGAAAAGGGACAAAGAGAGAAGAGAATTCATACCTTTTTGACGTTAAAACCTCGACTTGCTTCACAAAGAACTCCTCCAAACACACGTCCAACACCAAAAGTTCAATACCAAACTTGAAGGGAAACCTTCTCTTTGCCCACATTATTGATTAACGTTTGTTTTTCTTTTATTTTCGTGTGAGTTACTAAAGTGTGCAGAAATTTGGTTTACCTACTGTTTTGGATTTATTTTGGCAGAGAAAACGTGTATGAGAGTGATAGAGACGTGAGAGAGAGAGATGAGCGTGGGAGAGAAGAGTTTTATTAGGGATAGGAGTCTAGTTTAGGACTTATTCAAATAATATTTTATTTAATTATTAAAAATCTTATTTCCTTTATATTAAATCAGCTAATAACTAATAAACACAAATTAATTACATTAATATACCAACTTAATTTAAAAACAATTTAATTCATTTCTTCCACATAGGTTCGAACTCGAGTGGAGCAAGACCTCACTTCAAGAGCCCAATTTTTTCCCTCTCTCCCCAAAATGCCCCTCCACCTTTTTAATTAAATAATTAATTATATATTTAGGGTAGTTACTATACTACCCTTAGCCTGGAAAAAGACCATTTTTGTGACGACCCAAAACGAGACGCTAGTGGCACCCACACTTATCCTCCTAGGTGAGCGAACCAACAAATCTAAACCCCAACATTTACCAGTATATAAATTATGAATAGTAAAAATAATGCGGAAGATCCAAAACTTATTATCATAATCAATTAAATAAACTTCTAAAGTTTAATACTTATTATTCCCAAAATCTGGAAGTCATCACATCAAGAACATCTATCCTCAAATTTCTAAATCTAAGAGTATTTAAGAAGCTAATGTAAGTAAAAAGATGGTCCATGTCCGAACTTCAATGATATCAAGACGTGAGGGAGAGAATCCAGTCCGAACTAGGAATAATAGCTCACCCTGAAATCTGATGTGTTGGAGACTGGCTAGAGTTGAGGGCGAGTCGAAGTCGATGGTGCACTTGCTGTACTCCACAAAACAACAAGAAGAAAATACAAGTAGGGGTCAGTACAAGGAACACGTACTGAGTAGGTATCATCGGCCAACTCAAAATAGAAATCAGTATATATTAAACAATAGTATAAAACCAACTACAATACTTAACAGGTGACAAGCAACAAACACATGAACCATTGACTACAACAACACCATACTAGGTACACCATCAAGCACACCCATGAGGACTCTGCCTCCACACCATACTCATTTGGGAAATAGGTTCCTTGAGTTTAAGTATATTATGTTAATTCCAGATTCCTTTCCCTTAATGTTATTGTGTCGGAACGTGACACTCCGATCCCATATATCGTGTCGGAACGTGACACTCCGATCCCATAATACCGTGTCGGAACGTGAAACTCCGATCCAATAATACCGTGTCGTAATGTGACACTCCGATCCAATTATCTCATAATTTTTATTTCATCAAGCCTTCTTTATTCAAGGCGTCATTTTAATAGAGAGGATTCAAGATTAGAAATTCAACATTCTCCTAACTTTAGGCCAACCACAAACCCCAAAATCAGAAACACACAACCACACAATCAAGTACATAGGAGACTTTACAATATAATACAATACATATCAATTGCCATTTAGAGTTTATCTATCACATAGAAATAATCCACAACCTACCTACATCGATGAATCGTGATCAAGCAAGCTACCTCCCCAATGCCTTTTCTTTCCTCAATGCCTATGAACCTTTTTCAATCTGAAGTCTAAGTCACTTGCTTTCTTCTTCGTTCTCTCTCTCTCGCTCGTTCTCCCTTTCTGTTCTTTTTATTTTTGTTCTGCAGATTCTTTTTCATTTACCCTAATTATCATATAATCCATTATGATAAAAGTAACCCACTATTTATTTCCCTATTATCTTCTTTAACCCCCACGTAAATAAATTATTAAACATACCCCACTAATTTCATAATTATAATCATGAATAGTCCAAAACACCCATTTACATTTTTGCGGAAATCCGACCTAGGGTGGAGTTACGCAGCTTGTGGTGGTCCGTCGTATCTATGACGGTCAGTCCTGCAGGTCCGTCACAAAGTTCAGAGAGTTAAATTCATTAGTGAGGTTACGCAAGTTGTGAAGGTCCGTCGTATCTTTGACGGTCCGTGCTGCAGTTTCGTCGTGAAGTTCAGAGAGTCAATCCCACTACCCAGATTTTAGAGTTGAAGTGTTTTGGAACGAAGACCCTCTACGGACCGTCGTGCCTGTGAAGGTTCGTCCTACCTTTCGTCGAGGGTAATGAGGAGAGCAGCAGAAGAAATTACACAAGTATGGGAAGACGGAGTCCATCACGGTCAGTTGTGACCATGACGGTCCGTTGTGACCATGATGGTCCGTCTCGTGATCCGTCGACCCAGTCAATTTTTATCAAAAATAATTTCTACTGCTCGAACCGACTAAACATGTTGTTACAATAGATACCAATTTACCCATCGTTCGTCCTCGAAAGATAACAGGAAGAAAAGCAACGGCGAGAAAGAGTACCCGAATCTATAAAAAGATGTGGATATCTTTCTTGCATATCAGCCTCATTCTCCCAAGTGGACTCTTCAACTGGCCGATTCTTTCACTGAACCTTGAAAGATGCAATCTCCTTTGACCTCAACTTGCGGACCTCTCTATCTAAAATAGCAACAGGCTCCTCCTCATAAGACAAATTCTCATCAAGAATAACTGAATCCCAACGAATAATATAGTTTCCATCCCCATGGTATTTTTTCAGTATAGACACATGAAATACATGGTGCACTCCTGAGAGTCCTTGAGGCAATGACAATTCATAAGCCACCTCCCCCACGCGCTTCAGAACTTCAAATGGATCAATATACCTCGGACTAAGCTTACCTAGCTTACCAAACTGCATCACCCCTTTCATGGGTGAAACCTTCACCAAGACTTTTGCACCCTCCATAAAATCCAAGTCCCTAACCTTTCGATTTGCATATTGATTCTGCCTGTTCTGAGCTGCTAGAAGCTTCTCCTGAATGAATTTTACTTTATCTAACGATTCCCTCAAAAGATCGGTACCCCATGGTCTCACCTCAAATGCATCAAACCAACCAATGGGAGACCTAAATCTCCTCCCATACATTGCCTTAAATGGGGCCATATCAATACTTTAGTGATAGCTATTATTGTATGAAAACTCTGATAAGGGTAAGAAGTTATCCCAATGACCAACGAATTCTATCACACATGCACAAAGCATATCCTCCAACACCTGAATCGTTCGCTCAGACTGAACATCGGTTTGAGGGTAAAATGCAGTACTAAGATCCAACCTAGTACCTAACTCAGCATGCAATGTTCTCCAAAACTTAGAAGTAAATTGCGTACCTCTATCTGATATGATGCAACATGGAACTCAATGCAATCGAACAATTTCTGAGATATAGAGTTTGGCTAACTTCTCTACGTTGTAAGTCACCTTGACCGGAATGAAGTGAGCAGACTTAGTTAATCTGTCAACAATTACCCAAATAGAATCAAACTTACCTAATGTCTTTGGAAGACCAACCACAAAATCCATTGCAATTCTTTCCCACTTCCATTCAAGAATGGGCATTCTCTTAAGTGTTCCTTCGGGGCTCTGGTGTTCATACTTTACATATTGACAATTCTGGCATTGGGTAACAAAATCAACAATGTCACGCTTCATTCTACTCCACCAAAAATGTTGCTTTAGGTCACGATACATCTTGGTTGCTCCAGGATTTATAGAATACCTTGAACTATGAGCCTCTTTAATAATAGTGTGAATCAAATCATCAACACGGGGAACACATACCCTTCCCTTAATTCTTAACACGCCTTCCTCATCAATTATTTCCTCTTTAGCCTCTCCTCGCAATACAATATCTTGAATTCGGCTCAGCTTCTCATCAGTAAACTGCCTTCCCTTAATCTTGTCAAGAAAAGAAGATCTTGCCTCCACACAGGATAAAAATCCTCTCTTCTCTAGTACTTCCAGCCTCATAAAGACAATAGCCAGAGTCTGAACCTCTCTAGCCAATGGGCGTCTAGAAACCTGTAAGTGGTCTAGATTTCCCATGCTCCCTGCTTTTCTACTTAAAGCATCTGCCACAACATTAGCTTTTCCTGGGTGATACAAAATAGCAATACCATAGTCCTTCAGTAGTTCCATCCACCTCCTCTTCCTCAAATTCAAACCTTTCTGAGTAAAGATTTACTGTAAACTACAATGATCTGTATATACTTCACACTTGACCCCATATAGATAATGTCTCCATTGTTTTAATGCAAACACAACTGCAGCCAACTCTAAATCATGGGTCAGATAGTTACGTTCATGCACCTTTAATTGCCTCGAAGCATAAGAAATTACATTCCTCTCCTGCATTAGCACTGCACCCAAACCAGAATAAGATGCATCAGAATAAACAATGAAATTCTTACCTTCCACTGGAAAGGTAAGAATTGGTGCAGTAGTCAACAAGGTTTTGATGTTCTGGAAGATTTCTTCACATTCGTCCGACCATACAAATGGAATATTCTGCTTAGTCAAATTTGTCAGTTGGGAAGCAACAGAAGAAAATCCTTGACAAATCGACGGTAGTAGCTAGCTAAACCAACAAAGCTCCTTACCTTTGTAACATTAGTAGATATTACCCAACTCTTCACTGCTTCAATCATAGTAGGATCCACCATCACTCCATCCTTAGAAACCACGTGCCCCAAGAAGGACACTGAATCTAGCCAAAACTCACTCTTGGAGAATTTGCCATAAAGCCTTTTCCCCCTCAACAATTCCAATACAATTCTCAAATGCTCCTCATGTTCTTTCCTGCACTTTGAGTATATCAGTATATCATCAATAAATACAATAACAAAGAGATCAATATATGGCTTAAAAATCCCATTCATCAGGCTCACGAAAGCAGTAGGGGCATTCGTAAGCCCAAAAGACATTACTAAGAATTCATAATGCCCATACGTGGTTCGAAAAGCAGTCTTTGGCACATCTGTTGCCCATATTTTCAATTGACGATAACCAGATCTCAAATAAATATTTGAGAAGGTACAAGCACCTTGTAACTGATCGAACAAATCATTAATGCGAGGAATAGGATTCTTGTTCTTAAAAGTTACCTTATTCAGTTGCTTGTAGTCTATGCACATCCGAAAACTTCCATCCTTCTTCTTCACAAATAAAACAGGAGCACCACAAGGGGATGCACTTGGTCTAATAAAACCTTTACCTAACAACTCCTAAAGTTAGGCCTTTAACTCCCTTAACTTAGCTGGAGCCATTTTATAAGGGGGTATGGAAATGGGGCGAGTACCCGGCTCCAGATCAATACAAAAATCAATATCCCTATCCGGTGGCATACCAGGAAGGTCTGCAAGAAACACATCCAGAAACTCACAGACTATCGAGACAGACTCAATCGAAGGTACTTGGGAAGTATCATCCCTGAAATGTGCCAAGAAAGCTAAACAACCCTTACTAACAATTCTCTTAGCACGAAAAAATGAGATGATATGAACTGGAGTGGAAATATAGTCACCCTCCCACACTAGAGGATCTGTCCCAGGCATGGCCAATGTCACAGTTTTAGCATTACAATCTAAGATTGCAAAATTTGGAGAAAGCCAAGTCATACCCAGAATTACATCGAAATCAACCATCTCTAGAATAATCAAATCTAAATGAGTATTGCTCCCCACAAAAGTCACAAGACAAGCCTATACACCTTCTCAACTATCACAGACTCACCCACAGGAGTAGAGACACGAATAGGCATGTCAAGCAAATCACAATATAAATCAAGACCACTAGCAAATGAGGAAGATACATATGAAAATGTGCATCAAGGATCAAATAATATAGAAGCCATGCAATCACAACCAAAAGATTACCTGTGATAACAGCATCAGAGGTCTCTGCTTCAGACCTCCCGGGGAAAGCATAACAATGGGCCCTATCACCTGTCTTCCCATTGCCCCTACCATGTTGCGCTGCATTAGCTCCAGCTTGCCCGCCACTCCGGCTGATTTGGTGACCACCATTACCTTGGCCATCACGTCCTCCAGAATGGCGGCCTCTCCCATGACCACCTCTACCTCTAACTATTGGGGGTCTGTAACTCTGTTTTGGACAATATTTCCTAATATTTCCAGTCTCTCCACATCCATAACAATTTCTGGAGTCAAGCATAGGTCTCTGTGAGAATGACGAAGTCTCGGGATAACCTCCAAACTCAGAAAAATGCTGACTGGTCTGCGATGGACCCCCAGCTACATCCTGTAGTGAAGACTTTATAGGTTGGGCTGGGTAACCTCCTGTACTCTGCCCTCTGGAGTAAGAACCACTAAACTCACCTCCTTACGAAAATTCTTAGATGTCGACGCCATGGTGAAGTCGTCTGTCTTAACCACCTCAACCTCTATCATAAAATCAACCACTTCTTGAAAGGATTTTGCTGCAGCAGCTACCTTTAAGGCTGGGATCTGCAAATCTGACCTCAATCCTTTCACAAAACGGCGAATCCTCTCTTGTGGACTGAAGCAAAGCTGTGTGGCATACCTGGATAGGGAACGAAATTTATCCTCAAAAGCAGTAACAGACATCTTGCCTTGCTCTAGGCTTAGGAAATCATCTCTCCTCTTGTCCTTCAATGTCTGGGGTATATACTTCTCCCTAAATAAGCTAGAGAATGATGCCTAAGTCATAGGCGGTGGCTGTGCTAGTTGACACTCAACATACAACCACCACCACATTTTGGCATTACCCTGAAACTGATAGGTTACAAACTCAACACCGAATCTTTCTACATTGTCCATCTTATGTAAGAGCTCATGAAAATCAACCAAAAAATCATAGGCATCCTCAGATTCAGCACCCTTGAAGACTGGAGGTTTCAACTTTAAGAATTTAGTGAAAAATTCATGCTGATCACTCGTCATTATAGACCCTGTAGTCAATCGAGGAAACATGCCTACTTCCAATGAGGCATCCATGCAGGGAGCCACAACAGCTGCATGTTGTACTTGTGGAACCTGAGGTGCAAGTGCAGAAAACACTGGAGGTGTCTGGACATGTTCAGATAACCCGCTAAGATAAGTAAGAACCCGGTTAATCATCTCTGGGGTAGGCTGGGGAGGTAATTCCTCATCCTGAACCTGCTCGTTTTCCCCTTCTTCACCCTCTCTCACTACCTCATTAGTCGATGGAGGACTCACCGCCCTATTACTAGCTGGACAAGGTGTTTGTCCTCAACCTCCAAAGGGCGTCCCCTACGACCTCTACCACGACCTCTTGCCACTGCTCCTCCTCGAGCTACATCCCCAATGGTCGGCTCAGACGCACCCTGTCTTTCCGGTGTTGGTGTTGGCACAGTTGTTGCTCTAGTTCTAACCATCTGTTAAATAGAGTGAGGATGTCAGATACCAATTTGTATCACCTAGATACCAATTGGATCCAAGTAATAGCACGAAAGAAAGAAAGAATGGAGTTTTCCTAAAGTCCTATAGCCTCTCAAAGAAAAGTAAGGGCGTCCCACTACCGTTCCTTAAGACTCTACTAGACTCGTTCTTGTGTGATGAGATCAATGAACCTAACGCTCTGATACCAAGTTTGTCACGACCCAAAACGAGTCGCGAGTGGCACCCACACTTATCCTCCTAGGTGAGCGAACCAACAAATCTAAACCCCAACATTTACCAGTATATTAATTATGTATAGTAAAAATAATGCGGAAGATCCAAAACTTATTAACGTAATCAATTAAATAAACTTCTAAAGTTTAGTACTTATTATTCCTAAAATATGAAAGTCATCACATCAAGAACATCTATCCTCAAATTTCTAAATCTAAGAGTATTTAAGAAGCTAATATAAGTAAAAAGATGGTCCATGTCCGAACTTCAAAGACATCAAGACCTGAGGGAGAGAATCCAGTCCGAACTAGGAATAATAGCTCACCCTAAAATCTGATGTGCTGGAGACTGGCTAGAGTTGAGGGCGAGGCAAAGTCGATGGTGCACTTGCTGCACTCCACAAAACAACAAGAAGAAAATACAAGTAGGGGTCAGTACAAGGAACACGTACTGAGTAGGTATCATCGTCCAACTCAAAATAAAAATCAGTATATATTAAACAATCGCATAAAACCAAGTACAATACTTAACAGGTGACAAGCAACAAACACATGAACCATTGACTACAACAACACCATACTAGGTACACCATCAATCACAACATCAAGCACACTCATGATGAATCCTGCCTCCACACAACACTCATTTGGGAAATAGGTTCCTTGAGTTTAAGTATATTTAGTTAATTCCAGATTTCTTTCCTTTAATGTTATTGTGTCGGAAAGTGACACTCCGATCCCATATATCGTGTCGGAACGTGACACTCCAATCCCATAATACCGTGTCGGAACGTTACACTCCGATCCAATTATACCGTGTCGGAACGTGACACTCCGATCCAATTATCTCATCATTTTTATTTCATCAAGCCTTCTTTATTAAAGGCGTCATCTTTAATAGAGAGGATTCAAGATTAGAAATTCAACATTCTCCTAACTTTAGGCCAACCACAAACCACAATATCAGAAACACACAACCACACAATCAAGTACATAGGAGACTTTACAATATCTTTCAATACATATCAATTGCCATTTAGAGTTTATCTATAAGATATAATTAAAGCATAACCTACCTGCACTGAAGAATCGTGATCAAGCAAGCTACCTCCCCAATGACTTTTCTTTCCTCAATGCCTATGAACCTTTTCAATCTGATGTCTAAGTCACTTGCTTTCTTCTTCGTTCTCTCTCACTCGTTCTCCCTTTGTGTTCGTTTTATTTTTCTTCTGCAGATTTTTTTTCTTTTACACTAATTATCATATAATCCATTATGGCTAATGTAACCCACTATTTATTTCCATATTATCTTCTTTAACCCCAACGTAAATAAATTATTAAACTTACCCCACTAATTTCATAATTATAATCATGAATAGTCCAAAACACCCATTTAAATTTTTGCGAAGATCCGACACAGGGTTGAGTTCCGCAGCTTCTGACGGTCCGTCGTATCTATTATGGCCGTCCCGCAGGTCCGTCACAAAGTTCAGAGAGTTAAATTTAGTAGTGAGGTTACGCAACTTGTGACGGTCCGTCGTATCTACGACGGTCCGTGCTGCAGTTCCGTCGTGAAGTTTAAAGAGTCGATCCTAGTAGCCAGAGTTCAGAGTTGAAGTGTTTTGGAATGAAGACTGTCGACGGACCGTCGTGCCTATGACGGTTTGTCCTACGTGTCGTCGAGGGTAATCAAGAGAGCAGCAGAAGAAATTACACAAGTATGAGACGACGGAGTCCATCACGATCCGTCGTGACCATGACGGTCCGTCACGTGATCCGTCAACCCAGTCAGTTTTTATCAAAAATAATTCTACTGCTCGAACCGACTAAACAGGTTGTTACAATTTTACCCCTAGACCCTCCAAACTTAATATTTTCCCTTTATAAGTCCGGCAAAGACTCCTTCAAGTAAATCTTCATATTCAAGAGCCCTACACGGTTGTACCCAACCATTCCAAGCCCAACTAACTTTAAAAGTTACTTGGCTTGGCTGTAGCAAGGGCTCAGACTTCTGGGTCTATGCACATAAATCATTGTGAACCTTTGTCTAATCATAGGCATTCCTAAAACATTAAGCTTTTCTTATCTTATTCATTTTTAGGGTTGTTAGATAAAAAAGGAGGGGAAAAAATTCTAACCTCAGAGGGTCTGTATTTTTAGCCGAAAAAATGAATTACAATAAACCTCTTGATGTCAGTACTAAAAAAATAAATGAATAAACATATTTTAATATCTCTCAATTAAATTAAAAAAAAATTGAGAAATATTTGGATAATATTGTTTAAATTATCTTTTGAAGGACGATTTAATGTAAAATAAAAAACAAAAAAATTATAATACCGACATCTGGACGTCAGTAAAATTAAAAGTATATAATTGTATCAATTTATATTAAATATTTTTATAGTGAGTTCCATAAAATTATAAATTGATATTTTTAGTTAAATTTAAATAAATTAGATCACAGTTTTATGTAAATTAAACAATTTATTAATATAAAATACTGACATCATGAGATCGGTATTTATTTTTAATTCAAATATTGACCTAATGAGGTTGGTATTTTTATTTCATCCATATCCAAATACCAACATCATGCGGTCGGTATTTTTATATCATACAAATACTGACATCACGAAGTTGATATTTTTATTTTATCCAAATATCGACTTCATGAAGTTGTATTTTTTCTTAATCCAAATATCAATCTCATGAGGTCGATATTTTTACTTCATCTAAATATCGACTTTATGAGATTGGTATATATCTTTCATCCAAATACTTACCTACTGAGATCAGTATTTTTATTTCATCCATATCACAATACCGACATCATGAAGTTGATATTTTTATTTCATCCAAATGCTGACGTCACGAGGTCGGTATTTTTTCTTCATTCAAATATTGACCTCATGAGGTCGGTATTTCTTTCTTCATCTAAATACCGACTTCATGAGGTCAGAATTTTTCTTTAATCCAAATATCAATCTCATGATATCGGCACTTTTACTTCATCAAAATTCAAATACCAACATGGTGCGGTCAGTATTTTTATTTCATTTACATACTGACAGCATGAAGTCTGTATTTTTATTTCATCCATGAGATCAGTATTTGTTCTTAATTCAAATATCGACCTCACGAGGTCGGTGATGTTATTTTAGTTAAATACCGACCTGATGAGGACGGTTTTGCGTAAATAAAAAACAAAAAATATTATAATACCGACTTCCGAAAATCGGTAAACTAAATATCATAAAATTTAATTAGTTTTAATTTAAATATTTATATCATGGCTTTTAGAAACATGGATTCAAATTTTAACTCAGGGTGACGGTTTTATATCGACATAATATATCTATTGAACAATAAACATGGATTCAAATTTTAACTTTGACCTCAAACATTCATAGTGCACAAATAGGCACTTCAAATATCCCATCATTCAATAAATAAATACGCATTTCCTACCTGGAAAAATGCATGAAATGCAAGCATTCTGTGGGATTGAGGGGTAATTTCTGAGACACACAAAGGTAAAAATGTTGAAATGACAATACTACCCTTAATAAATCTCTTTTATATTAATTAAAATAAATTTATTTATTTTATAGTTTCAAAATGACATGTAAGATATTTTTTTTTTTAAAAAAAGGACATTTAAAATGTTTAGTTAGTAGGCAGCCACTGATTGGCTCACTAATACACCTGGGATCGTTTGCATTTCACACACTTTGTCTCCAAAAATCGTGTGTTTATTTATTGATGGATAGGATAGTTAAAGTGCCTATTTGTGCACTATGAAAGTTTGAGGTCAAAGTTAAAATTTGAAGCCAAGTTAAGGGCCCAATATATGTATTATGCTATTTTAATTAAGTTCACAAATAAACTAATATAAAATACTGACCTCTCGATGTCCATATTATTTATTTAAAATGATTCCTTCTAGTTTTCATAAAATTTAATGTGAGATCGACATCTTCAGATCGATACTTTTTTAATATATCTAATTCATTTTAATAAAAGCGACATCTAGAGGTTGGTTTGTTTTAAAAATTTCTATTAATTATAATTTTTGTTATTTATAATAATACTAAAATTTCCTTTGAAACTTATTATTAATTATCAAAAAAGTGTACTAATTTTGTGTACTTTTATCAACAAAAAAAATATTAGACTTCATGGAAAAATTAAAAAAAATATCCGTAATCCATATTTATAGTATGAAACTATATTGATATGAATTAGGATATACTTATACTTATATTTATAGAGTAATGTACTGAAATATCAGTACATCGTCTAATCATGAACTTAATATCTCATGTTATGATGTAGAGATGAAGAGATAACATATAATCTATTAATTATGAAATGAGAGATATTATTCTAATATAGTTTTGATCTTGAATGTATGTCCAATTTAGTGATAACTAACTAATTATAATGATATGTAAAAAATACTTTAATTGAGTATGAAATACGCTACTTAATTACATATGAAATACATTATAAATTAAATAAATATGGATCATAAATTTAAAGAGATATATTTACTAGATTTTATATTTATAAACTTTCACTGGTCAATAAATTGAATTTATATAATTAAGAAGTGTATATATATATATATATATATATATATATATATATATATATATATATATATACAACTCTTGATGTCAACATTATTTATTTATTATGATTAGTTTTATTTATCATAAAACTTAATGTGATATCGACCTCATAAGGACCGTTTTTTTATTGTATCTAATTCATTTTAATAAAAGCGACATCCGGAGGTCGGTTTGTATAAAATATTTCTATTAATCATAATTTTTGTTATTTAGCATGCTACTAAAAATTAATTTTAAACTTACAATTAATTGTTCAAAAAGTGTAACAATTTTGTATACTTTTATTAATAACAAGTTAGATTTCATGGAATAAATTAAAAAATATATATATAATTCATATTTTTAATATGAAACTACGTTTCTATAAATTAGGATATAATTATACTTATATTTCTAGAGTAATGTACAAATCTATTAGTCCGTCGTCTAATCTGAAACATAATATCTCATTTTGTGATGTAGAGATGAAGAGCTAACATATAATCTATACGAGTATGAAATGCGAGATCATATTATTATGTACTTTCAATCTTGAACGTCTGTGAAGTGTAGTATTCACTTCCTAATTATGGGGACATTTTAAATATACTTAATCTAAGTATGAAATATGTTGATTAATAATTTATAAAATACATCATCATTTAAAGAAATATCGATGATCAAATTAAGGCAAGATTTATATATTAGATTTGAATTTATATAATTAATAGGAATATAAATTATATTTAAAAAATTAAATTGATAGATAAATGAAATTTATCAAATTAAACTTCTATTTATTTTATATGTATAAATATAAATGAGATAATGCACAAGTCCCCCCTCAACTTACGCCCGAAAACTTAAAGTCACACTTATATCATACTCAGCTCATATTACTCCCTAAACTTATTTTATTAATAATTTTCTACACCTTTTCGGCCTACGTGGCACTATTTTATCGGCCAACCAATGGTTGTTTTTTTTAAGCTAGTGCCACGTAGGCCGAAAAGGGGTAGAAAATTACATATAAAATAAGTGTAGGGGGGTCGTAGGACCTGAGTATAGTATATGTGTGTCTTTTAGATTTTGAGCATAGGTTGAGTGGGTACTTCTGCACTATCCCATGTATATATATATATATAATCAATATATATATATATATACATATATATATATATATATATATATATATATTTAATAAATAAAGACCCAAACAGGTTAGTATATTTAAATTAATATTTTATTTCAACAATATCGACTTTACGATGTCGATATTTATTAAATATTTCTAAATATCAATAAATTTTTTTAAAATATACCGATATTTTGTGGTCGGTAAATTAATTATTCTTAAAATGCTGACATCCTTTTGTCGGTAAATTAAACACTTCTCTTAAAGAAAAAAGAAGGATAATACCAAAACACTAAGCCAAATATCTCTCTCGCAGTCATCCCATCAAACTTGCTCCGACCTTCCGCCGCCCAACAACCTTGCTGGGACCGCCGCTGCCCATCTCACCTCTCCCCGACAGGCGCAAGCCCATGTCATCTTTAGGCCACACGGAGGAGTGGGTTGCGCAGTAGTGGGTCGCACCTCAGCATTGGAGGTCGCGCCGCCTCCATCGCTACCAGTGGCGCGTCCATCATCATCCTGTGCAGTGGGTTGTGTAGCTGCAGCGGTGGGTCAGCGCCACTCCATCTCTTTAACTAAGGATTAATTTTTAGAACCTTCCTAACGAATCTTTTTTGTTTTAATATAGTTGAAGTGTATCAAAATAGAGTTCTAATATACTTAGTTAAATTTATTCTTTATGTTTTTCCAGATTTTGCTTGTGTTCTTGTATGCACATATCCCTTAGAAGATGCTTATTGAAGTGTTATTAGAATATCTTGTTTAAAAATATTACCCAAATTTGTTTATTGAAATGCTTGAAGTGTTAGTACTATGGTAGAGTTGTAATATTTTTAATGTTAATGAATTGTTCTATGTAACGACCTGTTAAGTCGTTTTGAGCAGTAGAGTTTATTTCTGGTAATAACTGTCTGGGTCGACGTATCCCACGACGGACCGTCATGGGCACGACTGAACGTCGAGAGGGTCTCGTTCCAAAACACTTAGACTCTGAAATTTGGGTACGGGGAATCAACTCTCTGAACTTCGCGACGGAAGAGCAGCACGGACCGTCGTAGGAACGATGGACCGTCACAGAGCTCTTTGATGAAATCGACTCTCTGAACTTTGCGATAGAACTGCAACACGGACCATTGTAGCCACAACGGACCGTCACAGACCTTTTACTAAAATTGAGTCTCTGAACTCTGTGACGACCCTGACAGACGGACCGTCACAGGCACGACGGGCCGTCACGAGTGGCGTAACCTTGCCTGGGTCGGATTTCAGTTAAAAGTTTTTAAGGGGCGTTTTGGACTATTCATGCTTATAATTATAAAGTTAGTGGGTTAATGTCAATAATTCAATTACTTGGGGGTTAAAGGAGATAACCTTGAAATAAATAGTGGGTTTTTCTTATCATCTTTTATACTTAATTATATGACAATTAGGGTAAAAGAAAAAGGGTTTGAATAAGAAAAAATAGAAAGAACAGAGAGAAAGAAGAGAGAAACGAGCGAGAGAAGGGAGACAAAAAAGAAAAACAAAAAGGGTTGGGAAGTAGCTTGCTTGATCGCGATTCTTCGGTGGAGGTACGTTATGGTTTATGCTATTTCATAGTAAACTCTTAGTAGCGAATGATATGTATTGGGTAGTATTGTAATGTCTTCTATATGCTTTATTGTGTGCTTGCATGATGTGATTATGTAATTGTAATGGATTGGAAAGATGAGGCTGTAAATCTTAAATCTTAAATTCACTTTGTTAATGATGATGGCTTGGTATAAAAGAAGGCTTGATGAACTAAAGTAAAGAGATTAGAGGATCGGGTGTCACGTTCCGACACCAGGATAGTATTAGAGGATCCAGTGTCACGTTTCGACACCAGGATAGTATTAGAGGATCGGGTGTCACGTTCCGACACAAGGATAGTATTAGAGGATTGGGTGTCACGTTCCAACACCACGATAGTATTAGAGGATCGGGTATCACGTTCAGACACCAGGATAGTAGGAGATCAGGTGTCACGTTCTGACACCAGGATAGTAGGGGATCGGAGTGTCACGTTCCGACACAAGGATAGTAGTAGTGGAGCGGAGTGTCACGTACCGACACAAAAGGAATAAAGAGAATGAATCTTGAATTATTTTAATATACTCAATTTAAAGAACTAATTCACAAATGAGTTGTGCTTAGTGTTGTGGCCAATGGTTATGGTATTTGTTGTTATCACCTGTTGAGTATGTAGTTGATTTTATATTATTATTTGATATATATTGCTTTCTTAGTTGAGTTCGCCGATGATACCTACTCAGTACTTGTGTTTTTTACTGACCCCTACTTGTATTTGTTTTTCTTTGATAATTGTGGGGTGCAGCAAACGTGCCATCGTCTTCAACTCAACCGCAACTCTAGCCAGTCTTCTTCACGTCAGATCTCAGGGTGAGCTATTGCTTCTAGCTTGGACTGGATCTTCTTCTTCATGTCTTGATGCCTTGAAGTTCCGGCATGGACTAGCTGTTTATTTATTTTAGCTTCCTAGATATTCTTAGATTTAGTAATTTGAGGATAGATGTTATTGTGGTGATGACTTCAAGATTTTGGGAATGATAAGTATAAAATTTTAGAAGTTATTAATTGATTCTGTTAATGAGTTTTAAGTCTTCCGCATTATATTCTGTTTATTATGGTTGAAATGTAGGGGTTAAGTGTGGGTGCCACTCGCGGATCATTTTGGGTCGTGAAAAACTTGGTATCAGAGCATTAGGTTCGTTGGTCTCATCACACAAGAACGAGTCTAGTAGAATCTTAAGGAACAGTAGGGGGACGCCTTTACATTTCTTTGAGAGGCTATAGGACTTTAGAAAATTCCATTCTTTCTTTCTTTCGTGCTATTACTTGGATCCAATTGGTATCTAGGTGGTACAAATTGGTATCAGTCCATCTTCACTATATTCCGCAGATGATTAGAACTAGAGCAACAACTGCGCCAATGCCAACACCGGCAAGACAAGATGCGTCTGAGCTAGCCAGTGGGGCTGTAGCTCGAAGAGGAGCAGTGGCAAGAGGCCGTGGTAGGGGTCGCGGAGGACGTCCTCTAGGGGAAGAGGACAAGCACCTGGACCATCTAGTACTAGGGCGATGACTCCTCCACCGACTGAGGAAGTAGTAAGAGAGGGTAAGGAAGGGGAGAATGAGAAAGTGCAGAATGAGGACTTACCACCCCAATCTACCCCAGAGATGATTAACCAGGTTCTTGCTTATTTTAGCGGGTTATCTGATCAAGGCCAGACACCTCTAGTGTTTTCTGCACCAGCACCTCAGGTTCCAGGAGTACAACATGAAGCTGTTGTGGCTCCCCACATGGATTCCTCATTGGAAATAGGCACGTTTCCTCGGTTGACTACAGGTCCTATAATTACAAGTGATCAGCACGAACTTTTCAGTAAGTTCTTGAAACTTAAACCTCAGGTCTTCAAGGGTGCTGAATCTGAGGATGCCTACGATTTTCTGGTTGATTGTCATGAGTTACTACATAAAATGGGCATAGTTGAACGATTTGGCATTGAGTTTGTAACCTATCAGTTTCAGGGAAACGCCAAAATGTGGTGGCGGTCATATGTTGAGTGTCAACCAGCACAGGCACCAACTATGACTTGGGCGTCATTCTCTAGCTTATTTATGGAGAAGTATATACCCCGGACTTTGAGGGATAGGTGGAGAGATGAGTTCCTGAGCCTAGAGCAAGGCAGGATGACGGTCACTGCGTCTGAGGCTAAGTTTCGTGCATTATCCAGGTATGCACCCAGCTTTGCTTCAGTCCACAAGAGCGGACTCGCCGTTTTTTGAAAGGGTTGAGGTCAGATTTGTGGATTTCAGCCTTAGAGTTAGCTGCTACGACAAAATCTTTTCAGGAAGTGATAGACTTTGTGATAGAGGTGGAGGGAGTGAACCCAGATGACTTCACCATGGCATCATCAACTTAGAAGTTTCGTAAGGTTGGCGAGTTTAATGGTTCTTACTCTAGAGGGCAGAGTTCAAGAGGTTATGCAGCCCGACCTATTCAGTCTTCACTGCAGGCTGTAGCTGGGGGTCCACCGTAGACCGGTCAACATTTCTCTGAGTCTGGAGGTTATCCCCAGACTTCGTCGTTCTATCAGAGACCTATGCTTGAATCCAGAGAGTGTTATGGATGTTGAGAGATCGGACATATTAGGAGGTTTTGTCCAAAACAAGGTTACAGACCCCCACTAGTCAGAGGTAGAGGTGGTCATGGAAGAGGCCGCCATTCTGGAGGACGTGGTGGTCAAGGTAATGGTGGTCACCAAACCAACCGGGGTGGCGGGCAAGCCGGAGTGATTGTAGCAAAACATGGTAGGGGCAACGGACAGACAGGTGATAGGGCCCATTGTTATGCGTTCCCTGGAGGTCGGAAGCAGAGACATCTGATGCTGTTATCACAGGTAATCTTTTGGTTTGTGATAGCATGGCTTCTGTATTATTTGATCCTGGCTCCACATTTTCATATGTATCATCTTCATTTGCTACTGGTCTTAATTTACATTGTGAACTGCTTGACATGCCTATTCGTGTCTCTAGTCCCGTGGGTGAGTCTGTGATAATTGAAAAGGTGTATTAGTCTTGTCTTGTAACTTTTGTGCGGAGCAATACTCATGTAGACTTGGTTATTTGAGAAATAGTTGATTTCGATGTAATTCTGGGTATGACTTTGCTTTCTCCAAATTTTTCAATCTTAGATTGTAATGCTAAAACTGTAACGTTGGCCAAGCCTGGGACAGATCCGTTAGTGTGGGAGGGTGACTACACTTCCACTCCAGTTCGTATCACCTCCTTTCTTTGTGCTAAGAGAATGGTTAGTAAAGGGTGTTTAGCTTTCTTGGCACACCTCAAGGATGATACTACCCAAGTACCTTCAATTGAGTCTGTTTCGATAGTCCGTGAGTTTCTGGATGTGTTTCCTGCAGACCTTCCCGGTATGCCACCGGATAGAGATATTGACTTTTGCATTGATCTTGAACCGGGTACTCATCCCATTTCCATACCCCTTTATAGAATGGCTCCAGGAGAGTTAAGGGAGTTAAAGGCCCAACTTCAAGAATTGTTAGGGAAAGGCTTTATTAGACCAAGTGCATCCCCTTGGGGTGCTCCTGTTTTGTTTGTGAAGAAGAAGGATGGGAGTTTTCGGATGTGCATAGACTACAAGCAACTGAATAGGGTAACTGCTAAGAACAAGTATCCTCTTCCTCGGATTGATGATTTGTTCGACCAGTTACAAGGTGCTTGTACCTTCTCAAAAATCGATTTGAGATCTGGTTACCATCAATTGAAAATACGGGCAACGGAAGTGCCCAAGACTGCTTTTCGGACCAGGTATGGGCATTATGAGTTCTTACTAATGTCTTTTGGGCATACGAATGCCCCTGCTGCTTTCATGAGCTTGATGAATGGGATTTTTAAGCAATATCTGGATCTCTTTGTCATTGTATTCATTGATGATATACTGGTATACTCAAAGAGCAAGAAAGAACATAAGGAGAACTTGAAAATTGTATAGGAAATGTTCAGGGAGAAAAAGCTTTATGCCAAATTCTTTAAGTGTGAGTTTTGGCTAGATTCAGTGTCCTTCTTAGGGCACGTAGTTTCTAAGGATGGAGTGATGGTGGATCCATCTAAGATTGAAGCAGTGAAGAGTTGGGAAAGACCTACTACTGTTACAGAGGTAAAGAGTTTTGTTGGTTTAGCTAGCTACTATCGTCGATTTGTCAAGGGATTTTCCTCTGTTGCTTACCAATTGACAAATTTGACTAAGCAGAGTGTTCCATTTGTATGGTCGGACGAGTGTGAAGAAAGCTTTCAGAAACTCAAGACCTTGTTGACTACTGCACCAATTCTTACCCTGCCAGTGGAAGGTAAGAATTTCATTGTTTATTATGATGCATCCTATTCGGGTTTGAGTGCAGTGCTAATGAAAGGGAAGAATGTAATTGCATATGCTTCGAGGCAATTAAAGGTGCACGAACGTAACTATCCGACCCATGATTTGGAGTTGGCTGCAGTGGTATTTGCATTAAAGCAATGAAGACACTATCTATATGGGGTTAAGTGTGAAGTCTATACGGATCATCGTAGCCTACAGTATGTCTTTACTCAGAAATATTTGAACTTGAGACAGAGGATATGGATAGAACTACTGAAGGACTATGATATCACTATTTTCTATCACCCAGGAAAAGCTAACGTTGTGGCAGATGCGTTAAGTAGAAAAGCAGGGAGAATGGGAAGCCTAGCTCACTTACAGGTTTCCAGACGCCCATTGTCTAGAGAGGTTCAAACTCTGGCTAATGACTTTATGAGGCTAGAAGTAAATGAGAAGGGAGGATTTTTGGCCTTTGTGGAGGCAAGATCTTCCTTTCTTGACAAAATTATGGGAAAACAGTTTACTGATGAGAAACTGATCTGGATCCGAGATAAGGTGTTGCGAGAAGAGGCTAAAGAAGCACAAATCGATGAGGAAGGTGTTTTGAGAATTAAGGGAAGGGTATGTGTACCCCGCGTCGACGATTTGATTCACATTATTCTTACAGAGGCTCATAGTTCGAGGTATTCTATACATCGTTCTGTAACAAAGATGTATCGTGACCTAAAGAAACATCATTGGTGGAGTAGAATGAAGCGTGACATTGTTGAGTTTGTTGCTCAATGCCCGAATTGTCAGCAGGTAAAGTATGAACACCAGAGGCCTGGAGGGACACTTCAGAGAATGCCCATTCCTGAATGGAAGTGGGAGAGAATTGCAATGGACTTCGTGGTTGGTCTTCAAAAGACAATGGGTAAGTATGACTCCATTTGCATAATCGTTTACAGATTAACTAAGTCTTCTCATTTCATTCCGGTCAAGGTGACTTACAATGCAGAGAAGTTAGTGAGATAGAGTTTGGTGGTCACTGGGATAACTTCTTACCCTTAGCAGAGTTGTCATACAACAATAGCTATCACTCAAGTATTGATATGGCCCCATTTGAGGCACTGTATGGGAGAATATGTAGGTCTCCCATTGGGTGGTTTGATGCATTTGAGGTTAGACCTTGGGGTACTGACCTTCTGCAGGAATCGTTAGATAAAGTGAAATCCGCAAGTTAATTAGAATTTGTCTTATGAGGAAGAGCCTGTTGCCATTCTAGATAGAGAAATCCGCAAGTTGAGATCAAGGGAGATCGCATCCATCAAAATTCAATGGAAGAATCGACCAGTTGAAGAGTCCACTTGGGAGAAGAAGGCTGATATGCAAGAAAGATACCCACACCTTTTTATATATTCAGGTACTCCTTTTCGCCCTTGATTTTATTCTTGTGATTGTTCGAGGACGAACGATGGATAAATTGATATCTATTGTAACGACCTGTTTAGTCGTTTTGAGCAGAAGAGTTTATTTCTAGTAATAACTGTCTGGGTCGACGGATCCCACGACGGACCGTCATGGGCACGACGGAACGTCGAGGGGGTCTCGTTCCAAAACACTTAGACTCTGAAATTTGGGTACGGGGAATCAACTCTCTAAACTTCGCAACGGAAGAGCAGCACGGACCGTCGTAGGCACGACGGACCGTCACAGAGATCTTTAATGAAATCGACTCTCTGAACTTCACGACGGAACTGCAGCACGGACCGTTGTAGCCACGACGACCGTCACAGACCTTTTACTAAAATTGTGTCTCTGAACTCTGTGACGGCCCTGCAGGACGGACTGTCGCAGGCGCGACGGGCCGTCACGAGTGGCGTAACCTTGCCTGGGTCGGATTTCTGTTAAAAGTTTTTAAGGGGCGTTTTGGACTATTCATGCTTATAATTATAAAGTTAGTGGGTTAATGTTAATAATTCAATTACTTGGGGGTTAAAGGAGATAACCTTGAAATAAATAGTGGGTTATTTTTATCTTCTTTTATACTTAATTATATGACAATTAGGGTAAAAGAAAAAGGGTTTGAATAAGAAAAAATGGAAAGAACAGAGAGAAAGAAGAGAGAAACGAGCGAGAGAAGGGAGAACGAAGAGGAAAACAAAAAGGCTTGGGCAGTAGCTTGCTTATTCGCAATTCTTCGATGGAGGTAGGTTATGGTTTATTCTATTTCATAGTAAACTCTTAATAGCGAATGATATGTATTGGATAGTATTGTAAAGTCTTCTATATGCTTAATTGTGTGCGTGCATGATGTGATTATGTAATTGTAATAGATTTGAAAGATGAGGCTCTAAATCTTAAATCTTAAATTCATTTTGTTAATGATGATGCCTTGGTATAAAAGAAGGCTTTATGAACTAAAGTAATGAGATTAGAGGATCGGGTTTCACGTTCCACACCAGGATAGTATTAGAGGATCGGGTGTTACGTTTCGACACCAGGATAGTATTAGAGGATTGGGTGTCACGTTCCGACACAAGGATAGTATTAGAGGATCGGGTGTCACGTTCCGACACCAGGATAGTATTAGAGGATCGGGTGTCACGTTCCGACACCAGGATATTAGGGGTTCGGGTGTCACGTTCTGACACCAGGATAGTCGGGGATCAGAGTGTCACGTTCCGACACCAGGATAGTAGTAGTGGAGCGGAGTGTCACGTACCGACACAAGAGGAATAAAGAGAATAAATCTTGAATTATGTTAATATACTCAATTTAAAGAACTAATTCACAAATGAGTATGATGGGGAGGCTTGAGTCCTAATAGATGTGCAGAATGTTGTGGCCAATGGTTATGGTATTTGTTGTTATCACCCGTTGAGTATGTAATTGATTTTATATTATTATTTGATATATATTGCTTTCTAATTTGAGTTGGCCGATGATACCTACTCAGTACTTGTTCTTTGTACTGACCCCTACTTGTATTTGTTTTTCTTTGATAATTGTGGGGTGCAGCAAACGTGTCATCGTCTTTAACTCAACCGCAACTCTAGCCAGTCTTCATCACGTCAGATCTCAGGGTGAGCTATGGCTTCTAGCTTGGACCGGATCTTCTTCTTCATGTCTTGATGCCTTGAAGTTCCGGCATGGACTAGCTGTTTATTTATTTTAGCATCCTAGATATTCTTAGATTTAGTAATTTGAGGATAGATGTTGTTGTGGTGATGACTTCCAGATTTTTGGAATGATAAGTATAAAATTTTAAAAGTTATTAATTGATTCTGTTAATGAGTTTTAAGTCTTCCGCATTATATTCTGTTTATTATGGTTGAAATGTTGGGGTTTAGATTGGTTGGTTCTCTCACATAGTAGGGTAAGTGTGGGTGTCACTCGCGGCTCGTTTTGGGTCGTGACATTCTATCATAAACAAAACAATCATACATCGTCGTTTTTGGGATAAATTTGTAGATTGGAGGAAAATCCACACTTGAGTTGAGTTCTTGATGTTAGTTAATCGAATTGAACTATTTTAAAATAAAAATACGAATGACTTAAGAGTATGACTTCATGCCCTACTTGGTCTTCTTGTATGTAACATGTGTGTGTAAATAGGTTCAAACTCTATTTTTATATATTTAACTTTATTCCTTATTTTAGTTCTAGGAAACTCACGAAGCTCAACACATAAAAAGTTTATGCAAAATTATACTGTTTCTTTCATCAAATTAAGAGATAAGGTTTGGTATTTCCAATTTTCTAATGTTCAAGTACAATTATTTTCTATAATATGTTTGTATCCACCTACTTGATTTGTGTCCATCTTGTGTTGACACGGCTTTAAATTTAGAAGTAATATATTTTTTTAAGTATAAGTATCAACGCTAGTTGATCCTATTGATGACAAAATCGATTTTCTTATAAGATCGATTTGTCTCCATCTAGTGTTGAAACTGAGCTTTAAATTTAGAAATAATATATTTGTTAAGCATAAGTATCAAAACTAGTTGATCCTATTGATAACAAAATTGATTTTCTTGCAAGATTGATTTGTGTCCATCTAGTGTTGACAGTTAGCTTTAATTTTAGATGTAATATATTTTTTAAGTATAAGTATTAACACTAGTTGATGACAAAATTGATTTTCTTTCAAGATCGATCTGTGTCCATCTAGTGTTCACACTTAGCTTTGAATTTAGATATAATATATTTGTTAAGAATAAGTACAAACACTTATTGATCCTTTTTATGAATAAATTATTATAATGTAGAAATTGCCTTGGAATATTCAATCTGTCAGCTGGAGTAGTCGACTTTGCTTCTGAGGTAGTTGACTTCAATTTCAATTTTGGAACTTATATGTGCATTATTTTCCACTATTTTTATGGGGGGTGATTTCGTCGTCACGTCATTTAATTTTATACATTCATAGGTTAGTCTTATCAAACACAACATGCACATATTCGTCAACACTTAGAGTTCTTTTATTAAAAACATGAAAGACTCTATTGATAGGATCATAGCCAAATAAAATATGTTTGTCACTCCTTGGATAAAACATACAAAGATTGTTCTTACTATTGTTGTTGATGAAGCACTTGCATCCGTACGGATGAAAGTAACTTATGTTCGGTTTGTTACCGCTCCACAATTCACATGATGCTTCTTCAGTATCAGTATAATTAAGTACCTATTGTGAATGTGGCATGTAGTGCTCACTGCGTCTTCCCAAAAATGATCTAGTAAACTTCTATGCATAAGCATTGTTCTTGTTGTATCTTGTAAGGATCGGATTTTTTGTTCAAATATTACATTTTGTTTAGGATATCTGGGTGAAGAGAAATTTTAAGTGAATCCGTTTTGAGCACAAAATTATTCAGATGCCTTATATTCAAATTAAACACCATGATCACTATGTATGGTTGTGATGAAATATCCTACTTCTTTATGAACTTTTAAACAAAAACCTTCGAAATTTGCAAATAATTCATTTTTATGAGTTAAGAATTTTATCCATGTGAACCATGAGAAGTCATCAACGATTACAAAGGCATATCTCTTACCTCCAAAATTGGTAGTGTAAGTTGGACCAAAAAGTTCCTTATGAACAAGCTGTTGGGGTTTAGACGTACTTACAATGTATTTACCTTTGAAAGATGAACGAGTTTGCTTAACAAGTTGACATGCATCACATATCTGATCTTTTTAAAACTTTAGTTTCGGTAGTCGAATCACTAGATTAAGTCTGACACTTTTCCAAGAGCATGCATGACTTCATGTCCAAGCTCTCGATGTCATAACCATGGATTGCTTGTCACTGCATTAAGACAACTGAGAGATGGAAAATAATAATTATTTCACTTATAAATATGGATTTCTAACTCTCTGATATGTTTCAATAATTTACCAGGATTTTTAACGATGCAGCTATTTGTATTGAAAGTCACTTGAAATCCAGTGTCACATTGTTGACTTATGCTAAGTAGATTATCTTTGAGTCCTTCGCCTAAGTAAACTTCGACAAGATTGCATGATGACCTAAGAGTGATGGTTTTGACTCAAGTAACTTCTCCTTTACCATTACCTCCAAATCTAACACATCATTCATGTACTCTTTTTATTGTTTTGAAGCTTTCCTTCTTTCTGCACATACATATGGAGAATCCGCTATGAAGTACCACATTCCTTTTTTGTAGGTTTTCTTGAATTGCTCCTGAAAGGCAAAAAGATTAGTTTCTTTTATAAACCCAAGTATTTTTGGGACATTGATGATTAACAAATTTTTGTCCCCAAATCCATTTTCCAGAAAAATATTTTCTACGTCTGAAGGATTTATGACCTATATGGCTATATGTAAAACACACAATAGTTAGAATTATGACTTGGAGAGTGTCTTCAGTAGAGCGTAGTTCTACTTGATTGAATAGAACTATGTCTTGAAGATTTTCTGATACTATTTAATTGCATTTTTACTTCCTCCAATTTTTCTGATAGTAGATCAACATCAATCAGACTTGCTTCAAAAAGAATCTGCCAAACTTTCTTTTCTTGTACAAGTTTGTTGTATTTGTCAATAAATTTCTATAATTCATCACGAACCACATCCAAAGAGTTTTGTAAGTAATTACAGTTTGGACAATTATAAGATCTTACCTCGCTTGTTTATCCTAGAGACACGAAACACGAGTTTGCCATTTCATCAATATCGTCATCGGTTGTTTCTCCTTGTTCCCATGCTCTGAGACTTTTTGGATCTTCATTTCGTCGATTGGTTCTTCTTCTTCATTTTGGACAAGTTTGCTTGATATGAATTGGTTCTCTGCAGTAGTACCATAAATCATTGTTTGTTTTGAAGTCATTTGTTTTTTAATCTTTTTGAGATAGTTGTCTTCTTTGTTTGAGCATTTGTCTAACTCTACGATTAATGAGGGTCATTCCCTAATCTTGATTTTCATCGACTTCTTCCTCAGTTTCTAATGTCTCACCAATAAAATCCACTGTTTTCTTTTTGTCGTCCTTGTTGTACCTTTTAATGTTATTTTATCATAAGTCATTATGTTACCTCTAAGTTCATCATATATCATGTTCTATAGATCTCTGTGTTTAAGAATGACAACTTTTTTTCCCCAGATTTTGTGAAGAATGTAGAGAAGTTTACTGACTATTTACTAGTTTGAATGCACCATTAGAAATGATTTTAGTTCAATGACAATTTTTCTAAATCTTAAGAACATAGATTCAACATTTTCATCGTCAACCATTTTGAATAGTTTGTATTCATATACAAGGGAGCTGATTTCGGTTTCCATGACTTTCGTCGTTCCTTCGTAAGTTGCTTTATGTTTATCCCACATTTCTTTCGCAGTTACGTTAGTTGAAATTTTGTAATATTTGCTCTTCTTACTGCACCATACAACAAACTCATAGCTCTAGCATTAGTTTGAATTACCTCTTGTTTTTCTTTAGTAATATCGAACAATTTAGGATCAAAAGGTTTTTCAGTTCCATCCTTTTCAATTAATACAAGGAATATCTTTGTGCCTTTCTTGATGACTACTCAAGCTTGATGTTCATTTGCGGAGACAAAGATTCTGAATCTATCTTTTCCGTGAGAGTAATCTTTCCCATTGAAGTAAGGTGGTCTATGTGAAAAGTGATCTTCTTAAAGTAAAGCACCGGGGATTTGGTAATGTGATATTTTATCTTACTCTCGTGTGGTTAAACACTAAATCTGTTAGACCTTCTTTTATACCAATTGCTAATGAAGAGGGAGGGGGTTAATTTAAAATTTACGTAGTCAACTAATAGTAGTCAATAATTGACTCACCTGCAAGTTAGTAGGAAGATAAACAATAATAAAAAGTTGTAATAAATAATTGACACAAAAAAATTTATCCTGGTTCAGATCACCAATGGAGTTCCTAATCCATTCCCTTTGGGTTTCAAGGGGTTTCCTTAAGAGTTTTGAAGAGATCTTTGTGCTACAGCAATTTGAAACTTTATAATGTGTAATATGCAATTCAGATTTCAACCTTGACACTACCTCAACTTGTATACCGACACTAAAATTCTTTCTTTTCTCTTTATTTGTATCACTCATGTGTTTACGAAGCTTTATTATAGACAAAAGAAAACTGTTTGCTAAGCTCAAGTGAAGTTGCGTACTTCACACTACAAATTTGGGTCGTTTTATGTAGATGATGATTTGTGCTATTTTATGGAAAACCACAAAGGATTTAACTCAATGAATGATTAATTTAGGGAGTCTTTGATTGAGGCGATTTAGTTGATCTATATCCATGAAGTAAATTGCTTCTTTCTCTATCCTTTTGCTGGTTTGATCTTTTCCTTGTATGATCGACAGACTTGTTATCTTGTGGCTTGATTTATTACTCTTTCCTTTTTTGATGATTCAATTGTGATCTCTACCAAGTATGCGAGTATTCTTCTTCATTTAGATTTTCCTTTATGTGCTGATCAGCCATATATTTCTTATCTTCTTTTGGCCCTTTAATTTGTGCCTTGCCTTTCCAATGTTTCTCAACAATTTATAGCAAACATTCTTTTCATTCTTGAGGTTGTTTGCATTGATGATTTCCTTTTTGAAATAATGACCTACGAAAATTGAGATAAATGCGTTAAGTCTCTATTTTAAAAATAAACTAACTCTAAGGAGTTAACATATTGGTGCACCAGAAGTCTTTAATTATTAGGTTCGGTTTTGCTTGTTATAGACGGAAATTATTATGTTCTACTACAACATAAGTTTTTAGACAACCACCATTAAGATTGAAGAAAGAAAAAGTTGTTAAAATGGGCATTTAATAAACTACAACAATATTCTTTTGATAGATTTAATTCATCTTGATAGAAATATAACTAAAAGAAAGAAAATGATTCTTATTTAGTCCTAGAACCCACAATTTCAAAAAGAAAAAATTATGGAAATACAATGTCAATTTTTTAATATTTGTTTTATTTTATTTTAAAAAAAAAAACGCTTAAGTACTCCCTTTGAACTATGGTCGAAAATTGAAGGACACACATTTTCTTTAAATGTTCTAATACATCCTATAACTAATTTGAAATGTAATAAATATGTTTTTTTGGTGTTGAGGTGGCGTAGAGAGTGTTCATAGCAAATGCAAAAGAAAAAATATGAAGAAAAAGAAATTGTAATTAGTTGTACCATAGTTAAATTTACAATCAAACATTGTACAAAATTTAGTACAAATACTATTTTTATATATACTACAAAATGACTCCTTTAGTGTTGAATGAACTGTCAAATGTTATCTATTGATTTATAATGTTATGATAAACATATGTAATTCATCTGATGTTTTGCTGTAAGAATTAAGTACTATATAAATCTACTACAGGAAGTATAACATCACTAATTTAAACTTCCAAGTTCTCTTAAATTTCTATACAAAAAATACGTTATATGTATTTGATTTAACCAAACCAAGACAATTTTACATCAACAGTTGCAAATTAAGGAAAGCAAATTTCATCTACAAATTATGCAACTTTTTTTTTATTAGAGTTGAGACATGTTAATTGAAAAAGGTGAAGAGTATTTGTTTGATGTTCGTGTAGCGTATATCCTGACCTTACCAATAGTATTGTGTTTAATTTCTACAGATTATCATGCGTCCAAATGAACAAAGACTACATTTACCTTCTCCTGATCGACTAAGTAACCTTGCAATTTATTTAATCAATGACATTCTAAATAGGTTGTATTTTCAAGATGTTGTATAACCTACTACACTTTTTATGTATTGTCAATATACTTACCATACAATTCCAAAGGTGAAATTTTTTCAAACTTTCTAGGAAACACCAGAGGACTTGATATCCCCGACCATTGGATTTATAATTATCATTCTCGATTGTTTCTTCAGTTTTCATATATGAACAACATTGAATGTTACCCTTGATAATACTATTCTAAAAGTATGTCCTAGTATTGATCGTTTGATACATTTGCTCACCAAAAAATTCATTCAACATTTCGTCCTTAAACTTCCAGTTACTTATCAACTATACAGGATGTTAGGACCGAAAATAAGCAGATGTAAATGTAGAAGCTAGCAAAGCAAACTTAGAAAGACCAAGAGTAAGAAGACAACGAGAAATATACCAAAAGACACAAAGATTAAACGTTGTTCTGTCAATCGACCTACGTCCTCAGAAGAGATGAGCAATCCATTATAAATATGAGAGTACAAAATACAGAGGGAAACAACCTCAACCAATTCACTCGGAATACATGGGAGGTTCACACAAGTGATAACGTATCAAGCTTGTGACCCACAAATTCTCCCTCTAACCAAAACTCTTAAAGCCCTTAAGACTACATTGTGAATGTTGATTAAGTTAGAAGGAACATGTTTCTATTTATAGAGTCCTACACCTTTTCCTAATAGAAAAATGATTAGGCAATCCAAAACCTTTTCCTAAAAGGAAAACCTATTTATGGTAAGAAATCAGGGCAAATAAAACCCAACGCAAGATCCCTTACTTCTTATTTTATTGTTCAGCATTAAGGCATTTATATCCCATGGAATGTGAAATACACCTTCTATGCTTATTTAGGGATTTAATAAGTTGATTAGCCTAAAATTAAAATTTGTAACAGTATCTTCTAATACGTTTGAAATTTTAATCTCTAATTTCCCATTGCTTGAGTATTTGGTTCTAAAAGACATAGACAATTCATACCTCCTAAGTATTGATTCTCTTAAACTAAGGTCATTTGTCTTTTGTGGCAATATACAATTGATATATCTAGAAAACGTACCTCTTCTTTCCAATGTTCTATATAAGCCTGCAGAATTCGTTCTAGAGGAAAAATGACATTTACAATATTTCTTTCGTCTATTTTAAGGTAATGTTGTTGCATTTCACTTGTATTTTCGTACATGTACTTTTCTTTTTGGCATCCTAATATTTATCATTTTATTTGTAGGTAAATATTTGATCAACTGAATTGATGCCAACAAGGTTTCCATCCGCTCTTAATTGTCTGAAACCTCTATTCATATCTTAAATTACTCTTGGAGAGTTTTTTGAGATTTCATTTGTTCTTTTCATGATAAGGTGCTCTACAAATTTGGAAGAAAATGAAATTCAAGTTGTCACTATAATATATTTTTCTCTCTATCTTTTCCATGTTTTTATATTCGTATATAATGAATTTGATGGGTTTTTCTTGATTTTTCTTAGGGGTATATCCTTAATGATGGGAATTATTTCGAACGTGTGCCCCAGGAGGTTGTTGATGAAATTCCGGCAAGCTTCTCGGACGTTACATATAATAATCTGAGAAAAATTATGTTTTATGACGTACTATTAGAAGATGGTGAAATGAAGCTAATCTAGGTTTTATTCGCAAAGACTCCAACACTATTTAAAATGGAAATCAAGCCTAGTCAAATCGAAACGAACATATCTCTTAAAGTACTCGCAAAGTTAAAAGAGTTTCAACGGGCATCATCTAAGCAGAAGTTGTGTATCTTGTTTACTATTATCGTTATCACAATTCTGCTTAATCTTTAGCTAAAAGATTTTGAATGTGCAAATAGAAACAAAATATTTGGTTGATGGAGTAGTAAGGTTGTGTTTTGCCTTTGCTTTAAGGTACTATAAATATTTTATATGCTTGGAAACATAAGATCAACCTGGATGAATGTTTTGAATACTGTGTTTGGGAACAAACATGGATTTTACATTTCATGTTTGTTCATAAATGATGTATGATTTGAGTCTTTGGTTTTTTACTTCGAAGTTATATTGTGTGTTGAATTCTCTTTCAGAACTTATTTTATGGTTAGTAGGAACTTCTTTTATGTTAAGGGATTAGTCCAAGTTAGGTTGGGAAGTATTTATGTTTGATCGAATCCTCCCTCATTAGTGAAGAAGAAACACGAAGAAGCATCCCCCAATTTGCGATTCTTGAATTTAATTTATTTCAAAGTTATTTTGTATGTTAAATATCCTTGTGAAAGCTTAAAGCATAAAGTTGAAACTTACCTTTATCCATTAGACCAAGTTAGACCATGTTAGACCATTTGAAACATGAGGAAACAATCGAGAATAGGAATAAATCTAATAGTAGGAGATGTCAAGTCCTCTAGTGTTTCCTAGTCCATTTGACCAAATTTAACCTATGTAATTCTATGACAAGTATATTACCAATCGTTTGAAAGTGTAATAGTTCTTACAACTTCTCGAAAAAATAACCTATTTAGAATTTCATCGATTAAATAACTAACAAGACTACTAAGTGAGTCAAGAGAAGGTAAAGAGAGTCTTTGTTCATCTAGAGGCATGATAATTTGTTTAAGTTGAACAAGTATAGGATTGGTAAGTTCAGACTATACGCTACAAGAACAAAAACTAACATATAACAACTTTAACAATAAAAGAAAAGGTGTACAATCTGTAGATGACATTTGCATTGATTTCATTAATTTGCAACTTTTGATATAAAATTGAATGGCTTAGGTTAAATTAAACACATATAAAGTATTTTTATATAGAATTTGATGAGAACATAGAAGTTAAAATTAGTGATGTCATACTTATTGTACTAGAAATTTATAGTACTTAGTTCTTACATCAAAACACTTTATGAATAACATGTGATTATAGCAGTATTATAAATCAATAGATAACACTTGACACTTCCTTCAACACTAAAGAAGTCGCTCGCTAGAATATATAAAAATAATAGTTTTATTAAATTTTAGTACAATTGTTTTACTGTAAATATCAGTCTGGTACAACTAATAATACTATTTCAATTAACCTTTTTTTGGGATATATGACCCCAAAAATATATGCTACAAGAAGAATGATTATGTATCCTTAGTGATGGGTATTATTTCGAACCTCTGCCCCAGGAAATTGTTGATGAGATTCCTGCAACCTTCTCGGATATCACATTTACTCACCTGAGGAAAGTTAAGTTTTATAATGTACTTTTATTAATCCCTTAGAAAATAAGAAAATTCTACTAACCATACAAAAAGTATGCTTTCATTCAATACTTCAAGCTCTCCTAATAGAATTTAACACACAACAGAATTTCGATATTAACATCAACTCAAGAATCCCATATTGGGTGATGCTTCTTCCTAACGAACGAACATGTCCAACGTACTTGTTGTTCTAACTTGGACTAATCCCTTAAAAAGCAAGCAATCTCTGCTCACCTGAGAGAAAGTAAGTTCCACTCTAATTTTCAATCTCGCCTAAGTAAATCCAACACATAACATAACTGCAAAATACCTATAACCTCATGAATGCCATATTGGGTGAAGTCTTCAAATTCATAACCCCACAGTGAAAGAGGGAACTGATGAAGGAAGAGAGGTTTTCTTTTTATTTAAATTTAAAGAAGGATTTGAATAAGGTGGAGAGGTTTTCTTCCAACATTAAATTTTACAGAAATGTATTATGGAGTGGGGTGAGAGGGGGGAAATAGTATTGGAGGTTTCTTAGTTGTATTGTCTTGTCCGCATCAATTTATATGACACAATTTAATTCAACATAAAAAAATTAAAATGAAATTGAAATGTGTCATGTAATAGAAATTTTAGAGCTTAATGTGATTATAAATTGTTTTAATAAAATTCAGAGTTAAAATATGTCATTTTATTTTAATTTAGTTATTTATTTTTGTCATTATAAAAAATCATAAATAAAAATTGAAAATTTCATTAATTTGCACTTGTAGAATTTTTTTCAGAAGGTTTACGAACATGATTAATTTACAAAAATAAAAAAGGAATAATTGTTAGGATCAATGAGATCAAAATGATTGGAAGAATTATCTATAATAGAGTGACCAATTAATATAGGACTATAAAAAGACTTTCTTTTCGAAATAACCTAAAAAAGTAAATACTACATAACTTAAGAGAAAAAAAGAGTAAAAAATGTGATTATTTATTTAGAGAAACTGGCAGATGTATTTAGTTACTGATAATCTCTGACTTGTTTAATTCTGCCGACTTAATTATTTTTTGCATGTGACATTTCATACCTCAAAATTCTTAAATTTGATTGTATAGGTCATGTAAAATCTAGTTAATTGAAATAACTAAGAATAATCTAGGAAATCAAGGAATAATTGTTTTTGGAAATAAAAAGAGAAATGTGGAAAATTTCCAAATTTTAATAGTAGTTTTTAGCCATTTTTTAGACAGCCATAACTTTCATCTCAAGAGAAACTGATGTGGCTTATTTATACGGTTGGAAATCCGATGCTAAGATCTTTCTAAGGCCGTGGAGTTTGAGAATTTTTTATATCGCACGAGTTAGATATGCCTTTTGGATTTAAGGTTGTTGGATTGAGGAGAATTCAATTCGAATTTAAGTAAGGGTAAAGTAGTATTTTCACCCTACAATTTCCTAATTTGTTTTAAGGGTTTATCAAGGGAACATTTAAGCCTTAAGTCAGTTATTACAATATTGAATACGCTTAGGGCTTGGAAGAAACGAGAAGAGAAGAGAAGAGGAGAAAGGAGAAGGAGAAGAAAGAACGCTAAGAATCGTAGCGGATTTCGTCGGAGGTGATGTCTTTAAGGTATGTCAGGCCATTCTATGTATGATCCTTTCACCCACACCCCAATTTGATTCAATTCACAAAGTTAAAGTTTATTGAATGATGAACATGGAACTTATGTACGAAAAAATATGAATTCTTGTTGGTTGAATTGTAATTTATCTCTACTAGATTGTTTTTGGGTCTAAAATATTGGGTAATAAGGTATTTAGTGATCCTAAGTGTTTGTGGTGGGATCCATGCATATTTATGAGGTTTAGAGATGAAACATGGAGAAGAAAATTCGGAGGTTCCCTTTGACAACCCCTGGGGAGCGCGCTTATCAGAGACCCTCAGGGCAGGCTCTGTACAACAAGTCCTGGCATGCTGCACCAGCTAGAGGACCTCTGATAAGAGTCTTTAGGACAGGATATTGCGCTCCACGCCTCTCAGAGCGCCAAGGTCACTTAGAGACCCCGTTCTTTCCCTATCTTTTTAAATTAGTTCCTAAGTGATGTACCTATCATTCCTAGTTGATTACAACACTCTAAAGTATGCATAAACATTATTAAATCATCCATAAACATGATATCATGATCCTTGATTCATAATCAAATTCAAGGGAAGCTAAGATCAAGGTCATATTAAGGCTAAAAAGGGGAACACTAATTCTAAGAGGGATTTTTAAGGCTAAAAAGGTTGAGCAAATTATCTCAACCCAAAGGAAATAAGTTACGTTAAAGCATGACCTAAAGTATATTTAGGTAGTATTATTGAGCATTGATGTGGGGATGAGTGTTCAGATTAACTCAAGTCTTCATTAAACCATGTAGCCATTGTGTGTAATAACATGTCATACTTTCTAGATGATCAGGTTAGTTAACATAGTGGATCGACTAAGTTATGTAAGGTCCTATGCCGATGGTAAGGTGTAGGATGGTCCTCGACAGCGTGAGGTAAAATTTTGTATCATCAGTTAGGCTAATTTTTTTTAAAAGAACTAGTAAAATAATTAAACATAGCAAAAATTGTGTTGAGTTGGGTCTTTACTCATTATTTGCCCCGTTTTGGCTCAATTCATATTGATCCAAAGAAAGTCAGTTTGTATTGGATCTTGATCCGTTTGTTGTATTGACACAATATATTTGACTAAAATAGATATAATTCGCTCAATTTTTTAAATAGATGAAAAATTAATGAAACAAATACACTTATACACGAAAAACTAATAAATAGTTATCCACTTTTGGATGATCCCGATTTATCTGAGCAAATGAAGATTAGCCTAGAAATTCCTAATGTTACAACTAAGTTGTAGATAGTTGTGCGTATTTACTATTTTTCTATAAAATAAAAACATAAGCTATAAATAGTAATTAATCAATCATTCACAACAAATATTACTATTATAATAATTACATATCATAAATTAGTCTTACCATATAATTTTCATTTTTATAATAATTAAATGTCCATCATTTCATTAGATTATATGTTGTGCAACAAAATTAATAACATTTTAAGTGGATAAATTGGTCCTTTTATGTTCATTAGAATTAATACCTCCACTCGATTAAATCACGAAAGTTGATGTACCGTATGATAGGGAAAAGGGAGATTGATTTCGTTTTCCTTCTCACATAAGCTCGTTGAAAATCCTTGTATGCATGTGTATAAATTTCTTTATTAGCATAAATGTTTATGCTTTTACATGCCGTATTTGAGCCTGAATCTTGCCCTAATGATTTTCACTTTTGTTATTAGAGGTGGACCCACATTAATATGAATGGTGCATATACATGTGTTATCCTTGTGTTAGAGGAAACATCACAAAACTAGATATAATTAACAACTCACTCTTTATGAAAGTCGAGTTATCCTTGTGTTAGAGGAAACAACACAAAACTAGGGTTTCAATCTAGTTAAAACCCTTATTTCTTTTTAAGTTTATTGTGATATTCATAGGTGGGGGGGGGGGGGGGGTAAATTTAAAATTCACTTAGTAAACTACCAGTAATCATTAGTCGACTCACATGCAAGTTAGTAGTAAGATAAACAATAATAGAAAGTTGTAGTAATATTTCAGACAAAAGGTTTTATCCTTATTCGGATTACGAATGTGGTGGCTAGTCAAGCCCCTTGGGTTTCAAGGGTTTTCTTTAATATATTTGTAGATATCCTAATGTTATAGAAATTTCAAACTTTATCCTGTCTTGATATGCAAATATGATTTCTACCTTGACATTGCCTCAACTTTTATATCCACACTCAAATTATTTATTTTTTGTTTTCTTTTCAATTTTATCACTCACGTGCTTACAAAGATTTATGAAACACTAAATAAAACTGTTTGCTAAGGTCAAGTGAAGTTGCATATTTCACACTAAAAAATTAGGTCGATTTATGTAGATGATGATTTGTGCTCTTGTAAGGAAAAACCCATGGGATTTATCTCAAACAAGGATCATTTTGGGGGGTCCTTGATTGAGGCAATTCAGTTTCCATGAAGTAAATCGCTTCTACTTTCCTATTGATGGTGTGATCATTTCCTTGTATGATCGACATACTTCTTATCTTGTTGATTGATTCATGTCTTTTCCTTTCTTGATGATTTGGTTGTTATCTCTTCCAAGTGTGTGAGTATTCTGCTTCATTTAAACTTTCTCCATGTGTCGATTAACCATACATTCCTTTCCTTCTTTTATCCATTAGATTTGAGGCTTGCCTTTCCAATGCTTTTCTGCAACTTCAAGACAATATTCTTTTCATTCTTGATGTCATTGATATTAATGATTTCCTTTTTGAATTAGTGACCTACGAAAATTAATATCAACGCGTCAAGTGTTTATTTTTAAAATCAAATAACTCTAAGGAGTTACCAATATACTACATTTTAATAATTACAAGATTGATTACAATATTAATAATAATCTTGATAGTCAGTTTTACTTAAAGTGAGTTGAACTTCCTTGAGGTTTCATGTCTTAGTTCATCGATGCATGCAACTCTCCCTATCTTATCTCGCCCTGTCTCACAGAGGAGCAAGAAAGATAGATTTGTTTTATCCCCCTTTGTCATAATATAAAAGAATAGCGAAAAGCATACTACAATAAAGCAAAGAAAACAGATAACAGAGTAGTCTAAGATTCAGAGAGACAAAAAAACAGAAATCCATGAGATAGAGAGGTACATGCTCCTATTGAAAGTTAGTGCAAAAAGTAAAGGTCCGCCAGTAGGGTTAATGACAACCTCAAAAGTACTTGAGGGAGTTAATCACTTTCTCATAGAAGGTGTTGTAAGAACGTTCCACATTTCGTGAAAGACTGAAGTATGAGGTCTGAACTGTAACAAGTTCATTGTTGGAGGAGTTGACTCCACTTATGAGATAGTTAACTTGTTGGATTAAGCAATTTACCGTTGAGATATTTTCATGCTTGATCATTGTCATGGCAATCCACAAATTACCGATATAAGTCTTAAGTCTTTCTATAAACGAAATACCTTTTCCATAGCATCATAAAGGGTCTCTAAGTATTGTTCTACAACATAGAGTCTAGTTTTGAAATCTTCATTGTTCTACAGTAAAAGACCGGCAAAACCCGCCGAGACTTTTGAGGGTTAGGGAGAGTCCACCTGAGATTTGACTGAGTCCTTTTTTACCCACCTTTCACCAACATGCACACACCCCGTACTAGAAAAATTATGAAAATCATAAGTTGCATTTATAAGAGAGGGGGTAAACAAAGAAAGATCCACAAGACGGTCCACAATAATCCTCGAGTTGAGCAAGCAAGAGGGAAGACTTGCCGATGAATTCAAGTCTTAAAAAGATCCCCAAATGTACGCCTTGTACCATTCAGCCAAGTTGATGCACTATTTTTTAAGGAAGAACTAGTGAACAAATACATTATGAGTAGAGATATTACTCAAGGAGTCCTGCTGGGAATAAGATTTGTCTCTACGATATGTGCGAGCATACGATTATGAAAACATAGCGATACAGGCAGAAAGTCAGAAATGTAATAGTCAGGTTAAGCTACGACTCTATTTGCACCTTTAAGAGAATTTCAAAGTCATTTGGTCATGTTTTGTTCATGTACGAAACTAACCTAAAGAACATAGTACCAAACACATCTTCGAAAAACTTTTCATTGATGATGAATTGCTTAACCAGCACCAAAAATTGTAATTCACCACTCCTAGTTGAGATGGGGAGATTCGCATAAAGCAGGTGAACTGCTTCGTTAAAAAGCTCAAGACCACACAAAGTAAAAAAGAGAGAAAGTTCATGAGCATTGAGATAAAAGCTTACCAGGAAGTGAAAGTCCTTTAATTGATTGAGATCTAAAACTAGATCGGGAACAATAGGGCGTGTTTTGAAGGGATCATACATCTGCTTCTATTCGATACCCCAGAATCGTTTCATGTCTGCGCTGCAGAGAGATCCCGTAACACCGAGACAAGGATTCTTTGATGCTTTTTGATTATTAGTAGAATCTTACTTCTTTGAAGACTCAGACGAAGTATCCATGGATCCTTCGAACAATCAGAAGAGAGAGAGAGAGAGAGAGATGGTGTCTACTTCGGAGGAACTCAAAGCAACAGAGGATTTCTTTGAGGTCATGGGGAGAGTATTTGTCATGGTGAGATGAAGAGTAGATGAGATAGAGGAAAGAATCAATAAAAAGAAAAAAGATGAGAGAAAAGAAAGGGGATTAGATGAGAAAGGGAAAGGGAAGGGGATTTCATAGGAAGAAGGGGAAGAGGAAGAGGCGGCAGCGGGTCATAATTACAGAACAAAAAAACGAGAAAACACATTAATTGCATAAGGAAATAATATAAATAAACAGTAAAGTACAATGGATTAGTCAACACATTTAATGCAAAGGAGATCTATAAGAGAGCAAAATCTTTCCTCAAGAAGATCTTTAGTAAAAATATCAGCTAATTAATTTTTAGAGTCTACAAATTTGAGTGAAAAATCATCATTTTCAACGTAATCACGAAAAAATGATGATTTATATGGATATGCGTAGCCCTAGAATGATGCACATTATATTTTGAAAGAAGGAAGTATTATCATAGATAATCTATACAGTTTCATAGGAAAGATCATAATCAAGTAATTGATGCATCATCCATAAAATTTGAGTACCACAACTTCCAACCACTTCCTATTCGGATTTGGTGGTCGATAAGGCAACCAAAACTTGTTTCTCTATATGCCATGAGACCACAGAATGTCCCAAGATTTGGCATGTTCCACTAGTGTTTTTTGGTTATTTTTGTCACCTGCATAGTCAGCATTTGAATAACCAATTTAATCAAAATGAGTAGAATTAGGATACCATAATCCTGGCTCCGTGCTTCCGATGAGGTTCCAAATAATTCATTTTTCTACCTTCAGATGTGATTCCTTCGGAGTAGCTTGAAATAGTGCAGAGTTGCATATACTATACATTATATTGGGTCGACTGGCTGTAATATATAGTAATGAGCCAACTATCTCTCTATGCATCTTTTTATCCACTTGCTTTTTCCAGATGCATCAATTTTAAGACACGTGGACTAACTCATTGGGGTACCAAAGGCTTTGCCCTTTTTGAGTCTAAACTTCTTAATTAATTCCTTGGTGTATTTTACTTGACTAATGAATGTTACATTAGTTTAATGGTTAATTTAAAATAAGAGATTGTATGGGACTTCTCCCAGAAGACACATTTCGAATTCTCCTTTCAATAGATTTGAAAAGTTCTCACGTAAAGAAGGATTAAAAATTCCAAAAATAATATAATCAACATATATTTGAACTATAAGAATGTATAAACGATATCTTTTTATGAAGAGAGTTGTGTACATTTTCCCCCTTTGGAAATTATTTTTTAATAAAAACTAACTCAATCTTTCATACAAAGCTTTTGGAACTTATTTTAGTCTGCAAAGAACCTTAAAATTTTTGTAAACAAAATCAGGACAAGAAGGATTTTAAAAACAGGGGGTTATTTGACGATAACATCTCCTTTTATAAAATCTTTTAAAAACACACTTGTCACATCCATTTGAAATAGTGTTAAATTCTTGAAAAAGTCATAAGAGTGTAGATTCGAATAGATTCTAAAATTGCTACAAGTGAAAAGTTATCCTCGTATTCAGTACAAACTTTTTGTGAGTAGCCTTGAGCGACCTTATCTACGGAACCGGTTGGTCACCATGGCAAAAAGACCAATTTTAAAGGTTAAACGAGGCCAGAGAAGGAAAACTCTTATTTTCCCAATTTTCGTGTGCTATAGTCGACCATCTTTTTGGATTATCCGGAATTTCAAGATATTCAAGATTATTCTACTATAATGTGGCTAGCTCAATCTCTTTTGTGTACTTAAACACAATAATTGCTACCTTAGTAGATCAAACAACATCAATACATATTGTGGTCTTCAGGGTTTTGGTAATATTGCTCATTGATTTCAGTTCTTCATCACATTTTAAAAAAGCTTGCAGCCCATATGAACAATGATTTGACAATACCTAAGAGATCGGCCTGTTGTAGTGACATTTTGAAGCATCACAAGAATCTTAAAAATAGATCATAATTATGTGAATATTGAAATTCTGTTATAACAAAATTGTGTTTTCTCTGTTATTATTTTTACTAATGAGGTATCTAAAAGAAAAATAGACAAGAGAAAGCATTGAAGAAGATTTTGTTTTTTAAAAATACGGATTAGTATTCAAAATAAAGTGAGGAAATGCAGTTCAAATATAGTACTATATAACTGTTAAAAATGTCATTTTTATAACCAAGAATTTATGTCAGACTGCGTTCTTGAAGGGCGTAAGAGAAAACATAATGGTATAAGCATCATATATGGGTTCTTACAAATGATGCTTCATCAGAATCAATATAAGAAACTAACATGACTATGATGAAACTAGATATTCCTACTCCAGTGGATGATGATGAGATTGGTCATATTTAGCATTTTGCAGCTTATCATATTAATTACTTAGATGAGATTGTCACTAAAGATTAAAGGACTCATGAATCATAGGTAAGCTTTTGTTTATTTTTCTGCTTTCAACTTATAGGTATGAATCCACGATACTTGATTGTAATACATAACATTCTTATTTCTTTCCTCGGATCCTACTACTATGAAGGATGTTCACTTCTTAAAGTACAGTTTATTATGCAACAAATTCAGGTATATTAAATAAAATCACATGAATAGAAAAAAGAGGTTTAAGATAACCTTAACCAATTATCGTAGGGACATCAAGTGGTTGATATTATAGCCCAAATTAGTTTGCCTTTTGGTAACTTTTAACATTAGATAGTTTGGTTGTAATACATTCCCCTCATGTACATTTTGTTAATATATCGATTGATTTATTCTCATCAATCAAAAAAGAAAGATGAAAAGATTTCACCTCAGTTTCTTAAAGTAATAATCATGCCACAAGATTTGACTTTTTTTTTCTCATGTCATATATATAACTAAATATTTTATGAGGTTATTTGCAGTAGGTTCAAAAGTAAGAAGGCAATGGTAATGTTTCTACTAATAGCAAGTACTTCACATATTGAATTCAAGAATAATTTCTTTAAATTTCTTTTTTCCTTATTCATTCCTTTTATTTTTAAGAGCATATTGGATTTCATCCCTTCTGTTAAGTCTTAGCAAAACGTAAACATTTTTTGTTAGATGTGCTAAGGTGAAGAATTGCAATAAGCTGCTTCTTGAGATGCAACTATAAGAGAGATGTACTGTGAATAATGAAAATAAAAAGAGAAAGTGCAAGAGCGATATACTATTGTTGTTTGCATTGGCAGTAAATATAGGTTTATATTTGTAGAAGATGTTGACACTTGCTACTTTAAAACTTTCCAAACTAATGTGAATGAAGTTAGTCAACAAAGTCAAAGACCCGTTCCTATTCTTCCTATTGATAAATGTGTATTAAGTGTACAAAATCATAACCAACAAGAATAAGAGAATTACGTATGGTGTTGCCTGCTCATTTTTTGGACAAATAAGAAGGGTTGAATGACTATTTTTAGTAATGAAGGGTTTATTTTTTTAAAGAAAAGAATTTTTTGTGTAAGACATTGTTAATTTTCCCAATATAAAATTTCAACACGGGCCGTGCCAATCTACTTTATATTATACATATATAATTATCTTGAGTTGGGAGTCTATCAAAACCAATATCTCTAGTTTTTTATTTTAAGGTACGGTGAATTAGACTCAATTTGACAACAATAAGGACACTCCATGTAGGAATTCAATTACCAATAAGAGTTTTGTCCTATATATCTCAGGTATGCAAGCGAGTTATAACTTGCTATTCAAATTGAGGACAGGTTTTGATAGTTAGGTTTTTTGTTGTCGTAGTATAACAATGTCTGGTAGAAAAAGTAAACCGTGAATATTACTGGGTATTGTATAAAGCCCATTTGAAGGTCAAACAGGCCCATATTAAACTTGAAATATATTTACATTATGTCCCTACTAAAAAAGAAGTACTCAAATTAATGAACAACAAAAGCTCGAGATATCGATAAAAAATGGCGCCAAGTTCTTAATTTGGATAATGCTCCGATAAATCTTAAATCTTTAAGGTACAAATACATATGCATAATAATAATGTACATCAATGTATATGCACTATTTTTGTCTCTAATTTATTCCAGTTCTCTCAAAATTGACCTTACAGAAATCAAGCGCAGAAAAACCTCATTACGATTTTGAAGAACGTGAGTTTCATTCCTCTTTTCTGCTGTTTTTTCTGTAAATATTAATGGAAAAGTCAAAACGTTAATTGAATCTTTTGTTGGAGTTCCAGATTCTAGGGAAAAATTGTTTGGTGATTGATCTTAAGCTTGGGGGTTCAGTCTCTCTTATTGTACAGAGCTCACTCCTCAAGGTAATTCTATATCTTGATTTTATAATGAATTATTTACTTTACTGAGTTTGGGATGAAATATTTGAGTTTACGCACTTCCTTTTTTGGGGTTATTTTAAATTTCTGTTGGGTTGAATATTTCCATTGTTTTTTAGTTTATGAAAATTGAGTAATGAAATCTTCACTTTTTTAAAAAAAGGGAACTTCTTTCGTTGTTTGAGAATACCTCAAAATCAACACATTTTGCAAACTTAGTACATTGCTTACTTGTACTTTTTTGAAATTTTAGTACTCTGTCTGTCTCTAGAACAATGGGGGTTAGATCAAATAATAATTTATGCCTAGTCAAATATTGATTGTTGGGAAAAAAGGAATTCCAAAAGTGTTCCTAGTTTATTGAGTTAAAATATATTCATTTAATTAATTTTCATAGTCTAAATTAACTTGCATACGTCGACTAATCCACGGGTACATATTCTCTGTCACGAGCACATATATCTTGTAAAATTGCCTTACCAAAGCCTAGACGAGTGGAGATATATCTCCTTTATTTTAATTTTTTGCATCTATGGGAAATAACCTCTTGGGTAAATGCAGGTCGGCTTTTGTCTTACCTTTCCGTATCCTACACATAGCAGAATCTAAAGTGCAGCAACATTGCCCTTTCTGTTTTGGGTTATAACTAAGATGATGAATTGATTCTAGAGAAAGAGCGTTGTACGAATTGTAAAATTCTACACTTCACTAAAGAAAAGAGTTCAATGATTTTTCTTTGATATTAGGTGTAAAACATGGTGATTCCATGAAGAAGCTTCTTTTTCACACCTTTTTTTCTTTTTGGTCTTTTTCACACCTATAACAAGTGCATGGGGCTGAATTGTGGTATCTTAATGTGGAACCAGTTCAAACTGATTGCACAAAAGCAGTCGATCTAGTTCGATACTCGCTTTACTTGATGAAGTTTATTTGCTCACAAACCCATAATGATATTTCTAAAAGGATTCAAAGGGAGTGTTTAGTTTATTTCTCCCTCATTGAGCAGTTGTATGTGAGAAGGTTGACCTTTTTGTTAAAATCCAAGATAAACTTCTTATGGATTTAGTTGTGTATGCATTTCTTATTAACAACTGTATGCAATCCTGAAAGATACTCGAGGAAGATATAATTCATAACTTTTTAACTTTAGGCAAGTATCCCCTTTATCTTATTCCGATGGATGAGGATGTATTATCCATTGTACTTGATGTTTCTCATAAAGTACATCTATTTCTCACAGTTTGATAAAAAAAAATTATTTTACCATTTTTAAAGATTAGCATATGTAATACTAGTCATATATATATATACCAAGAAAAACCTTACTGACACCTACATGGCACCACCATCATCCAAAAAACACTTTTAATTTAATATATTCCCAAGAATACCCTTCCTATTAAGAACTTCTACATTAAACAACACTTCAACCCAAACAACACAAACACTCTAGCAATTATTCGGCCCCAACAATCAAACTATCTCAAAAGGAACACAACTTATGTGCGGAACGATACCTTTTAACAATTGGAAACAACCAATATTTACTCCCCTTTCCAAAAGGTACTGCATCCTTCATATTCAATTAATACAGAATTGTAAATTTACATATTTCAAACTTGGATTTATATTTAATTTATACAACATTGTGAATTTTCTTATTTAAAACTTTCTTGCACATTTACTTCTAACATGGAACTTTGATGCACACGGAAATCTAGAATAATCAAATTAACAAGTTCCAAGATAAGTTGAGCAAAGGTTGTGAAATCATTATCATAAACTTCAAAGTTACAGAAATAACTGGTTAATACATATCAGTGCATTCAAACATTAAAATACCAGTTTTGCGGATAACTGCCATCCAAAAACAATAGGATGATATTGTTCAAATCTCTTCAAATTGTATCCAATAAGTGATGATTCTCTCCCGGGACAAAAACATCATTGTCCAATCAGGCACATCAATCATTGTCATTTATGTTACAAACGGTCTCCAATGTATATAGTATAACTTTTCCTCCTTAATTGTAGATGTGGTTGGATGCTTATATTGAATTGGGTATCTATAGAGTATGAGTTGAAAGTGTAAGAAACGCGACATACACATTCTTACCGATTCGTAATATTCTAAAATCATGTACATTCAATCAAATTGTTTCATCCCAAAGAGGCAACATGTAATTCTCTTATAGTGAGGAAATGACTATCAATCAAGAATAACACTGTGGGAGGATCAATGGAAAATATTTTACCCCTACGTATATCCCATCCACTTCAGACCATACATTGTGATCGTTACTGCTGCAACTCTAACGAATTCAGAGGTAACTATTTCTTCTCAACAGATTGGAAACTTTTATATAGTCACGTATATAGGACATTCTAACAAATAATTTTAGTTTTTAAATAATAGGGGAACTAACTTTTAATCGTCAATTCATTGCTTCATAAGTTCTCAAAGAAGTCAGTTGATGTCCATACTTTTTAAAGTGCAAATGCATGTAACATTTAAATTGTAAAAGTTGTGTTTGAATACCGTATGACTATTATAGGGTTAGTAGATTCTAACTAGAGTACCGACATAGCGATAAGTACTATAATAAACCCTTCGCACAAAAAACGCAAGGCATTGAATCAACATGCTACTGTAATATATATATATATATATATGTGTGTGTGTGTGTGTGTGTGTGTGTGTGTGTGTGTGTGTGTGTGTGTGTGTGTGTGTGTATGTGTGTGTGTGTGCGCGCGTGTGTCTGTGCGTGCGTGAGTGCCTTCGTGTGTGCGTGTGTGAGTGAGTGTGTGCGTGCGTGCGGGCGTGCTTGTGTGTGTGTGTGTGTTTGTGTGTGTGTGCAAACACACCTTCATTTTTTCATATGGTAAGTAAGCAAACAAGTAGTATTGTAGCCACAACATACATTCAAAGGAACACTAACGATGTCTTATGCATACGCAGATTTAAGATACACATTACGGTCAAGGTCAATTGTGGGAAGACTACTTTGATCGTGTTTTATGGGTTTGCATAGAAACAATTCTTGATACTTTTGATCACAAGTTGGTTAACCGATAGTCCAAAAGTGAGACTTATGTACCGTCCCAGATTTGCAGTCTATGCGGGATGGACTTGCTCTTTAAATTAATATCGAGCAATTTCAATTTGATTTAGGGGTCGGAAAATTATACAGTCACATATATTTATGTGCTTATGAAGAATTAGAATTCAGCACCCCATAAGCAAAGACAAAAAGGTAAAATGCTACAGAGTTATTATGCTTCTAATACATTTTCTCTTGATAGGTACATCATTCATCTTCTGCAAAATTCATCATTAATTATTTTTACATACTGGAAAAAAAGATAAGTGGAAGACTCACCTGAACCAATAGACTATGAGGGAGAATAAAACACAGAATACTCAAAAGAAATTCCTTATTGATGGGAGGCTTCCATTTCAAAAAGAAGAGTTTATTCAAGAAAGTCTAAGAAGAGAAAAAAATTATTCAAAGACGACAACGGACAGAGCGACGATGACCCCATAAAAAGGGCAAGGTAGAGGCTTTTTTTATGCTAGGGAACTTAATGTTATTAGTCTGATCAAGTAGTGTCTATTTGTTAGTTGCAAAACTTTACATATCCAACAATGGCTAATTTGTATATCGTATGGTGTTGATGTCTGTTATGGTAGGGAAGTATTGCAAAAAAATACCTCCCTTACTATAAATGTACATGTCTACAAAAGTTGTCTTATTTATGTGCAATATGTCGATCCACATTTTTTCTCTTAAAGTAATATGGTACCTACCCCTACTCACCAAGATGATAATAACTCCTTCAAGAAATGGCATTTTAAAGCTCCAGAACAACAAACCTATTACATTGCGGCATTACATAGGTGTAACTGAAAATGTCATTTTTTAACACTTATTTAACTACACTAACACTAAAAAAAAAGATTCAACAAAATTTGAAAATCACGGTGCTGCGCGAAGCCTGGACAATTTTATTTCACTTATCTTTTATAAAAGTGGAAATTGATATTAATTTTTGACAATACATTGTCCGTGCTACGCGCGGCGCCGTGATTTTCAAATTTGGTTGAATCTTTTTTTTAGTTCTAGTGTAGTTAAATAAGTGTTAAAAAATTACATTTGTAAATCACGGTGTGCACCATAATTGTTAAAAATTAATATCATTTTTCGCTTTTACAGCAGATGAGTGTGCCTGATATAAATACTGTCATACTTTTGGGAGGTAGCATGCCTTCTTTCTTTAACTCAGCCATTCCCTATCTCCTCTCTCATTATATTTTATATAATGTAGTTATAAAAAACATAAGATTGTTGTGTGACCTCATGGGTTATTTGGTGAAGATGAGACTAAATTTTTTGATTATGTTGAAGGTTCATACTAGTTTATCATATTATGGGTGTTCAGCCAGAAGGCAAGAAAACAAAGGTTCCCCTTAATTAAAGTTGTCGTCCAGGTTGATTTATTTTCGCTTCAATTTTTTTTAACAGCAGTTTACGTGACTTCAGCATACATATGAATCTCCCATTTCCTATCATAACACCCAATTTCTCAAGAACTTTGCTTAGTCTTCTATTTGTTTAAATGTCATTTGTAGTGTGATTGAAGGTTATACATGAAAAGCAATTTCCATGAAGCAAGATAACATCGAAACGCAGAATATGCTTAGTCAACAATCGTAGATGTGCATGTCTTAGCTTTGGTTGTTCAATAATTGATTTCTGTGTTACATTTTAATTTATATGCAAAACCAAACTGTCTCCAAATTGAAGGATTATGTCAACGAGCTTAACTCATTGCCAAAAATGGCAGTAAGAGTTATTGCTAATGTTAGATTCTACAACAATCATAATCGTTTTATCATTGTTATGAAATTATTGACTTTCTGTTCCAGAGACACATAAATCTGGGTCAGCATTTAACTACGTCTAAATCCAAACCTTTAATCCTTTGCCAAATTGATATGGAGAAAGCTCTTATTGAGGCTAAAAGCTATTATATGTGAGTAAAATGAAACTTTTCATTCAAATGACAGATGACTTTGGTAGTATTAGAGCATATCCACCTTTACGCTCTCTCTTAAATATTCAACGGTGCTCAGAAGTCTCTGTTGCACAAGTGCTTGGAGTCAAATGTTGGAGAACTGTTAATGCAAGTCCACCTTTTGTTGGCATGAAAAATCCTTTGCATGCATTTTATGATGCCATGTAGTATTTTATTGTGTGTGATCAAGGTTGTGCTCCATTTCTCCTTTCTCCGTTTTTTTCTTTTTATTATGTGGTAAAGAAACATAATTATTATCCAATCTGTAGGAAAACAAGCATATACAGCTGCAGATCACTCTTAGCCACCCACATCGAAACCAACCTAGAGAGAATATGATGATTTTTTCTCAATAAATGCTACTCTTAGTGCATAAAATAACCACGTAGAGAAAAATGCCTACAATATTATCAACTCATGTTTTGTACAGTAATCTACAACAATATTGCCATCTCTAGAATTCATGAGAAATATATTTTTACTATTGAATTCCATGAAATTTTGATTTTATCGTCTCCTTGATTTTCAGGAAATGATTGTCCATTAGAGAAAAGGATTATTAGAAAAAATTGATATATATCATGAGCTGGAAGTGCAAGAGAGGGGAAGGGGTCTGGCTTTACACTTTTCCTTCTCTTTCTAGGTGAATGTTCTCATGTTCTATTTGCTTACTCTTTCCTCAGTAGGTAAATGCAGATTCTTTGTGTACATAAGCAGGAACCACTTATTAATGTTCTACGTCTTCTCATCCTTTTTTCAATAACAAATAAAGGGTTAACCAAGAAGAATTTTTAATATTTGAGGAAAGTATAGTTGTTTGTTCTATTCTTTGACATGGATTCCATTCTTTTAGTATCAGCATAGGAACCTCAAATGACATATTGAGCTTCTGTACTTTTTGTTAGACAAGAGCTACTTCACATCAAGGTAATTTCGAACAGAGTGACCAAAAAAAATCTGATGAGGCTTTAAATCAGTTTGAGAATAATCTTACTAAATCGGATGGACAAACCACCCCCCTTGGTATGGAATTCATCGAGCAACTTATTGCATAAAATGAGAATGATGATCTCACAAAAAATCGTGATGAAGAGGAAACTGATATTATAGTTCTTCGAATGGATCATAATAGTTCTGCTTGTCTGGATGGATTTAGGGGAATTTTCTTTGGAACGTGTTGATGTGGATTTTCACTAATTTGAGTCTCTTTTCTTAGTTATATTGGATTATTTATTTTATAATTTGTGCTTTTAATGTGGTTTTCATAATATTTGGAGGAAAATGAATGTAGGGTTGATTTAGAAGAAATTTGATGAAAACAAGTGAAAACGAGGTAAAAATATCAATAGGAAGAAACAATAACTGATAGAAACTTAGAGTAGAGAGAATATTGTGGTTTATATTTGTGGGTAAATATTTTGAAGGTATGTTGCCTGAAAATTTATATTTGGTCTTGAAGATTGGGTGCCGAATAGTAAAATCTCTTCTTCTCTTCTCCATTCCATGTTATATATTGTTAGAGTTATAAGCGTAATTGTGTATATGAAATTAATGTTCTATTCTAGGAACAGACAACTATTTTGGAGATTAGTGTTGATTTATAATTATTAAGACTGACTATGATTAGTTTAGGTCTTGAATTGCAATGGATCGTGCAGAATGGATTGAATTCCTAAATTTTTAATTCCCCTGTATACTTTGTTTGATTGTATCTTTGCCCAAATCCATCATTTTGTTATAAAAATCATGTCTTTCCAATTGCCGACAAATTGATTCTTGTGAGATCGACCCTGATGCTTCTAGGGTATTTTTGTTGCTAACAACCTCTTACTCTTTCAACTTATTTTCTGGGTAATTTGAGTGTTATCACCGGTTGGAGCATCATATAAAGGAAGTGGTCGATTGTGTTCAATGTTATTTCAATAGGGCTGAGTTGACTAAGTTACACTCTACTTCTTGTCTAATTCTTATTCATAATGTTAATAATACTGATTCATTTTCTGATTTAAGGCCTATTGACCTTAGTAACTTTACTAATAAGATTATTTCCAAGATCTTAAATGATGTATTGGACCACATTTTCCTACGATTTTTTTTGAAAACCAATCTGGTTTTGTACATGGTAAATTGATTACTGAAACTATTCTTTTACCGCAAGAAATTAATCATGGTATTAAAAGAATAATGACATAGACAATGTGTTCATTGAACGAGATATGTCTAAAGAATATGATATGACTGAGTTCATTAGTAATATATTGTACTCTTGTCCTTGTTAATGGATGTAGAAAACATTTTTTTCATTAAGAGAGCTAACTTTTTTTCTAAAATTATAAACCATTTTAATAGCAATCTACTTTTTAATGGTTTTACAATCATAAGAAAAGACCCTCAAGATAATCATTTATCTTTTGTTGACGATATTATCCTTTTTTTTCATGTTGTTGCCTGAAGATTAATGAGGAAAAGTGTTATTTCATGATTATTGTAAGGACTCTTATGGATGAGATAGATAGAATAAAAGGGATTAATAATTATACACTTAAGCATTTTCTTATAACATATTTGGGTTACCACTTATACATCGGAAAAACTATGATTTCCAGTTTCACTGATTTGGTATCTAAAATTATCAAAGGAACTACAAGATGGACAAAAATCTCCTCTCCATTGGGGATGAGCAATATCTATTAAGCATGTCTTACAATATCAATCCTTAAAAATGTTGAATGACAACTGAGTAGATTGTTTTGGAGAACTGCTGATGTGGAAGAAAGATAATACTGGTATTCATGGAAATATTTATGTTTTCTGATTGATTAAGGTGGTGGTAGGTTAAGGACTATGATGGAGTAGTACGAGCAATATACGAGAGGTCATACCAGCCTATTTTGGAGCAAAATTTTTAGTGGAAAATGGCTATTCAGACTTTATTTTAGAATGTGATTTCCTTGTTATTGCAAAAATGATTAAGGATTAATTTCAAATGGCCTGGATACTGCGGGATGCTATTATGAAGACTAGAAGAATGAATTTGCAGGCCAATGTGATAGGTCGACATTGCTTTATAGAGGGGAATCAAGTGGCAGATGTACTAGCTAAATATAATTTATATAGAAAGTACATGTTTATTTTTTATCGTCCCCCCTCTGTTTGTTTTATGTATAGATCTTTGAAGAAATAAGAGGTTTTAACCACCGAGGGCGTAAACTTTAATCTTTAAAAAGACCACTTGATTCTCCATGAAATGATACACTTTATATTTTTTGACTTCTATGAATCCTCCACGAGCAAAAAGATAACGTTCCTTGATTGCATTAATAATAGAAAAACTAGTAGATGCTTAAAGTAAATAGCAAAAATACTTATGTGAAAACCTCCTTGATTGAAATAGAAAAGTCACGCCATGCCACACAAGACTTCTCAAGATCCGATAACTTCAACCAACTTATGAGTCATGCTGTGATAATAACCACATTGTAACACCTCATTAAAGACATGGTGAGTGATAGATTTACTTAAGAGAGAAAAATGTCCCGATTTCGACTCTTAGTTAGGTATTTTTAATGATACAGAAGGTGTCTCTTCTAATTAATTTAAGAGAGTACATATCAATGTTACAAAAATGGTGCCGCGGCTGGATACTGTTGGTTGAGACTTCATTTGAGAAATTAGGTTTTTAATTTGCTTAGTTGTAGTATATTATTGTTTTGGGTTGTTGTTTGTTGAGTTGAAGGTCTAATACTATGAGTGACGATGATAATGAAAATGATAGTCACTACAGTCAAAATGACATGGGTGATTTGAAAGATATGCATGTGAATATTGTTCAAACTACGGGAGTCATTCGGATACCTCCCATAACAGGGAGGAGAGGGATTCATGTGATTGTATTGTAACTACAATTGCTCCAACCAAGAGGAATGTTTGGGAGGATTAATTCATGAGGACCTCCAAGAACACCTTTGAAATTTTGTGGAGGTGTGTACACCATTTGTATTTTAAAACATCTCTTATTCGTCCACAAGATTGAGGTTATTACCGTTCTCTTTAATGAGTGAGGATACAAAATTATTGTTTGAAATTCCAAATTATTATATCACTTCTTGGTCCCTTGAAAAAAATTATACCTATATAGTGAAATTGTCACATCCAGGGAGAACCCCCTAGACTTAAACGATGTCTTCGTCCTCGGAGAGGACTAAGACTAGCCTCTTACCATTCTTCATTACAATAATAGGTAAAAATTACAGAAAATTTAAAACTTTTCATCTATTCTACTTCATGAGGTTTACTTTGACCTCTCGCATACACATAATATATTCATATCAGAGTATACATAGACCCTTCGGATAAGAAGATTATATAGTCTTCTACTTTTATGATACACATATATATAAGATACAATATTGTATTAAAATGGATGTCTCATATCATAACCATCTAAACAAGAGTATAAAAATTGGACATTGACCATACGTAAATAATATAAAAGCCGCATATAGGTTATATAATCATAGTTCTCAACTGAAAGAGAATGAGCAAAGTGTCTTTATGACTAATCAACATCCAATGCTAGAAAAAGGCATTGTGCTCGAATTAGTGAGGACCTACCCAAATTGGAGAATGAGGATCCAAGTCTTATTCAGTGGCTCAACCTCGTCAATGACCGGAACCTAAAATATTTGGGAAAAGGGATAAAATAGGTGTTAGCACATAGCTTGTACTATGTAGGAAAACGATTCACACACGACATAGAAATCAGTATAGAAAAGGGACAATTTTTTGAAAACATGCAAGTTACTATGAAAATCCCATTTACGCACTTTAAAGAATTAGCTTAACCATTAAAACACATAATCATCAAGGCTATGGCATATTCCACAATAGGTCAACAATACTAAGTCAAGTCAACATATCTATAACCAAATAACTTTAATCATCATATTAAAAACACAAGGAAATATACAAAAACTTCATAACATTTCAACAGATACTAAACCCTTACCCACAACCCATTATCAAGTCCACAAGTCCAATGACCAATAAAATTTCAATAACCTCACTCAATCAAGTAATCCAAATCAATGAAACAAGAATTGCCTAAATTCACGTATCATAACATCAAGAGTAACCATTATCATATATCAGCAATATAGACCCACAACATGCTCATAAGAAACTAACATCATATAGAGTGAATAACATGTAAAGTCAACATATACATAATATATACATTAGAGAATAATATAACCACCTCCTAAGGCTTCCCTCAACGTAAACTAATGTAAGGCATAGGTAGAGCTACATACCCTTACCTAGGCTAAGTCAATCCTCTTAAGTCACTCTAGTTAGTGCTTACTTCATTACTTCATATTACTTTTTGGAACACTTGTGCTAACCGACATAGACTATAAGAGCTAAGAGTGGAATCCGTTTTTGTAAAATAATACACCGATGGAAGGTGGTCTACCTACCAAAGTAGTACCAAACATGAATGTAGCATCTAGGTTGATCCACCTAGCTAGTAATCCTACGGAAGCAACATAGTTTATGGAACTTGGAGGCCTTTATTGGAAATATAAATCTATGACCTTTTTGGGACAGGAGGCTATCCACTATGGTGAACCCTACCTACCCATCTAGTGAAGGTTCCACCCCTCATCTTCAAGCTCACTAACTGTTAAGGTACAGTCCCTTTCTACAATGTCTTAAAGTCATCCATTTTTATCAAAGCTTAGTTTAGGTGATAGGGTCTATCACTTATAAAATAATTATCATAGATCAATATGAATTTCATGGGTATTGTCCTTTAATTTCAATTTACACATGTGAGGTTAGAACATTTATATATTCACATTATAATAAGGTACATAGGTAAGTCATCACCATGCTTATGTCATTACATCTTAGCCTAAAACTCACAAGTCATAATTCAAACATTCCAATTCAACATCATACCAACCCTAGTAAATCTTATCATAAGGTATAATTCAATATAACTTCATCAGTAAACCCAAGTAGTCATTGTTGAAGTTAAGGATTGAGATCATAAGATTTACCTATTGTCCTTGACAAGTCATAATAAAGGTTTGACCATCAAGCATCCAATTCAACCCAACAATGGCTGTAGTATCATAACACCATAGTAATCAACACAATAATGACGTCAATTGAATCACAACAAAACAATTTTTCACTAGTTCATAGCCTAGGGTTAGGGATTTTGGTAAAATTCATGATCTACTTCACAACTTAGATTATTTCATGAAGAACTAGCATAATTGAATCTTAATACATCATAATGTAATCAAAATGAACTAAATATATCACAAACGAATAAATTTAGAATATCGAATTCGTAATAGAAGAAAACCCACTTGAAACTCATCTTTTTTAAATCAATTCGGAGGAACCCTTTTGTGAAAGGAATCCCATACCTTGTTAATTGATGGATAATGATGTAGAAACAACCTTTTTTTATGACCGTAGACCTTTACCTAGCCGTTCAATGGAAATCATCTATTTTGTAGGGAGAAAGAAGATTGAAGGAAGAGCAGTTGGGTTTTGGAAAATATGAGGGTTGGGTTAGTTTATTCATGTTAAGGCTTTCTATTGGTCATTAACTATCTTAATTAGACCACCCTTAACCTCTAACTAATTAAATAACCACCTAATGAATTAATTAGACTAATTAAAACAGGGCAGCCAAAATATTGACCTAATCTACGAGACCCCGACCTACAATTGTAGGTCATTCAACGGCTAGTGTCTCTTTTGTGCTGCACATCTGTCAATTTTGTGAAACACATGCAAAAATAAACCCTCACAAAATTTACTAAGGGACCATCGAGGTGTCCATCGACACCACGTCGATTTGCTTACGCCTTTTTGGTTAGCAATCATTGATGGATCTGTCTTTTGAAAACTTTTAATCAAAAAAGAAGGGTCCTCCTCAAGGACCCTTTGGTTGGTAATTGAGGAGTCGTATCCGAACGTTTCAACCTATACCTAATTCCATTCAATTCCGACTCCTAAAACCTTGTTAAATAGGCTAAGGCACTTAAGCAACTCTTTGACCAGTTTTCGGACGTTCTGGACATTTCTTGATGCTTTGAGTCTAAAACTTCCTAGGAAACTTACACAAATTATAGTTTTGAACTTAACACAGTGTCAAAACCCTTAGGCACTCATGTTAGGTTCTAGATTACGGTTTAGACTTTCAAAGTGTTACATTATCCCGCCAGAAAATTCCTACCCGAATGACACTAAAATTCTTAAAAAGGACAAAATTGACCCAAGATTAGAAGCCCAACCAACTACAAAATATCAAAACATGAGTTACAATTCAAATCAACACAATTACATGACCTTTGCACCATGCAACTAAAAATATCATTTTCAACTCATAACAGTTCAACATTCATTACATGTTTATTCACTTATGCCAAAGCTTTCTTCAACACATCTCAACATTTTCAATAAAAATCAAGAAGGCACAATACACAAAAATACACCATATAAGTTTAAATCAAATAAAAGAGCATTTTATTAAAAACATTCATTTCAAAAAGCATAAATCACTGCAATTCCTGTAAATAAAAACATCAAAATTTACTATTTTTCCAAAAATCAAGGCAAATTCAACTAAAATCATTATTTCACTATAAATAGGAACAACTAACCTTAGTTTTCAAATAGATGAGGGTAACATGACTTCATTTCGGTCTCTGCCTACTATGTTGCATCCTCAACTAGGTGGTTCTTCCATAACACCTTTAAGAAAGAGACGTCCTTGTTCCTTAACCTCTGAACCTGTCTATCAAGGATTTCAATTGGAACCTCCTCATAAGAGGTTCTCTTGTACTCCTAGACCCTCAATGGGAAGAATGGACTCGAGATTATTGATAAACTTTTTAAGCATGGAAACATGGAACACCGGATGAACCGAAGACATTTCACTAGGTAACGTCAACTCATATGTATCGTTTCAAACCCTTTGCCAAATTTCATAATCACCCACATAATGAGGACTCCACTTCCCTTTCTTGCCAAATCTCACCACCCTTTCGTAGGTGAAATTTTAGGCACACTTTATCACCTTCTTCAAACTCTAAGTTTCTTCTCCTATGGTAAGCATATGACTTTTGCCGGCTATAGTCTGTTTTCCAGAGATTCTTTATTATATGAACCTTTTCCAATGTCTTATTAATCTATTCGGCACCCAAACGTGAAGTCTTCCCCACGTCAAACCATCCAATTGAAAATCTACATCTCCTATCATACAAGGCCACAAAAGGAGCCATAGATATAGATAAATGGTAACTATTGTTGTAAGAAAACTCAACCGAAGGCAAGTGTTTATCCCAATTTCCCTAGAAATCAATTATAAAAGCTCTAAGCATATCATCAAGGGTTTGAATAGTAATATCCACTGGACTACCCATTTGAGGATGATAAACAGTACTTACTTTCACTTTGATACCCAACCCTTTTTGGAATGACCTTCCAAAACCTAAATATGAATTGTGCACCCCTATCTGATTTGATCGATAACGGAATACCACCACAAAACAGAATCTCTTCAATGAAGATCCTCGCATAATTCTCCGCCGAGTATGTGGACTTGAAGGGATTAAAATGAGTGGATTTGATCAAACTATACACAACCACTTATATAAAGTCATGTTGCTTTTGTGTCTAAGGCATAACTACCATGAAATTCCACATTAAGTTCTTGCCACTTCCAAGTAGGAACTTGGATTTCTTGATGTAAACAACCTTTCTTTTTGTGTTAGACTTTAACTTGGTTGCAATTTAGACATTTTTCAACAAATTCTTCTATGTCCCCTTTAAGCCTTCCCACCAACAAAATTCCCTAAGGTCATGATACATCTTTGTAGAACCTGGATCAATAGAGTAATGATCTCCATGAGCTTCCTCAAGAATCAGATTTCTCAAATCATTGACATTAGGCACAAACAATCTACCTTGGTAACTAAGAATAACATCCCCCCTTAGGACAATGACTCATTCATGTTCAAAAGAACCAATTCTTTCAACTCTATCAATAATGGATCAACGTATTTCTTAGACTTCACTTCAACCACCAAAGATGACTTGATGTTATGATATACCACAACACCACATTTGAGAGAATCTTCAATTTGATCCCCTAAACGAGCCAACATATCAACATCCCTCACTAGGTTTCTCTTAAATTGTTCCACATAGGACACACTTCGTGTGGACGAACGACTTAGAGTGTTCTCCACCAAATTAACATTGCTGGGGTGATAGAGAACACTCATCTTGTAGTACTCTAATAATTCCAACCACCGTCATTGACGAAGATTCTAATCCTTTTGTGTGAATGCTTATTGAAGTAATGCCTACATATTTTAAAAGCAAACTCCACAACCGCTAACTCAAGATAATAAGTTGGATCATGCACCTTAAGTTGGCTTGAGACATATGCTACTTCTTTCCCATATTGCAAAATAACACACCCCAAGCGCACTCGGGATGCATCACAATAAACCAAAAAATCCTTTGTACCCTACGGTTGGGGCAATAACGGAGCAGAAGTAAGCCTATCTTTCAAAATTTGGAAGCTTCTTTCACTTGTTTACGACCACACATATTTCACATTCTTTTGGGTCAAGGTAGTCAAAGAAGAATAAATGGACGCAAAATAATCCACAAACCTCCTATAATAACCCGCTAGGCTCAAGAAACTCCTAATTTCGATTGGATTCAATGATCTAGGGTAATTTTTCACCGTCTCCATTTTCCTTGGATTAACCTCGACACCCTCACAAGAGATAATATGACAAAGAAATGTCACCGACCTCAACCAAAACTCACATTTTCTATATTTGGAAAATAGTTGTGGTTATTTAAGTACTTGCAAAATAACCTTCAAATGCCCCATATGATTATACTGACTCTTTGAATATACCACAATATCGTTAAAAGAAAATCATGAATGCATTAACATAGTTTTTAAACACCATATTCATGAGATCCATAAACGCCAATGGGGTGTTAGTCAATCCAAATGACATTAATAGGAAATTGTAATGACAATATGTAGTCCTAAAGGCCATCGTGGGAATATCTTCATCTCTCTCCCTATGTTTGTGATATCCCGGTCTCAATTCAAACTTGAAAAAGTAACTCTCCCTTGGAGTTTATCAAATAAATGATTATTCCGAGGGAGAGGATACTTGTTGTTAATTGTAACTCTCTTGAGTTGATGCTAATCGATACAAATTCTAAGTGACCCATCCTTCTTTTTCACGAACAATACCGGAGCAACCCATGAAGAAACACTAGGCCAAATAAAGCCATGTCTAGTAAATCTTTGATTTGAGCATTCAACTCTTGCAATTCGTCTGAAGCCATCCGATGAGGAGGAGCCTAAATGGGAATTGTATTCGGTAGTAAGTAGATAGAAAATTAATTTCCCATTTGGGAGGAATACTGGTAAGATCATTTGGAAATACTTCTGTAAATTCGCTCATCACGGAGATCGACTCAATCAGAGGAATTTCCGAGTATAAATCTTTAGCTCTTACAATATGATATAAACAACCCTTAGAGATCATCTTACAGTCTTTGAACCAACAAATGATACAGCCTCTGGGAATATAATTTCTCTCCTTCCATTCTAAAACGAGTTTATTTGGGTCCTCCTCAAGGACCCTTTGGTTTGTCCGTTAAGAGTCTTACCATAGAGATTCAACCCTAAGATGACTTTAATGCGTATTAGACATCTTAATACCTAATTAAATTAAATTCTGACTCCAAAAACCTAGCCAAATAGTCTAAGGAACACTAGCACCTCTTGAACTTGATTTCGGACGTCATGAACACTGACACTTTGATTCTAAAACTTCGTAGACAACTTATACTCATTATATTTGACCATAAAAAAATGTTCTAACCCTTAGACGCTATTGTTAGGCTGTAGATTACGTCTTAGATTTTCAGAATGTTACAACAACTAGTTAAACTGTACCTATGAAAGCTAATTAAGTGTTTTCTATTTGCAATATATGTAAATTTCCCTACTATTAATATCCATATTATCCATGACTTGAATTCAAGAATTATCAGGAAAAATCACAAACTAAAAGTCAAAATTACTTAACTCTCAGTAATTTTTTTATTGAAAAAAATGAGTGTTGATGTTATTCATTTAGGTATATATATATTAGACAAGTTTTTGGGCACACACTTTGTGCGTATATCCATATCGTTAATATTTAAAGTTCTATATGTTAGTTATATAAATAATTAATGTTTATCCTATTCATATGGGTCAAAAAAGAAATAGTTCTTGTCCCATGAAAACCCTCAAATACCTTTTGAAATTTTTGTTTCTGCATTGAATCATTATATGAATTTCTACCTTTGGCTCTAAAGTATTAAAATAATTTAATTATGTTCTTAATTTCTTTTTGGTACAAATTAAAAAATAGTAAGCATATAAGTTGTAAACAAACTTCAACAAAAATGAATAACCTTAATTTACACAATAATGAACAACCTTATTTAATAAAGGTAATTGTTATTTTGGCCATCAAGATGGTAACAGAAAAGTTTATAACTCATAGAAATTCACAGAAGATGATTTAATTTTATTAATAATTATATAATCTTTTTACATACAAATTTGATAAAAATAAATGTAAAAATATGTTAAGAATATAAAATCTTAATTAATAGTTTAAATAAATTTGAATATGTATGACCATGATTGAAATATTATCAATACACATTGTGACGCTCATTAAAATAATAATAACCTTATTTTGCATATGTAAGATACAAACAAACTTAAATAATAACGTGCAACCTTTACATACTAAAGTTAATGGTTAGTTGGCAATCTAGACTAGTAATAAAAAAATAAATAGCTCATAACGATTAAAAAAAATTTATTTTGTATGACAATATAATTTACTTAAAATTTGACAGAAATAAATGTAGCATGTTAGAGAGAAAAGTCTTAATTTATAGTTAAAAATATTGTATGACACATCAACATTATTGCACAATTCTGATATTCTTACCCCTCTTGGTGCCATAGTCAGGTTAATTACATAGGATTCTTCCTCCTCCAACTTAGTAGCTTTTGAGATAGCAATAGATTCTTTTATATTCCTCTAGTTAAATAATATATCCTTATTACAACTGTATTATTTCAATTAAATATGAGTGTATGTTTATCATGGTTGTGATCTATCACTTTAAAGTTCATAAATTGGAGGATATAACCCTATTAATTGTGATGCTACCTTTCAAAATTTAACACATAACTGATAATAGTCATTCATTTTTCATGCACCCCTTCAGATTTCAAAATTAAGTCATAAGTTCTTTTCAAATTCAAATTTATTGAAATAAAATGTAGTTCAATAATATTATTTAACTAGGTAATTTACCCGCGCTTTGCACGGGCCTATGTTATCTCTATATCTTTTTGAACAATCATTCCTATAATTGCTTTTATAAGGAAAAAAAGGTAAATTATTGTAGTTTTTTAGAATATTTCTAAAGAATTTAAATGATTTGACATTGACACATATTTTAAAAATTGTAAATATATAAATATTTATTATAAAATAAATTAATATCTAATTTTTTTTATATTTTACATTATTTATCATATTATATGTTATATGATATAATTATCTTGTTAGACTGACGTTTTTATGTAGCGACTAAACATCACTTTTTATATTATTTGTTTTTGTATATGAAAAATATAGAATCTTATAATTTTATGGTTAGAATAACTCCTTTTGTAAATAGATTTATGTGAAAATTTTCGATGATAAATATGATTTTTAAATAAATTAAGACTATTTAAAATTTATACTACAACAACATAAATAATTTTTGGGGAGACAATCTACTTGTGTAAGGTCAAATGTTAACCACTTCTTGTTATTATTAATTTGTTATTATAACGACATTTAGAAGGAGAAAAATAAATTTGGAACAACAACAAAATTATATTGTTGACCCTTAAGAAATTCATTTATCATTAAACTTCACAAGGTCCTTCTGAATTATGAATCAATGAAAATTTATAACCTTTCCAAGAATATTTACGTATGATTGTTGCATTATGAAAGTACAAATCGCTAAACATGTTTGATTCTAGCATCATTTTAAAAAAATATTCTCGAACATTTAAAAAATAAAAAAGATTCTACCCAACATAATTCAAATGCTCAACAATGACATGGGACATGAAGGATAATAAATCTATGTTAATAGGCATATCTTTATGATGTTACCTTTTTTTATAGTTGGTTTTGTTTCATATTCTTCAAATCAAGCTTGACGAAAATAATCATAACTTACAACAAAAATATTTAGAAGAGTAGAATGAAAAAAAAAATATTAAAAAGAATGAAAATCTTTATCATAGTCAGATTATTACATACTAAAAAAAATCAATACAATTGTAAGGAGACATTAAAAAATCGAGGAATAATATACATTAAAGGGAGTAAACTATGGAATATTCATTGATGATAACAAATCATTCTAACTAGCAAAGTTACTATATTTTGAAATAAGATATCTTAAAAAATTACTAACACTTCAATCAACTTTCAATCATTAAATAACTCATAATACACATTGATAACATTTCGTAAAAACAGATAACAACATAAAAACAAAAAAAAAAATGGGTATGGAATGTTAATGACTCTCAGAGGATTTTCTGAAGAACACGAAATCGAATCCTTGTATGTGAAGGAATAAAATTCCTCATGAAGAAATTTGAGATTTGAATGGCTTTTTTTAATGTACCTTGAACAATTTCAGTAGAAAAAACTTGCTTGAGTATACAATTGACATTTGTTATTTAATTTGTACTAAAAAATACTTCTAACATTAACTTTGTGTAAACATGAACAACAATGTTCATAGCATATACTCAAAAAGGACAATTTTAATAAAATAAGCATCAACTAATGATTGTAAAAAACATCACTACTAGAAATTTGACTTACTGCAACACTTATTTAGCAAAGGTTATACCATCTTAGCAATAGCTCACCTATTACAACGGTTATAACCATTGCTAAATATCCTCTAATATCATAAAAAAATTCATAAAATAAACTGTTGCATCATCCCTATTACCGTCCCTATAGAGAATCTATAGCAACAAGTTTTTAAGCCGTCGCTATAGATTACTCTATGGAAACATTTTTTTTTAGAAAAATAATTCTTACTTTTTAGCCCTAAATATTTTCCCTCATACAAAAATATATTTCCCTCCAATATTATTTGGAAAATATTCATTAGTCCCTCCTAAAAAAATAATTCTTATATATTAGTACCTTTTTAAAAAATGTAAAAGAAAAAGAATAAAATTTGTTTCAGAAACCCTTATTTTTCAGTAACTTTCATCAAAGCATGTGAGAGAGCCTTTTTGAGGGTGAAGCTGTGAAAGGAATTTCTGAATATTTTGTTGAGAAAAACAAAATATGTTGGTGAAGCTCGATGGTGATGCTCGTGGCTAAAGCTATTGGTGAAGCTCGTTGGTGAAGTTGTTCGTGAAGCTCGTAGGTGAAGTTGTTGCTGAAGCTCATTTGTGAAGCTCAGTTATGAAGTTGCTGAAGATCATTGAGGAAAACAACCAGCTCGTTCTTTTTTGTGATCTTTTAGAGGTTCGACTACGAATTCATCTTAAAGGTTAATAATGTTTAAGTTTTCTATGCAAGTTCATGATTTCTAAGTCCCCATTGAAATAATTTTGAAAAATCTTAAAGAATAATATATGGGTTAGTGTTAAATCTATGTTATTTGCTCCAATTTAGTTAGTGTATAAATTTCCCTTATTTGATTCTGTGATATTATTAGAGTCAAAATCTAGTGCTCCAAATTTGTTGACCTGTAAGTATTTCTCTCTACTTTTTTTTTGTTCTAGCTCAATTCTTCCTTAATATTCCCCATTTGATGTGAATCTTGACAAAAATTATTCCCAAATTACTTCATACTGGTATTTGTTTCACTTTTTGTTGACTGATATAGCTTAAGCTAGTTCATTTTTCAAAAATCTCTTGTCCTTTGACTGGCTACAAACCTTTATGTAAATATTGTAGTTGTGTGACCCTGTGTTGTCTCCTCTGTTTTTTTGAATTCATATTGCTGATCTCAACTTGTTTCGGATTAAGACTTAGTTATCTTCAATTTTGTGTTTGATTATTAAGGGATGTTTAAACTTGAGTATCACTGTCATTTTACTTTGAAATACATTCGGATTCTGATATTGTCTATGTGTTTTGCTTGTTCGATTGAATGTTATCTTCCCTTATGAGTCACTGCTAGCATAAATTGTGACACATAATGCCTTATTTATTCGTTAAAATTAATGACATTGTATGGATTTGTGCATTTTGCGATATTGTTTTGATCATTCACGAATCACACATTGACTTACATTGTATGATTTACTACTCACCTTACATGTTCGTTGTATTTTTTTGGATGTGGTGTCTATATTTTAAACTGGCTATATAATTTTTTGTACAAGTGTGTTAGTCTTAGGAATTTGTGTGTCAATTTTTAACTTCGACATTCCAATTAATAGAAATGTGTGGAAGTTGAATTTGTTTTTCAAGTTTTTAACTGCTTACACAATTAGATTATATTGAAAGTGAATGTAACATTTTATTAAAAAAAACCTCTTTAACATGTCTTTTAGCATTCCTTCTCTTCCAAATTTTCCATATAACTATGGTTGGTATGGGCTTCATGATATGCTGCAATTTGGGAGCTTCTCTTGTTTTTTTGGAACTTGAATGGCCTGCAATAACTGCTTCTTCATATTACTGCGAAGTTCTGATTCAAACTGAGAGCTGAAACAGTCTTCTCTTTCAATCCATTCCTTAAATCTACTTACAGAGTCTCTTTCTCTTCTCTACCATTTGATTTACTAAAGTAGACGATATTTGTTTGATTCAACAATGTAACATAGAAATATATAGTCGTTGTCTTTGTGCTTCATAAAATATTGTATCCATTGTTTAAAGTGTGATTATATCAGTATATATTTTTAGTGCAACTTCCTTTTTAATTGGTGCAAATTCGCTAGTGATTTAGTAACCATCATCGTCAAGGACCCTGTAACAGTGTACTCTCACCTCCTTTGTGTAAGGAATAAAGTTCAAATGTGAGGTGAATTTGACCTCGCCTCCAGGGAAATCGAGGACCTGGGAATCATTATGAATACTGTATATTGGATTAACATTGTTTGATCTTTGGTTGTGTCAAAAAGAAAATAAGCAAAATGGGGTTGATTTGAACCAAGAATTCAAAATGGGGTTCTTATATTTGGTGATATTTGTATTATGATGATAAACAGAAGATAAAAATCCAATCTTGGGTTTCAAATAAATCAATTTTCTTGATTTTAGTAACAATAGATTCATTGTGCCACTTTTTTTTTGGGTATGTGTGATTAAAAAAAGGAATTTTTTTGATGGAGTTTTCTAAACTAAGCTACTTATCTTGGACTTATATCTCTTATATTTTTTCCTCTCTTTGGCTTGGTTTCCTACTAATATATATTGTGTAATTATGTTATTTATAGACTTGGCTGAAACAAACTCAGAGGTAACACTTCAGGATTTTTGAAGTAGTTCGTTTTGAACCCGAGAAGGCTGATTGGTAAGTAATTGAAAGCAATAAAAATATTCTGCTATATAGTAATTGTTAGATTGACAAGCTAACTCCTTTGTGTTTTTTTTATAAAGAGAATATTAGTTGTTATAGTTTGTTTGAAATACTTTTTCCATGTGAACAATCAACTTTGTTACTGTTTTACGAATACATCAACTGTTTTGCTAGAATCAAAACTAATGTATTGATAGTTAATTTGTTTGCTTGATGCAATCTATTTCTATAGTGTATGTTATTTACTCTAATCTAGGTCTGTCCTTATTGCTTTGAAATTTGTTTGAGTGTGCCTTTAGCCATTCATTTGTATAAAGTTTATTAAATGGTGGAAGCTGCTAATAACTTAACTTGTCAATATGTTTTGGTTGTACGTACTATTCATGTTCTAATTGTTTTTGTTGTTGAATTGATGTGAAGGTTTGAATAGTCCCAGGCATTTTACAAGACACCATAACACTATATAATGACTAATATTGACAGATTGTTATAAAGGAAAGATAGACTGTAATAAAGGAAAGACAAACTAATATTGACCTCGTTTAGTACACTATATAACCCTAATATACATTTGATTAACATTACTGATTAATTTCTTTGCAGAAAATGTTTGAAACAAATGCAAAGAATCGAAAAAAACTGATGAATACACACACTACTGGCAAAAAGAGTTTCGCTTTTGTTCGTACTAAGCTGGTGAGTTCTCTTATATATTATTTTTTTAATTAAATTTTGGGGCTTTTTATTAATAGGTACATTTTCCTTAAGTAAGGTTTCTAATCCACTGCTCATGAAATTTGCTTTTGGATCTCTTCCAGTGTGAGTTTATTTTTTATATATATTTCAATTTGACTACGAGAAAGATAAGGAGACAGTATCATCTAAGGATCTCTCTTTGGTTACAAGAACAAGAAAACCAGGGTGTTCGTACAAGGCCTCAAATGAACATACTACTAGTAAAATTGTATGTGTCCTGTCTATTTTCATTTTTTGTATTGTGATCAATTATTTATTTCATAAGATTGTGCTTGTTGGATATGCTTTAGTAGGCTGAAATGGAGAAAATTGAAAACAAATAAGCATAAATGGTGAGTATGTTGATGCATTTTCAAGCGTCATGGGTCCTGAACATCCGGGACGTCTAAGACTATAACGCTGGAGTTACAAAGACATCTTTGAAACAAAAAATTGTTTGCAATTCGGAATCAACATTAAGTGCAACACCTGATGGAATGCAGCAAATGCAAGAGAGGATGCAGAAAATGCAAGGGAGGATGCAGAAAATGGAGAAACAAATGGAAGAACAAAAGAAAATTGTGCGACAAGAAGTTATTGCAGATGTTATTGCACAACTTAAGCATGTAGGATAAATTGATTCTAACATATTGGCAGCATTGTCGAATCCTTCACCAAGAGAATCTACTTCTGTTCAAGGGGTTAAACAAGGATGGTGTCTCTAATTCTATGTATTAATTGCAATTTGTTGTTGCTACTTGCTATAGGATTATAATGGGAAAGTATGCTATTGATCTAAAGAAGATGGGGAAAAGTTAGGCAGAGGATAAGTAAATGCCTAATTCATGAGTTTAATGTCTGAGTTGCTACTTGTTCTCTGATAGTTTAATCTCTGAGTTTCTACTTCTAGTCTAGTTCATGAGTTTTCTGATGCTGTTTGTAGCCCAGTAGAGGACGAGTTGTTAGATTCATGATTTTTCGATACTTGTTGCTTGTAGTCTGGTTTCTTGTAGTTTCTTGTTTATGTTAATTAAACATGTCTCTTAAGGCATGATAGTGTTGAATCATGCTAGTGTTGTTTCTACTGCTTGTTGTCTTCTCTCTTGTTTCTGCTGCTGATCTCTTCTTTCTCCTACTAGTTTCTTGTAGCATGATAGTGTTGAATCCTAGCTTCACGATTTTGTTTAGTCGAGCCAACGTAGTAGCTAATGCAAGTTAGTGCATGTAGTCTTCTCTCTTGTTTCTGCTGCTGCTTGTAGAAGTTTGAATGCAGCTAGCAGTTAATGTTATTGGCATGTACGTGATTTCTAAATTTTAGGGTTGAACAATTATAAAAGCTAATGAATAGTTGTAACTACTTGTATACTTGTTAATTTCCAAGATTTGAGGTTTGCTAAATTGTTTATATTTTTTTCTACTTGTAATTAGGTGATGAAATCGAAGAAATGATGAAAGAAGTAGTGAAGACTTCACGTAAGAGCTGAAGTATTGATGTAAACTTTATTGATGTTCTAGAAATCATATATTTTTGAAGATTGAAAATTCTATGGCATGAGTTTCACCTTTTTTGAATGCTATAAAAAGATTTGTATATTTTGCTTTAATTGATATTTGAATCACGGATGTTGAATTCTAATTTTGGTAATGAACATTAATTCTTGTTTACGATTTATGTTATAAAATTTATTCTCTTGAATGATTTAATATACAACAGGTATAAATAGCTTACTAATATTGCATTAGAGTTGTTGCAAATAGCAGGTAATAACCGTTGCAATAGGCATTAAGCGACAGTTCTACAATTGCTTAAAAGTGTTGCAATATACTATAACAACTGTCGCAATAGAGTGAAACGGTGTGTTGAATCGAAAGAAAACTGTAACCATAGCCTTAACAGAACTGATGCATAAACCTCTATTACGATGGTTCAAAACCGTACCAATACGTCCATAACCATTGGCAATTAATTCAAATGAGAATCATGGATATAGGTCAACGTATGGCTACGGTCATATGAATCGTCGCTTAGAACCGTAGCAATAGAGCTATTGCTACGCGATCTGTTTTAGCGGTTGACATAACCGTGGCCTTAGACCTATGGCTACGATAGTAACGTCTATTGCAACGGTAGTTGAACCATGACAGAAGACCAAATTTCTAGTAGTGCATACTAAGATATGCAAAATTAGAATGAAACAGAATGAAAAAAATCGACTCCACTAAATGCACGTTCTAGTCCTCTATTTGTAGACAAAAAAGGGTACTATAGAATATGATTATTGTCTCTTATAGGAAAGGTCACAACTCTTTGGAAGAGTTACAACTCTTCGGAGAGGGCACAACATTTCGTAAAATTTAGAATTCCTCATAAAAGTAGGAATTCTTCATAAAAGTCGCAACATTTCATAAATATCACAACTTTCATGCCAAAAGTTACAATTTTTCATAAAACTTTCAACTTTTCATAAAAGTCAAAACTTTTTATAAAAGTCACAACTTTTCATAAAAGTTATAATTTTTAATTAAAGAGGAAGGCTAGTCTTGGAAATAAAATAAATTAAAAGAGAATCCTTTCTTGTGGTGGCGCCAAATATATTATTAACAATTTAATTACATTTTCATTTGTAGTAAGGGAAAAATGATCATAATACTATTTTCTACACACGTGCAATGCACATGTGTCTCATGAAATATGTTATAAATTTATTAGGATGATTCAAATTATATGAAAATATCTGCAAAAATCTCAAATAAATGTTATGAAAATAATTTAAGAAAATTAAATTAAACAAGACTAATAGATAAAGATAAATAAACATAGAAGCAAAAAGATAACATATGCATCCTTCTTAAGACTTTAATCATATCATTACATAAATGAAAAAAGAAATACAAAATCGGTACACGATTCCAAATTTTTATCGACACCTTATTCATGTCCAATAAAATTTCAAAAGTCTTCTCCATCGAGTCAAACTAAAGCATGAATCAAATAGAAAAATAATTTTATTTTCATAAAGTTAGATACAATCAGACTAAGGTAGATAAATATATATAGTAGATGGTGATTACTTCACTAGTTAAACAATAAAATTAAAAGGATAATTTGGGATGTGAGTTTCATGAAACAAAAAAAAATGAACATATATAGATAAAAACAGAGAAATACAAAAAGAATTGTTAAAGTTTTAAATTAAATACTATTTGAAGGTTTCAAAGGGACAAAATCGATAAAAGAGAATAACTTAAGAAAATTAAATATATGCAGTTGTAGCACCCCAAAATTTTTTTGAGTTAACACTTCAACCATCCTTCTAGTGCGTATGTCTTTTCCAAGGAATTTAAAATTTCTTTAGTGTTAAGGTCAGGTCAGTAGTTGTAGCATCTTGAGTTCTAAAAGAGCTAAATTGGAAATTAAAAAATCTGAATTTTGGAGAGTTAGGCTAATATGGTTTTTGGGTCAACTCCACATGACCATAACTCCTACCACAGGCTGAGATAGGTGTTCTACGAGGTAGGTCGGAATGATCCTTGAATTATCTTTCCAACGCCACCAAGTTTTCTAAGTTTCAAGTTTGGATTAGTGAGATATGTCCTTTTGAAGTTAGGTTGTAAAATAGTTAAGGGTTTTTTGATCTTTTCGTTAACCAAACAGAGTCAATTCGTTTAAGAGTTTTATTTTAGAGGTCTATTCGTATTAGGTTAAGATTTATAATCCTAATATACACTTATGTTTTAGTTGAGAGTTCAAGAGAAGATAATAAGAGAAAAGAAGAAAGGATCAAGCATTCATTGATATTCTAGAATATTGTTGCGGAATTTTTCCATGCATTTAATATTAAAGAGGTTTGTAAGCTTCCATATTGTTGGGTTTGTTCACCCACACACAAAACATGTCATTTTCAGCGTACTTACACTCTCAAAAGTTGAAGTATTTATGTTCTTGATAGGTGTTCTTGATGTTCATTCTAAAATTTGTTTTGTTGGTGTTTTGATGATTTCTTGAAATTAAGGGATTTTTTTAAGTTGATTAGTGTGTACTTAGTTTGGGTAATTTAATATAAAAAAAACTTGACAAATGAATTTCACTAAAAGTGATTCTATATATAGGATCAGAAAATAAGAGTATAGGATCAGAAAATAAGAGTCGAAATTTGTTAAACTTAGCCTGGTAGAGGCTGGGGCAATGTATCCTATATGCGCCCATGGGGCTGGGGCGACGCCCCTGGAGTGAGAACATATGTTTTCTCTGAAGTTAGGGGCTGCTGCATTGCGCTAGGGTCGCCTGCCCCCAATTTTCTTTTCGTTTGTTGTCCTTTTTGGATTATTTAAAGTGTATATTCACTACCTTTGATTTTAATTGGTGTTCCCCAATATACATGCCAGTGTACTTGGTCGCTCAAGTAATATAATATTTTTAGAAACGAGTTATCGTTCCCAAGGGACCTATAATAAACTTATGTTCACAGTTCATTCCACAATTAAAGAGACAAGTAACTAATTCAGGATATGATGATTAAAGGTTAACTACGACTAGTATGCACTAAATTAAAGTAAACAATAATGAAAAACTTTGATATAATGTTTCAAGAAAGATAAAAAACAATTCCAAGGATGAAGCATATAATGAATGTCATGAATCATATTATCGGCTTCGAATCAACTTCAATTGTCGATTTAATGGTTTATAGGGTTGATAGTATGATCTGGGTTACACACCTCTCATCGCCTACCCCAACTATCTATCTAATTACATCATTGCGAGGGGAATAATAGACTAATTACGAGCATTTACATTTCATCTGATTTGATAACCAAGCAAGGTGTTCATCTTCCGGGTGGTACTCCTTACACTAATCTCCTCAATTTAATGGTTGAACCGAGCTCTCCATATTCCCTGGTCTATATAATCGCTCATATGGTCAATTCAAAATTTCACACTAGGTTTATCTTATGATACGCAAGCATAAAATAGTAAAACAAGAATATAAAATTAATTTGAATTTATAATCGAATATTAATTGATGAAACCTTATATATTCAACAATCGATTCATAGCTACAGTCCTAGAATTAGGGCGTTTAACTTCTCATACTATTAGTAATCAACAAAAATATCATTGTTCATAACAAACCCGAAAAATAAAAGAGCTAAGAGGATTATAATCTTGATTCTTGCCCTTCACACTAGACAAAAGTCGAACCCTAACAATGGAAGGGCTAGGATATATATATAGTAGTAGATACAATTAAGAACAAATCCTACTCAAATTATACCTCCTAGTTTATGTTTAAAACATGGAAAAGTCATAATTGGATTGGGGTTGCGCTCCTTTATTGTGCCTTTAACATCTGCGGCTGCATGGTGATGTGCGCTACCATCGCGCTTCCGAACAACCTTTGCGCGTCTATTCTTGTTGCGGCGCACCTTCCACTAATCCTCAACAATGTCTCTACGTAAGGATTAGGCGTGGTGCGTCTAGAAGGGGCCTCAACAATAGATCTGCGTATATGGCCTTGGCGCGGCGCGCCTGCTAGTGCGCCTCCCCTAGGTGTTTCCATAGTTAGCAGCACGTCTACCTTTGCTCCTTCTTTCTTCGTAACAAATCAACTTTCTATGAGAGTTCTTCAAATCACTAATGATGTGTGTAAGTGCATAAATATAGAAAACAACCACAAAATCATGCTAATAAACTAAAGATCATTGTTTAACACCACCAAAACATGGGCCTAATTTACTACCTAGGCATATAAATATGCCTAAGATTATCACCCCACACTTAGACTTTTGTTTGTACTCAAACAATCGTTATACCATCAACTGTTTTGATAACCTTGGATTTATCAATTCACCTTAAAATCAACTAAACCTTTCTAATCATGATTGTGCAGTTTACATTTGATGCAATAACATTCCACATATATAACAAATACAACACATGCTCCAAGAATGACACTTCGATTATTCATTTTTCTCCCAGTCTAATTCAAACACATAAAAACACAACTCCTACACATGCAATAGATTCCCTCATTTGTTTATGTTTTTTAAAAAATTTTAGTCAAGCAATGTAAAAAATCACATGGCCTATTTTTCTCAACATAATCAACTCGCGCTCATAAGTAAAATTCTTACTTTTCTCAACAAGTCATATCCTTGCCCATAGTGTAATTCAACTTTCACATCGTACTTCTTAAGGAATCAAGAGGACTTTCATTTGGTTATAATGTTGGCTTCAGGTAACGGAGGGAATTTTTTTGAATTCATTATAGTGACTACTCCTTCCTAATGCACATGTTAGCATTTAACGAACACCATCCTTCATACTATTCATTTCTTCTAGTACACACTTCATGACTAAATACCACTTTATTCCTCCATGCCCTTTTATTTGTTTTCCATTTTTAAATACTTTTTCACTATCCACTAAAACTTTAGACTTTTCATCCGAGTAAGGTGCACATTATCCTTGATAGGATCAGGGTCAATGTTTTGAGTATAGTCCTAAAATAGAAACCCTTGTTTTCAGTCGAGCTACACATTGCCACTAAGGAACAAGGCCTAATTAGTGTTTTCTTTTCCACCCAATGTGGCAACTCATCCTTAGTTCATTCTACATTATTTTTCAACCCTTCTTCTTAACTTAGTGAGTTAAAGACTTCAAGAGAATCACATTCATTAAGTTATACAAGCTACTCATTCAACACACACAAGGAATGTTCTAGATAGATATCAACTTAAGAAAGAACAATTTAATTTTCACCACACATAGCATTATGACACATATAACATGCTCATATAGTTGCATTATAGTATTAATACAAAATTAAGCCCCTATTTCAACATTTGAGTCAAACCTGAGAACATATGCTAATTAAAAGGTCAACAACTCATTGCATCTTTTTAAGAATAACAATCCATGAAGTTTGGCTAACTTATTGTGACATAGCTTCAAAAGACCAAGGTTGGTCTTGTCTATCCTACTCTTTTAATGATTAGTTTACCCTTAAGACAATTATCATCCATCTATCATTGGGAATTGTCACTCCTAAAATGACAATCATCAGTAAAAGTACTGAAAATAAACTCTGAGGAACCCAAAAGCTAAAAATAACAAAAAAAACTAAAGACAAAAACTAGACTTGATAAAGCGGTGAACAACTATATACACAAAGAATTCCCCTACCCCACACTTATAAAGATAATCATTGTCCTCAATGCATAAACAAAACAAAGTTAAAGGGTAGGAATATTCCCTGGGGCCTCTAATACTCGTCATCGCCACGGTCAAACATCATTAAGGCATTCACCTCATCCAAAGCGTCGTTTTCCTCCTCATCATCCATTTCCTCATCAGATATGAGCTCATCATCGTCCACAGTATCCGAAAATGACAGACTAGTCTGTACAGATAGGCAGCACTATCCCTCAATGGATAACATTCTGCCAAAGTGTCCATTTCATCATCAGTAACTGAGCGGCCTACAATTCGCAACAGCAACTCATTCATACCAAACATGTGTGCCATAATGTTGTCATCGCTAGCTTGCTTGTCTTGAGCAGAAAAGACTGGCATATGCGGTGTGTATATTGCCTTTGTGCAAGTGACATCAACAAACTTAGACGTCAACTCTGGGTGCCAAGATACAATCATTTCCAACTCCTGTTCCTCAATCTCATGGCTCCTCAGAAAATAGGTAAATAACCCACCATAAAAGAATTCCCACCTCAAATTATTCCGAAACATCATCATGTTTTGCCTCAAAATAGCCCCCAAATTAATAGGCATTCCTTTCATTAACATGTAAACTAATACCACCCTATCCCGAGTCACATCAGTCAATTTTTTAGTGGGAAGGAACACACTAAACACTATCTTCAACCATACTCTAGCAAGTTGATTAAAATTTGAATGCTGTAGGGTATAATGCCTCCCTATGTCGTTACTCCTCTCCCATCGAGCAGTAGAGACTAGAAGAAACTGTGCTTTTAACAATCAATTCTGAACGAAGGGATCTGATTCGGTCGTTAAAAGTTCATTTATAGCTACACTATTTTTTTCAGTTGTTAAAGATCAATTTTTATTTAATATTAGCATTGTTATAAATATATGCAGAAATTAAAATAATTACTATCCAATTATTTATATACTAAAAACCATTACTAAAATTTTAATTTAATTTTTCTTATTTTTTCTCCAAAACACACTCTTCCCAGTTCTCAAAAATGGAAAACAGAGACTCAATAATGTCTCTTCATTCCATATTTTTCTCTTAGAATTGAACAGAAACCTCATTGGGCACACATCTCTTAGATATTAATGGTCAATTGAGCGATGGTTGAAGAAAATTCAGGAATCATTACAGGAAATCGCAAGCACCTCCTCTCCCATGTTCTCTTTGAATGAAATAAACTAATCAGAGTCCAATTATGTGTGTCTCAACAAGGTTTGTTGGAGAAATTAGCATATACAGAGCACACGTTTCTCTTGTAGAAGCTATAAAAAGATGATCTTCCTCTCTTTTGTTTTATTGGAGAACGACGAAATCATATTTCTCTTCTTACGACTTGGTTTGACTTTTCTTCAATTTATACTATTCACACCTTATCTTATATATATATATATATATATATATATATATATATATATATATAACTAAATAAATAAATATATATATATATATATATATATATATATATATATATATATATTTCCATCAGCTATTTCAAAAGTTGAAACATCTCCCTAATGTTAAATATCTCCGAATTATATTAACTACCCAATAAGACATAATAATTATCTAGTTATGTAAATAAACATGAACAAAGTATAAATTTACTATTGCAGCAATCACTAAAAAAATAACTAATTAAAATCACATAATTAGTTTTCTGAAACTTACCAAGAATCTTCAGAAAGAGGTCGTCTTCAACTTTTCAACAATAAATTGTTAGTTCTTACTTATGTTGGTGTATTTATAATGTATTTTGTTGAATGAAGATTATGTCACCTAATAAGGAATGGATGCAACATGTTCAAGATAGATTTGATATTCTTTACATCATTGGAGTGGAGAAATTTTTTGATTATGCATTTACAAAATTGGAAGAAACACAAGAAATATGTTGTCCATGCATCAAGATTTGTAATGCATCTTTCCAATCTCGTGAGATGGTTAGGTCACATCTATTAGTGTATGGAATAATTTAGGGTTACACTTTTTGGTATAATAACGGGGAGAGGTTAGGTGAAACTAAGTAAGATTATGAATTCGTAGAGAACAATTACTCTGAAAATGATGATGATGAGATAAAATGCATGAATTCTTAAGGTATTTACACCCCGTTTTCACTGAAGAGAATATGAACACTAACAGTGATGATTTTGTTTAGGCAGAACTGAATCCTGAAGCAAAAAATCTATGGCCTATAAAATGGTTATGAACAACCATTATATGAAGGTTCGAAAATAAGAAAACTTTCTACATTAATTAAGTTACTTCATATTAAACTATTGGCCAATGGAGTAATGATTCATTCACAATGTTGTTGACGATGTTAAAGAAAGATTGATTGCCTAATAGATCAAATATTCCATATTCATATTACAAGGCAAAGAAGGTAATTAGAAATCTTGGACTTTGTTATGATAATATAGATGCGTGTAAGAACAATTGTATGGTATAATCGAAGGATGATATGATTCTCAAATTTTGCGAAGTGTGTGGCGCATCTAAATGAATGGAAAATTAACGCAATGGAAAACACAATGTAAACATGGTAAAATAATACCATGAAAGACTTTACGTTATTTTCCTGTTAAGACAAGATTTTAGAGATTGTTTATGTCCTCAAAAACATCTTTTTTGATGAGATGACATCATGATGAAAGAGTTGATGATGGAATAATGAGGCACCCAGCTTGTTCAATTGCATGGAAGAGACTTGATGACCTTCATCCATCTTTTAGTACTGAGTCTCATAATGTTCGACTTGGACTTGCTCGTGATGGTTTTCAACTGTTTAAAATTTCGAAAACTCCATATAGCATTTCACATGTCGTACTTATTACTTATAATTTGTCATTTTGTTATGCATGAAGCAAAACATTTTCTTTTATCTTTTATTTTGTCGATGCTTATTTCTTGTCCTTAATGTATCAGGGATGCAATTGATGTTTATCTCCAACCTTCGAGATGAACTAAAAGAATTATGGGAAACTGGAGTTTTTGAGACCTTTGATATGTAAGCTAAACAAGATTTATGCTACATGCATCTTTGTTATGGAACATTAATGATTTTCCAACATATGGAAATTCATCAGGATGGAGTAGCAAAGGAAAATTATCTTGCACGTGTTGCAATACAGGAACTCTTTCAACTAGGTTAATAAATGGTCAAAAGGAGTTTCATATGCACCGTAGACACTTTCGTCCTGTTAATCACAAATAGAGGAAAGATTAAGATTCCTTCAATGACACAGATGTGAAAAGGTTACGGCCAAAAATGTTATATGGTAATTATATTATTGATGAAGTAGGTGATTTAGAATTTCTAGAATAATAAAAGGATCCAAGAAGAAGATTTAAATATCACACAAGAATAGGGCTGATAATTGGAACAAGAAGAGTATTTTCTTTGATCTTCCAATTGGAATTCTCTATTGTTGCGATATAATTTAGATATGATGCACATTGAGAAGAATATTTGAGAAAATATTTTGGGGACAATTTATAACGTCAAAGGAAAAACCGAATACACCTTGAATTCATTATTGGATTTGAAATAAATGAAGATAAAGCAGGAATTATGCATCCGATAGAGAGAGGGGATAAATATGGGTTACCTAGTGGAAGTTACACATTATCTCCTAAAGAGAAGAACAAGTTCTTCACTTTCATAAAGAATTTAAAGGTCCCAGATGGGTTTTCATCAAATAGATCTCAATGTATCAACGTTAATGTTAGGGAAACTTTTAGGATTGAAAAGCCATGATTGTCATATTATTTTACAACATTTACTTCCACTTGCTTTACGTGGTATGCTCTGCAAATCTGGTGTTGAACCACTTATTGAGTTGTTAATATTTTTTAAGATACTTGGAACAAAATGTTTAACAGTAGCTGAGCTAGAGCAAATAGAAGCCCAAATTCCAATAACTTTGTGCAAGTTTGAAAAGGTCTTCATCGCTGTATTTTTTCTTATCATGGTACACTTGCAAATTCATTTAGATAATAAATCTAAGATTACTGGAACTATCCAATATCGATGGATGCATCCGGTAGAGCCATACTTATACTTTGTAAAATAATTTATTCGTAACATGGCTCGCCTAGAAGGTTGTTTTGTATAGGGATATATATAATTTGAATGTATGACCTTATGTTCAATATATTTTCATAATATGGAGAAAAAATTCATTTGCCATGAAAGGAATTCTAATGGTTGTTCTATTGAATCTGATGGAGGTTTAAAAAAAAATTCTCAACCCGGAAAAAGTTTGAGGGGTGACAGACCAGTCATTCTGGATTCAAGCGAATTTGAGCTTGCACATTTTTATATTTTGAAGAACTGTGAAAAAATTCAACCATTTTTTGTGTAAGCAATGACTTAGTCAAATAAGTTACTCTTATATTATCCATATTCTCCCATAAAATGACATCTTATACTTCAAATTATTTGCAGAAAATTTTCACAAATTTCAATTGATACATCCAAAAATAATTCAGAAATTGAATGGAATTGACAATTCCTTAGTTGGTTCAAATTAATGGTTAAAAGTTAAGCATTTGTGTATATTAAATCAATTAATGAATTATAATTTCCAAACAATGTACTTAAAATTGATAGCTTGTGGAATGCACAAACACGATGAGAGTAAGAAGATAAAAGATTTGCCCTAATTGTCACGTGCTCCTCTTCAATATGTGACATTTTTTAAAGCCTATGTTACTAATGGATATGAATTTCATGTGTGAGATCACGATAAAGGCTTGAGAACACAAATTTGTGGGGTGGTTGTAGTTTGAGAAAGATGAAGAGAATAAAAATATTTGTTATTAACGAGAATTAACTGAGATTCTTGAATTAGAATTTACTTGATCTTGCAAAATAATGGATGTCATATTGTACAAAAGGTCCAAGCTCATGATTCTTTTGATGCTAGTGATAAAGAGGATGACGATTCGGCAAAGCTTCAAGGAATCTAGGAGGCAGTTGTGACTTTATATTCATGTTTAATTTCTGATTTCGCAACTTATTATACTATAATGTTGAATTAGATCATAAAAATAGCCTTGATGTTTTAGTTTCTATTTTCAAGTATTTTCTTCTTGATTTTCTTCTTGGTGCTTATATATGGACTAATTATTAGTAGTAACATAATATTCTTTATTTACATGCAAATTGTGCTTAAAAAATTGAAGCTTGTTTGGATTTTATGCGCAGATTTTGAGTCACTTGTAATTATTTATTTTTCATTGTCAAGCTTCTTTTATAATATCTATCTTCTGAAACTGATACTCTATTCCAAGACTGACCACATTCTGTCATTATTTTGAGATGTATTAGTTAGGTTGTAGATATCTCGAAATTAGCCACTTTCAAAATGTTAAAGTCATGTCATTTTTATCTTGGTAGATGTACATATATTCTTTGTACAGTTTAATATCATCGACAATTAAAATACATTTACTTTTCATATAAATAAAGGATGTATTGAAAACTTGTTGAATGACTTTTCTCTTATTGGATGAACTAACAAAGAACTGATTTTTGTACTAGGTTTACATGGATCAATCAAATATTTAAAAACCTGGAATGAAATTAACTTTCGAGACGCATAAACTTGCATACCTTCCACTTGGTACTTAAGAAATTTGGGGATGAGGGAAAAGCTTATGATATTTGGGATCTGTAAGAGCAAGGGCTTCAAAAAGAACTCCAAAAGACAAAAGTCTAAACATCAATTCATCAACATCTTATCGAAATGATCAGTACAAAATATTGATCGTGTACCTCCTGGTTATGATCCAGCTAAAGATAATGTTACCTTCTCTCCATAAGTCGAATTGATGCAAGATGCTCAAACAAATGAAATAAGTATTTACTGTCTCAAACTATTTTCTTTTGTTGTTTTTTGTGTGATGAAACACTTCTTTCTATCCGATATGAACTAATACGCAGGTGCATGTGAATCTGAAAATGCAAAAAAGGTAAGAAGAACAATCATTTGTAAAAATTTTACACAACTCAAACCTTGAGAAAAGTTGAATATTGGTTTTACCAATCGATTGGTTGGAAAGAATTATGCCTTATCTGTGAGACACTTGTGTATTTTAATTCGTTATCGTAATATGTTCTCATTACGGGTGCACTCATTGACAGATATTATATAAGATCAGGTAAAAAACATATGGGATGTTGTTATTGTAAGTATTTGTAGAGTTCTATTATCTTTATATCGGACTTCTCATACCAAAAAAGTAAGATCAGTGCTCTATAATGATGAAAAGCTTGTGGGACTATTAAGGTAAGTATTTAGAGAGTTATTAGCTAATTGCATCAGATCTGACTTCTCTTATGAAAAAATGTAAGACGAAAACAAATTTTATGCAAACATTTTGGATTTTGTTATGGTATTTACGGAGGTATTAGCTTATCGTTTCATTTTTTACTTTCTCATCTTGAAAAAGAAACACTAACGGGACACATTGTATGTCGAACATGTCGAATGTTATGATAATTATTTAGAGAGCTGTAGCTGATAGCTTCGTCGCTCACTTCTCATCATGAAAGAGTAAAATTAACGTGTTACATTTTATTCCAAAAAGTATCTATATAACATTATAGTAATGTTTGCAAAATAACATATGTGTTGCTGTTGTAGTTTGTATTATTTGCTCTCTCGATCTCGCTTATTTTTTCATTTTTTCACTTGATCCTCTCCACCGCCTAATCATGCATTTCATATGAAATATATGTCACCATCCATTGGAAGAGTACCATAAGTAGGAAATCTAGATTTAGTTCACTTCTAGTTTTGCTGAATGTTTGAGATTATTTTTAATGGTACCTGTGAAATATTGTAGGATAAATATAGATGTGACTAAATAATGCTAAGAAATAACATGTCCCTCATATATGAGAAGTTTGTGGAATAACTATAGAGGATCACTTCACAAGATTATGAAGTCTAAGCCATTTGGTTATGCACTAAGAGATGTGCCAAGAGGGGTAGACAAGAGTGATTGGGAATGGCAGGTTTAGGAGCATTTGTTAAGTCACAAGTTTAGGGTATAACTCAAAAGTATTATTTATTAACATGTTATATGAATATACTAACTATAATTTTTATGGTATGTTGTGAATAAAAGAAACAAGTGAAATAAAGATTGTCAACAGGTCCAAGTTGAGTATGACTCATCGTACGGGGAGTAAGCCTATTCGAGAAATTATTTATCAATTGTTAATTAAGATTTGTAACTCTTGAAGAAGCCTCTTATTTGCTAAAATTGTTTAAGAGTATTTTCTTTACTTGGTTATTTGTATGTTAAGGGAGGTAAAGACGGTAAACAACCAAAAATGCATAAGATCTTCATGGAGAAACGTAAGAAGTATTACAAGCTTGTTGAACCTGAAACTAATGCAAAATATGTATGTTTAGTGATAAAAAATTTTTTATATCATTTAACATTGTGTGTTGTATTATTTTAAGTTTTCTTGAATTCTACAGGCTGAAATTCAAAAATTGGTTCAATATGATTCTTCTCTTACAAATATTGAGGTTGTAGAAAAGTGCTTTTTTTACCTCAATGTAAGAGTAATGTAATTGGATTTGGTGGAGGGATAACGGCTATGAGTTTAACGGTGGGAAGTATTCGAAGACTGCATTGTTAGATTAAATGAATGCATGTGGAAAAAAAAGTTAATCACTAAAATGAAGCATGGATGAGTTAGAGAACAATGTGAATGCATGGATGAGCTGGAGCGAAAATATGAACATCTTGCTAGAGTACTACTTGGTCAGCCTTCAACACCTGCGTCTTGAAGTGATAAATAGATAGTACCATTAAAAAGGTTAGTAAATCGATTTTCCTTTATCTTATGGTCTACTCAAGATACATAGAAGGACTTCGGAAGCTCAATTTTTCCATTAGTTTATTCTTATAACCTGCTTGCAATTTACCATGTACAATTGATTCCACGTATCAATATCCTAATTGCCTCTAGTAGAGTGCAAAATCAAGTCCCATTGCATAGTGGATGTTGTATTTTAATTGTTGCCCCTAAGTTGTACTCTTCATCTGGTTATTTGGACAAGCATACCCTATGTTTTTTTGTTTTTATGTTGTAGGTGAAAGTAGTGTTCCTTTTGGAGGTTGCTAATGGTACCATTTTTCAATAGATAGAAGCCATATCTAAATGATCATGTTGTCTGTCCGTTGTATTCAGCATATATAGAAACACGTATTTTTCTAGTACCAATATTTTTTTCTCATTCTTTTATAGTGAATATTATATTGCTTTTCAAAAATATAGTATATGTTATGTTCTCAATGAATCCTCGATTACCTAAATGATCCTTGTTTACGACAACAATATTACCAAACATAATACTAATCCGAACATATACAGTACACACAATCCTAGCTAAAATTTCAAATACTTTATCATCAGTCTGATTACTAAGTGAAACATCTTCAAAATGCATCACATCTTTTCTCTGCCAAGCCAATTTCTGCGCAAATGATTTTTTGTAACTAACCATTTCATTAATCACTAATGTAAATCAATTATAATATCGATAGCTAACTACACACAACTAGCTATCCAATACATCCCATAGATCCTACTCAGTCACAACCAAATCTGAATGTAGACATGAGACAGATAATCATGGGTGGGCCTCGAATACTTCAAACAAAAGCTATCTCTTTTGCAATGGCATTTGACTCTCTACTCCTTTGTTCGGAAAATCTCATATTTCTCATCCACAGACAGTGTAACAATTCTGTGTGGACCATATTGAAAACTTGAGCTGCTTGTGTCTTTCCCTTCACAAGCCTTATGACATCGGTATGATGTTGGTCCCATGGAGAGATCGAATAAGCTTGTTGTGGGTCTACTGCCTCTGCATGCTGACCCTTCTTTTCTTAATTCTCAATTTTAGCATGCCTATTTTATATATGTTTATTATTCTCTTACACTCAACTGTTAATTGATTAAATTATCCACTGAATCCCTTCCTACTACATGAATAGTTCATTTGCCATTTTATCTTCTAGTCGATTTACTTCTCTGTATCTATGTTCTATATTTGCATTTGTTGTTCCTCGAAGTATACGCATGTCCCCTATTTTTTTTGTATATTCCCATAGTATTTTCCAATCCTTGTTGATCATTCTTGTTAGGCCTAATGCATAATATTCCACCGACTCTTGATATTGCCAACACTGGAATGTTTTCATGTTCTGCTTTATTCATATTAGAGATGTTATTGTAGGAAGCAGAAAATATATTATGCCGGCCCCTTTGAAAAAAAAACTAAGTTGGTGCCTTTGGATGTTCTCTCTGTTTTGGTCTGATGGGTTTCATACTTTTTCTTGTGTGATTTATTTATTGAACTGGAAGTCTGCTTCCAAAAGATGACCCATCCTATTCCTTTCTCTTATTATTTACTTTTCTACTTCTAAAAAAGAACCAATATCTCATTGATACTACTAAATAGCTTCTAATTAAGTTTGTACAGAATTTGTATGATAATTGATTTTAATTTTTGAGAGGAAAGAAGGAAAAAGTTATACTAGTCCGTTGTTAGTGTATTTATTTTTTGGCCTTACAAAATCATTGTTGATCATTGCAGAAAATCGTTAAATACTTAATAGATGTTGGGAGGAGATCACAGTTTATTGTTTACATGCCTTCATTTTTTCAAAGTTTAATGTTTTGCATCTTTTAAAGCATGTTTTAGTACATACTTTTTTATGCCTTGTTTTAAATTGACGTAAGTTTTTTTCTTACATATCTTGAAGTTCAAGACGAATAATATATCATTCAAAAATTTACAGAGAAAATTGAAGTTCAAGATGGCTTTTACTTTAGTTAAGGGTTGTTTTAATTAAAGACAATGTCATATCATTTATATTTTTGCAATTTTCCTCTTTTTTAGGAGTTGATATAGATGTGTTATGCTACTTTAATATGATATATCTTTCTGTAATTTTTTTTGTATTAACCATGACACTTTCTATTATGAATTCAATTACTTAGTTTATTTTGAGTGTTATTGTATTTACTGTATAAAATTTTCTATAACAACGACTGAAATTGGTTCCTTTAAACTCTCTTATAATTGGATTCTTAAAATTATTTTAATAAACTACAATTAGCGCAAAGAAATGTGGTTTTAAATAGTATTTGTATTGCAATTAGAATATAATTAACGAAAAAAAATTTGGTTGTTAGAAGTGCTTGTACAAAGGGCAAATCCTGTCCTTATAAAGGCTATATAACGACCGCAATTTATGTTGTCACTACAAAACCTTTTAACGACCGGATTTGAATTCGGTTGTTATCTTTTAACCTCAGGACTTTTGACGACCGGCGACGACTGGATTCATGATGGTTTTTAATTACTTTTAGCGACTGGATTTGGAGTTATAACGACCATATTTCCCTTTGTAGTGAAACTCAACACCGCAAAATGCTTGTCAGATATCCCTATACGGATGTTTATCCTTCAAATTGTTAAAAAAATTAGAATCACAATTCGGGGTCCACCTCATCCACAACTCGGGAAGAAAATTTAACATTTTACCATTTTACAGTTTATCCCCTAACAGTCACAGACTTATACATAGTTTCAGTTAACAAATTTTAATAAAATTCATTCACCAATGTCAAATTACAATCTCCAGGATTATCAAACTCAAGCCGAAATTTTAACTCATTCACAGTTCTATATATAGTCGAATATTTAGACTATAACCTTACCTTATTCGCATATTCGTACCCCATGTATTTCGCTTCTAGTTGACACTTTAACTATTCCAAGTCATACATGTCTACTGCCTTCTTACCAAATTTTTGCACCATTCCCGGCCACTTAAGGACCCGCAAGTTCACCTTGTGGAAACCACTTCGAAGCCTTCACATTCTTTACTTTAGGTGTCATTAAACCCTGTTAAGAATGAAAATGTGACAAATTTGCGGGGCGGTGGGCGGGGGCGGATGGAGTATTAGGTGAGAGGGATACAAAATATTTTTGAATGGAGTAGAAAAGAAAGTGGAGAAGGGTGGGATTTATAGGGGTGAGGGAGAGAGAGGGGTTGTTAGAGGTGTTTATGGAGGGTAGCATGGTTTAATGAGGGGATGAAAAGAGTTGGGGAAGAAGAAAAAGAAAGGTTTTTGTTGTTTATGGGTTTGAAATCGTTGGAATGGGGGATGAATAGGGGATTTGGAGGGTTTTATATGTGGTGGGTCAGGCGAAATCCGGGTTTAAAAAAGAATTTTTTAAAAGTTGGGCCTTGGGGCAATTAAGGTGCAGTGCGCCAATATAGCGCCTAAGAAGCGCCTCTATTCGTCTGGTGCTGGCTCAGCGCACCTGCTAGTGCTTCAGCTTGCACAGGCAAGGCAAAATAGCTGCATAGTGGGCCCGTACCACGTGTGATCCTGGCCTTTGTCTGTCATGTGCTGGTGCGGCGCGCCTCCCTGTGTGCCAGCCTTCACACACAATTTTTTGAATTATTTTTCAACAAAAGTACAAATAAAGAAAAATTGATAGTTTAATAAAGCTAACCTATAATCTAAAAATCTAGACAAACAAAAAACACAAAAATTTGAAAATAAACTACCTAATTATTACATAGTATTCATGGGTTGTCTCCCATGTATAGCATTATTTAACGTCGCAGCACAACGCAACTTCAATCATTCATCATTTAGCTCAAGCACCTCCTAATCAAGATCCGACGGATAGTCTCCGCTCACTATTAAGTTCTCAATGTCCGCATACCATGGTACTTAAGAGATATCCAAAGCCATAAATTTCTTATGTCGAAACTCTTCCCGTATTCGCTCAGCCTCATTTACATGTGAGAAGTCCTCTAAAAATTATAAGTTGTACGCTATCTAATTTTTGTACCTTTCATATCTTTTGATCTCAAGGTAAAATTGTTGGAGAAGTAGTATTCAACAAATTAGTCTTTGTTTATCCTCCTTCTTATTGAATAATTACCTGATAGATGCATGGACAGTGAAGACAATTACTTTGATGCTTACAAAATACGATCTAAACTTTTTGAAGGTGAATACTAGATCTAGAATGAAGGGTCTTGCTTGTATAATAAATGGGGTGGAACACTCTATTCTTTTTCTGTCCCAACAACGCACCTACTGCTACATTAGTAGCATCACACATAAATTCAAATGGTACTTCTCAGGTTCAATTAGAATAGGAGCCTCAATTAAGTTCCGCTTCAACATCTCAAAAGCTCTGAAACACAATGCATCAAAGTCAAACTTCACCTCCTCTTCTGAAAGGCTGCACATGGGACATTAAATCTTGGGAAAATCCTTAATGAATTGCCGGTACAAACCTGCATGGCTAAGAAAACAACGCACCCCATTTTACAGAAATAAAAGGGGGTAAATTCTTAATGACTTCTATTTTGGCCTTATCCACTTCCAAACAAGATTTAGACACCTTGTGTCGCATTACTATCCCCTCTCTAACAAAATAATGATACTTCTTCTAGTTTAACACTAAGTTGGTGTCTTCACATCTAGAAAGCACCTTACAAAGATTCCATATACATATCTAAAAGGATTTCCCAAGGGATCAAAAATCATCCATGAAAACCTCTACAAAATATTCCACTGTGTCATAAAAAATGGCCGCCATACACCTTTGAAAAGTAACCGGTGAATTACAAATTCCAAATGGCATGCGTTTGAAATCATATTTTCCAAATGGAAAGGAATATGTGATTTTCTCCTAATATTAGGCTGCAATTAAGATTTGATTGTTCCCGGAATACCCATCTAACAAGAAGTAGTACAACTGTCAAGCTCTGAACAATGAATGGTACAGGATAGCTATCATTCTAGGTAGCATCATTTAGTTTCTTGTAATCCAAAAATATACGACACTGGTGCTTGTTCTCGTAGGAATCGATTCATTCTTTATTCCTTACCACAACCATACCTCCCTTCGTGGTTACACATAGTACCGGACTTGGCCACTTGCTATCAGAGATCATGTATACAATCACAACATCTAACCACTTCAAACTTTCTTCCTTACAACTTTTTTTATCTCGTGATTGAGACGACGTTGTTGTTATTCTTTTGATTTGTAATACTCTACCATGTGAATTCTATGCATACACAACGCCAGACTAATCACAAGAATATTAGTCATCTCCCAACAAATTGCTTTCTTTCTTCTCTTCAATATCCTCAATGCAGCTTCAACCTATAAATCAGACAAATCTGCAGAAAGTATAACATGAAATATTTCATTAGTATCCGAATACACATACCTTAAGTGAGCCGGTAGAATATTTAGTCTCAACTTAGGGGCTTCTACTATCGGTTTTGTGGATGAGGGCCTAAGTCGCAATGTAATGACCCTACATGAGTCATACGAATGTCTACTAAAGCTAGATTTAAGCATTTTTCAATCTCATGAGCTTTAGTATCTCCCTCTAACTCATTACCCCTATAACTTTCTCTAACGGATCTTCAGGTATAAGCAAATGTTATTCTACTATGTGATAAACCTCCGTAATAGACGACAACTCTTCATAAATAGAAGGCAATTTTATAGCACAGTACACATCAAATACTTCAACCTTGTCATGTGCCATCATCGTTAGTTGACAAGCTGCTACATCAATCATACCCTATCTGTGGCCAAGAAAGGTCGTCCCAAGATGAATGGGACTTTATCAAGTTCAAATTATAAAATAATAAAATCTATAGGAAAATCAATGAACCTACCTACACTAGAAAATCTTCTACCACCCCCGCTGTCCTAACAATAGATCTATCCATGAGTTGGAGAATAACAGTTCTTATTTTTTTATTCCCCAACGTAAGCTTTTGATACAAAAATAAGAGCATCAAATTTATACTTTCCACAAAATCACATAACCCTTGGCCATGTGCCCTTTGACCAATAGTAATTTGCATAGTAAACCACCCGAATCCTTTATCTTTTTAGGCAGTCTATTTTCGATCCTTCAGATACATTCCTCACTAAATGATATATTTTAATACTATATGAGCCTCCTCTTTCTCTCCATAATGTCCTTCACTTATTTACAATATTCCGAAATAACCTACAATATGTCAATCGAAGGTAGATCAATCTGGACGTGTTTAAGTAGAGAGAAACTTACTCAAGCATTCATCTTTCGTGTAAATTTATACGGACATCCGTTAAGACATCGTTTATGGATCCAGTTGGTAACCATGACCAAAATGGCCCATTTTCATATTTAAACGAGCCCCAGAGCAGGAAAAATCCTAATATAACCAACTTTCGTATGCAATAGTCCACCATCTTTTTTAGTCATCACGACTAAAATTGTAACATCTATCAAATTTAGATAGCTAGAAAGAAGCTTAGAAGTTGAAAAAGTCATTTTAAAAAAATTAAAATCTAGAAATGTTCTTATGTTGGAGAAAGTGAATTTTGGTCAACATCAAAATGGCATAACTCCTAGATCAGGATGAGTTACAGGTATTTCTTAATATGGTAGGAAATCTCTTGGAGAGATCATTCCGACGGCGCTGAGTTTGCACGATGTCGATTTCATATGAGTGAGATATGTCTTAAAGAAGTTGGGTTTTTGTATTAAGGATAGTCCAATCTAGATTTGGGAAGGGCGATGTTGTCTTTTACTTAACCAATTATTTAATTTTTTTTGGTAATAAGTAGGGGTCAAAGCTAATGCCATTCAGTTTCGTATTTAGAAAGCAAGTGATGGTTTTGAGAGAAGAGAAAATAAGAAGAGAAAGGATAAGAAGAATCAAGAACACCAAGATCGTTGAGTGGATTTCATCGGGGCTAATACTTATCGAAGTATATTATATCATTTGGTGTTGGTTTCTTTCACCCTCCCTCGAACTTGAATGAAAATATTGAAGTTTTTTGAATGAAAATCTTGAAGTTCTTGATGAAAAGTTGTGAAGTTCTTTCTGATTGAATTGTAGTTGATCTCTAGTAGTTTTTAATCCGGACTATTTTCGAGGATAAACTTTTAGGTTATGAGTTATTTAGGGATCTTAAGTGTTTGGGGTGTGATCCATGGGAATTTGGGAGGTTTAGAGATTAAAAAAAAAAAAGTCGGAGGACCTAAGACACCCCTTGGGGCACCGCGCCTTCTAGACCGCCTCAAGGTAAGCTCTTTTCGATAGGCCCTGGTGCAGAGCGCCCCTTACTAGGGTCTGCAAGACAAGGCGTGGCGCCCCGCGCCATGACCCCTGCATACCTCATTTTTTCCCAATATGTACCCACATTTCCTAGTTGATTCCATTACTACAAGGTACCTCTAAACATCATGAAATCATGGATAAACATGAGATCATTAACCTTGAATCCACAATCCAATTTAATAAAAGTTAGGATCAAAGTCTAAGAAGCCATGAGTTATGTCTAAAGGTTAAGAAGTAAGACAAAGTTAAGTTTCAGAAAGTTCCAAGTGTCTTATTTAAATGTTTTAACTTAATTTTATGACTCAAGTCTCTACTTAAAGATATAGTAAAAGTTGAAGTATTTCCTTCAATTAAGAGAACTATGTATTTACCTAAAGAGTTGAAGTTCATCCTTTAATGAAATATAAGTGATCCAAGTATTTTCATAATAGTCATTTCAAAACCCAAGTTTCAAGCTAAGTAAAGAGTAAAGTGTAAATACTAACAAGTTAAGTTGAACTTATTTTCTTCTAAAATTTAGGGAGACTATGTATCTCCAAAGAGATTTTGAAATGTTCTTACATTTAAACAAAGAAGCTAAGTTTTCCAATGAACCTTCGTGCTAGTTTTCAAAAAAGAGTTATATCTTTATAAAGTGAAGCAAGTAGGGAAACTATGACTCCCAAAAGTGTTTTTAAAGCTATGTTTTGGGCACTAATCTCAAACCATGGAATTAGTATGTTTTAAAAATGTAAGATCTAGCATATTTTTGTGATTAGTTTTTAGAGCCAATGTTGGGATGCGAGTTTTTGATTAACTCAAGTATCCACGAAAACAATGTAATCATCATGTGTAGAAAAATGTCATACTTTCTAAATGAACCTATTCGCAGTTTACTAATGGATCCATTAGGTAGTTTAGGTCCCATAGTTTGGCAGGTTAAGGATTGTCCTTGTCAGCGTGAGCTAAAAAAATGTATAATCACTATAACTATTAAATGATGGTTATCGGTCAGAGAACTCCAACAGTACTAGTTGCATGGTTCCTCAAGAGGTTCTATTTAGTATGAGACTTCATTCATGCATTGCATGAAAAGAATTTGAGAGGAAGAGTAATATATTTTCTTTATTATTATGGTTATGAGGTTATGTCACATTATTTGGTATGTAAACGTACATTTTAAAGTTAATGGTATGTTTGCATATACAGAGTTTAAAACCATGATTTAATAAAAATTTCACTATATTGTACATGTCTTCAAACTGCTATATATTTAATCGAGTACTCATACTGATTTAGTTAAATAAGAAGAGCCGAGGTAAGTGTTATTTCTTACTCTTTTACAAGACTATGTTGTTTTAGCTTCCAACTCGTATATTCGTATATTCAATGTACTACTGCTAGTTGACCTGCATCGTATGATGATGCAGACACATGTAACTAGTCGACATTCCATCACACCTTTAATGTAAGCACCTCAAAGCCTCCGTTTATTCTGGTGGACATAATTACCTTTTAGTTTTTTTCTAAAAGCCTTTAGTTGTAAGGATTATTGGGGGTCTAGTCCAAACATCCATTTTTAATTTAAAGGATTCACTGACAAATAGAGTTAGTCCTTTAGCCTTTTATATCTTTTGCAAACAATAAGACTTGAGTTTCTATTTTGGGATAAGTATTATTTTAAAGTTAGTTCTTGAGTTATGTCCTAAGGTGTAGTCTCGGGGAGAAACAAAAATGACTTATTTTCAAGGTCAAACGATCCTCAGAGCAGACAAACCCCCATTTTACCGATAATTGTGTCCTATAGTCCACAATATTTTTTGGGGATCCATAATATCTAGATTATTTTTGCCAATAAAATTACATGGAAGTCACTACCACTTTATCTATGGAGTCAATTGGTCACAGAGACCAAAACTGTGCATTTCCAAGGTAAAATGTGCCCAGAGTAGGCAAACCCCCAATTTTACTGATTTTTGTATGTTATAGTCCACAATCTGAAATATTTTTTGCAAAGAATATACACGGACGTCCGTTAAGACCTTATCTATGGAGTCGGTTGGTCAACACTTCTAAAACAGTTCATTTTCAAGGTCAAACGAGCCTAGAAAAAGTAAACCCCCCAATTTATCGATTTTCATCAACTATAGTCAACCATTTATTTGTCTAATCCAAAATTTCGAGATGATTTTTCCAAATATTACACAGACATACATTAAGACTTTATCTATGGATCCAGTTTTTTACCACGGCTAAAAACAACCAATTTACAAGGTTAAACGAGCCCATAGAAGGCAAATATATCATCTTAGCGGTATTTGTATGCTATAGTCCACCATTTTTTTGGTTATCCGTTATTTTGAGTTAATATTTGCCAAAAAATTACACGAACATCTATTAATACCTTTTCTATTTAGTGGGTTGGTCACCACCGCAAAAAAGACCCATTATTATGGTCAAACAAGGCCCATAGTAGCCGAACCCCCTATTTTGCCGATTTTCATTTTCCATAGTCCACCATTTTTTTTGGTGATCCGAATATCCAAGTTGATTTTTGCAAAAAAAAATTACAAGGATGTCCATTAAGACCTTATATATGGAGACGATTGGTCATTATGACCAAAATGACTCATTCAAGGAATGAGCATAGAGCAAGTAAAAAACCCTTTTTTGCCGATTTTCGTGTTCTATAATCCACCATCTTTTTTGGTGATTGGAATCCTGAGATGATTTTTCCCAAAAACTTACATGAAAGTATGTTAAGAACTAAAATATAAATAGGGTTGGTAATCATGACTAAAAAGGCCCATTTTAAAGGTCATACGTGCCACAAAGCAGGCAAACCCCCGATTTTTTTGATTTTGATGTGTTATCGACCACCATCATATTTGATGATCAAGAATTCCGAGATGATTTTTGCTAAAAATTTACATGAATTCAATTAAGACCTTACCTATGGAGTCAGTTGAAGACCAGAACAACCCATTTTCAAGGTCAAACGTGCCCAAAGCAAGAAAATCTTCCACTTTTTAAATTTTCGTGTGCTTTCCACAATCTTTTTTGGTGATCAAATATATCATAATGATTTTTTCCAAATATTTATACAAACGTCAGCTAAGACCTTTTGCATGGATCCGGTTGGTCACCACGTCCAAAACAACCCATTTAAATGATCAAACGAACCATAAAACAATCAAACCCCCTATTTTACTTATTTTCTTGTTCTATAGTCCACCATATTTTTTGGGGATCAAGAAATCTGAGATGATTGTTGCCGAAATCAAACGGATTTACATTAAGAAATTATATATGGAGTTGGTTCGTCACCACAGCCAAAGCAACCCATTTCAAAGATTGAAAAAGCCTAGAGAAGGCAAACCTCTCATTTTACCAATTTTCGTATGTTATAGTAAATCATCTTTTTTGGTGATCCAGAATTTAGAGATTATTTTTACAAAAAAACTACACTAATGTATGTTAATACCTTATAAATTGAGCCTGTAGGTCACCACGGCAAAAATGGACCAATTTTCAAGATCAAACGAGACTAAGAGAAGGCAAACCCCCCATTTTGCAAATTTTTGTGTGCTATAGTCCACAATCATTTTTGGTGATCAAGAATATCAAGATTATTTTTCCCAAAAATTTACACGAACATCCTTTAAGACCTTTTCTATAGTCCCAGTTTGTCACCACATACAAAACAACTCATTTTAAAGGTCAAATGAGCCCAAAAGCAAGAACACCTCCAAATTTGCAAATTTTCGTGTACTATAGTCCACCATCTTTTTTGGTGATTCATGATTCCGAAAATTTTTTATCCAATAATTTACATGAAATTCCTTTAATACTATATCTATTGAGCCGGTTGATATGGGCGGCCAAACAACAAATTTTCAAGGTCAAACGAGCCCCAAAGTAGACAAAAACTTCATTTTGCCGATTTTCGTGTGCTAGATTCCACCATCTATTTCAGTGATCTTGAATTCCGTGAAGTTTTTTGACAAGAATTTACATTTAAGACAATTAAGACCTTATCTAACGAGCCGATTGATCACCACGGCCAAAAAGGCCCATTTTCAAGGTAAAAATAGCCTTACAGCAGGCAAACCCCCTACTTTGCTAATTTTCATGTGCTATAGTCAGTCATTTTTTTTTTTGATCCAGAATTTCAAGATAATTTTTGCCACAAAATTATAGGGAAATCCGTTAAGACCTTATCTATACAACCTATTTTCAAGGTCAAATGAGCCCAGGGCACGCAAGCCCCCCATTTTGCTGATTTTCGTATGCTATATTCCACCATCTTTTTTGGTGATCCAAAATTCTGAGATTATTTTTACCAAAAAATTACAGTAATGTTTGTTAAGACATTTTATATTGAGTATGTAGGTCACCACGACAAAAACGACTCATTTTAAAGGTCAAATGACCCCAGAGAAGGAAAAACCCCAATTTTGTTGATTTTCATATGAATAGTCCACCATCTTTTTTGTTGATACGGAATTCCAAGATTATTTTTTCCATAAATTCACACATAAGTCTTTTAAGACCTTATCTATGTATCCAGTTTGTCAATGAGCACAACAGCAAGTAAACCCCCACCCCATTTTGCTTATTTTCGTGTGCACTACCATTTTTTTAGGTAATCTACAATTCCAGATGACTTTTGCTAAAAATTTACATGGAAGTACATAAAGAGCATATGTATGATTCATTTTGTCACTATGTCCAAAATGACTCATTTTCAAGGTTAAACAAGCACCAGAGTTGGCAAACCCCCTATTTTACCCATTTTCGTATGTATAGTCAACCTTCTTTTTTTGTTGATCCAGATTCCAAGATGATTTTTGTCAAAAACTTACACGAATTTCCTTTAAGACCTTATCTATGGATCCGGTTTTTCACCACGGCCAAAATCACCCACTTTCAAGGTGAAACAAGTCCTAAGTAGGTAAAACCCCTATTTGGCCTATTTTCGTTTGCAATAGTCAACCATCTTTTTAGGTGATCTGGAACTCTGAGATAATTTTTACCAATAATTTACATGGACATCTGCTAAGACCTTATCCATGGAGTCGGTTGGTCACTACGGCCGAAATGACACCAATTTTAAATGTCAAAAGACGCTTAAATCTAGAAAATCCCCTATTTTTGTGATTATCGTGTGCAATAGTCTACCATATTTTTGGGGAACCATAATTTCGAGCTGATTTTTCTAAAAATTTACATGGAAATCCATTAAGACCTTATTTATGGAAATGGTTGGTCACCAAAGCCAAAACAACTGATTTTTAAGGTCAAACGAGCCCAAAGAAAGTAAATCCACCATTTTTCCCTTTTTGTGTGCTAAAGTCCACCATCTTTTTTGGTGATCTAAGATTTCGAGATGATTTTTCCCAAAAATTTACTTGGAAATCCGTTAGTAACTTATATATAGAGCCGGTTTGTCACCACGACCAAAATAGCAAATTTAAATGGTCAAATTATCCCATAGAAGGAAAATCCCCTATTTTGCCGATTTTCATGTGCAATAGTGAACCAATCTTTTTTTTGGTGATCTGGAATCCGAGATTATTTTTGCAAAACCTTTACACGGACGTCTATTAAGACCTTATCTGTGGAGACGGTTGGTCACCACATATAAAACAACATATTTTCAAGCTCAAACGATCCTAGAAGAGGCAAACCCTCCTACCCCCATTTTTGCCATTTTTCATGTGCTATAATCCACCATATATTTTTATGATCCGGAATTTGGAATGAGTTTTGCCAAACATTTAAATAGACATCTATTAATACCTTACCTACGGAGACGGTTGGTAACAACGACCAAAATGGCTAATTTTCAAGGTCAAACGAGCTCCAGAGCAGGCGAATTCCCCATTTGGTTGATTTTTTTGTTCATAGTCCACCATCATTTTTGTTCATCCGGAAATTAGAAAAAAAAATATTATACAAAAGTTCGTGAAGAACATATATATGAAACCTTTTGCTCACAACGGTAAAACATCCAATTTTAAAGTTCAAACGAGTCTAATACAAACCCCATATTTTGCCAATTTTTGTGTACGATAGTCCACCATCTTTTTTGGATATTCGGATTTCCGAGATGATTTTGTCCAAAAATTTACATGAAGGTCTATTAAGAACTCATATATGTAGTCGGTTGGTCACCACAACAAAAAAGAGACATTTTCAAGGTCAAACGAGCTCCAAGCAGGCAAACCCGCCATTTTGCCATTTTCGTGTGCTAAAGTCCATCATCTTTTTTGGTGATCCGATAATATGGGATGCGTTTTGAATTTTTTTTATGGAACTCCGTTAAGACCTTATATATGCAGCTGGTTGGTTACCACGACAAAAAAACCAATTTTTAAGGTCAAATGATCCTAGCGAATGCAAAACCACCATTTTACTGATTTTCATGTGCAATTCCACCATTCTTGTCTAGAGATCTAGAATTCCGAGATAATTTTTCCAAACATTTACACGAACGTCCATTAAAAAGTTATTTGTGTTGAGGGTTGGTCACCACTTACAAAACAACCCATTTTCAAGATCAAACGAGACTCAAACCAGGAAAACTCTCCCCTACCCCTACCCCCTTTTTACCGATCTTCATGTGTTATAGTCCACTCTCTTTTTTGGGTATCTAGAATTTGAAGATTGTTTTTGCCAAAAACTTTCACGGATTTCCGTTAGAACTTATCAATGAAGTCCATTGGTCACCATGACCAAAACTACTCATTTTAGAGGTCAAACGAACCAAGAGAAGGCAAACTCCCTATTTTGTTAATTTTTGTTTACAATAGTCCACCATCTTATTTCGATTTCTAGAATATCAAGATTGTTTTTCCCAAAAATTTACACGGATGTCTGTTAGACCTTATCTATGAAGTCCATTGGTCACCACGACCAAAACGACTCATTTTAGAGGTCAAACAAACCTAGAGAAGGCAAACCCCCTATTTTGACAATTTTTTTTGTGTATAGTTGTCCACCATCATTTTTGGATATCCCAAATTTTGAGATTGTTTTTGCCAAAAATTTAAACAGATGTCCGTTAGACCTTATCTATGAAGTCGATCGGTCACCACGACCAAAACTACTCATTTTAGAGGTTAAACGAACCTACAGAAGGCAAACCCCCTATTTTTCTGGATCATTAGTCGGCAATCAGCATCTCCATGACCTTGGTGCTTACAAAATGTACAACTCAAAGGATGAGTATCCAAAAAAATCTATTGATAGTGTTCAACGAGCTTACCAGATTGTTCATCCAAAAAGTGCATCCTTACTTGTTTTGAATGTTTGTCCATAAGATCAAGAATGACCTTAACTCTAGTAGTTCTAGGTCTTTTCCTATCTTAAGTGGCTTTATCTGGATACTGGCTTACCAATAGCCGATGCTATAGAAAACAAAGGTCTTTGAGAAAAAAGATTTGGCCGCAAATCCGGTAGCGAAAGGATTTTGAAGTTTCTTCCTTAGGGTTAAAGTTTTGTTTCCATGGAAACTTACAGAACAGATGTTGCTCCCCATTAAATTGAAAATCACCAACCTGTTTTGAAAGAACAGAGCAATAATCTTCATAAACATCACAACGAATTACAATATGTCATGCTGCAAGCGAGCCAATTAATCCATGTCCTTTAATTACCAACTGTTTTGGAATTAATTTTCTCAGTTTGTGTAATCTTGTTGCACCATAGGAAACTTTCATTATTACATCATGATGAAGTCTTTCTTCAATGGCATCTCATCTAATTCCCTAAAAGTAAAACAGACAGTTGGTTCCCTGTGTATTAATTAAAATAGGTTTCAAGATTGTTTTGGTTAGTGTTGTAGGATTATAGTTCATAAGAGATGCATAGGTATTTTTTAAGGTTTGACTCTCCCACAGTTTCAGACTAGGGAGAGGAAGTGGAAGCCATGAGAGTCTTCTAAGTATCCTTTCACCAAAATATTTAATTAAGTGCATAGTTCACTAAATTAATATTTTCAGCTTCTCGTAACAAAAATTTTAGGGGTCATATGTCTCAAAAAATGTTAATTGTAATACTAGTATTATTTGTACAAGAGTTAAATTTACAGTCAACCATTGTAATAAAATTTAATACAAATACTATTTTTATATATACTACCAAATGACTCCTTTACTGTTGAAGAAAGTGTCAAGTGTTATCTATTGATTTAAAATGTTACAATAAAGACATGTCATTCATTTAGTGTTTATACGTAAGCACTTAATATTATAATTTTCCAGTAAAATAAGCATATCATCACAAATTTAAACTTCCAAGTTTTTTTAAAATTCTATGCAAAAATACTTTATATGTATTTGATTTAACCTAAACCAGACATTTTTACATCAAGAGTTTCAAATTAAAGAAATCAAAGCAAATTAAATCTAGAAATTATGCATCTTTTCTGTTACTGTTAGAGTTGTGACAGGTCAGTTGAATAATGTTAAGAACATTTGTTTGTTGTTCGTGTATCATATACCCTTACCTAACCAACGATATTCTTTTTTAGTTTCTACAGATTATGATGCCTCCGGATGAACAAATACTAATTTACCTTCTCCTGATTGACTAAGCAACCTTTCCATTCATTTAATAGATGACATTCTACATAGGTTATCCTTTTGATATGTGGTAATAACTAGTACTCTCTCTATGGATTGGTAATATTTTTGTTGAGAATTCCAAAGGTTAAATTTTGATCAAACAGTCTGGGAAACACTAGAGGACTTGACATCTCTTACCATTAGATTTATTTCCATTCCAGATTGTTTCTTCAGGTTTCATATAGTAACAACATTGAAAATTACCCTTGACATTGCTATTTTAAAAGTATGTCGTAGTGTTGATCGTTTGATACATTTGCTCGACACAAATTTCATTCAACATTTCATCTTTATACTTCCATTTACTTATCCACCATACAAGATCCCTTACTTCTTTTTTAATTGTTTAGAATTGACGCATTTGTATCTCATAGGATGTGAAATGCATCTTCCATGCTTCTTTCAGGGATTTAATTAGTTGATCAACCTAAAAAAAATTAAATTTGTAACATTATCTTCAAATACATTTGAACGTTTGATCTCTAATTTGCTATTGCTTGAGGATTTGATGCTAAAAGACATACATGATCAGTACCTCATGAGTATTAATGCTCCTAAGCTAAGCTCATTTGTCTTTCGCGGTGATATACAATTGATACATCTTGAAAATGTTCCTCCTCTTTCCAATGTTCTGTATGAGCCTAAAGAATTAGTTCTAGAGGAAACAAATAATTTTGACAATAGTTTTTCGTCTATTCTTGCTCTCGAGTATTTCATTTGGGATAATTTTGAAATAATGTTGCTTCATTTTAAATGTATTTCCATTCATGTACTTTAATTGTTGCCATCCTGATTTTTATTATTTTATTCGTAGGTCGATATTGGATTAACTGAATTTATACCAACATGGATTCCATCAGCTCCTAACTGTCTCAAACGCCAATTCATATCTTGGATTACTCTTCGAGAGTTTTTTGAGCTTTCCTTTGCTCTTTGAAAGCTAGGGAGCTCTCCCAATTTGGAAGAAATTGAAATTCAGGTTGTCACTAATGTTTATTTTTCTCTCAATCTTTTCCATTAATAAATTTGATGGTTTTTTCTTGCTTTTTCTTAGGGGTGTATCCTTAATGTTGGGGATTATTTCGAACATGTGCCCCATGAGATTGTTGGAATTCATGCAAGCTTGTTGGACATCACATTTAATCATCTGAGGACAGCTAAGTTTTGTGATGTACTATTAGAAGAGGGGGAAATGTAGTTTATCAACGGGAATCATCTAAAGCAAAAGTTATGTACCTTGTTGATTAATATCGTTATCACAATCCTTATTAATTTTTGGCTAAAATGATTTGGAAGTACAAACAGAAAGGAGATGCTTAGTTTATGGAGTAGTAATGTTTGTTTTGCCTCTGCTTTAAGGTACTATAATGATTTTTTCTACTTTGAAACATACAATGGTGAACCTTGATAAATGTTTTGAATACTCTGTTTGAGAACAAAGATGGTTTTTTACATTTCATGCTTGTTCTTAGAAGAAGTATGACTTGAGACTTAGGTAGTTTATTTCGAAGTTATGATTTGTGTTGATTCTCTTAGGGAACTTGAAACATTTAGTGGAAACTTACTTTTTAAATAGTAGGAATTTCTTTACTTTAAAGGTATTAGTCCAAGATAGATCGAGAAGTATTTATGTATAAAATGATCCCTACTTATCTGTGAAAAAGAAACTCGAAGAAGCATCATTCAATTTGGGTTTCTTCAGTTGAAGTTTATTCTGATATGATGTTGTGTGTTAAATTCTCTTAGCCGAGCTTGAAGTATTTAAGGGGAACTTACTTTTTGTATGGTTGGTAGGAATTTCCTGTTTCGTAAGAGATATGTTGGACATGATTCTTCCTCATCTTTGAAGAAAAAACACGAGGATGAATCACCGGTTTGTTTCAATCAAATATATAAAAAAAATGAACATTAGAACATAACTTGAGACTAGTAATGTCGAGGTTAACTTTCAATGTTATTCTTATATGAAACATGAGGAAACAATCGAGAATGAGAATAAATCCAATGGTGGGGGATGTCAATTACTCTACTCTTACCCAGACCGTTTGATCAAATTCCTCATGTGGAATTCTATGACAAGTATATAGTCAATGCGTACAAAGTTAACATATTCTTACAACATTCAAAAAAGACAACGTATTTAGAATATCATTGATTAAAATAAAAGCAAGGTTTCTAAGTCGATCAGGACAGGGTAAAATATGTCTTTGTTCATCTGTAGGTATGATAATCTGTAGAAACTAAACAAGAATAGAATTGGACGATGAGATTATACGCTACACTAATAACAAACAAGCATGTCACAACTCTAACAATAAACAAAAGGTGAATAATTTGTAGATGACATTTGCATTGATTTCTTTAATTTGCAACTCTTGATATATAATCGTCTTCTTAGGTTTAATCAGACAAATATAGTTTTTTTTTCTAAAAGAATTTAAAAGAACATAGAAGTATAAATTAGTAATTTTTTACTTATTGTACTAGAAATTTACAGTATTAAGTGCTTAGATCAAAATATTATATGAATGACATGTGTTTATTGCAATATTATAAATCAATAGATAATACATCATACTTACTTCAACACTAAAGGATTCATTTGGTAGTATATATAAAAACAGTATTGAATTTAATTTTAGTACTAATATTTTACTGTAAATTTAACTCTAGTACAACTAATACTACTATTTCAATAAACCTTTTAGGGATATATGACCCCAATTATTTTTGCTAGAAGAAGAATGTTTATGTATCCATATTGATGGGGAATATTTCGAACATGTGCCCCATTGTTGACAGACAGAAAGCATGGGACAATGATGCACAAACAAAAAAGGGCTAAGAAAAGTGGGAATTTCGGTGGGTTAGGGCAATTATTATGGAGGTTCCTTATTTTCTTGTCCGTATCAATTTACGTGACAGGATTTAATTTGACATAATAAAATTAAAAATTAAAAGGAAATTGAAATATGACATTTAATAGAAATCATAGATATTAATGTGATTATAAATTACTTTATTAAAATTTAGAGGTAAAATTTGTCTCTTTTATTTTATATTAGTTACTTATTTTTCTCATTATAATAAATCATAAATAAAATTGATAAATTTCATTAGTTTGCACTTTAAGAATATTTTTTTAAGGTTTACAAACTTGATTTAATTTTAAAAAATAAAAAAGGAGTAATTTTAAGGATAAATGAGATCAAAATAGTTGGAAGAATTATCTATAATAAAGTGAACAATTCATATAGGACTATGAAAAGACTTTCTTTTCGAAATAACCTAAGACAAAGTAAATATCACATAAAATAAGGGGTAAAAAGATTAAAAATTAATATGATTATTTATTAGAGAAATTGGCAAGTATATTTAGTTATTGAAACTTTACTATGATTTGTCCAATTCAGTCCAGTTAATTACTTTTAGCATGTGATATTGAATACCTCAAAATTGTAAAATTTGATTATATAGGTCAGTTACATATTCAATTTTCTGATTTTATGACCTTTTTTTTATCATAAGAAATCGTCATTTTTGTGCAAAAGATATCTACAAAATACAAAGAAATATCATTTGTTCAGTATTATAGACACAAAACTACATTTTACCCACTTTTGTATAAGGGCGAATCTAGACGGGACGACGGTTTATTCATTTGAATTTTCTTCACAAAACATTTATATGATATATATATATATATAAGAGTTTTTTCATTCTTTATATATAAATTTTAGATTCCTCAACATAAATGGATTTGTAAATTGTAAGGAGTTTCATTTTCACTTGTTTAATTATCCTTTCTTTAACATACCATGAAAAAGTTGGAGGGTTTGTAGTAGTATGAATTTTAGGGAAAATGCATAAGTACCTCTTCAACCTATTTCCGAACTCTCACAGACACACTTATATTATACTAAGGTCTTATTACCCATTAACTTATTTTATAAATAATTTTGTACCAATTTTTAGCCTACGTGACACTTTATTTCGGGGTCAAGCGCGTGTTAATTTTTCAATCAAAGTAGTGTCACGTATGCCGAATATTGGTAGAAAATTATTTATAAAATAAGTTAAGGGGTTAATACGAACTTATTATACTATAAATGTGTCTTTGAGATTTCGGGCATATGTAGTACCTATGCATTATATATATATATATATATATATATATATATATATATATAGATTCATCAAATGTTTTTATCAATAATGCTATTGTGTAGTAAAATATTGTAAAAGAACTAATAAAATAATTAAAATTAACAAAAAATTGAGTTGAGTTGGGTCTTCACTCATTAACTGCCCTTTTTGGCTCAATTTATATTGATCCAATCAACTTCAGTTTGGATTGGATCTTGAACCTTTTGTTATCTTTACCCATTATGATTGACATAAAATTGATCCAATTCGCTCAATTACCTTGCCTCACAAAGCCTAACATTAAAATAGAAGAAAAATCAATGAAACAAATGCACTTATATAAGAAAAACTACTTAAAAACTACCAAATAGTTATCCTCTTTTGAATGAGTCGCGATTTAACATAGAAAATTAAGATTAGCCTAGAAATTCATAATGTTACAACAAAATTCGAAATAGCCATGTGTATTTACCATTTTTCTATGAAATAAAGAGTTTGACTATAAATGGTAATTATTTTTCGCATTCGCTACTAATATTACTAATGTGATAATTACATATCATAAATTAGTTGTACCATATAAGTTATATTTTATTTTAATAATGAAATAGATTTCATCATTTCATAAGATTACATGCTGCACAACAAAAACAATATCAATTTCCGTGAAATCTTATAAATTGGTCCTTTTATGTTAATTAGTAATACTACGTCCACTCGATTCAATCATAAAAGTTATAGAAGAGGGCAAAGGGAGATAGGTTTTGTTTTCTGCCTCAAATACACTCGTTGAAAATATTGGTATGTATATATATTAATTTATTTATTAGCATAAATGTTTATGCGTTTTCATTCCGTATCAAAGCATGAACCTTTAACTAATGATTTTCACTCATGAAGTAATTTTATCTTGTTATGAGAGGCTGATCACCACAAAAAAAAAGTCTTTAGTGACAAAAAATCCATCACTATATGATAAAAATTCTTGATTAATCATGCTTAGCGACGAATTAGCAACAATCTAATATGCTCGTTAGTAAGCTCTTAGTGACGAAAAATTAGTTCCGTCACAAGTTTAGGAACATCCTAACGAAAAATCATTTCCTTCTCCATATGTTAGCGACAGACTTATTCGTCATTATATTTACATAATTTTGTTGCTAATTTTATAATTCTATGACGAAAAATAGTGTTGCGTCAAAAGTTTAGCGACGTCATAGTGACAAAACATTTTTGTCGCCACATGTTAGCGACAAAATGGTCCGTCATTATATTTATATAGTTTTTTCGCTAAAAGTTGTTCTTCTTATTTTATTTTCTTACTTTAAATATGCAGTGCTGAAATAAATAAAATTTAAAATTACTAAATACACAATGATTAACAAACATTCATATAATATAATACTCATAGATGATTCATAATATATAAATAGAAACCTCCAAAACAATATATTTCTAGTTAAAAATTCCCAAAAAAAAATATTAAGTACTCTTACATGAACCTATTTTCATCGAAATATTACGACGTGCAATTTCTAGTTTCAAAAAAGAATGATATTATCAAAAACTGAAGTTGTGGAGGCATCAACTTGAAATCGAGGTATCAACCACGTTCTTATTGCTAGAAGGATCCACGGGTACCACGATCGATGGTTTTCCAAGTGGAGTAATCGGCGCTTGCACCTGCTTAACAATAATAGGAACAAGATGACTAGTTAGTGCATGAATCATTTTCTTTAAAAACTCGTCCATATCTTCTGTTGATGTTTCTTGAGAAAATGGAGGTGGTAATGATTATGAGCCACAAAGATTTTGCACATAGTAATATTTTGCTTCATATCCAAGACTGTATTTTCTTGTTTTTTTGTCCCCCGGTAGCCAGGTAATATATTTCATATTAATCATATCAATTTCAGATAATGTTTTTTCCTTTAATATTTTATCGTATTTTTCCTATAATAAGTAGAGAAAATGAGAAAGTATTTAAGATATGGAACAAATAAAATTTTGAAGGAAAATGTAGAAAATACACAAGCTTTTAATCATGAAAGAACTGTGTTGTTACAGTAAGATGGAATATAATTATACTCACTGAGTATTGGTAACATATAATTATACTCAAACCAGCGAAAGTAGTTCTCCAGAGTATTGACATTATGAAAAAATAGGGTTTGGACTCTTGACTACACCAACATGGTCAATAATTATATTCTAGTTGGGAAGTGTACCACACAGACAATGACAACGAACTATCAAGGATAACCCTCCCCAACACCCCACCCCAAAACTCTCTACGTTCATAAGTGATTGACCTATACAGATATTCATCATACTCTATGTGGAGAGAGATTCATAGCCTTTTGTACCTTCAATAGATGCTGAGAACTGACTTTAGAAGCTAGCTCGAGTCAGGTACCTTCAATATGATACATTAAGCTTATATTATGTATCATACTGCATAGTACTAGATCGAGGTTACATTACAATGAAACAACAACAACAAACTATCATAAAAAAAGAACTAGAGTTGCACAAAAAACAACTGCACTAGAGTCACAGTAAAACAACACTAGAATCATACCATAACAACACTAGAATTGCACCAGAAAAGGCTCAAAACTACAATTGAATTACACAAAAACAGTACTAGTATTTTCTCTCTAAAACGACACTAGAATTGCATCAAAACAATACTTAATTTCATTGAAAAGTCTCAAATTTTTAAACACGACAAAATTGAACAATAGATACAACAATAACAGCAAGCTTATAATTCCTTATTTTTTACTATTGAGGAAATTGACGATTTTTATGCAAATTGGACTTGCATGATTTCCGGGTTGGTGGAATAGTCACAAGAAGATTATATAGCCTCTAATTCATTATCTTTTTTCCCTCCAGGTGCACATTACTTATCCATCTATTATTTTCTTTTTTAGTTTATAACCTCATATTTTTTAGTCTTTTTAGATAGCGCGCATGATAATTGTAGTGAAAGTAGACTGACTGCCTTGCCCTAATTTCTTGTTTAACGGTTGGCTGTTTTTCTAATTGTTTGTATGTATATACATTGTTTTTCCCTAGTTTTATTGTGGTGATGTTCTTCTTCAATTTCTAGCTTTGGATTTCCACTATAAGATGTGATTTAGTTTGTCATAACATTCAGGTATGTTGGTGAAGGCGGAATAACAGGTGACCCAAATGATGGGTCTTAAGAAGGGGAAAATCTCCTTTAGTTCCTGATGTTCAAGGGTTTATACATTCCAATCCCAAGGAAAATTCTTCTGATCAAAGATATTTTTAAGAGTGGAGGTTGCACCATTGGAAGATTTTAAAAACCTTACTCAAAGTTCTGGGGAAAATATCCGAGTATGATTACATACCTATTGAGGAGAGATTGAGGAAATTCATCAAAGGACCTGAACCTAGTGCCTTGAAACCAAAAATTGCTAGAAAAATGATTATATCATAATTAAGGGAAGAACTAGAAGCACAAGGTATAGAAAAATATGGAACCAAAAATGTAATCAACTGACGAGTGCAGAAAGCAATGAGAATAAATTGCTCCAACGGCAGGCCAGTTTAGGTTCCTCCAATTGAGGAGGAAGAAGAAGGGGTAAATGTTATTCCAAGTTTATTAAATCTAACTACTTGTCTTGAGATATCATGCAAATCCATGTCATTACTCACAAGCTATATTATTTTATTTTTTCATGTTGATGAAGAGCTAGATGAGTTGATCTCACGTATAAAGTTGCATGAAAGAAATACAGAATTCTGGAAACACCACTTTCTTGGGGACGGATTAAATGAAAATTATGCCAAGCCATTGTAAAAAATGACTTAGAACCTACTAATGTTGTAGATGATAATGATATTGTTGATGATATCGCAAAGAGGCTAAAAATGATGAGGCACAACATGACGAGGCAGAAAATGAGGAGGAAGAAGTGGAGCAAATTGATAAGTGAATTCTTCCTCTTTTTTCCTGTTAAGTTAAAATAATGAATTCTCTTTAAACCCAATAACCAAACACATAGCATATGTTCGAGAAAAGGAAGGAAAAAGAAGTTGTATAAGAAAATAGTAAAAGTTCTGTGTGGAGAAAAGCAATGTAAAACCAAATAAGCATCGCATCTGTAAGGAAGTAATTAGCATACTCTTTATTTGAACACACTATCATTAAGTTTTCTAAGAAAAACTTAAGGCTTTCTAAGTATTAGTTGTTTTGAAAAAAAAGGTAGCAGCTAAAAGGGAAAGTTAGAAGAGAACATACAAAAAAATAAATACAAGAATCTCATAATGTGTACATCAATAGCTTAACATCACGTAGCCAAGCAAGTTTCCAGAAGACTAATGGTCTTACTTGATAACCCCATCTAGTTCCCCTAGTGATTTTTCACCAAATACAAGTGAACACCCTCCTCTTCTCCGCATTAGAAGCTCACTGAACAGATGAAAAAAGACAAATTACTAAAGGCAGAAGCTCACCTTTCACTTGAGGATGAAGAAGACAAGAGAAATTCCCCTTTCACCTAAGACATGAGCAATTTCACATGATATGGGAGCAATCAAAAGGATAAGGAGACGGGAGAAATCAAAAGGAGAAGGAGACGGGAGAAATAAAAAGGAGAAGGGACAGGAGCAATACCTAATAGACAGAAGAATCTCTCAACTGCTGCTGTTGGCAGAAACCCTTATTTTTTAGGGATTGTAATTTTTTGTTTCCTTGTGTGTTTTCTATGGATTGATGAGTGTGATTCGGTAAAAAAACTAGAAACAAACTTAGCGGCGAATTATGACATTTGTCGCTAAAAATAAATATAATTATCTACAACAAATTTTAGCAACGGAAATTTCTATCATGAGATAATTTAAATTTCATGAAAATATATTTAGTATTCTAGAAACACTTTTTCGTCACTCATTCCATCGCAATATATTATTAAATTGTAACACCTACTTTGTTGCAAAAACCGTATCGGAATTTAAGGTGCCAAAGTTCCCCACTATTATACAGCGACAAAAAATATATTCCGTCGCCAATCCATTGCTATTTTATAACTCAAAAAATTGTTTGTAATGTTTTTCAACAAAAGGGCTAATATATTGCTAATACATTGTTATATAGCGACGAAATTGGTTTCGTCGCTAATATCCGTTGCTAAACACTGTCTATTTTTGTATTAACATTCATATGTGTGGGTTGATATACATTTATATCTATCTCTGACCAAAAAAATATAATTAACATTTCACTCTTAATGAGTGTAGAGCTATCCTTGTGCTAGAGAAATCACCCACAAAAGTAGGGTTTGAATCTAGCTAAAACCATTATTTGTTTTATGTTTATTGGTGCACCTTAAGTCTTCAATTCTTAAGTTCATATTTGCTTTTTATAGACACAGAGTTTTATGTTCTATTATGACATAAGATTTTAGAGAACCACTATTATGATTGAAGAAAGAAATATGTTTTAAGAGTAGGCATTTAATAAAATACAACAATATTTTTTTTATACATTTAATACATAATGTTAGAAATATAACTAAAAGAAAGAGAATGATTCTTATTTAGTCCTATAACCCGCGAATTCCAAAAAGAAAAAGTATGGAAAAGCATAGTCAAGTTTTTAAGCATTAAATCATTTTTTTAAAAGGCATAAATACTCTTTTGAACAATAGATCGAAACTTTAAGGACACACATTTTCTTTACATGTCCTAATACCTCCTAGAACTATTTTGAAATGTAATAAATATACCTTTTTTGGTGTTGAAATGGTGTAGAGAATGTTGAAAGCAAATGACAAGTAAAAAGTATGAAGAAGAAAAAATTAAACTATATTTAACATATGTCCTTTATTAATTGAAAATTTTACCATTAGTTAGTACATATAATTAATAAATAAACTCAGCGACGGCTCAATCTAATTAGTGGTCTAAAGCCATAAATAAGTTGGAGGCATAAATTTTTATTACTTTTCTAATGTGAGACAAGTTATTTATTTCTTTTTGATAAAACTAGTTTTATATGTTATGATCTTTCCAAAAGGTTTTAACTTTTCCAAAGAGTTGCGACCTACAGTTTGTTTTATATAAATAGAGGAATTTTATGTCACTATTATTTGTATTGGTTTTCTTCATACGATAGTCCAATTAAAATACATTAATTATGCTTTGTATGAACTTTGTTTCATTCCTTACAATTTTCTTCCTCCTACTTCATGGAGATTAATCTTTACGACAACTCATAGTTATTCATGTAACTATGACAATTTCTGTTTACTATTTTGTTGATGTTTTTTAAACTCTTTAAAAAATTTCAGCAAGGATGATTAAAAATTGTTTTCTCTTTCTTCCCTTCCTACAAGTTTCTTCCTATAAATAAAGAAAATGGTTTTAATTAAGTCTAACATTACTGTTCTTGCACCTCTTAGTCGATAGCTCACAAAACTGCTGTAATGGTTCAATTCATCATAATTGACTCTTTATTAACAAAAAATTTATTTCTATCATTATTATTTGTAGATTTTTTTCGCTATATGGGAGTTGAATTTAAATACATCGATTAAACTTCTTATGATTTATGTTTCATTTCTGAAAGTTTTCTTCCTCCTGTATAATGAAACTGAATCTTTTACTAAAAGTCATAGTAATTCATGTATCTATTGCAATTTATTTTTTCTATTTTGGTGTCTTTTTTTTTATTTAAAAATTTCAGTGAGAATGATTGAAAATTTCTCATTTTTTTTGTCTCTTTTTATAAGCTTTTTCGTATACTTTTTGGAAATTTTTTTTGTGGTTTGTGTTATATTTGATAGCACAGAACAATAAATATATGATAACTAATATGAAACTAATGCAGAAGTTTGTTAAAAGATTCAAATAGATTGCTCTCTTCTTTTACACAGTTAGTATTGATTTCTTATTATTATGTACAAACATTTTATATGCTATTGCTCCCTTCCTAGAATATTATTATGGAGACAATCAATTCACTTCTTTCATCACAAGTTAACTAATTTGTCATATTTCTTTGTCTCTTCTTTTTAGACATAATTGGAGATCAGGCTTTCTTGAAACAAATAAATGTCCAAAATACACTAATCGTCAATGAATATGCACTGTAATGAACTGTACCAGAACCTTTACCTAGATTAATTAAATGTCATAACATTCAATATTGCTATTGACTTTTTCTAGGGGCATTTATAATTGTCTCTAAATATAATTTTTGACGCAGTAATAACTCGTTGTTTTTATCAAGTTTTATTTTATGGTTTTTGATAAATAAGTAATAACTCTTCTTTTGGCTTCTTTCTATTTTATTTGTGAATTATAAACTTGGATAAAGTCCAATACACTTCTTTTTGAAAATACGTTAAGCTACGATTGTTAGGAAAGTAATGTTGTCATTGTTAGGATAGAATTCACGCACACACACCTTATGAATGAAGAACACAAGAACATTCAAGAGAAAGAGATGAGAAATCTAGAGAGAGAAAGAGAAAACCCAATATTTCGTGGTAACACCTTGTGAGTAAACTTCTACGGCGGTAAGGTAGATTTATATTTATAAATCAAAGTATTTTTGGTAATAGAGAATAAATAGAGAATAAATAGTAAAGCCTAAATTTAAGGCTCCACAACCTAACAGTTTTTATTATTATTTGTAGAAATTTATAAGTTCAATCAAAATATTAATTATTCTTTGAGATTTTAATATAGTATGTGTAAATATTTTTGTTTAGTATATCCTGTTATGAATGATATCGCCTACTGCTTGGTTGATAATTACATTATAACCATAACAATAACTATGGTTCAATTCCAAATAACTTGTGCTGGTGATATGAAACCTAAGAAATAGTAATGACTATTCTGAGACGATGAGAAAAAACATTTATGACACTAACAATTTTAGGGTCATAAGAAAGGATCCGAAGGTCCTCCATTCGAATTTGTGAATTATGTTCTTGTATGAAAGTGATGTTTCACTTTACTTAGGAGTTTTGTTGTTCGAGGCTTTTTGGTCTCTTCTTTAACGTCTGATATTGTTTATTATAAGTTCTTGGAATTTAGAAAAATATATTACTTCTAACCAACTATTTTCATGGAGATTTGTTATACTTCTTTTTTAAATGTAAAATAACTCTATCACTCAAAATTATTTTATAAAAACTCAAAGCAAATAGATCTTTTAAGATTTTGGATTCCCTAAAGGTAAAATGATCTTGACAACATACTGTACATATCGAAAATCTGAATACCGAATGATCAATGTGAGCTTAATGACATTATTTAATCACGTGCGAAGCATGAGTAATTTACCTAGTGATTGGAAGAATTATCTATAATAAACTGAACAATTAATATAGGACTATGAAAAAAATTTATTTTTTAAAATAACCTAAACAAAGTAAATATCACATAAATTAAGTGGAAAAAAATTTAATGTTGTTATTTATTTAGAGAAATTGGCCGGTATTATAAGTTAGTGAAAATTACTTTGATATGTCCTATTCTGTCCGCTTAATTATTTTTTGCATGTGACATTTTACACCTCAAAACTGTTAAATTAGATTGTATAGGTAAGTTACAAATTGAAATTTCTCATTTTATGACTTCTTTTTTTTTAAAGAAATTGTAATTTTTATATACATGGGATCTAGAAAATACCAACAGATATCATTTGTTTAATATTATAGACAAAGAGTTCCTACATTTTAGCCCTTTTTATGTAAGGGTGAATCTACAAGAATTTAAATTAAAAAAAAGTTATATAACATTGATAAGAGTTTTTTGTGTATTTATATATAAATTTTAAATAACTCAACATAAATGGCTTTCTACATTGTTGGGTATTTAATTTTCACTTTTTTAATTACCATTTTTTTAGCAAACCATGAAAAAGTTTTTTTTTTTTAGTTTTATGAATTCATTTTATATATTCATAAAAAATTTTTATCAGTAATGTTATTGCATAATAAAATATTTTAAATGAACTAATAAAATAATTAAACATAGAAAAATTGTGTTGAGTTGGGTCTTGGCTCATTATCTGCGGCTGAATTCATATTGATCCAATAAAATTCAGTTTGAATCAGATCTTGATCCGTTTGTTATCTTTAAATAATATATTTCACTAAATTGATCTAATTCACTAAATCTTAACATAGAAAAAAATCAATGGAAAAATACAATTGTACATGAAAAACTATTCAAAAACTACCAAATAATTATTCTCTTTTGGATGAGTCGCGATTTATCTGAACAAATGTAGATTATCATAGAAATGCCTATGTTACAAGCAAATTGTAGATAGTTATGTGTATTTACTATTTTTCTATAAAATAAAAAGATTAGCTATAAACATAAACTATTTAAAGCATTCACTACTAATATTACTATTATGATAATTACATATCATAAATTAGTTGTACCATATTATTTTATTTTATTTTATTTTAATAATTAAATACATTTCAACATTTCATTAGATTATATGTTGCGCACCAAAAAAAATAACATTTCGGTGGAATCCTATAAGTTGATCCTTTTATGTTCATTAAGGTAATACCTCAACTCGATTCAATCATGAAATTTATAGTAGCTTAAGATAGGGCAAAGGGAGATTGATTTCATTTTCTTCCTCCAATACGCTCGTTCAAAATCCTGGTATGTATATATATTAGTTTCATTATTCACATAAATGTTTATGCTTTTACATGCCATATCAGAACCTTAAACTTGCACTTATGATTTTCACTCATGAAGTAACTTTATCTTGTTATGAGAATCGGACCCAAATTAATATTAGTGGGTGTACATACATGTATATCTATCTTGACAAAAAAAAGTTATAATTAACACCCATTTTTAATGAAATAGAGTTATCCTTGTGCTAGAGAAATAACCAACAAAACTAGGGTATGAATCTAGCTAAAGCCCTAATTTCTTTTTTGTCACGACCCAAATCGGGTCCGTGACTGGCACCCACATTTACCCTCCTATGTGAGTGAACCAACCAATCTAAAACCTTATCATCTCGATATAATATCAACAGAAAATAATGCGGAAGACTTAAACTCATAAGTAAAATCAATAATCAACTTCTATAACTCAAAAACTATCATTATCCCCAAAATCTGGAAGTCATCACCACAAGAACATCTATAATCAAATTACTAAACTAAGAGTATTCTAAGAAGCTAAAAATACATAAGAAGCTAGTCCATGCCGGAAGTTGAAGGCATCAAGACTTGAAGTGGAAGATCCAGTCCAAGCTAGAAGCATTAACTCACCCTGATATCCGGAGTAAGTGAAGACTGGCTAGAATTACTGTTGAGTCGAAGACGACGGCACGTTTGCTGCACTCCACAAATACAAAGAAGAAAACATAAAAGTAGGGGTCAGTACAAAACACAGGTACTGAGTAGATATCATCGGCCAACTCATAATAGAAATCAATATATATCAAGTAATATCATAAAATCAACTATGATACTCAACATGTAGCATTTACACTTACCATAACCCTTTGTTACAACACCAAGCACATCAATGAGGACTCATGCCTACTCATCATACTCATCTGGGAATTAGGTTCATTAGATTCAATATATTATCATCTTTCAAGATTCATTATCTTTATTCCCGTCGTGTCGGTACGTGACACTCCGCTCCTCATATACTATCCTGGTGTCGGAATGTGACACTCCGATCCTCATTCTATCCTGGTGTCGGAACGTGACACCCGATCCATATTCTATCCTGGTACCGGAACGTGGCACCCGATCCATATACTATCCTGGTGTCGGAACGTGACACTCCGATCCTTATATACTGTCCTGGTACCGGAACATGGCACCCGATCCATATTCTGTCCTTGTGTCGGAACGTTACACTCTGATCCTCATTCTATCCTGGAACCGGAACGTGGCACCCGATCCTCTATTTCTATCCTGGTACCGGAACGTGGCACCCGATCCCCTAATTCATCAAGCCTTCTTTTACACCAAGGCATCATCAATCTCATTATATAATTTATCAAGCCTTCTTTTATACCAAGGCATTATCAATCTCATTATATAATTTATCAAGCCTTCTTTTATACCAAGGCATCATCATTAACAAGTGAATTAGGGTTTCTTTCAAGATTTGGGATTCAATAGCTTCATCATGCTTGTTTATTCACAATTACATAATCATATTCATGCAGCATACAATTAAGCACATAGAGGGGTTTACAATACTATCGATACATATCATTTACTATGAAGAGTTTTACTACGAATATCGTAAGAGAAACCATAACCTACCTCCACCGAAGAATTGCGATCAACAAGTTATCTTCTCAAAATCCTTGCTATCCTCTTCGTTTCTCTCTCTCTCTACTCGTTCTCTTTCTTTTTCTGTCTCTCTTTGTTCTTTCTTATTTTTCTTATTCAAACCCTCTTTCTTTTACCCTAATTAACATATAATTAAGTGTAAAAGATGGCAATAATAACCCACTAGTTAACTTAAGGTTACCTCTTTTAACCCCCAAGTAATTAGACTTATTAACATTAACCCACAACTTTATATTTAAAGCAGGAAATAGTCCAAAACGCCCTTTAAATAAATTAACAGAAATCCGACCCAGCCTGGGATTGCGTAGCCCGTGACGGGCCGCTGTGCCTGCGACGGTCCGTCCTGCTGTCCATCACATGTTACAGAAACTCGATTTTAAGTGAATGGCCTGTGACGGGCCGTCGAGCCTGCGACGGTCCGTCCTGCCACTCCGTCACGAAGTTCAGAGAGTCGATTTTCAGTACCCAATTTCAGAATTTCTAAGTGTTTTGAAACGAGACCCTGCGACGGTCCGTCGTGCCCATGACGGTTTATCGTGGGGTCCGTCGCTTCTACCAGTTTTTCCAGAATTGAAGTCTGCTACTCAAAACGACTAAACAGGTCGTTACAATAGATACCAATTTACCCATCGTTCATCCCCGAACAATCACAAGAAGGAAAACAAGCGCGAAAAGGAGTACCTGAATCTGTAAACAGATGTGGGTATCTTTCTTGCATATCTGCCTCCTTCTCCCAAGTGGCTTCTTCAACCGGTCGATTCTTCCATTGCACCTTGATGGATGCAATCTCTCTTGACCTCAACTTGACAACTTCTCTATCTAAAATAGCAGCAGACTCCTCCTCATAAGACAAGTTCTCATCAAGCAAAACTGAATCCCAACGGATAATGTAATTTCCATCCCCATGATATCTTTTCAACCTAGACACATGGAATACCGGATGCAATCCGGACTGCCCTGGAGGCAAGGTTAACTCATAAGCCACCTCCCCTACTCGCTTAAGTATTTCAAAGGAACCAATGTACCTTGGGCTTATCTTGCCTCTTTTACCAAACCGCATCACCCCTTTCATTGGCGAAACCTTCAGTAAGACTTGTTCACCTTCCATAACCTCTAGGTCTCTAACCTTTCGATCTGCATATTCTTTTTATCTACTTTGCGCCGCTAGAAGCTTTTCTTGAATAGACTTCACTTTCTCTATCGAATCCCTCAAAAGATCAGTGCCCCAAGGTCTAACATCAAATGCATCAAACCACCCAATAGGAGACCTACATCTCCTACCATACAATGCTTCAAATGGAGCCATGTCAATGCTTGAGTGATAGCTATTATTGTATGAAATTTCCGCTAAGGGTAAGAAGCTATCCCAATGGCCACCAAACTCTATCACACATGCACGAAGCATATCCTCCAACACTTGAATCTTCCTCTCAGACTGACCATCGGTCTGAGGATGGAACGCAGTACTAAGGTCCAACCTAGTACCCAATTCCGCATGTAATGTTTTCCAAAACTTAGAAGTAAACTGCGTACCTCTATCTGATATGATGGATAGTGGAACCCCATGCAATCAAATAATTTCTGAGATATAAATCTTGGCTAACTTTTCTGCATTGTAAGTCACCTTTACCGAAATAAAATGAGCAGATTTAGTTAACCTATCAACAATCACCCAAATGGAGTCATACTTACCCATTGTCTTTGGAAGACCAACCACAAAGTCCATTGCAATTCTTTCCCACTTCCATTCCGGATGGGCATTCTCTAAAGTGTTCCTCTGGGCCTTTGGTGTTCATACTTTACTTGTTGACAGTTTGGACACTTGGCAATAAAGTCAACAATATCACGCTTCATTCTACTTCACCAAAAGTGTTGCTTTAGGTTACGATACATCTTGGTTGCACCCGGATGTATAGAATACCTTGAACTATGAGCCTCTGTCAGAATAGTGTTGATCAAATCATCAACGCGGGGTACACATACCCTTCCCTTGATTCTCAAAACACCTTCCTCATCGATTTGTGCTTCCTTAGCCTCCCCTCGCAATACTTTATCTTGGATTCGCCTTAGTTTCTCATCATCAAACTGTTTTCCCTTAATTTTGTCAAGAAAAGAAGATCTTGACTCCACACTAGCCAACAATCCTCCCTTATCATTTACTTCTAACCTCATGAAGTCGTTAGCCAGAGTCTGAACCTCTCTAGCCAATGGACGTCTAGAAACTTGCAAGTGGACTAGACTTCCCATGCTTCCCGCTTTTCTACTTAAAGCATCTGCCACAACATTCGCTTTTCCCGGATGATACAAGATAGTGATATCGTAGTCCTTTAGTAACTCCATCCATCTCCTCTGTCTTAAGTTCAAATCTTTCTGAGTAAAGACATACTGAAGGCTACGATGATCCGTCTAGACCTCACACTTAACCCTATATAAATAGTGTCTCCATTGCTTTAATGCAAACACTACCGCAGCCATTTCCAAATCGTGGGTCGGATAGTTACGTTCATGCACCTTTTATTGCCTTGAAGCATAAGCAATCACACTCCTTTCTTGCATTAGTACTGCACCCAAACCAGAATAGGATGCATCACAATAAACAATGAAGTTCTTACCCTCTACTGGCAAGGTAAGGATAGGTGCAGTAGTCAACATAGTCTTGAGCTTCTGAAAGCTTTCCTCACATTCGTCCGACCATACAAATGGAACATTCTGCTTAGTCAAGTTCGTCAATTGGGAAGCTATAGAAGAGAATCCCTTGACAAATCGGCGGTAGTAGCTAGCTAACCCAACAAAGCTCCTTATTTCTGACACATTAGTGGGTCTTACCCAATTCTTCACTGTCTCAATCTTAGAAGGATCCACCTTCACTCCATCCTTAGAAACTACATGCCCCAAGTAGGACACTTCATCTAGCCAAAACTCACACTTAGAGAACTTGGCATAAAGCTTTTGCTCCCTCAACATTTCCAATACCATTCTCAAATGCTCCTCATGTTCCTTCTTACTTTTAGAGTATATCAGTATATCATCAATAAATACGATCACAAAGAGATCCAAATATGGCTTAAAAATCCCGTTCATCAAGCTCATGAACGCAACAGGGGCATTCGTAAGACCAAAAAACATCACTACAAAATCGTAATGCCCATACTTCGTTCGAAAAGCAGTCTTTGGCACATCCGTTGCCCGTATTTTCAATTGATGGTAACCGGATCTCAAGTCAATCTTAGAGAAGACACAAGCACCTTGTAACTGATCGAACAAGTCATTAATGCGAGGAAGAGGATACTTGTTCTTAATAGTTACCTTATTCAGTTGTCTGTAGTCTATGCACATCCGAAAACTCCCATCCTTCTTCTTCACAAACAAAACCGGAGCATCCCAAGGAGATGAACTTGGTCTAATGAAGCCTTTGCTCAACAACTCTTGAAGTTGGGCCTTTAACTCTCTTAACTCCGCGGGAGCCATTCTATAAGGGGGTATAGAAATGGGGCGAGTGTCCGGTTCAAGATCGATACAGAAGTCAATATCTCTATCTGGTGGCATACCAGGAAGATCTGCAGGGAACATATCCAAAAACTCACGGACTACCGAAATCGACTCAATCGAAGGTACTTGGGTAGTGTCATCCTTTAGATGGGCCAAGAAAGCTAAACACCCTTTACTAACCATTTTCTTAGCACGAAGAAAGGAGATGATACGCACCGGATTAGAAGTGTAGTCACCCTCCCATACTAACGGATCTGTCCCAGGTTTGGCTAACGTCACAGTCTTAGCATTACAATCCAAGATCGCAAAATTCGGAGAAAGCCAAGTCATACCCAAAATTACATCAAATCAACCATTTCTAAGATAACCAAATCCACATAAGTGTTGCTCCCCACAAAATTCACCAAACAAGACATATATAGCTTTTCAACTACCACAGACTCTCCCACCGGAGTAGAAACACGAATAGGCATGTCAAGTAATTCACAATGGAAATTTAGATCATTAGCAAATGAGGAAGATACATAAGAAAATGTGGATCCGGGATCAAAAAATACAGAAGCCATGCAATATTAAACCAAAAGCTTACCTGTGATGACAGCATCAGACGCCTCTGCTTCAGACCGCCCAGGGAAAGCGTAACAATGGGCCCTTTCGTTTGTTTGCCTGTTGCCCCTACCATGTTGTGATGTAGGGGCTCCAGTTTGCCCATCACCTTGGCCATTTTGGTGACCACCATTACCTCGACCACCACGTCCTCCAGAATAACGGCCTCTACCATGACCACCTCTACCTCTAGCTATTGGGGGCCGATAACTCTGTTTTGGACAATATCTCTTCATATGTCCAATCTCCCCACATCCATAGCACTCTCTCGGTTCATGCATAGGTCTCTTAGAGAAGTGTTTGCCGGTCTGAGGTGGACCCCCAACTACAGTCTATAGTGAAGACTGAATGGGTCGAACTGAGTAACCTCCAGAACTTTGTCCTCTAGAGTGGGAACCATTAAACTCACCCCTTTTTCAAAATCTTTTTGATGTCGATGTCGAGGTGAAGTCATCGGGATTCACTCCTACCATCTCTATCATGAAGTCTACCACTTCTTGGAAGGATTTTGCCATAGCCGCTACCTGTAAGGCCGAAACCGCAACTCTGATCTCAACCCCTTCACAAACCGGCGAATCCGCTCTTGTGGACTGAAACAAACTTGGGTGGCATATCTGGATAGTGCACGAAAACTAGCCTCATAAGCATTAACTGACATCCTACCTTGCTCTAGGCTCAAGAACTCATGCCTAGTGGCTGCATGTTGTACCTCTGAAACCGGAGGTGTTGGTGCAGAAAACACTGGAGGTGCCTGACCCTGATCAGACAACCCACTAAGATAAGCGAGAACCTGATTGATCATCTCTGGGGTAGGTTGGGGAGGCAATTCCTCATTTTGCAGTTGTTTAGTTTCCCCTTCCTCACCCCCTCTTACTACTTCTTCAGTCGGTGGAGGAGTCACTGCCCTAGTATCAGATGGGCTAGGTGCTCGTCCTCTTCCTCTAGAGGACGTCCTTCCACGACCTCTACCACGGCCTCTTGCCGCTACTCTCCCTCGAGCCACAGCCCCAGTGGCTGGCTCAGATGTTTCTTGTCTTGCCGGTGTTGGTGTTGGCACAGTCGTTGCTCTAGTTCTAACAATCTGCGAAATAGAGTGAAGATAGTCAGATACGAATTTGTATCACCTAGATACCAATTAGATTCAAGTAGTAGCACGAAAGAAAGAAAGAAAGAATGGAATTTTCCTAAAGTCTTATAGCCTCTCAAAGAAAAGTAAAGGCGTCCCCCTACCGTTCCATAAGACTCTACTAGACTCGTTCTTGTGTGATGAGACCAACGAACCTAATGCTCTGATACCAAGTTTGTCACGACCCAAATCGGGGCCGCGACAGGCACCCACATTTACCCTCCTATGTGAGCGAACCAACCAATCTAAAACCCTAACATCTCAATATAATATCAACAGAAAATAATGCGGAAGACTTAAACTCATAAGTAAAATCAATAATCAACTTCTATAACTCAAAAACTTATCATTATCCCCAAAATCTGGAAGTCATCACCACAAGAACATCTATAATCAAATTACTAAAGTAAGAGTATTCTAAGAAGCTAAAAATACATAAGAAGCTAGTCCATGCCGGAAGTTCAAGGCATCAAGACTTGAAGAGGAAGATCCAATCCAAGCTAGAAGCATTAGCTCACCCTGATATCCGGAGTAAGTGAAGACTAGCTAGAATTACTTTTGAGTCGAAGACGACGGCACGTTTGCTGCACTCCACAAATACAAAGAAGAAAACATAAAAGTAGGGGTCAGTACAAAACACGGGTACTGAGTAGATATCATTGGCCAACTCAAAATAGAAATCAATATATATCAAGTAATATCATAAAATCAACTATGATACTCAACATGTAGCATTTACAGTTACCATAACCCTTGGTTACAACACCAAACACATCAATGAGGACTCACGCCTCCTCATCATACTCATTTGGGAATTAGGTTCATTAGATTCAGTATATTATCATCTTTCAAGATTCATTATCTTTATTCCCCTAGTGTCGGTACGTGACACTCCGCTCCTCATATACTATCCTGGTGTCGGAACGTGACACTCCGATCCTCATTCTATCCTGGTGTCGGAACGTGACACCCGATCCATATTCTATCCTGGTACCGGAACGTGGCACCCGATCCATATACTATCCTGGTGTCGGAACGTGACACTCCGATCCTTATATACTATCCTGGTACCGGAACGTGGCACCCGATCCATATTCTATCCTGGTGTCGGAATGTGACACTCCGATCCTCATTCTATCCTGGTACAGGAACGTGGCACCCGATCCTCTATTTCTATCCTGGTACCGGAACGTGGCACCCGATCCCCTAATTCATCAAGCCTTCTTTTACACCAAGGCATCATCAATCTCATTATATAACTTATCAAGCCTTCTTTTATACCAAGGCATAATCAATCTCATTATATAATTTATCAAGCCTTCTTTTATACCAAGGCATCATCATTAACAAGTGAATTAGGGTTTCTTTCAATATTTGGGATTCAATAGCTTCATCACGCTTGTTTATTCACAATTACATAATCATATTCATGCAAGCATACAATTAAGAACATAGAGGGGTTTACAATACTATCAATACATATCATTTACTATTAAGAGTTTACTATGAATATTGTAAGAGAAACCATAACCTACCTCCACCGAAGACTAGTGATCAAGCAAGAATTTCCAAAAGCCTTGTGTTTTTCCTCTTCGTTCGTCTCTCTCTATCGATTCTCCTTCCCTCTCTTTGTTCTTTCTATTTTCTTTATTCAAACCCTCTTTCTTTTACCCTAATTAGTATATAATTAAGAATAAAAGATGGCAATAATAACCCACTAATTATCTTAAGGTTACCTCTTTTAACCCCCAAGAATTTGAGTTATTAATATAAACCTACGAAATAAATAATTATAGCAGGAATAGTCCAAAACGCCCCTTTAAAACTTAACCAGAAATCCGACTCCAACTGGGATTACGCAGTCGTGACGCCCGTCGCGCCTGCGATGGTCCGTACTGCTGCTCCGTTACAGACTTCAAAGACTCAATTTCTCTGAAAGGTCTGTGACGGTCCGTCACACCTGTGACGGTCCGTCCTGCCATTTCATTACGAAGTTCAGAGAGTCGATTTTCAGTACCCAATTTCAGATTTTCTAAGTGTTTTGAAACGAGACCCTGCGACGGTCCGTCGTGCCCATGACGGTCCGTCGTGGTCCGCTGCCGCCAGCTTTTTCCGAATTGAAGTTTGCTACTCAAAACGACTAAACAGGTCGTTACAATAGATACCAATTTACCCATCGTTCGTCCCCGAACGATCACAAGAAGGAAAACAAGGGCGAAAAGGAGTACCTGAATCAGAAGCGGTGTGGGTATCTTTCTCGCATATCGACCTCCTTCTCCCAAGTTGCTTCTTCAACCGGCCGATTCTTCCATTGCACCTTGATGGATGCAATCTCCCTTGATCTCAACTTGCGAATTTCCCTATCTAGAATGGTAACAGGTTCCTCCTCATAAGACAAATTCTCGTCAAGCAGAACTGAATCCCAACGGATAATGTAGTTTCCATCCCCATGGTATCTTTTCAACATCGACACATGGAATACCGGATGTACTCCGGACAGCCCTGGAGGCAAGGCTAACTCATAAGCCACCTCCCCTACTCGTTTAAGTACTTCGAAGGGACCAATATACCTTGGGCTTAGTTTACCTCTTTTACCAAACTGCATCACCCCTTTAATTGGTGAAACTTTCAACAAGACTTGTTCACCCTCTATGAACTCTAAGTCTCTAACCTTTCGATCTGCATATTCTTTTTGCCTACTTTGCGCCGCTAGAAGCTTTTCTTGAATAGACTTCACTTTCTCTAATGAATCCCTCAAAAGGTCAGTACCCCAAGGTCTATCCTCGAATGCATCAAACCAACCAATGGGAGACCTACATCTCCTCCCATACGATGCTTCAAATGGGGCCATATCGATACTTGAGTGATAGCTATTATTGTATGAAAACTCCGCTAAGGGTAAGAAGCTATCCCAATGACCACCAAACTCTATCACACATGCACGAAGCATATCCTCCAACACTTGAATCGTCCTTTCAGACTGACCATCGGTCTGAGGATGGAACGCAGTATTAAGGTCCAACCTAGTACCCAATTCCGCATGCAATGTTTTCCAAAACTTAGAAGTAAACTGCGTACCTGTATCTGATATGATGGATAGTGCAACCCTATGCAATCGAACGATTTCTGAGATGTAGATCTTGGATAACTTCTCTGCATTGTAAGTCACCTTTACCGGAATTAAATGAGCAGATTTAGTTAACCTATCAACAATCACCCAAATGGAGTCATACTTACCCATTGTCTTTGGAAGACCAACCACAAAGTCCATTGCAATCCTTTCCCACTTCCATTCCAGAATGGGCATTCTCTGAAGTGTTCCTCCGGGCCTTTGGTGTTCATACTTTACTTGTTGACAGTTTGGACACTTGGCAATAAAGTCAACAATATCACGCTTCATTCTACTCCACCAAAAGTGTTGCTTTAGGTCACGATACATCTTGGTTGCACCCAGATGTATTGAATACCTTGAACTATGAGCCTCTGTTAGAATAGTGTTGATCAAATCATCGACGCGAGGTACACATACCCTTCCCTTAATCCTCAAAACACCTTCCTCATCGATTGTTGCTTTTTGAGCCTCTCCATGCAACACTTTGTCTCGGATTCGAATCAATTTCTCATCATTAAACTGCCTTCCCTTGATCTTGTCAAGGAAGGAAGATCTTGCCTCCACGCAAGCTAACAATCCTCCCTTCTCATTTACTTCTAACCTCATAAGGTCATTAGCTAGAATCTGAACTTCTCTAGCCAACGGGCGTCTAGAAGCTTGCACTTGATCTAGACTTCCCATGCTTCCCGCCTTTCTACTAAAAGCATCCGCTACAACATTCGCCTTCCCCGAATGATACAAAATAGTGATGTCGTAGTCCTTCAGTAGTTCCATCCATCTTCTTTGTCTCAAGTTCAAATCTTTCTGAGTAAAGACAAACTGTAGGCTACGATGATCCGTATAGACCTCACACTTAACCTAATATAAATAGTATCTCCATTGCTTTAATGCAAACACTACCGCGGCCAATTCCAAGTCATGAGTTGGATAGTTACGTTCATGCACTTTTAATTGCCTTGAAGCATAAGCAATTACACTCTTCTCTTGCATTAGCACTGCACCCAAACCCGAATAGGATGCATCACAATAGACAATGAAATTCTTACCTTCCACTGGCAAGGTAAGGATAGGTGCGGTAGTCAAAAAAGTCTTGAGTTTCTGAAAGCTTTCCTCACACTCATCCGACCATACAAATGGAACATTTTGCTTAGTCAAGTTCGTCAGTTGGGAAGCAATAGAAGAGAATCCCTTGACAAATCGGCGGTAGTAGCTAGCAAACCCAACAAAGCTCCTTATTTCTGACACATTAGTAGGTCTTACCCAATTCTTCACTGTCTCAATCTTAGAAGGATCCACCATCACTCCTTCCTTAGAAACCACGTGTCCCAAGAAGGACACTGCATCTAGCCAAAACTCACACTTAGAGAACTTGGCATACAGCTTTTTCTCCCTCAACATTTCCAATACCATTCTCAAATTCTCCTCATGCTCCTTTTTACTTTTAGAGTATATCAGTATATCATCAATAAATACGATCACAAAGTGATCCAAATATGGCTTAAAAATCCCGTTCATCAAGCTTATGAACGCAGCAGGGGCATTCGTAAGACCAAAAGACATCACCACAAATTCATAATGACCATACCTCGTTCGAAAAGCAGTCTTTGGCACATCCGTTGCCCGTATTTTCAATTGATGATAACCGGATCTCAAGTCAATCTTAGAGAAGACAAAAGCACCTTTTAACTGATCGAACAAGTCATCAATGCGAGGAAGAGGATACTTGTTCTTAATAGTTACCTTATTCAGTTGTCTGTAGTCTATGCACATCCGAAAACTCCCATCCTTCTTCTTCACAAACAAAACAGGAGCACCCCAAGGAGATGCACTTGGTCTAATGAAGCCTTTGCTCAACAACTCTTGAAGTTGGGCTTTTAACTTTCTTAACTCCGCGGGAGCCATTCTATAAAGGGGTATAGAAATGGGGTGAGTGCCCGGTTCAAGATCAATACAGAATTCAATATCCCTATCTGGTGGCATACCAGGAAGATCTGCAGGGAACACATCCAAAAACTCACGTACTATCGAAACCGACTCAATCGAGGGTACTTGAGTAGTGTCATCTTTGAGATGTGCCAAGAAAGATAAACACCCTTTACTAACTAATTTCTTAACACGAAGAAAGGAGATGATATGCACCGTATTTGAAGTGTAGTCCCCCTCCCACACTAACGGGTCTGTCCCAGGCTTGGCTAACGTCACAGTTTTAGCATTACAATCCAAGATCGCAAATTGCGGAGAAAGCCAAGTCATACCCAGAATTACATCAAAATCAACCATTTCTAACATAACCAAATCCACATAAGTGTTGCTCCCCACAAAATTCACCAAACAAGACCTATATAGCTTTTCAACTACCACAGACTCTCCCACCGGAGTAGAAACACGAATAGGCATGTCAAGTAATTCACAATGCAAATTTAGATCATGAGCAAATGAGGAAGATACATAAGAAAATGTGGATCCGGGATCAAACAATACAGAAGCCATGCAATCACAAACCAAAAGCTTACCTGTGATGACAACATCAGATGCCTCCGCTTCAGACCGCCCAGGGAAAGCGTAACAATGGGCCCTATCGTTTGTCTGTCCGTTGCCCCTACCACGTTGTGATGTAGGGGCTCCAGTTTGCCCATCACCTTGGCCATTTTGGTGACCACCATTACCTCGACCAACACGTCCTCCAGAATAACGGCCTCTACCATGACCACCTCTACCTCTAGCTATTGGGGGCCGATAACTCTGTTTTGGACAATATCTCTTAATATGTCCAATCTCCCCACATCCATAGCACTCTCTGGGTTCATGCATAGGTCTCTTAGGGAAGTGTTGGCCGATCTGAGGTGGACCCCCAACTACAGTCTGTAGTGAAGACTGAATGGGTCGAACTGAGTAACCTCCGGAACTCTGTCCTCTAGAGTAGGAACCATTAAACTCACCCCCCTTTCGAAACCTTTTTGATGTCGATGTCGAGGTGAAGTCATTGGGCTTCACTCCTTCCACCTCTATCACGAAGTCTACCACTTCTTGGAAGGATTTTGTTGTAGCCGCTACCTGTAAGGCCGAAATCCGCAACTCTGATCTCAACCCCTTCACAAACCGGCGAATCCCCTCTTGTGGACTGAAACAAAGTTGAGTGGCATATCTGGATAGTGCGCGAAACCTAGCCTCATAAGCATTAACCAACATCCTACCTTGCTCTAGGCTCAAGAAGTCATCCCTTTTCCTATCCCTCAAAGTCCGGGGGATATACTTGTCCATAAACAAGCTAGAGAATGAGGCCTAAGTCGTAGGTTTTGCCTCTGTCGGTTGACACTCAACATGTGATCGCCACCACATTTTGGCGTTCCCTTGAAACTGATAACTCACGAACTCAACACCAAACCGTTCTACTATACCCATCTTGTGTACTAGCTAGTGACAGTCAACTAGAAAATCATAAGCATCCTCTGATTCAGCACCCTTGAAGACTGGAGGTTTCAATTTCAAGAACTTACTGAAAAGTTCATGCTGATCATTTGTCAATACAGGCCCTGTAGTCAGACGAGGAAATGTGCTTATTTCCAATGGAACATCCATGCGGGGAGCCATAGTAGCCGCATGTTGTACCTCCGGAGCCTGAGGTGCTGGTGCAGAAAACACTGGGGGTGTCTGGCCCTGATCAGATAACCCGCTAAGATAAGCAAGAACCTGATTGATCATCTCTAGGGTAGGTTGGGGTGGCTATTCCTCATTTTGCACTTGCTCATTCACCCCATTCTCCCCCTCTCTTACCAGTTCCTCAGTCGGTGGAGGAGTCACCGCCCTAGCATCAGATGGACTAGGTGCTCGTCCTCTTCTTCTAGAGGACGTCCTCCCACGACCTCTACCACGGCCTCTTGCTGCTACTCTCCCTCGAGACACAGCCCCAGTAGCTGGCTGAGATGTTTCTTGTCTTGCCGGTGTTGGTGTTGGTGCGGTCGTTGCTCTGGTTCTAACCATCTGCGAAATAGAGTGAAGATGGTCAGATACCAATTTGTATCACCTAGATACCAATTGGATTCAAGTAGTAGCACGAAAGAAAGAATGAAAGAATGGAATTTTCCTAAAGTCCCTCTCAATGAAAATTAAAGGCGTCCCCCTACCGTTCCTTAAGACTCTACTAGACTCGTTCTTGTGTGATGAGACCAACGAACCTAACGCTCTGATACCAAGTTTGTCACGACCCAAAACCGGGCCGCGACTGGCACCCACATTTACCCTCTAATGTGAGCGAACCAACCAATCTAAACCTTAACATTTCAATATAATATCAACAGAAAGTAATGCGGAAGACTTAAACTCATTAATAAAAACAAATTCAATAACTATTATTCCCCGAAATCTGGAAGTCATCACCAGAAGAACATCTATAATCAAATTACTAAACTAAGAGTATTCTAAGAAGCTAAAAATACATAAGAAGCTAGTCCATGCCGGAAGTTCAAGGCATCAAGACTTGAAGAAGAAGATCCAGTCCAAGTTAGAAGCATTAGCTCACCTTGAATTTCCGATGTAGTAAGACTGGCTTGAATTACTGTTTAGTCGAAGATGACGGCGCGTTTGCTACACTCCACAAATAAACAAGAAGAAAACATAAAAGTAGGGGTCAGTACAAAACACGGGTACTGAGTAGATATCATCGGCCAACTCAAAATAGAAATCATATATATCAAGTAATATCATAAAATCAACTATGATACTCAACATGTAGCAACAGCAAGTACTATATCATTAACAATTATCGTCAAGTTCACACATGAGGACTCAAGCCTCAATACCATACTCATTTGGGAATTATGTTCATTAGATTCAATATATTATCATCTTTCAAGATTCATTATCTTTATTTTCCCTCGTGTCGGTACGTGACACTCCACTCCTCATATACTATCCTGGTGTCGGAACGTGACACTCCGATCCTCATTCTATCTTGGTACCAGAACGTGGCACCCGATCCATATTCTATCCTGGTACCGGAACGTGGCACCCGATCCATATACTATCCTGGTGTCGGAACGTGACACTCCGATCCTCATATACTATCCTGGTACCGGAACGTGGCACCCGATCCATATTCTATCCTGGTGCCGGAACGTGACACTCCGATCCTCATTCTATCCTGGTACCGGAACGTCGCACCCGATCCTCTATTTCTATCCTGGTACCGGAACGTGGCACCCGATCCCCTATTTCATCAAGCCTTCTTTTACACCAAGGCATCATCAATCTCATTATATAATTTATCAAGCCTTCTTTTATACCAAGGCATCATCAATCTCATTATATAATTTATCAAGCCTTCTTTTATACAAAAGCATCATCATTAACAAGTGAATTAGGGTTTCTTTCAAGATTTGGGATTCAATAGCTTCATCATGCTTGTTTATTCACAATTACATAATCATATTCATGCAAGCATACAATTAAGCACATAGAGGGGTTTACAATACTATCAATACATATCATTTACTATTAAGAGTTTACTACGAATATCGTAAGAGAAACCATAACCTACCTCCACCGAAGACTAGTGATCAAGCAAGAATTTCCCAAAGCCTTGTGTTTTTCCTCTTCGTTCGTCTCTCTCTATCGATTCTCCTTCCCTCTCTTTGTTCTTTCTATTTTTTTATTCAAACCCTCTTTCTTTTAACCTAATTAGTATATAATTAAGAATAAAAGATGGCAATAATAACCCACTAATTATCTTAAGGTTACCTCTTTTAACCCCCAAGAATTTGAGTTATTAATATTCCAACTGGGATTACGCAAGCTGTGATGGCCCGTCGCGCCTGCGACGGTCCGTCCTGCTGCTCTATCACAGATTTCAGAGACTCAATTTCTCTGAAAGGTCTGTGACGGTCCGTCCTGCCATTTCGTTACGAAGTTCATAGAGTCAATTTTCAGTACCCAATTTCAGATTTTCTAAGTGTTTTGAAACGAGACCCTGCGACAGTCCGTCGTGCCCATGACGGTCCGTCGTGGGGTCCGTCGCTTCTGCCAATTTTTCCAGAATTGAAGTCTGCTACTCAAAACGACTAAACAGGTCGTTACACTTCAACTCTCTTAACTCAGCGGGAGCCATTCTATAAGGGGGTATAGAAATGGGGCGAGTACCCGGTTCCAGATCAATGCAAAAGTCAATATCCCTATCTGGTGGCATACCAGGAAGATCTGCAGGGAACACATCAAGAAACTCACGGACTATCAAAACCGACTCAATTGAAGGTACTTGGGTAGTATCATCCCCGAGGTGTGCCAAGAAAGCTAAACACCCTTTACTAACCATTCTCTTAGCACGAAGAAAGGAGATGATATGAACTGGAGTGGAAGTGTAGTCACCTTCCCACACTAACGGATCTGTCCCAGGCTTGGCCGACGTCACAGTTTTAGAATTACAATCTAAGATCGCAAAATTCGGAGAAAGCCAAGTCATACCCAGAATTAAATCAAAATCAACCATTTCTAAGATAACCAAGCCTACATGAGCATTGCTCCCCACAAAATTCACCAAACAAGACCTATATACCTTTTCAACTATCACAGACTCACCCACTGGAGTAGAAACACGAATAGGCATGTCAAGCAATTCACAATGTAAATTAAGACCATTAGGAAATGAGGAAGATACATAAGAAAATGTGGATCCAGGATCAAACAATACAGAAGCCATGAAATCACAAACCAAAAGATTACCCTTGATGATAACATCAAATGTCTCCGCTTCAGATCTCTCAGGGAAAGCATAACAATGGGCCCTATCACCTGTCCGCCCGTTGCCCCTACCATGTTGCGCTGTAGTAGTCAAGTTTTACCGTTACCCCGGCCGTTTTGGTGACCACCATTACCTTGGCCACCACGTCCTCCCGAATAACGGCCTCTTCCATGACCACCTCTACCTCCTATTATTGGGGGTCTGTAACTCGGTTCTGGAAAATTCCTCCTAATATGTCCAGTCTCTCCATATCCATAACATTCTCTGGATTCAACCATAGGTCCCTGTGAGAACGACAGAGTCTGGGGATAACTTCCAAACTCAGAGAAGTGTTGACCGGTCTGCGGTGGACCCCCAGCTACAGCCTGTAGTGAAGACTGAATATCTCGGGCTGGATAACCTCCTGAACTCTACCCTCAAGAGTAAGAACCATTAAACTCACCTCCCTTACGAAACCTTTTTGATGTCGATGCCATGGTGAAGTCATCTAGCTTCACTCCCTCCACTTCTATCACGAAGTCTACCACTTCCTGAAAGGATTTGGCTGTAGCCGCTACCTGTATGGTTGAAATCCGCAACTCTGACCTCAACCCCTTCACAAAATGGCAAATCCGCTCTTTTGGACTGAAACAAAGCTGGGTGGCATATCTGGATAGTGCACGGAACCTAGCCTCATAAGCTGTAACCAACATCCTACCCTGCTCTAGGCTTAAAAACTCATCTCTCCATAAACAAGTTAGAGAATGATGCCCAACTCATAGGTGGTGCTTCTGTTGGTTGACACTCAACATGTGACCGCCACCACATTTTGGCATTCCCTTGAAACTGATAGGTCATAAACTAAACACCAAATCGTTCTACTATACCCATCTTGTGTAGTAGCTCATGACAGTCAACCAGAAAATCGTAGGCATCCTCAGATTCAGCACCCTTGAAGACTGGAGGTTTCAATTTCAAGAACTTACTGTAAAGTTCATGCTGATCACTTGTCATTATAGGCCGTGTAGTCAGACGAGGAAACGTGCCTATTTCCAATGAGGCATCCATGTGGGGAGCCCCAGCAGCGGCATGTTGTACCTCTGGAACCTGAGGTGCTGGTGCGAAAAACACTGGAGGTGTCTGGCCCTGGTCAGATAACCCGCTAAGATAGGCAAGAACCTGATTAATCATTTCTGGGGTAGGTTGGGGTTGCAATTCTTCATTCTGCACTTGCTCATTCTCCCCATCCTCACTCTCTCTTACCACTTCCTCAGTTGGTGGAGGAGTCACCACCCTAGTACCAGATGGGCTAGGTGCTTGTCCTCTTCCTATTGAGGACGTCCTCCCACGGCCTCTTCCGCGGCCTCTTGCCACTACTCTTCTTCGAGCTACAGCCCTAGTGGCTGGCTCAGACTCATCTTGTCTTGTCGATGTTTGTGTTGGCGCAGTTGTTGCTCTAGTTCTAACCATCTTCGAAATTGAGTGAAGATGGTCAGATAACAATTTGTATCACCTAGATACCAATTGGATCCAAGTAATAGCACGAAAGAAAGAAAGAAAGAATGGAATTTTCCTAAAGTCTTATAGCATCTCAAAGAAAAGTAAAGGCGTCCTTTTACCGTTCCTTAAGACTCTACTAGACTCGTTCTTGTGTGATGAGACCAACGGACCTAATGCTCTGATACAAAGTTTTTCACGACCCAAAACAAGCCGCGAGTGGCACCCACACTTACCCTCCTATGTGAGCGAACCAACAAATACAAAACCCAACATTTCAATGTAATATCAACAGAAAGTAATGCGGAAGACTTAAATCTCATTAATGAACATCGATTAAATAACTTCTAAAACTCCACAACTATTATTATCCCCAAAATCTAGAAGCAATCATCACAAGAACATCTATCCTCAAATTACTAAATCTAAGAGTGTCTAGAAATCTAGAATAAATCAAAAGCTAGTCTATGCCGGAACTTCAAGGCATCAAGACATGAGGAAGAAGATCCAGTCCATGCTAGAAGCATTAGCTCACCCTGAAATCCGGTGTACTGAAGACTGGCTAGAGTTGCGATTGAGTTGAAGACGACGGTACGTTTGCTGCACTCCACGAATAACAAAGAAAGAAACATACAAGTAGGGGTCAGTACAAAACACAAGTACTGATTAGATATCATCGGCCAACTCAAATTAGAAAACAATATATATAAGATAAGATCATAAAATCAACTACAACACTCAACATATAGCAACAACAAGTCCAAGAATCATTGATAATAATGTCAACTACACCCATGAGGACGCAAGTCGCCATATCATAATCATTTGGGAAAAAAGTTCATTAAATCTGAGTATCTTAGCAAAATTCAAGATTCATTATCTTTATTATCCTGGTGTCGGAACGTGAAACTCCGATCCCCTAATACTATGTGTCGGTTCGTGACACCCGATCCCCCTAATACTACGTGTCGGTTTGTGACACCCGATCCCCCTAATACTACGTGTCGGTTCGTGACACCCGATCCCCTAATCCCATTCTTTTAGTACATCAAGCCTTCTTTTATACCAAGGAATTATCAATATCATTACTTTAGTTCATCAAGGCTTATTTTATACTAAGGCATCATCAATCTCATTACTTTAGTTCATCAAGCCTTCTTTTATACTAAGGCATCACAATTAGATAATCACATCATGCAAGCATACAATTAAGCATATAGAAGACTTTACAAGACTACCCAACACATATCATTCGCTATTAGGAGTTTACTACGAATAGCTTAAAAATCATAACCTACCTCCACCGAAGAATTGAAATCAAGCAAGCTAACCCTCAAAGCTGCGTTTTTCCTCTCTCCCGATCAATCGTTCTCCCTCTCTTTGTTCTTTCTATTTTTCTTATTCAAACCCTCTTTCTTTTACCCTAATTAGCATATAATTAAGTATAAAAGATGATGAATTAACACATTAAATTTATAATTATAGCAGAAATAGTCCAAAATGCCCCTTAAAACAATTAACAGAAATCCAACCCAGCCTGGGATTATGCAGTCTGTGACGGCCCGGCGTGCCTGCGACGGTCCGTCCTACTGCTTCCGTCAAAGAGTTCAGAGTCTCAATTCCTTGAAGAGTCTGCGACGGTCCGTCCTGCCATGTCATTACGAAGTTCAGAGAGTCGATTTCAGTACCCAAATATCAGAATTCTAAGTATTTTTGAACGAGACCCCCTCGACGTTCCGTCGTGCCCATTACGCTCCGTCGTGGGATCCGTTGACCAAGACACTGTTTCCAGAAATAAAATCTGCTGCTCAAAACGACTAAACAGGTCGTTACAAAAATGTCGTGTTAGGGTTCCTTTCAAATCTTTTTTATTAGAAATTTAAAAAAATGTAATCTTTTTTCCCTTTTATAATTTTTATTTTTGCAATATATCTCTTAATATATAAAAGAATTATTTTTTATATTTCTTATGTGAAACAAATGAAAATATTTCGTATGTTTAAAATGAAGATTTCTAGTAATAAATACATAAATTATTAAAATGTAAAAAACATTGAAAAACATATATAACTATATATTAACTCAATTAATACTTTAGATATTGAAAATTTTTATTTTATTTATTAGGCTTTGTGGTGGCTCGGAAAATGGCTTGAGAATCGCACCTTTAGTATTTGTTACAACGGATCGGTTACAAAATTTGATGTCCCCAATGATAAGGTTTTTATTAATCAAATGTCATTGGATCTATTTTCTCTGAATTGATATTTGGCCGCATGTGATTTTTTTGAATATTTATTATGAATGTAGGCGTATGAAATTCTAAAATTTGCAAAATTGTCAATAGCTAATGATATCTTTTCATCAAACAATGGAGGTTAACCAATTTTCTTTTTCTTTTCCTTTTCCTATAAAAATTTAATTTGTACAATATTTTGTGCATTTTCAAATTATTTCAGTGCGTTGATTTTTGTTGCATGTAGATCTACCATTGTCAAAGATACACTCCTCCATTAGGTAAAAATATTCCACTTTCATTTTTCTTTTTTTTCTTTCAAATTGATTAAGTAGATACCTAAATACAATTAAGTGCTTTCTAATAGCCCTTATACATTTTTTTTCAAATATCACCCTTATTAGTTTAATACGGAACGCTTACATAGCCTTTCAATTCATTTATCATAAGCTTTACTTTTAAAAACTAAAAGGATCTTAATTATCTTTCTCCAAATTAATCTTAACTTCAATAAATGATCATTCAGTTTCACGACAAGATATAGAAGATAATTTTAAAAGATTTGAAGATAATCTTTATGATTAACATGATTCCCTTTTAGTTAAAATAGATAATATTATTTTATATCAAAACTATGTATATAGTTACATTAATCTTCATTACACAAACTTTTTCAAAGTAACAGGGATATGTTAATATCAATTATAACATGATAATTTGGATAATTATCATAATACTTCAATGGAATTTGTTTCAATTCCCACATGAACAGGGTTACAATAAATAGGATAATTATCATAATAATGTATTTTTTTAGTTCTTTCCCTAGTTATACGAGGAAAAGTGATTTCTTGACTTCTTATAATTTTTTTTTTTTGGTGAAGTTCTTTTATAATATGAGTAGAAGAATTTTTTTCTTTCAGATCTATTATGTGTAAGAAAATTAAATATCTCTCATTTGTTAAAAATATAAATGAAAACCTCTCATAAAAAATAACAATAATTTATAATATTTGTGTTGATCATGCTTGACCATAAGTAAGAAAATGACATTAAAGTTGCACCCTTGATTATTTTCTAGGATGGGAAGATTGCAGTTTATGATGTATTCACTTAGAAGGTTTTGACTAATCAAATGACATTTTAATTCGTTTTGTTTCATTGTCGAATTAAATACACATAATTGTGATTTTTGAATTATAGGCAGCAAATATTCTTATGTTTGTAGAAATGGATGCATGTTCATCTAAGAAAGAATTTTTCGTGGGACCATTAAATGGAGGTTAAACAATTTCCTTCTCATTTGTAAGTTAAATTTGATTAATATTTTTCTCATTTTAAAATTATTTTAACAATGTGTTGGATTTTGTTGCATATATATTTAGATTTGGCAAGGAAAAACTTTATGCTTAATGTTTTGGTGAATCCAAAAGAGTGGTAAATTTTTTTCACTCCCAAAATTTCTATGTTTTCAAGTTATTTAAAAGATATTAAAATTCAATCACTTCATCTTAATTCCCTTTTCTAACATTTTAATTAATCAATTTATTTTTTAATTAGGAATTAACTTTTCCCTCTAGAAGAATAAATAAAGAAAAGACATTACTAATTTTTTGTGATCAGTGTATTATTTTTTTTAAAGTTCTCCCGATAAAATTTTGAGGAAATGAGATCTCTTGCTCTTTTAAAAAAATAAAATAAAAACAAAAATTAGAAGTAGTTGTCTTATAAGTTATATAAAAAGACATATTTTCTTACATTTCTTATGTTAGAAGATCAAGACCTCTTATTTGTTACATCATCAAAAAATTTAAAATATAAAGAAAGTTTGCAAACGCATATAAAGTTTTCATTAACTGGGTTAATGCTTTCAATAATGAAAAAAATTTGCACCTCTTTGTACTTTTTACAATGAAAAATTGCAGTTTTGGATGTCCGGAGTTACAACGTTTTTATCATTGATCTTTTATTCCTTACTTTTGAATTAGTTATATATAATTGCGATTTCTAACTAAATATTATATAGGTAGGTGGATGGAGTTCTAAAGTTTGCTGAATCTTCAAAACAACAATTGGTTGTGAAAACCTTAAGCGAAGGTTGAATATTTTCTTTCCCTTCTTCTTTGGAATTAAATTTTGATTGATGTTTCGTTCGTCTTTAATTTATTTTATATATTGATTTTTTTACATGTAAAGAAGTACAATTGGCAACGAGCTCAGTTAGATTCTTGGACAAATGACAAGAGAGGTTAGTGTTCATCTATTCTTTTATTTTTTAGAAAATCTAATGCATATCTAAACATAATCTCATTTTACATTCAAATATTCGTGTTGATATTTTTTTTTCAAATATCAATTTTATTTTATGTATGTACGCCTAATTAGGTTTTTAAGTCATAAACTTCATTTTAGAAAATCGAGAAGGTGAATTATTATCTTTTGTAATCTTGAAGTTGAACAAATGAATTGCAAGAAATGTTGTTCTTTAAAGGGTCTTTATTAAATTACATTCCTAATTATGAACCAAATAAGTGATTGACATTGTAATATTAAATCTAAAAATCATATATCTTTACAATCAAGTTTGTAATAATGTGTTTTTTTTAGTAGTCTCTCTAGAAGTAATAAGAAAATGAAATTTCTTGTCCTTTTATATTTATTTTTTTGCAATAGTTTTTAAATAATTTGACTAATTGAAAATTATCCGTCCTTTTAAGTTTCCTTTTATATAAAAATAATGAAAATATATATATTAGGTGTAAAAATAATGATTTCTCGTAAAACGGATATAAAATTTATGAATAAATTTGAAAATAATTTTTTTTAAAGAGCTAGAAAACGATTCCTTTCCTCTAGTCTATTATGAGGGTCTTTTTATTAATTAGCTTTTAAACATTGAGTGCTCTTTATAATATCTGTCAATTTGAAAACTCCATACAACGTTAATTATTATTTTTAAATCCTTTCTGAACAACTTTTTAAGGTATAGTAATTTATTAATTTCTTCTTTCATACGTATTTGTATTATCGTTCTACCTTATTGAAGATTTGAGGATTGATTATTAATTCTCGGATAATCCTTATAAGCCAGGTGAAAATTAAAAATAATAAACTAATCAAAGTACTGAGAATTATCAAATTGTTAATTGGTATATTGCTACTTTATACATATATATTCCATTTCTTAACATTATGAAGGTCAAAGAGTACCTATAAATAATATCTACATCACTAATTATGTGTAACTTGTTTCTAAACATAAAAGTTATATGTTTTGCAGGATGACTATCACCTTATGGTTTTCCCCATGCTGCCCCTAAAACCAAGAAATAGAATAAGATGTTAGCGGTATACATATGTCATATATGTATGTCATATATGGATGTTAATGGAAAATATTTATTTTGAGGATTTGGTTGTTATTTTACTAGAGTTTATTATGTTTTAAGATTTTAACTTAACCAGTTAAAACTAGAATATAAAACTTGCATTTTGTATTATTTTTGTGAAAGATTTGTTTAGTTATGTACGTCGATTTTAAAATAATGTGTTGATTTTAAAATACTAGCGTTAAAGCGGAAATCTTTAATTAGTTATGCTTACATTAGGGAAAACTGTTGACATTATATTTTTTGAGGCGTGACCCTTCTTGAACTTTGCTAGTGCGGGATGTTTCTATTTTCCTCTTGTTAAACAAATACTTTTGTAGTAATGCTTTAATTACGGTGAATGTCCAAATTACATCTTTTGGTGTGTGGTCCTTTCTTATGAAGGATGTTTTGGTTAATAATGCTTGTATTAGAGTAAACTATTAAGAGTATGTCCTTTGAGGTGCAACCCTTTTCCAAAACTTTGCTAACGTGGAATGCTTTGAGTTGCAAGCTACCTATTATATTTTACATTTATAAGCTTCATCATGATTCTAATCCATTAGTCACATCCCTTATTGATGCCTATTTTATTTGTGGGGTGGCTAATGTTAGTGCTAGGATTTCATTGTTTGTCTTGATGCTATTAGTTTTTATAGTGTGTTGCAATCAAGTAAATCTTCAACGTCCACGTTAGTTGACTGTTCCTCCTATATAAATTTTATTACAAAAAAAGGGTAATTTCTTGTTTATCACATATCAACACAAGTAGTGAGAAACTTTGTCAACTAAGAGTTATGTAGATTGTAAGACATAATAACTTTTTTGTGCTCTGTTGGGATTTGAGTCCCAAATTTAAAAATTGGATAAAAGTAAAAATACACCCTCAAACTTTTGGAAATCCAATGCCTTCCAACATACTTTTTGTCCATTAGAGTTCCTGCCTTCCTATAATCACTAAATATTTTCCCCTTCAACTAACCGAAAACTCATTATGTACTCATGGCACAATCCTACACCACAATCTGAGTTGACAAATTTTTTACCCAAATTTAAAAACCTGCACATAACTTATTTCACCCATCCGATTTACCCATAAATAAATTCTCTAAAATCCTAGAGAAAAATCCCTTATACTTGTTACTTTCATTCATCTCACAAAAAAAAATCCTAGTTCATCAGACACAAACTAGCTCATCTCCATTATTATTTGTGGATTCACTCAGATCCGGTCAGAGGTACTCACACTTTTACTATGTTCATCTACGCGATCTTATTTTGTGTTCCTTTTCTTCTTATATTGTCATTCCTATCTAGTTGTTAATAACTAATTAATGTTACTTACTTATATGCCTTATTACCTATGTGCCTGACTTGTGCCTACTAATATTGCCGACTGAGTAACTGGTTAAATTCATTAAGACTTATATTTTAGCATCCCGTCTTAGAAATAGTCAGATTTATTAGAAAGAACTAATTTGGAAAAGCTAAATTGAGAATTTTGCAAGTTATGCATAAATTGTGACTTTTAGGTCAACTTCAAAGTACCATAACTTTCATTACATGATGACTTAGGTGGCCAGAAGAAATAAAATGAAATATATATAACCGAGATTGCTAAGATTCTAGTTTGAATGGGGGAGATGTATCTGTTTAAAGTAAGTATGTTCAGTTAAGCAAAGTTACCCAAATATATGATGGGTATCTTGGTCTTTTCCTTACCCTTTTTACTTATAATGTTTCAAGTAATTAAATTGGGGTCCTAAACCGATTTGGTCTAGTTTAAAAAATCTTAAATTACGCTGGGATTTTAGAGTAAGGAGTTCAATAGGAGAAAAGTCAAGTCATTCTTGGACTGCGAAATTAAAGGTCGTTTCACCAAAGGTTGTTCCCTAAACAGGTATGTAACTTCACATATCATTGGGTTCTTGTACCCACACAACAATCATGATTGTTTCAGCTAAAGTTCTTTCTCCTACGCGCAAAGGGTTTGAGTTCTTTATGAGTTACATTGATGTGTTATTTCACAATCTTTATTGTTGAGGTTTTAATAAGATATTGAGATAACCGTATGAGTTTTAATGTTATTTCTTAGTAAATTATTTTGTACAACTATTGGTTATTCGATTCTAAGTGATTGTAAAAGAAACCATTAGATTCTAGACTAATTGGTTTTCAAATCGAGGAAGAAAAAATTCGGGCAGAATGTGGCACGAAAGTCCGCGTTGCAAACTTTCTCCCCGTGTGAAAAAATTTGCAGAGAGGACTCAGACTCCACTTTTTAAAATTATTTCACAACTAGATATTTAAATTCATCTTTACGTTGTGGACTTGCTCCCCTAGCAATGATTTTGTACCATTTCACATGATTAACTATCTAAAAACACTTTTAATCATCATGATATCCTTCCTATGGAAACCATAACCTTGAGTTTATAATTCAAATTTAGCGTACAGTTAAGAGTCAAGTCTTGATAGTTATTCGAGTCCTTTTAAAAAGACTTTTACAAATATTATAAACTTGTTTAGGATTTAAGGATTGCAATTAAGGAATAGTAGAGTTAAATTAATTCTTTTAATTGATATATGGGACCTAAGTATTTCAAAAGAGTAAATGTTTTCACATTCAAGTTATGAGTAAACACCGAATTCTAAAAGATTTTTGATGAGCAGTATGAGTACCATCTCTTTTAAGAGATAGATTTTTTAGTAATAATCTCAAACCATAGAGAAATTTATGTTCTTAATAATACACTACATAAAAAATGATCATTAGCGGCAGTTATGTTCTTAATTGTCGCTATACATGCATTTTTAGTGGCACTTGACATGTTTTTAACATGTCTCTAAAGACTTTAGAAACATTGGTTCTAATGATACTTAATTAATGTTGTAAATATATTAGAACTCTTTATTTATCAAAACATTTATTTATGCTAAAAGTTGTTTTTAATGTAGTGATATGAGTTAGCTAAATTTTTCAGTAGTATTGGGCATCAAAAGGGTCATAAATTTTAGATAATTCATTAATAATTTGTAGAATGAACTGGTAGATCCACATAGTGAGTAGTCTTATAGCCGGGCAAAGTATAGGACAATTCTGCAAACATGGACAACGCATTGTATAATAAACATACTTCATAGTGTTTGTTGTTGGTTAGAGAATCTATCACAGAGTTACTTGTATTATAATATGCAAACCTAACTTACAATTGTCTTTTTCAAAACAGTTGTTATCGACATGTTTTAATTTTTTTTATATTGCATTTTTATTACTTCTTTATACTAAAATGAGTTGAGTTGAGTTAAGACGAAGTAAGTTTTTTCAGTTCCCTTTCAAGCTTATGCCTTGTTTAAGATTTCTCCTCAAGAGCTCATAAATTTCATGTACTTACGTTATTTGACCTATATATTTTATGATGTAGAGACAGGTAACAAAGATCAACATTTAGCGCTACATTGATACTGTTGAGCTTCAAAGTTATTGGTGAGCCTCATTGCTTTCTTTAGGATCCCTACTTGTTATGTTTCTGTTATTATAGTTTTTAGGAATATCAGGAGTCTTATTCCAAAATCTCTCTTATTATTAGGGGCTTTATAGATAGATAGACAGTAGTTCATGAGTATTTTTATTTTCAATTGTTAATTCCTTAGACTTGGTTTACCTCATCGTCTAATAAATGTATCTTTTAATACATTCTCAGTTTATTGTATGAGTTTATTATCTGAGACTATTTCATGTTAGTTAAGTCTTCTACTGAGTAGTAAGTGAGGCTAAGGGTTCGCTTGGGCCAATAATGTTTCTAGAGTATCAATTGCGTTAATGGTATAGGCTCAGGGCATGAAAAGATAAATTGAATATAAGATATCAAATGAAAGTTATTTGAATCTTTTTTCAAACAACACCTAGTTTGCTACATTTTGAGTTAAGTTGAGGGATATATGCTCGTTTGAAGTCAGCTAGTTCAGTTAATGAAATTTACCCCGAATTAGTGAGGGGTATTTAGTTCTTTTCCTTACACAATCAGCTTTAAGCATTTTTAATTATATTTTAGGAATCTAAAATTGTATGGTTCAGTTTTCACAATCTTGAAACTCTTTGGGTTTAAAAGGAGTTCAATAAAAGAAATGAGGGAAGATTTTAGGCTTTCATCAAAATGATTGAGATTTGTCGAGGAATTATGCCGAAGTTTTTATTCTGTAAGAGGTATATATGTTTTTCATAGTGATGGATTCGTTCAACCATATCTCAATCGTGAGTTTCATGTGTTAATTTCGTGTATGATAATCTATGTATTGAGATTTTTTAGTAGGTCTTGAAATTTCATTCGTAAATCTTTACTACTAAAATTTTAATAATTATATAAGATGAATAGGAGTTTGAGGGTTGTTGATGAGTGGATTTTTGAATACTAATGTTGGGTATTCAAATTTAGGAGAGTTTGGAATAAATCATTTAATTCTAGGTGAATTAGGGCCTTAAATCGAAGCAGAAAATTCGTTGGAAAATTTTGAGTAGGACCTGGAATACTGCACCAACACGCACCAGGAAATATGGTATGTAGTGTATGGGCTACACCCCGCTCCACTAAGTTCTCTATGATTGCCTGTCCGCCTATTGTTATATCAGTTATCCCGCCTCAGTTTTTTGAAAGTATATCATTACTCTTTTCAGATTCTAAGTCCTCTAAACTACATATAAACATCAACAGATTCTTCATAACATGAATCATAACCATTGAAGTCATAATTAAAATTCAAGGTAGAGTTAAGTGATAAGTTTTAAGAGTTGTTTTCAGACAATTCTAGAATTCTTTTACAATCTTTTAAAACCTGTTTGTGGGCCAAGCGTTGGTTGACTTTTATTTTCAATCTAGTGTCACGTAAGCTAAAAAGAGGTAGAAAATTACTTATAAAATAAGTTCAGGGGGGTAATAGCACCTTAGTATATTATAAGTGTGTCTTTGAGATTTAAGGTATAGGTTGAAGGGGTACTTGGGCATTTTCCATTTTCAAAATAAATATATGCGAACTAAGTATTCCCAAAAGAAAATGTTGCTACATTTAAAATGAGGACGAATCAATGATTTCCAAATGATTATATGATGATTTTTTTAGTATAATCTCTTTTAAGAGGATATTTGAGTAATAATCTCAATGTTGAGGATGAGGAAATTCTATTAAACATATGAGTTGTGTGTATCTTTGGAGTAGTATTGAGCTTCGATATGGGGACGAATTCAAACAACTCAAAGTCCTTATAAATCATGTAATAAATATGGATAAAAAGGGTCATGTTTTTTAAAATATTCCTTATTACTTTTTGAGCATAGCTTAATTGATCAACTTAGTTGAGGATGTCTTGTACTCCGGCAAGGTATAGGACAGTTTTGGAAGTGTAACGACCTGTTTAGTCGTGTTGAGCAGCAAATTTTATCTCAGGAAAACTGGCTGAGACGACGGACCCCACGACGGACCGTCATGAGCACGATGGACCGTCGCAGGGTCTCGTTTCAAAACACTTAGAAATTCTGAAATTTGGGTAGTGAAATTGACTTTCTGAACTTTGTGACGACATGGCAGGACGGATCGTCGTGGGCACGACGGACCGTCACAGACCCTTTAATAAAATTGAGTCTCTGAACTCTGTGACGGAGGAGCAGGACGGATCGTCGCAGGCACGACGGACTGTCACAGACTGCGTAATCCAAGTCTGGGTCGGATTTCCTTAAGTGATTTAAGGGACGTTTTTGGACTATTCCTGCTTTAATTATAAAGTTAGAGGGTTAATGTTAATAAGTCTAATTACTTGGGGTTAATAGAGGTAACCTTGAGTTTATTAGTGGGGTATTATTGCCATCTTTTATACTTAATTATATGTTAATTAGTGTAAAATAAAGAGGGTTTGAATAGGGAAATTTGAAAAAACAAGAGAGGGAGAAAACGAACGAACAGGGAGAGAAGAAGAACAGAGCTTTGGGAAATTGCTTGCTTGATAAAAAATTTTCGGTGGAGGTAGGTTATGGTTTCAGGCTATTCGTAGTAAACTCTTAATAGCGAATGATATGTATTGGTAATATTGTAAACCCTGCTATGTGCTTAATTTTATGATTGCATGAATGTGATTATATAATTGTGATAAAATAAGCATGATGAAGCTATTGAATCCCAAACCTTGATAATAACCTAATCTCTTGTTAATGATGAGGCCTTGGTATAAAAGAAGGCGTGAAGAACTAAAGTAATGAGATTGATGATGCCTTGGTAAGAAAGAAGGCTTGATGAATTGATAGAAGGAGATTAAGGGATCGGAGTGTCACGCGACACATAGAATTAAGGGATCGGGTGTCACGAACCGACACGTAGTATAAGGGGGACCGAGTGAAACGAATCGATACGTAGATTTAGGAGATCGGGTGTCACGAACCGACACGTAGATTTAGGGGATCGGAGTGTCACGTACCGACACATAGAATTAAGGGATCGGGTGTCACGAACCGACATGTAGATTTAGGGGATCGGGTGTCACAAACCGACACGTAGAATTAGGGGATCGGAGTTTCACGTTCCGACACATAGTAGTAGGGGATCGGAGTGTCACGTACCGACACAAGAGGAATAGAGATTAATGAGGGAGCGGAGTGTCACGTACCGACACAAGAGGAATATGGATAATGAATCTTGAAAGATGCTAATATACTCAATCTAATGAATCTAATTCCCAAATGAGTATGGTATTGAGGCTTGAGTCCTCATGTGTGAACTTGACGGTAATTGTTAATTACATAGTACTTGTTGTTGCTACATGTTGAGTATCATAGCTGATTTTAGGATATTACTTGGTATATACTGTTTTCTATTTCGAGTTGGCCGATGATATCTACTCAGTAATTGTGTTTGTACTGACCCCCTACTTTTATGTTTTCTTTTTTGTTATTTGTGGAGTGCAGCAAACGTGCCGTCGTCTTCAACTCAACAGCAATTCTAGCCAGTCTTCATTACTCCGGAAATCAGGGTGAGCTAATGCTTCTAGCTTGGACTGGATCCTCCTCTTCATGTCTTGATGCCTTGAAGTTCCGGCATGGACTAGCTTTTACTTGTTTTAGCTTCTTAGAATACTCTTAGTTTAGTAATTTGATCATAGATGTTCTTGTGGTGATGACTTCCAGATTTTGGGGAATAATAGATGTTGAGTTTTAAAGTTATTGAACTGGTTTTTATTAATGAGTTTATGTGTTCCGCATTACTTTCTGTTGATATTATATTGAAATGTTAGAGTTTAGATTGGTTGGTTCACTCACATAGGAGGGTAAGTGTGGGTGCCAGTCGCGGCCCGGTTTTGGGTCGTGACAGGAAGCGTGAGCAAATGTTGTATCATCACATAGCTCATAGTAATCCTTCTCGGTTAGAGACACTCCCAAATCGAGTTATATTATCTTTACATTCAAACTAAAATATTATTGTATTTTATGGAAAATACATAAAAGAAACCTTTAACGTGGTTGGATAATTTACTTAAGAACTTAAACTACACGGGCGTTTTAATCCCCTCCTTACACATCTTTGAAGTAAATTCAAAACAACTGTGATATTATTATATATACCACTATCATTCGCCACATCATAGCCATGTAACTATAAGAACATAGCCATGCCAGCACCACGACATAGCCATGTGATCACCACATCATTAATTATTTTTTATTATCTATTTTTCACAAATTTTTGTTTAACACTTTTTAAAGTTAATTTACACTAAGTAATTAATTACATGTGCATTTTCTAAAATTTAAATTTAAGATAAGGACATAGCTTTCTTGAAAGCTTCAAATAAAATTTGGTTGTTACCCGTTATAGTGAGATCATCAACATAAAGACACACAAGTACAATATTTCCATTAGCATGAACTTTTATGTAAACAACATAATCATGAAGATAACGAGTAAATTGTCTTGAAAGTATTTGTCAATGCTCATATTCAACGCTCGTGGAATTGCTTCATCCCATATATATGGTTTTCTTCAACCTCAACGCCTTATATTCATGATTTTTCAACCATGAAACCCAATGGTTGCTCAACATAGACTTCTTCATCAAGATATCCATTTAAGAATGCCCGATTCGACATCTAGTTGATGTATCTTCAATTCCATTTGTGCCGCTAAAGAGATCAATAGATGAATTGTCTCCATGCGGGCAACATGCGCATAGACTTCCTCATAATCGATGTCATGTCTTTGTCTGTAGACTTTAACCACAAGTCTTGCCTAGTATATTTATGCCTTTCCATGGGAATTTTTTTTTTGTCGTGTAAACTCATTTGACTCCAATTGCTCGATGGTCATTGGGAAGAGTTGTTAACTCCAAAGTGTTGTTATTCTCTATTGAGTGGATCTCGTCCTTAATGGCTTGACTCAACCGTTTGTCCGTAACAGCTTCATCAAAATTCGTTGGTTCACTATCAACTAAGAGACAACAAAAAAATTAAAATTAGCAATTTCTTTTATGTCTTCAAAGAGTTCTTGAATCCTCCTGATCATATATGTTCTTTCACTTGATCTTTCATGAAAATATAGAGATCAACATTTTTCTGGTGAAGGAGGTGGGGTCGCATCCAGTGCATATGCCATGGTTTCTTCTTCATCTCCGAAGTATGGAAGAAAATCATATGTTTTTTCTTACAGATTCTCCCAATTCCATGATGTTTCTTCATTGAATTCAACATTACGAATCACTACCACCTTGTTATTTCTTGGATTGTACAATTTTTAGCCTTTTGAATTCGTTTCATAGCCAACAAACATATACTTGACACTTCGATCGTCAAGTTTAGCTCTCCCTTGATGTGGAACATGAGTATATTCTATGCTCCCAAACATACTCAAATGCTTGACACTTGGTTTTCTTCCACTCCATGCTTCTTGAGGTGTTTGATCTCATACATTTTTTGTTGGTGAACTATTGCTCAAATAAATTGCACAAGAAATAGACTCGGCCCAAAATTCTTTTGGTAGATGTTTAGCTTTCAACATAAATCTAGCCATATTAAGAATTGATCTATTCTTTATTTCTGCAACTCCATTTTGTTGGGACGAGTAAGGTAGCATTAGAGGTGAAGAATTACATGAGATTGGCAAAAGACATTAAATTCTTTTGAAATATATTTGCTTGCTCTATCCGACCTTAATGCTTTTATTTGATATCCACTTTCTTTTTCTACAAGTGCTTTGAAATTTTTAAAGGCAACAAAAACTTCAGATTTTTTCTTCGAGAAGTAAACCTATGTCTTACTTATGAAATCATAAAAAAAGAACAAGTATTTTTTTTTACCAAAAAAAGATGAGTCAATTGGACCACACACATCGGTGTGTACAAATTGAAGTGGCTTACTTGTTCTTAATGTAGTCTTCCCTGGAAAACTCCTCATTGTGTGTTCTCCAAGAAGACATGATTCACATAATTGATTTGGATCGTTTGTTGACGGTATCCCTTTAACTATGTTTTTCTGTCCCATTGATCTGAGAGCTTCAAAGTTAAAGTGCCCAAATCTCATATTCTAAAACAATGAGTCATCTTGCACATTGACCTTCAAACACTTTGCATCGATAGTTTTAAGATACAATGAAATCAAGCTATTCTTTGTATTATGAAGTTTAGCAATTAAGTTGTTACTTAAATCTCTAAGCCAAAAATGCATATTTTTCATAAGAATATCGTATCCTTTTTCAAAAAGTTGACCCAACAACAAAATGTTACTTTTAAATTTGGCACAAAATAAACATTGTTTATCAATTTATGGCCACCATCTTTACAAAATATCAAAATAGTACCTATCCCTTCAATTTGGATATTCGAGGTATCTCAAAAGGACACATTACCTTTCACCGTCTTCTTTATCCCTGAAAATTTATCTTCGTGACCACAAATATGATTGCTTGATTCATTGTCAAGATACCATGAGGTGCAATCATCTCTATCTTCTTGTTTGAGTGATAATAACAATGTTGACTCATCTTCATCATTGTTAGTGTCAACAAGATTTACATTCTGTTCAGCATTACTACTACATTACAAAGAGTAATATCAAATTTTATAACAATTATAACACTCAAATTTGGATTTGTCATACCTAATTTCATTCGTACCTTTATAGGCTCCACGTCCTCTACCTCCTCGTTGACTACGACCACAACCTCTATATGACTAGTGACCTTTATCTTCATTGTTTAAATGATTGGTAATACTTATTCCTCTTCCGCGGCCTCGCCATTGTCCATTTCCTTTGTAACTTTTCTCACTTTCAAATCCTTTGAAGGATGCATGAGTATTAATAAATTGTTCTAGAGTCTCTTCTTTCTCATTTTCACTTTCTTTTCATTGGCTAGTAATGAACCTTCCAATTGTTTTACCATCATAGAGTCTAGATCTTTAGACTACTTAATATCACACACCAAATAGTCAAATTTAGGTGTTAAAGAAGGAATTATTTTTCTACCAAACGCACATCATCTATTTCCTCCTTGTATCTTCTTAGTTTACTTACAACAACCATCAATCTTGAACAGAAATCCAAAATGGATTTGGATTCTTTCATTTTAAAAACATCAAAGACAACCCTTAGAGTTTTAAGTTTTATCTTCTTAACTGTATCAAATCCTTGGACAGAATTTGGTAATTTTCCCACGCTTCTTTTGAGGTGGTTGCATCAGTCGCCTTCTCAAACATGCCATCATCAAAGCATTGATGGGTAAGAGTGAGGGCCTGTTAATCTTTCTTTCTTGTCTTTAACAAAGTTTGCTCATTTGTATATTTTGTAAACCTTTTGTCTACAATATCCCAAAAATTATGAGAGCCAAGAATGACATTCATTAGTAGACACTATTTTTAATAATTTTATCTTGTGAGACGGGGGTATTGGAACGACAATGGACTATTATTTTTCATGGCTCTGATACCACTTTGTTGAACTAATGATAATCACCCCCAAAATAATATCCAAACTAAATAGCAATAGAAAGAGAGTAACAACGACTCCAAATATTTAAATGGGGTAAATATAATACCAGGATAAGTAATACAATAATATTTATGAAAACTTGGTAGTGCCAAAAGACTATTATTCAACACTCTTTTATTTCTTAAAACTCAAAATAATATTACTTGCACACTATTTTCTCACAAAACTAAGAAGTATTTTGTAGATAACTTTCTCTACTCTCTATTTCTTCTCTATTTTGGTGTGTCATCAAGTGTATAATTACTATTCTATTTATAGAGTTTTTTTGAACACTTGATTACATAATTAGTGACATAATGTGGTAGCCAATTTCCACAAAAATTGGTTGTCAAACTCTACCAAACTTTGAATAGCTACTTCCACAAATGTGACTATCAATTTTCACATTGGTGGGTACCAATTTTCACATTTGTGACTAGTAATTTCAACATGTATGACTGCCAAATTAATTGCTACCAACATTTTATTCCCACAATAAACACATAACTGAATGATAGAATTTCTTGCGATTGAATTCCAATTGGATTCAAACTTCACGAGTGTAAGTGTAAAACATTAATTGAATTTGTTATGAAACAAAACCAGTTGGAAGGTCCTATTCAAATTTTACTCATAGACCAGCAGTTGCTGCGATTTCTTCTCCTTTCATAAATATGAAATCAATGGGCATATCGCTTCAATGGTCTGCAATCTGAAAACACTACAAGTGCTAGATTTGGGCTCCAATAATTTAGAGGGAACAACGTCACTATGTTTGGGTGAGATGGGTGAACTTTCCGTTATGTATTTAACAACAATATTCTTAGCGGGACAATTACTATTATTTTTAGTATAGGAAACCAACTTGGAGTCATTAATTTGACGGGAATAATCTAGAGGGTAAAGTTCCACAATCACTGATATATTGCAAATATTTTGATGTTCTTCATTTAGGTAACAATGAATTGAATGACACATTTCCTAAACGGTTGGGAGCCCTACCAAAGTTTCATATTTCAGCATTGAGATCAAATAAGTTCAATCGACCTGTAAAATATTCCAGGACTATCAACTTGTTTGCTCAAATATGAGCCGTAGATCTCTCATTCGATGTGTTTACTGGAGATTTACCAGTGAACCTTTTCAAGAAATTTTGAAGCTATGAAAATAAATGGTAAGAAAAATGTAACGTGAAAGTATTTAGCTTATATAGGTTCTCATTATTACACAGATTCCTTTATAGTGAAAAGAAAGGTGCTGGATGTTAAACTTCCTCGAGTTTTGATTACAAACATAATTATCGATCTCTTAAGTAATACATTCGAAGTTCATATTCCAAGCATTATTGTATATCTTGCTGGGCTTCGTATGTTGAAGTTATTTCATAATAGATTTGAGGGTCACATACCAGCATCCAAGCACCAATTATCTGTACTTGAATCATTGGATCTCTCCTCCAACAAAATCAGCGGAGAAATTCCATAACAACTTGCATCCCTCACATCACTTGATATTATAAATCTCTCTCACAATCATCTTACAATAATCTAGTTGGATGCATCCCCAAAGGAAAATAATTTGATACATTTCAGAACAACTAATACAAAAGGAATGATGGTTTATGTGGATTTCCACTGTCAAAGGACTGTGGTGGGGATGATAAGGTAGCACAAACCACGACTCAAGTTAAGCTAGATCAAGAAGGAGGAGGAGATTCATCAATGATCAGTTGGAAGGTGGTTCTCATATGTTATCAACTCAATATCCGACATGGTTTTCAAAGGATGGATTTAAAATTTGAATACAAAATTATTACAAGAATGAAAAGTCACAAGAAACGATATTAGTGATCGTCATCTCCAGGTATTCAGTTTGATCTTTGTCAATGAATTTTCTTCCTTAAAATCTCTTTAACTTAAATACTTAATTTTTGAAGATTTCAGGTTTCAAGTCTAATATGTTGTTTGTGATGCAAACAAAAGATTGTAGTTTCCTAGTTTTTTATGTATTTGAATTAAAGCATTAATTTTCGTTTATCAATAGTTTGTTACATATTCAACATAATTATTCTTTTTCTAATGAGGTTCAACTTTAAAGTTCAATTAATGGATTCATGAAGTTATAAGATGTAATAATAGCGATCAGTTAAGAGATACTTTATGTTTGTGTTATGATGTCACGAGACAAAGTTGGAGAGAATTAGAAACTAAGGGGTTTCCTAAGAACCATTGCATCAGACACATTTATAGTTATATCGATTAGGAGAATTCTTGTCGGAGATGAAAGTTTGTTGTCAGTACGGGGCAGTGGTATAAAGCTCTCATTGGTTCTGAAGAAAGTAGGCAGAATATGACTCCAAATGATGAAAATGAACTTAAATTTACGTTGAATCAAAAAGAGCTTAACGAATTTTCCAAGAGCCGAATTGGATGTAATTAATCTTGCATAGAATCAAATAGTATACCAAAGTAGTAGTTAATTTTCCCCCATCTCTTCTACCTTTGGTGGTAATGTAACAAACTTTAATTCCTCACTATATTAAGAAGAGAACTAAAATGCAATTATACATTACATTTGTGATTGCAATGCTCAAACTACAGAAATACAATGGATATATTGAAATAACAAGACTCAAGAAGCAAAGGAGAGGACAGGTGTTTTCTTCAATATGCATACGCCCTAATTTCCAACTCATTTTCGCTTTTAAGCAAATGTTAATTGGGTAGGCATCCCAAATAGAACATTTTAATATTTTACCTGGCCCGGTCTCATTCACAACTTATAATTAATGATCCCTTATAAAGTTAGCTTGGTTCAAAACAATACAACAACTGAAGGAACCTTGTCCTCAAGGATCCAGTCAAGATACATCATGTGGCAACATGGAGTATAATAAACTTGGTATGGAAGGTTGGAGTAGTCTAGATACGGTTGTATAATTCTTAATAAGCTTTGGAACATGGAATGGATGTTTAGTAATGTGAGATGTGTCCAAAAGAGTAATTCACCTATATATCTCACTCAAACTTATGGAAGAACTACTAGTAGCAACATAGGGATCCTTCGACATATTTTACAACAGCAACGGACACATATGGCTAACAAAAGTTGCAGTTCCCTTCTTACTCCATTCTTCCTTGCTATCAATTCCTTTACAATCAATTGAAATATTCACCTTGGAGTAGCTTCCTTTCCCCAAATCTTTTCATTGAAACTGATATCAACCCATTACAATAACCCTCTCTCTGATTTATACTTTTCGACATTATCAAATAGAGTTCGGGTATAACCTAATGCCCAACAGCCACACACTTGTTCAAAAGGATAGACAAAACTTATGCAGTATCTAAACCATGATGTAATCTATATCATGCAGCCCACTCTATCTACTCAAGTACCCCATAATATGTGTAACCTGCATAAGGGTGTTCAATCTCAAACTTCATCTTATATCCACTCCTTAATGCTATTACTTTCCACTTCAGTAACATGGTAGCAACGACATGCATATACTGAGGATATAAAATCGATGTGTTCTTGAAGTTGGCTTACAAAATCTCAGTTTTCACATTATAATTATATTTATTTAAGACTAGTGTATATGCAATTGGCATACATGTGAACAGAATGCGCAAGTAGGAATTTACATACCATGGTTCTCCAGGATCCCACACTCTATTCATAGAGTTTAACTACACAATTAAGAAAAAACTGCCAATACATCCCAGCAATAGAAGTTCTTTTGCGTGGTATACCGTATAACTTTTCAGAGCCATGAAATTAAAACCTATTCCTATAATCACAGAAATAATGATCCATTATAGTTGTGGGAATTATTACTGTAAGAAATTGAGCAGCAGGTTCAGATGGAAATTGACACATAATTTTGTTGACCATTGAACTCCCTGATTAAATTTCCATTCATAGTGTCTCTCCTATCAAGAGACTTATCTTATGCATACTACCTTGACGTATCTCGTTCGACATGTGCATTCGGCCTACCAATTTCTTGACCTTCAAAAGGAACTAGGAAGTTCTTGTACCAAAGCATTTGATGATTTTGATCTCCCGTTTTGAGAAGTTGTTGAATTATCAAATGCACAGTCCTCTTTCCAGGTTTGAATTTCATGTTATCTCTTGTATTAAGGTTAATAAAAAAATACAGAAACACAAATTAGATGAATAAAAGTAAAACTTTTAATCTAAGTCCACGGTAACCTTTGTGTTTCCTTTTGAGATTTAATCCCCTCATTGTACACGAGATTGCAGATTAATTTCTTCCAATATAAAACAAATTAACATGATAAAGAAATAGCGGTACCTCGAACTTCAATAACTTCAGCGAACGCAAGAACAGTAACAAGAGCACAGATAAACTTTTATGATCGACAAATATGTTTATGAGAGAAAATTTATGCAGAGAGGAAAAACATTCAGAAAGTGAAAAATTAAAAAGACCTCCTTTTTATAGCCATTTTCAGCCAGAATCGTGTTTGTTTAGAAAAATCTGTTCAGACCCTTTTTTTCTAGAAATGTTGTGTCTTTCGGAAAAAATAACAACTTTTCCAAAGGAACAGGTCGCTTCAGATTGTTATTATCAGTGCACGTGAAATTTCAACTAAATTTCGTGGCGCCAAAATTAACTACATTATTTAACTAACATTCTGTATTAATTTGAAAGAGAAAATAAATAAATTAACTGGATTTATTCGAATAACAAGATTTATTAAAGACAAAATTTGTCAATCAATCACATCATTTGCCAAATCCAAATCCAAATTCAAATCTAAATCCGAATGGTCAAGGCTGAGCGACCAAGTGACGACGACATAAGGGACACCTTATTCTTAACCCTTTAGGAAGCAAAGAAAGTTTTTCCTATTATAAGGACAACAATTTCCTTTCTTCTGCCAATATTAGAGATATGACTTTTCATTTGAACTTGGCAAATAAGTTTCCATTTTTCGTCCAAAATTGGTTCCCCCCCCTTTTTTATATTCTCTTCTTTTTTTCTCATTCACATTTTGCTAAAACCCGATAATTCCCTACATCAATGGGAAATGGCTATTGTAAAATATATGCATGAAAATTTTGTGTGTCTTGTAATTAAGGATTAATCTCATTTGGATAAGTAGGTTTTCGTTTAAATTTTCCATAGTGAACATATATCGGATATACTCGGTTAATTGGTAGATTTGAAATCTTTGAACCATAAAGCTTTGGTATATATATAGACAAAATTAAGCACACAATTAACCCTTGAACTGTTCTTAGTTCTCATTGGTTTGTTCCTTTCATCCATGAACATATCTCGATTAGTATGTGCTTAGAAAACTGGCCTTACCACATTCTCCTTGAAGCAGCTTACAATTCCCACTCACATAGGTAGTTTCTAATTGTGTTATCCCATAGATACACTATTTTGTATACCCTGTATCAAACATAGAAACCATTAAAAAGTCCTAATGCCTTTAGCCTCGTTACTGAACATTGTCTCATCATGAGAATGGACTATTAAATAATTTTTGACAATGTTGACTGTCATCAATAATTTGTTTTATCTCCTTTAACCTAGATCATTGAATCTCCAGTCTACTAGGTAGATTTACCACAAGGATGAGTTTTTATCGGCCATAGTCTCATTCCCGTCGATGATCCTTCAACTCCCTCTCTTGTGAGGCCTTTTGCAACTGGATCTGACACATTCTCCATACACTTTACATATTTCATTCTAATAATTTCACTATAGTGTAGTTGTTTAATAGAATTATGTCTTCGTCTTCTGTGACGAGACTTTTTGTTATGCATAACGCTTCCAGCCGTATCTATTGCAGCTTAACTATCACATCGTATGTATATAGGGGCAATTGGTTTGGGCAAAAACTCAATATCGTCTAAGAAATTTTAGAGCCATTTAGCTTCTTCACCTGTCTGTCTAAGGCAATGAATTTAGACTCCATTGTAGAGCGAACTAAACATGTTTTTTTGGATAATCTCCAAGATATTACTCCACCAACAATGAAAGCATATCCACTTGTGGATTTTGTTTTAGCTGACCTAGTTATCTAATTTGCATTACTACATCCTTCAAGAACGGCTGAATAATTGTTGTAAGGACAAACATAATTTTGAGTGTCATATAATCATCCAAAAACTCTCTTCATTGTCAACCAGTGTTTTTTTTTTGTTTAATTGTGTATCAACTTAGTTTATTGATACTGCAAGCTATGCCTGGTCATGTAAAATTCATGACATATATAAAACTTCCCAATACTTTTGCATAGTCCAATTAAGATAAAGATTCACATCAATTGCGGTATTTGCCCTTTTAAAATTAAAATACTTGAACTTTTCGAGTACCTTTTGAATATAATGAGTCTGAGCATGTAACACCCCATAGAAAACACATACCAAAAGTTAGTTTTTCTTAAAAATCTGCAGGTGCTACCAACGGTGGCATCTACAGACCGTAGCTTGAAACACGGTCCGTCCTAAACAACCGTCCTTAAGATCAGAAACTCCAAAAAAATTTAGCCTAGAAAAATTGGTTAATTCTTGGACGACGGACTGACTTACGGTTCTTGGGTCAAACGATAGTCCGTAGTCCATGACTTTCGATCAAGACTCCCTTCAAAAACTCTCTGACAAGATTTATGAATTATTAGCATGGTTCGTAGGTGGACCTACGGTCCGTAGGTCTGACCATAGGTGGAAAATTTGCAGCCAATTAAGGGTAAATGAAGTTGGGTCAACATAAAATTATCATAACTCTTATCAAAAAAAGAATTAGGTCTCCCATAACCTTCACACATATGGATAATTAAATTATCATTCCATAGCCACCGACCTTGATAAAAACTGACCTTTGAGTAAAAAGTTATGCCGATTTTAGTAAAGGCTTGTCGAACAGGCCCGGACGACGGATCGAACGACAGGGAGTTTGACGCACGATGGACCGTCAGTCCTGGCCGTTGTGAGGCCCGATAGAAACCGTCCCAGGGGTCTTTTTCATCTTTCCCACTCCATTTAAAACCTAAGTAACGTCGTTTTTACCCTAAATCATTAGATTCTAGAAGAATAATTAAAACATATCCATGTCAAGTCATTAAAGCAAAACTTAAAATATTAGAAGCAAGAGAAGAGAAAAAAAGCTCAAGAACCCTAGGTGAAGAACTCCACAAGTTTAAGCAGTTCCACCCCCAAAACTTAAGTATTATTCTGTAAATTTCATCACCGAGTATGTGGGATTACACTAGTGGGTTCTTTTCACCCTTTAGGTCCTAGTTTTCAGTCAGTTTTTAGTTCTCTTATCATGATTAAACCTAGGGTTTGTACAACTTTGATATAACTTCATGAAATTATTAAATATATGTTCCGAATAAGATTATCATGTTATTACTCAAATTATCACATGAATTTCCAAACCCTAGCTTTGTACTTCTTTAGTTCTTAAATTACACATGCTAGGTCATATATCTAAGACACTTCAGATATACATGCCTCAGTTATAAATGAATAATTACAAGATTATTGTTACTCTGTCAGTTTGTTTGTTTACTTTCAAGCTATCAAGTATTTACTAAAATTTATGTTTAATTAGTTAATTTACACAATTCATTGGGAGTAGCATAATACCGAGTAGGACTAGGGTTTAGCGTACCCAATACTCCCAGAAATATTGGCCAAGTAGGTTGTGTGTCCCCTCTATGGGCAATGAGTTTATTGGTAACGCTAGCATTCCTTTATGCCTTTGATAGGGTATATTGGGTCCTCTCGATGGGGCATATACTTTAGACTCCACAATTAGCTCATTTGATTTTATTATCGGTTATTAGTAGCTCCCACTGTTTAGTAAGAGTCTTTGCATGGACCGTTTATCAGTATATTAATTATCAATTTTAGCATGTTATAAATTGGTCATTGCATTTTGCTATATCCAACATGCTCAAAATTTTAAAGTATTGATGCATACATGCGCTACATCTTCTCGTTATGTAGGTTCAGGTTCTCTGTATCCTGATCACGCATAAATCGATTATCCAAATTCGAATTCAGCAGATTCAGTGTTGAGTCGTCATTCTCCAAGGACAATAGTCATGAGTTTCATTTCAGTGTTTAGTCATTTGGTTTATGTTTTTGCTTTATTTAGCTGGGGCTTGTCCCAGTATTTCCAGTCTAGTTTAGACGCTAATTTAAGACATAGTTAGATTTAGCTCGTATAAAATTAATATTTCTTTTGTAGTAAACTCATTGTTTTCAAATATCTTAGTTATATAATATGGGTGTTCTCCATCTTTTCATTTTAAGTATGATTTAGCTTCCACAACAGTTTATTATCTTTACTATGCTCATTAACTTGCAACTAGTGTTAGCTTGGGATCACTTGTGGTCCTAGGTTTCATGTCCGCCTTTCGGGGGTAGCTCGGGGCGTGATAAAACTTTGTATCAGAGACATAGGTTCAAGATTCCTAGGATGTCTTAAAATGCCGCACTAAGTAGAGTCCTTTTTATTGGTGTGAACTACACCAAATCTAATGAGAGTGAGTCTATGATGTGTTTTAGGAAAAACTTCACCTTGTTGTTACTCTTATTGTGCATAAGGTATGATATAACTCATTTCAAACTCGACGATGATCGCTTTATATCATGCCTTCTCGTAGATCTTAGGCATTGAATTCTAATGCACGTAATCCTAACACAGTTCCTCTAGTGCCATATAATGAAGCTCAAATGCAGAGTTTCAGAAAGCCAATTGAGATTTGCTAAGAGTATCACTAACAAGAACAATCACCAGGTTCTAGTTTCTACTAATAGAAATGATTGATCAAGGAAAGCCAGAGTTTGTGATTTTGTTAGGATGAATCCTTCTAGGTTGCAATTTTTTAACGACCCACAGAAGTTCATTGATGAAGCCAAGAAAATATATGGTGTGATGTTAGTTACTGGTAGTGATAGGTGATATTGGATCCTACAAACTCAGGAATGTGACTCACAAATGGTTCACGCAGTGGAAAGACAACAGAGTTCACTTTGCCTTTTTTAACTCCGTATAGATATGCAATTCAGTGTTTGTCTAGAAACTCTATCAGAACCCTTCTCAGTCTCTTCAAGTCGGTGACTCAGTTATAGCTAGACGGGTATACAAAAATTTCCCTGTTGTAGTCTCCTAGAAAGTCACCTCAGCAGATCTATAAGAGTTAGAAATGGTAAACTTCGATGTTATTCTAGGCATGTATTGGTTACACTCATGTTATGCCTCATTCGATTGTAGACCTAGGATTTTTAGTTTTCAGTTTCCAAACGAACCACTCATAGAATTGAAGGGCAGTAGCCTAGATCCTATGGGTAGATTTATTTCTTACCTTAAGGCCAGAAAGATGATATCTAATGGTTATCTCTATCATCTAGTTAGGGTTAAGAATTATAGCATTGAAACCCCATGTCTTGAGTCATTTCAAATAAACTATGAGTTTCCAGAAGTATTTCCAAATGATCTTCCCGGGGTTCCTCCCGAAAGGGAAATCCACTTTGGAATTGATCTCATTCAAGATATCAAAACTATTTTTATTCCTCCTTACAGAATGGCTCCAGCAGAGCATAAGGGATTTAAAAGTGCAGTATAAAGATTTTCTAGATAAGGATTTCATCGGACCTAGTGTATCACCATGGTGTCCACCGGTGTTGTTCTTAAAGAAGAAAGATGGTTCTCTCAGAATGTGCATTGACTATAGACAGTTGAACAAGGTCACAATCAAGAATAAGTATTTCATCCCTAGGATTAATGACTTGTTTGACCAACTTCGGGTGCTAGTCATTTCTCAAAGACAGACCTCAGATCGGATTATCTTTAGCTAAGAGTTAGAGATACTTATATTCCAAAAACAGACTTCAAAACTAGAATGGTCATTATGAATTTATTACTTATGTTGTTTGGACTAACCAATGCTCCTGCATCTTTCGTGGATTTGATGAACAGAGTGTTCAAATGATACTTAGACTCATTTGTTATCATTTTCATTGATGATATCCTCATTTACTCTAGGAGTGAGGAAAAACATGCATGTAATTTAAGGTTGTTCTGCAGACTCTCAATGATCGGCAGTTATTCGCTAACTTAAGTAAATGTGAGTTTTGGTTGCAATCCATTGCTTTTCTTGGTCACATTGTATCTAGCGAAGGGATCCGCGTAGATTCTCAAAAGATTGAATCAGTGAAACAATGGCACATACCTACCTCTACTATAGATATCATAAGTTTCTTTGGTCTAATAGGTTATTACAGAAGGTTCGTGGAATGATTTTCATCCATAGCCTCACCACTGACTAGGTTGACTTAGAAGATGGTCAAGTTCCAATGTTCAGCTGATTGTGAGCAAATCTTTGAAGAATCTAAAACTAGATTGACTACAGCTCATGTCTTGACTCTACTAGAGCATTAAGATGGATATGTGGTCTATTGCGATGCATCCAGAGTAGGCCTTGGTTGTGTATTGATGCAAAGAGATAAGGTTATGCCTTATGCCACTAGAAAGATTAAGGTGCAAGAGAACAACTATCCAACTCATGACCTCGATCCTGCAGCAGTGGTGTTTGCACTCAAGATATGGAGACACAACATGTATGGTGTTCATGCAGATGTGTTCACCAATCATAAGAGTATTATGTATATGTTCACCCAGAAAGAGTTGAATCTTAGACAGAGGAGAAGGCTTGAGTTCCTTAAGGATTATGATATGAGTGTGCTTTAGCATCCTGGAAATTCGAATGTAGTGGCTAATGTGTTTAGTAGATTATCTATGGGTAGTGTAGCCCATGTTGAGGGAAAAAAAGAGCTAGTGAAAGATGGTTACAGGCTTTCTTGCTTGGGAGTTCTCCTTATGAGCATATTAGACATCAGTGTATAGTTCAGAATGTGGAAGATGGTGTACTTCACTACCAAGGTAGATTGTGTGTTCCTTATGTGGGAGAGTTGAGGCAACATACTCTGGTAGAAGCTCATAACTCCAGGTATTCTATTCATCCAGGTGCCACTAAGATGCACTGCGATCTGCGAGAAATCTATTGGTGAAATGGCATGAGGCGGGATATAGCAGACTATGTGTGTAAGTGCCCCAATTTCCAGCAAGTCAAGGTAGAACATCAGAAACCAGGAGGTATGAATGAAGATATTGATATGCCTTCTTGGATGTGGGATGTGATCAATATGTATTTCATCACATGGTTACTTCGTACTCGCAGACAACATGACTCAATTTGGGTGATAGTTTATATAATGACTAAGTCTTCTCGATTTTTTGTGGTAAAAACTACATATTCGGTAGAGGACTATGCCAAGCTTTACTTTACTGGAATTGTGAGGTTGCATGGAGTTCCTTTGTCTATCATCTTATATATAGGTCCTCAGTTTACCTCTAATTTCAGGAGTAATTTCAAAAAGTTCTTTGTACTAAAGTTAACCTTAGCACAACATTTCATCCACAGACGGATGGGCAGGCAGAGTGTACCATTCAGACCTTAGAGGATATGTTGAGTGATAGTGTGATCAATTTCAAAGGTACTTGGGATGATCACCTTCTTTCTACCATTCCAGCATTAAAATGGCCCCTAATGAGGCTTTATATGGGCGTAGATGTAGATCTCTTGTTGGTTGATTTAAAGTAGGTGAAGCAGCTTTAATAGGGCCAAATTCAGTACTTTATTCTATGGATAAAGTGCAACTCATTAGAGATAGACGTAAGACATCCCAAAGTCGTCAAAAATCATATGAAGAAGTAAGGAGATGGGAACTATATTTCTAAGTTGATGATTGGGTGTTTCTAAAAGTCTCACCTATGAAAGGGGTGATGAGCTTTTGAAAGGAAGGGATGCGCACTCCTAGATATGTAGGCCCTCACAAGATCTTGAAAAAGATTAGCAAGGTTGCATATGAGTTATAGTGGCCAGCAAATTAGATGCAGCGCATCAGGTCTTCCACATCTCACTCTTGAAGAAGTGCGTGGGTGACCCAGCCTCTATAGTGCCATTAGAGAGTGTGGCGGTGAAATATATTCTTTCTTATGAGGATGTACCAGTTGAGATTCTTGACCAGCAGTTTTCAAAGTTAAGAAACAAAGAAGTCACTTCAGTAAAGGTTTTGTGGAGGAGTGAGTCCGTAGAGGGATCTACATGGGAAGCAGAAGCAGCCATTAAAGACAAGTATCATTACCTTTTTTCTTTCGATTCTACTCGTGCTTGAGGTAATAATTTCTCTTCAGTTTTACTATTTTTTAATGAGTAAATTCAGTTTAGAATCATGTTCCCTCAGTTTGTACATTCATTTTTAGCGTAATTGCATGTACTCAGAACTCAATTTATTCAGAACTCAGTTCATAGTGTTTAGTAGTGGGGTTTTCATCTCTCTCACTCTATTTCAGCTAGTCTAGTCTTCATTCGAGCATGAATGTTTCAAAGGGGGAGATAATGTAATACCGCATAGTCAAAAAAGACCAAAAAAAAATTTTTCAGAAAAATCTGCAGGTTCTACCAACATTGGCATAGATGGAACGTAGCATGAACCATGGTCCGTCCTGCACAACCGTCGATGGGATCAGAAACACCCAAAAAATTCAGCCTAGAAAAATTGGTTAACACTAGCACGACGGACGGACTTATGGTCCATAGGTCGAATGAAGGTCCGTAGTCCATGACCATCGATCAAGACTACCGTCAACCACTATCATACAAGAACTATGGATTACCAGCAGGGTTTGTAGGTTGACCTACGGTCTGTAGGTGGAAATTTTGCAGCAAGTTAAAGGGAAATGTATTTGGGTCAACTTAAAATGATCTTAACTCTTAGCAAAAACATAATTAGGTCTCCAATGACCTACCCACAGATACATAATTTAATTATCTTTCCATAGCCACCAACCTTGCTAAACTCAGACCTCCGAGTAAAAAGTTATGCCCATTTTAGTAAAGGCTTGTTGAACAGGCCCTCATGACAAACCCAACGACGCGGCGCCGGGCGCAGGATGGACCTTCAATCTTGGTCGTCATGAGGCCTGACAACAACCTTCCTAGGGGTCTTTTTGACCTTTCCCACTCCGTTTAAACCCTAACTTACACCGTTTTGATCCTAAATCATCAGATATTAGTCAATTTAAGCCTAGAAATATAATTAATACATATCCAAGTCAAATCATTAAATCAAAACTTAGAAAATCAGAAGCAAGAGAAGATAAAACAAAGCTCAAGAACCCTAGTTCAAGAATGCCACAAGATTCGGCTACTCCAGCCCCGAACATATGTATTTTTTGGTAGATTTCATCACCAGGCATGTGGGATTTCACTAGTGGGTTCCTTTCACCCATTAGGTCCCTAGCTTTCAGTAAGTTCTGATTTTCTTATCATGATTAAACCTAGGGTTTCTAGAACTTTGATATAACTTCATGAATTCATTAAATATATGTTCCAAATTAGTTAATAATGTTATTACTCAGATTATCGCATGAATTTCAGAATCCTAACTTTGTATTTCATTAGTTCTTGAATTACACATACTAGGTCATCTATTTCAGACACATCAGATATACATGCCTCACATATAAATGCATAATTACCACATTAATTTTTACATTCTGAGTTTTCATGTTCAGTTTCGAACTATCCAGTATTTACAGAAATTCAAATTTAATCAGTTAATTTAAAGAATTCATTTGGAGTAGCATAATACCGAGTTTGACTAGGGTTTAGCGTACACAATAGTCCCAGAACTACTGGCCAAGTAGGTTGTAAGTCTGCTTTGTGGCCATCATGCCTTTATATCTTTGGCCGGGTATATTGGGTCCACTCGATGAGGGGTATACATTCGACTCCACATTTAGCTCATATGGTTTTATTATCTGTAATTACTATCTCCCACTGTTCAGTCACACTCTCTGCATCGACCATTTATCAGTATATTCAGTATTCAGTTTCAGCATGTTATAAATTGGTCAATGCATCTAGTTAGCTCAGAAATAAGCATATCACGTTCACATTATTATACTTGTTTTTGCGCTTTTTCAGTTATGCCTTAATTCAGCTTTAGTCTATTCTAAATGCTTAGTACCTTTCAAGTACTTATGCATACGTGTTCTACATCTTCTCGTGATGTAGGTTAAGGTTCTCAGCATCCAGATCACTCATAGATCGATTTCCTGATCTCCAGTCCAGCAGATTTAGTGGTTAGTCCTCTTTCTCCCAGGACAACAATAATGAGTTTCATTTCAGTCTTTAGTCATTTAGTTTCAGTTTTTTCTACATTTAGCTTGGGCTTGTCCCAATATTTGTAGTCTAGTTTAGAGGGTCTTTTCAAACATAGTTAGATTCAGCTTAGTATTGAGTTAATATTTCTTTTGTAGTAAACTCATTGTTTTCAAATATCTTAGTTATTGAATATGGGTGTCCCCCATGTTTTCATTTTAAGTATGATTAAGCTTCCGCAACAATTTATTATCTTTAGTATGCTCATGCTAATTCAAGCAGGGTTATCTTTGGATCAGTTGTGGTCCTAGGTTCCGTGTACGCGTCTCGGGGGTAGCTCAGGGTGTGACATTTTCTATTATAGGTACCTTAATATTATTCGTTTGATCAAGTAGTGTCTATTTTGTTAGTTGCAAAAATTTAAATGTACAAAAATGGTTAATTTGTATATCATGTAGTGGTTATTGTAGGGTATTTGGTTATATATATTGACAAAAAAACATACCTTACTATGAATGTACATGTCTATAAATGTTTTGTTGTTTATGTTCCATATATGTCGATCCACATTTTTGCTCTTGAAGTTATATGCTACCTACCCCTGCCTCACTAGGATGTCAATAACTCATTCAAGAAATGTTATTTTAAAACTATAGAAAAACAAACCTATTACACCGCAGCATTACATAGGTCTAATTGCAAATATCAATTTTTGACAATTATTTAACTACACTAAAACTAAAAATAAATTAAACCAAATTTGAAAATGACGGAGTTGCGCGATGCTCTGGAAATTTTCCTAGTTTCATTTATATTATATGAGCACCTTGTTGATGGTGACACTACCTCCCTATGGCACATCATCTTGCCCCTGATAGAAGTACTTTTTCAACGACTAATCATCAATGTAGTGGTTTGGGACACTTCATACAAATGAGGGGAACCGATACCAAGAGCTACTCACCGACTCTCCAGGCAATGCAACAAAGTTGTTCGCTCATTCTTTGTGGTTGAGATTTTTAGACACCAGACACTATCATTCTATAAACACATCCCTTAACTTCTCCAAAGAAAAGATCGAATTATAGGGCAACTGAGTGAACAAAATTGCGGCCTCTCCCATTAGTGAGAGAGGGAACACTCTTAACCCGATGATGTCCATGTCCAAGTTAGGCCTCCCTACAGAATTATTACAAACCTACCTTAGTTTGGCGATGTGACCTTGTGGATACTCAGATGGTAGAATAAAAAAAAACCTCTATCGGTGAGCATCTGCATCAATCTACTAGTTACGACGAATGTATGACCTTGTGGTAGAGGATGTAGTAGAAGAGGACCATCAGAATAGGTGATGTTAACATTGCCCTTATAAAACACTTGAGGGCGTGGAGCAGCAGGCTGCCTCCTTAAAGCATCATCCCCCGGGTTTTCCAAAATCACTTGGTTATGAGCATCAACCAGTGGAGAATGTTGGTGTTTGATCCCATCAGCTAGATTAGCACGATTCTTTGGGTTATTAAATTTTCGGAGTGTACGGTTGAGTTCTAGATCAAATTGATGTTTTGGTTCTCCTTGACTGCGTGAACTTACCATACACTCAAGCAAGACCTGAAAGTCACAAAAACAAAGAAAGAAAAGAAAAATAAGGAAATTGTTGACTAAAACTTTGTAATGTTATTAAAGATATTCTAAAATCTACTTCTCCCAGAAGTCGTGCAAAAATTTGAAAGGCTCAAAGTTCACTTCCCTAAAGAAGTATAAGCGGTCGTATCAAGGAAAAAACCAAAATATTAGGTTGTGGTCGATCACACGAGCAAAATGATTTAGACTTAACTTTAATATATGATTGCCTCTATTTAGTGAAGTCCTTTTTGAAATCTAATAATTTAAAGGGGGGGGGGGGCTTGTAAAATAAAAGTGTTGCAATGCTGTAATATAAAACAAGTAACAGGAGTGAATTATTGGTGTTTATTAAGTTGTGAGAGAAACTAGGGTTTAAGTGTTCCCCATAGGTTCCTAACGCAATTATCCTAGTTATAACTATTCTTTCCTAGTGTTTTCATGCAAAGTGATAAGTTATGTATCTCTAAATCCTTGATTCTTCTTTCAGAGAATTTCACCCCGTACCTTGGTCTTGCTATGTGTCTAAGTTTCTAACCCATACCTTTACTTCATATTAAGCATCATATTCGATGTTTGGCTTAGTTATTACTTTGCACATATCGAAACTATCCTATTAAATAGTATTTACTAAATATATGGCGATAATTCTTTTCCTATTAACCTCTCCCTTGTTCTAACAAGTAGCAATAAGGAGAGTTCTAACGCGTCCACTTGTTAAAAATACTTCTAGACAAAAGAATTATTGATGCATGCAATAACCTATTTGAGAATTATTATTTAGTTAGGTTATTCTGTCAATCACCCGTTGTTCCCACAACACTAGTTGTAGATTTAGTTATCCATGCTTAGATGAACACAATTAATAATTGATAAATAATAAATTATGAAATTACTTTGACACATTCAAAGAAAATCTAGAAATTCAACTTGAAATCACAGAATTATCTTGAACAGCAAATCCACAAATTTGATTTAATTGCAAAAACAAATCTCCAAGAACCAAATTATAAAATTAGTAAAAGAATCCAACCCAAAAAAAGAAATTTTTCTCCCTATTATAATAACAAGAGTCCTAAGTTAAATATTATTTTTAAGGAAATTTATTTCAAAACACGGATTCAATCGACAACCACCATAGACGGTCCGTCGGTTAAATGACAGACTATTAATTGAATCCGTCGGTCCATACATAGCATCTTTTCAAAACCTACATTTAGCATCTTCTCTAATGCAAGCGACAGACCAACAACACGGTCCATAGATGCTTATCTTCGTTCCATACTTATATTTTCTTCAACATCGAGTACTGGGACGGTCCTTGTTCACATCAACGATTTGCTAGGATGGTTCGTTAATTAGTCGATGGACCGTCGATCCTTCCGTCACCCAACACTTAGTTAGAATTCTCCGAGTTTCTTCCAGCAGCCTTAACCTTCTATCGACGGTCACCACCTACGGTCCGTCGATGGGACGACGGGTTGTCGATGGCTTCATGGGTAACTTCTACACTTATTCTTCACAACCTTTAGCATTTTCATTTTTGACAACTTTCCTGCAAAAAAAGACAACACATATGAGAATTACTACAAAAATATTTCTAGACAGATATCAATCTTGAAGAATGAGCATTGAAAGTACTTTGAAACAACGGTATATCAGTATACACCAATGTTCGATGGTTCAATGATATTGCATCAACTAAATAATCGAGTATATCTGACATATGTTCACTACATCAAGTCTAAGGGGAAATCGATTGATCCAGATGCAATTAATTCTTGTTTGTAAAGTACACATACTGCCTCTTTCTTTGTCTTAGAGTCATTCCCCATTAATGTAGGGCATTGTTGGGTTTTAAAAGGAGTAAATGGGAAAAAAAGAGTTGCGACTTTTATGAAACATTGAGACATTTGTGAAAAGGTGCGACTTTTATGATAAGCTATGACTTTTATGGAAGGTTGTGATCTTTTCTTTAAATTGTGACTTTTGTAATGGTTTGTGACCTTTTAGGTTAGGCACAATAAGAATCTTTTCGCACTACCATTTGTTTTCTATAAAATGAGTGATTTACTCTCATTCTTAAAATCTATTTTTTTGACTTCTACTACTACTACTACTACTACTAAATGTAGTATTATAATTGTATTTTACTGCTATGGAGTGGCTTGTTTACACGTTTTTGGTATTAATACACTAGTGTTTGAGATCTATCTTTGGAGGAAATATTCTGAATCAAACCACAAATCTATGCCTCTGTTTCTTAATTTAGTTGATGAAATTCCTGATTTATTATGCTAGACAAAAGGAGCATTCAGCTGAAAAAAAATCATTCAAAATAGGTGTACCTAAATTACTGTTGGATTTAAAATAATAATCTAGAATAAAGAAGATGTATTGTTGTACTAACGAATTAGAAATTCCCCATTTCTTTTAGAAAGTGATTTAGTGTGATTGTCTTAAGCCTTTTGTCATTAACATTGCAATTAAAACTTAGTATGATTATCGTAACACCTTATTTTGGACGCAGTTTAAATTAATGAAACAAAGGAAATCTCTCGTCCTCAAGACATGAGGGTTGAAAGGTATATCCATTACATACTTTTTCTTAGTTCCTCGTTAGTTTGTTAAAGGTATATATATATATATATATATATAGATAGATATATATATATATAAATATACGGATGTTTCATGTTTACCATTAATGGATGCGCAGTGAAAAAAAAATTAAAATTATTAAAAATAAATAAGCCAATTTCAAATAAGTTTAAAAAAAATTTGAGGGTAAATAACAATTTTATTCTTAATTAAATAAGATAATGTCCAAAAAATTAAGTTAAGTTATACTAATGTCAATAAAGCGACCGTGCCAAAACCACGGGACGCGAGGGGTGCCTAACACCTTCCCCTCGGTCAACTTATTTCTTTACCCGAATTTCTAGTTTGCAAACAACCAAAATAGATTCAAATTTCCTTTTTATTGGGGATTTAAATAAGGTGACTTGGAACACAGAAACTCCATTCAAAGTGGCAACTCTAAATAATAATTATCCCTTTTGAAAATGTCACTTAAACAGGAAAAACTCTTTTTCTTTAAAAAAAAAATTTAAAATATTGAGAGAAAAAAAAAGGTGGTGTGACATCAAGTAAGCATTTTGTTTTGTAAACATTATGTAATGTTACTCTTTTTGGTTTTTTCGATACATATATTTAAAAAAAATTAATCGTTAATTATGTTAAGAAAAGGAATTACTATTTTTTGACTTTGTAAATGGTTTTTTTTAGTAAATCTACCTCTAGTAAGAGCGTCTAGCGGGTATTGAAAATAAAAAGATATTAATAGGGAAATGTAAAAGCAAGGGAAGATAGGTCTTACCTTACTATTTCTAATGAGATAATAAGTCCGTACTAATTATGAGGCATGGAGAAAATATGAACCGGAGGAAACTACGTATTCTATGATAATCAACGATTTATAATCCTCACTACGATGATATTAAAAAGTAGGATGCTTCAGTAAAGCATATAAAATCCAGGAATAAAGACGAGTTATCCAACTCAATTTTCATTTGATATATCATTGAACTAAAAAAGACAGTTTGCCCATTTAAAGTAATCTAAAGTATATTCTTTTTATATTTTTCTTCAAATATGTCTATCAATAATTGATAATTTATCATTTCTTGTTGGATTTGTTGGATCATGATAAAGTCGTTGACATTATCATATGGTTTTGCTTTGCCAGTATCACCATTAGGTGCCATGGAAGAAATTCGTCACTTACCTTAGAATCCCAACTATGTTGTCTTACATATGTCTTCTTTTTTTTTTGCATTTTGGTGCTCCCACTTTTTTGTTGTGTAGGTAAATGATCCCCATCCATAGTCACCTTATCAAATCATCTATCCAACATATCATCTTTATAATCCCTATCAAACATTTCACTACCCAAGTCAAGAAAGATATCTCTGTTATCCAAGTTCACTTTCGTATCACTCAATTTAGATGAAGTATCGAAGACTGCCATATATGCCTTTGTCTTACTTGTATTAAATTCAAGTGTTTCAGGGTTTAACTTAACCGACTAAGTGAAGGGGTATTAGTCTCTACCTTAACTAAATTTTCCCATCTTGAAACACTCGTTTCCACTTGTTTTTCCGTAGCTTCATTTAAATCGGTTGTAGCCATCTCCTTATTAAAAATAAACATGGCAGGTGTATTTAGATGATTTCTTTTCCATCTATCTCCTCTGTTACCATGGAGTACTTTTTATGTGTCACAAGAGCTTGTTGATAAGTATGATAAATATGGTAGCATTCTTTTAACTTCGATTATTGATCAATCTCCTTTTCCAAGTCTAATGTATTCAATGATTCAGTAGAAAATTTATTCGTACCACGTAACCCTTCATATTTTGAAAAATTCTCATCTCGCAACATAAAAAACTGAGTAAATTCAACAATAATATTACATCTATCAAGATCAACTTGTGTAGAATTATGTTGGTGCAACATCTAATTTGTTTAGGATTTAAAGTCAATAGTATTTTTAATGTCAGACCATAAGTTGTTGATACTGGTTTTTTCTGCAATAGAGGAGCCTTGTTTTTCATCAAATTGCTTTAATTTAGTTACCATTATTGCATTAGGCAATGCCAACTCTCCATCGTTCACAAATCTAGATGATAACTGTCGTGTAGCTCCTTATGATATAACAATCAACTCTAAAGAGTTATTAATTGCATTATTTTGTGCCTCAACATCAATATGTATTGGCGTTGAATAACCTGTTCCAGCCGCACTAAGTTTCTCATTTATTTTACTAGTGAGTGTTCCAATATCTTCTTTAAGCCCAGATGTTGCAGTAAAAAGCAAAATACCTGGTGTTATAAATCTTCATTGACTAGTTCCCGTGAGGTGTTTCTCCTATTTATGGTTATTCACGCTAATTTTTGTAGAATTGATGTTAGACTAATTTTGTAATATTACCTCTTTAAAATTTGTTGAATCGAATGAACATTCTCTTTTTGATACCAATATTATCGCAAATCTCATTCAAACATTTCTCAATTAATTTTATTTCGTTGAAAAATGCACCTTCGATCTCTTAAGTTAGCTATATTCATCCTCCTTGTGACCCTGATATTTACATGTTATGCAGTGCGAGGGAAATTTGTCAAAGACAATTTGTAACCTCTCATTACTCGTATTAGCCAAAAAATTATAAAGAAGCTAAAATTTATCATTTTTGGAAAAAATACAAAAAATTGGGAAAATTTGCTATGTTAGGAAAATGAGTTTTCGGTCATTTTCAAACGGTCATAACTTCTAGATCATGAGGAGTAAATGTCACTTCTTTATATGGTAGGAAAGCCCTTGAATATATCTTTCAATCGCCTTCAAGTTTATGAATTTTTCATCTCATAAGAGGGAGATATGCCTATCGGAAGTTGGGCATTTGGATTGGGGAAGGTCGCAATCCGGATTTTAGTAAGGATAAAGTGGCCTTTTGACCCAGCTATTTCCTAATTTGTTTTAAAGTTTTATTAGGGGTAAAACTAAGCCTTAAGTAATTTTTGGAAAAATTATTCACGCTTAGGGCTTGTGTAAAAGAGATAAGGAGAGGAAGAAAAAGGGAGAAGACCTTGAATTCATCTAGAACGCCAAGTTTTTCGAGTGGAATTCATCGGAGGTGATATCGATTAAGGTGTGTGACATATATCTGTGTTGGGGTTAGTTCACCAACGCAACAACTTTTTCAACTAAGCAAATTTTGAGTTTTGTGAATGATAAACGTTGAAGATCTAGAAGAACAATGATTGAACTTTTGTTGGTTGAGTTGTGTTATTCCCTTAGTTGATTTGATTTATATTCCTTGGTGTTTTTAAGGTATAATCTATTGGTTATTGAGTTTATTAGTGATACTAAGCGATTGGAGGAAAGATCCATCGAAGTTTAAAATGTTTAGAGTAGAAAATGGGAGAAGAAAAGAAGAAAATAATGTCTGAGAGGCCCTGGTTCGCCGCATCAAAAAGAGTCCCTCATGACAGTTTGTATCCTTTAAGCTCTAGTGTTCCACGCCAGCCATAGCCCCTTAGGAGAGATGTTGTCCGTTAGGGTCTTCCATTCCACGCCTGTAAGAGTACCAATGACGCCTGGAGACCCCATTCTTTCCTCATATTTTCATACTAGTTCCGAAGAGATTTGGCTAAAACTCCTTGTCGGTCAAATATTCTAAGGTACATATAAACATAATGAAATCATCCATAAATCAAGAACCTCGATTCAAGAATCCAATTCAAGAAAAGTTAAGATCAAAGTTTAAGAAGTTACGTTTTAAAGCTAAGAACTAAGTCAGAGTAAAGTTCTTAAGGTTTCCAAGAGTCTTATTTAAGTGTTTTAACATCTTATTAAGACTCATGTTTCGAGTTAAAGAAAGTGTAAAAGTTGAAGTCTTTCCTTCAAAGCAGTAAAAGAGAACAAAGTATTCCCTAAAGAGTTGATTAAGATCAAAAGTTTCAAGTCAAGCAAAGAGTGAAGAGTTGAGTTCATATCTCAAAGGATATAAGGGAACTAAGAATTACCTAGAATGTTTATAAATGATTTTACATTTTAGTTAAAAGGAAACTAAGATTTTCCAGAAAAGCTTCTAACAAGAAAATGGAACATTTATTCCAAGAGATCTTTTACAGCTAACTGTTGAGCAGTTATCTCAACCAAAAGAAAGGAAGTTATTTTAAAATAATGAGCTAAAGTATGTATTGGAAGATATATTGAGCACCAATGTCGTGATAAGGCTTCATATTATCTCAAGACCCATGTAAATCATCTGTGTATCATGGTTGTTAAAGGGTAATAGTCTTTAGATTATCACTTATGTTATGCTACTGGATCAACTAAGTTAAGGAGTTCTATGAGATGAAAAAGTATATGACCATTCTTTCATTGTCGTCAAGACGTTGTATCACAAATTAGCTCATAGTGGTTGTTCTCACTCATAGATTTTCCCACAGAACTTTATTATTTTCATATAAAAGTAAAATTGATTTTTTTATTGCATTTCTTTTAATGAAATAAATATTTTTATTATTTATATGAATTGAGTTGAGTATTAAAGAGTTGAGCATATCGAAGGTAACTTCATCTTACTCTTATTAAGTTTAACTCATTGTTAGCAATCAAACTCACATACTCGTACATTCCATGTACTGATGCTAGTGGATCTCCATTGTCTTAAGATGAAGACATAGGTAACCATAATCGGCATCCAACGTCTCGTTTATCCAGTTTGAGCACTCAAAGTCAGTGGTGAGCCTCGTTGCATTCTGGATGATCCTTGTTATTGCTTTCCAATCTTTTCATCAAAGTATGTTTAAAGGCTTCATAGATGAATATTAAGTCATTTAGTTCAGTTGAGTCTCTGTATTTTTATATATCTATTGTGCTGTAGAAGTGCCTTGTTTGGTACATCTTAATTTGGTTCAGCAACCCCAATTGCATAAGGTTAACCTAACTCTCCATCATTCATAAATCTAGGCGATAACTGTCATGTAGCAACTTCTGATCTAACAATCATCTCCCTAGAGTTCTTATCTGCATTATTTTGTCCCTCGACATTAATATGTATAGGAGTGCAAGAACCTGTTGCAGCAACACCAAGTTGCTTGTTTATCCTACTAGTCAGCGTTCCAATATCTTCAATAAGTGTAGATATTACAATAAGAAGCAGGATTCCTTGTCTGTTAACTATTTCTTGACTAGTGGTTGTAGCGTGCTTCTTCTTTTAAGTTCATGCACACTATCTTTCGAGAATTCATGTTCGTTGAATTTGGAAATGTTAGCTCTTTCTTTTTCTCATCCAAAATTGATTGGGAATCTCCTTCAAACTTTATTCGTTATTTTTTTCATTGATCAATCCACCTTTAATCTCCATAGTCAGTCTAATTTCTTTCTCCTTGTTACCCAGATATTTACATGTCGTGCAGTTTAATGGCAATTTGTCATAGACAATTTGTAACAACTCATACGTCGTGATTGCCAATAAATTGCTATGAAACTAAAATATAATTTTTTTTTTAAAGAATAGGAAAAATATGGAAAATTTCATAGGTTAAGAAAATGAGTTTTTGGTCATTTTGAAATGGCCATAACGTCTAGATAAGGAGTAGTTAGATTCAGTTCTTTAAATGAATGTAAATCCGTTAAAGAGATTCCAATGCCGTCAAGTTTACAAATATTTTATATCGTATGAAGGAAATATTCCTATGAGAAGTTGTAAATTTTGATCAGGGAAGGTCCCAATCTGGATTTTAGTAAGGGTAAATTGGTCTTTTCACAGAACTATTTCTCAATTTGTTTTAAAGGTTTATTAGGTGTAAAACTAAGCCTTATGTCTGTTTTAGAAAACTTATACACGGTTAGAGATTGGTATATATGAGAAGAGAAGAAAGATAAGGGACAAAGACACAGAATTCATCAAGAATGGCAACATATTTGAGTGGAATTCATCAAGAATGGCAACAAATTTTGAGTAATTTGAATGATTAACATTGAAGTTGTTAGAGAATAATGGTTGAGTTCTTGTTGACTGTGTTGTGTTATGCATTTAGTGGATTTTTTCATCTTTTTGGGATGTCTTAAGGGTCTAATCTATTAGGTATTGAGGTAATAGTAATCCTTAGCGATTGGGGAAAATCCATGGAAGTTGAAATGGTTAAAAGTACAAAAGTGGAAATTAAAAATTAAAATCCCTTCTGTTAGGTCTAGGGGCGCCACGCCATCAAGAACCCCTCTAAGACCCTTCTAGGCCGCGAAAGCAAGAGCCCCAAAAATGACTGGATACCTTGTTATTTACCAATCTTTTTGTACTAGCTATGAACTTATGAACCTAAAACTCCTAGTCGATTCAAACACTCTAAGGTACATCTAAACATTATGAACTCATCCATAAAATGAAATAATTAACCTTGATTCACAATCCAATTCAAGGAAAGTTAAAATCAAATTCTAAGAAGCTAAGAGTTAAGTCTTAAAATTATGAAATAACTCAAAGTTAAGTTCTTAATGTTTACAAGAGTCTTATGTAAACATTTTAACTTCGTATCAATGCCCAAATTTTGAGTTACAGAAAGAGTAAAAGTTGAAGTCTTTTCTTTAAAGAATTATGAGAGAACAAAGTATTTCCAAAATATTTGTTTAAGATAAATGTTTCAAGTTAACGAAAGAGTAAAGAGTTGAGTTCTTTTGGAAAGAGGCTATAAGGGAAATAAATATTTTGTATAAAGTTTTAGAAATATATACATTTATGTTAAGAGGAATCTAAGATTTCCCAAAAGAGTTTTGAACAAGAAAAGGGAACATTGATTCCAAGAGATTTTTTAAAGCTTAATGTTGAGAAATTATCTCATCCCAAAGAAAGGAAATAATTATTAAAACATGAGTTACAATATATATTGGGAGTATCATTGAGCATGGACGTAGGGGTAAGAGTTCATATTAAATCAAGTCAACATTTAAAACATGTAGATATCATGGGTATTAAAGGGACATAATTTTTAGATGATCACGAAAGTTAAGCTAGTGGATTTACTAAGCTAATGAATTCTATGGGACGGCAAAGTAAACGACACTTCTGGTAGTGTGGGTAAGATGTTTTATCACAACTTATGCTCATAGTGGTGGTTTTCGGTAAGAAAATCTCCCACATATCTATATTTTTTTCATATACAACTAAAGTTGATTTTGTTATTGTATTTCTTTTATGAACTAAGTTGTTTTACTATTTTGCAATGCTTTATATGTATCACATATGTCTTAATTGACTTATATATATAGTGAGTTGAGTATTTATGAGTTGTGCAGAGACAATGTAAATTCATTTTATTCTTATCAAGCTTTAGTAGTTTTTAGCAATCCAACTCTAATACTCATACATTCAATTTACTGATGTCAGTTCTTCCTGCATCGTCTTAAGATGTTGATGCATGTAACGAGGAACATTATCCAACTCCTCGTTTATCAAGTTTGAGCACTTAAACTTAGTGGTGATCATCCTTGTATTTTGGAGGTTCCTTCGTTATTCCTTTCAAGACTCTTCATCATATAATGTTGTGGGGTTTGTTACGAAATTCATCATAGTAGGTTTAGGGGCTTAATAGACTGACAGTCAGTCATGTAATTCATTTAGGTCTTTTTATTTCTTTATATCTTAATTTGATATTTAATGCCATTTTAACCAAGAAAATTAATTTAACTTATTTATGAAAATGTTGTTGTTTTATCATTGAGTAAGTATTCTTTTGAGTTAATTAAAATAGGTCAAGGATTCGCTCAAGGACAAAAATGATCATTTGGTGTCGTCCACGTCTAGGATGTATGCTGGGCAGATCACAAACCTGGTATCATAGAACACAATGTTCAAAAGTTTATGAAGTCATGTCTATAGAGTTGTAGTAATTTGTGTTAAGCTCACCACATCTTTGAGTAGGAGGCTGCAACATTACGGAATTTCATTACTTCGCTCATCTTCCTATTTCGTATATTACAATTTATATCTAAAAAGTTTCCCTCTAATTCGTGCTTGCACGTGTTTTAGATCATCATGCTTCCACGAAGAGAATCTACAGGTTGTCCAGACATAAATAAAGTAGAAGAACTGGAGGTACCTAATGCACTAGAAGTTTAACCTCAAAGGGAAGATACCAATGCTGAGTTCTACGAGGATATCCGAAAGTAAAGACAGGCGGTAAATAACAAAGTTAGACAAAAAATAGGAGCTCGATAAGAAAGGGCAAACCCTTCAATGAATAGGGAATTTTTTAGGTTGAACCCCTTAAAATTATTCTACTTCAATAACTGCTACGGATCTGGAGAACATTGTCAAATAGCTTCAGAATGTTTTTGAGATGATGCATGTTGTAGATACTGAAAGGCTTCAACTAGTTACATATCAACTAAAGGATGTGGCTAAGACTTGTTTCGATTAGTTAAATGACGGTAGAGATAAGGATGCACCACATCCGAGATGGTCTTGCTTCGAAAAGGATTTATTGGGGCGGTTCTTCCCCTAAGAAATTAAGGAGGCTCAAAAATAGGATTCCTTGGGTCTTCATGAGTATGGTTAGAAATTCACCCAATTTCTAGCTATGCTCTTAATATTGTTATAGACATGAGGAGCAAATTGAGTTTGCATTTAACATTTTAATAGGTCGTGCATCTCGTATAGAGGGATGAGCGGCAATGCTTATCGTGGACATTGAAATGTCCGGATTTATGGTTTATGTGCATGAAGTTGAAGAGAAAAAGTTGAAGGATAGAGAAGAGTACATGAATAAGAAAGCCAAGACAGGGAATGAGTCTAGGCAGTAGAAAGGTGACTCAAATTGCCCACAATTTCCAAAAAAGAAGAGGCATGCACCATCATTATCTTGTGCACATGAGCATAAAAACAGAGTGTGACTACAATATATATAATGCACAAAACTAATGATATAGGTTAGAATAGTCTAAAGGAAGCGTGGCACAAGGGGTAGTTGGGCTTGTGCATGTGCTAAGTGTGGTAGAACCCACCTAGGCAAAGGTCGTGAAGGCCAAAGATTTTGCTTCAAGTATGGTGAAGAGTGTAACTTAATGAGAGCTTTCCCTTATAATAAGTAAGGTGGTGGAATTCTGTCCAATTGAACTCAATTGTTATCAGTTTCTCCAAAAGTCAAAAGTACACCTAGAGGATCCACTTCCTGTACTGGCAGAGGGGAAAAATATTTTTATGGAATCACTAGGCTCCAAGAGCAAGAGAGATGTCCTGATGTTCTCATGGGTATGATAAAAGTATTTAGTCTTGATGCTTATGCTTTTCTAGACCCATGATTAGATCAAGTTTTTGATTTGTAACTCCTTATGTTGCAAATAATTTTGATATTATCACTGGAAAACATTGTGAACCTTTCAGTATTTTTACAAAGTTGGATAGTTTATTCTAGTGAAAAGATTCTATCGTAATTGTCCTATTTCTATCAATCACAAAAACACCATTACTCGTTTTTAGTTATGTCTCTTGGGTTTACCAATGTAGTAGCAGTGCTCATGGATCTTATGAATAGTATTCAAACCTTACTTAGATATGTTTGTTATCATCTTCATTGATGACATACTAATATATTGAAGTAATGAAGAATATCATGCTAGTGACCTCTTAACAGTACTTCAGAAGTTGACTGAAAAGGAGATATATGCCAAGTTCTCCAAGTGTGAGTTTTTATTTAAGTGTGTTTAATTCTTGGGCCACATAATTTTCGATGATGGGATTAGATATGATACCCAAAATATTGAATTAGTTCAGAGTTTGCCTAGACCCATGTCTACTACCAATTTAAAGAGTTTCTTGGGTTTAGCAGGCTAATATAGAAGCATTGCTGAGGGGTTTTAATCAATCTCGTCTCCCTTGACCAAGTTGACTCATAAAACAACAGAGTTTCAATGGTAAAAAGCTTGTGAGAAAAGCTTTTAGGAATTATAAAAAAGATTAACTATATCACAAATTTTGCTTTATCAGAGGGTACTCAGGATGCTGTGTTGTAGTGTGATGTATCTTGAGTTTGTTTCGGATGTGTGTTAATGCAAAAAGTCAAAGTCATAGCCTACGCCTCCAAATAGTTGGAAGTTAATGAGAAGAAATACCCAACCCATTACATAGAATCTGTTGTTGTGCTTTTCGCCTTTAAGATATGGCATTACTATTTGTACGATGTTCATGATTATATATTTAGTGACCATAAGATCCTAAAATATGTGTTCACCTAGAAGGACCTCAATCTAAGACAAAGGAGGTTGTTAGAACTACTCAGGAATTATGACATGAGTATACTTTACCACTCATGTAAGGATATTGTGGTTTTTGATTCCTTAAACTAGTTATCCATAGGGAGTACCGCCCATGTTCAGGAAGAAAAGAGGGATTTAGCTAAAGATGTGCATAAACATTCATGTTTCGGAGTCAGACTTATGGATCTCACAGAAAGAGGGATAGTGGTGACTAATGGGGATGAATCATCAATAGTGTCTAAGGTTAAATAAAAGCAAGACCAAAACAACTTTTTTCTTGATTTGACGGAAAATGTTCATAAACAAAAAGTATTGTCTTTTGGACAAGGCAGAGATATTGTGCTAAAGTATTAAGGTAGATTATATGCTTGTTGGACTCAAATTGAGGATCATAGAGGAGGCTCATAGCTTAAGATACTCCACTTATCGAGTTCCACCAAGATGTACCGCAATTTGAATGAGGTATATTTGTGGGAAAGTATGAAGGACATTTTAATGTTTGTTGCCAAGTGCCCAAATTTCTAACATGTGAAAGTAGAGCACCGAAAATATAGAGAATTGGCTTAGACTACAAAATATCAAGAATGGAAGTGCGAGATGATTTATATGGAATTTATCACAGGCATCCCAAGATCTCCCGGGTAACATGATTTTACTTAGCTAATTGTCAATTGAATGACAAAATCAGACCACTTTTCACCGTTAAAGACTACCTATTCAGCTTAGGATTATGCTAATATTTACAATAAAGAAGTGGTAATACTTTAAGGAGTTCAGGTCTCCATTATTTCAGATAAAGGTGCACAATTTTTCTACTTTGTACGCTCAAATTATAGTTCCCTAAAGAAGTATAAGCGGTAGTATCAAGTGAAGATCCCAATTGATAGGTTGGGGTTGATCCCACGAAGAAAATGGTTTAGATTTAACTTTAGTCTATTATTACGTCTATTTAGTAAAGCCCTTTTCGAAAACAGATAACTGAAGGGGGGGGGGGTTTGAAACAAACGTGTTCAATTATTTATAAGTAAACAAGTAGCAATATTAAAACATTGTTTTTTATCAAGTGACTGGAGAAACAAGGGGTGTAAGTGTTTTCCATAGGTTCATAATGTTGTAATCCTAGCTACAATAATTCTTTCCTAGTGTCTTGCATGCAAAGTGGTTATTATGTATCTCTAATTCCTTGGTCCAGCAACTAGAAAATTTCACTCTGTACCTTTGTCCGACCACATGTGTCTACTTTACTAAACCTTACATTACCTCATTTTAAGCATCATATTCAATGTATGTCTAAGTTACTAATTCGCACCAATTAAACTAGTCTATTAGATAGTATATAATAAATATTTTTTGATAATTATCTTTCCTATCAACTACCTACTTAGTCCATCAAGTAGAAATAGGGCATGTTCTAACGCGTTCACTCGTTATAAAGATTTCTAAATAAAATAATTATCAATATATGCAAGGACCTATTCTACAATTCATATATAGCTAGTTTTACCTTGTTAATCACGCATGGTTCCCACAACCCTAGCTGTGGGCTAAGTTGCCCATGCCTAGAAATACACAATTCATGGTTGTTAAACAAGAATTCAGGTACTTATTTTTGAAGAGTTTGAAGAAAATCCTGAAGTAACACTTGAATTAACGAAACTATCTTGAGAATCGATTCCGAAATCTTAAAGTAATTCCCAAAATCCCAAGTTAAACTTCCAATAATAAGTGTATGAAAAATAACAAAAAATCTAACCCCAACTATATGGCTTTTAACCCTATTTATAATAATAAAGACCTAAATTAAAAGGAGTTCTAAATAAGGAAAATCTATCATGAAACACGTCTTCAATCGACGGCACCTGTAGCAGTCCGTCTATTGAACGACGGACCTTTAACTTCCTCCATCGGTTAATACTTAGTATCTTTTTCAGCCTTCATTCTAGCATCTTTGGTTAGTGGGACTAATAACTAATATGATAAACGATTTCCAAGGATGGTCAGTCAGTCAGTCGACGGGTCGTTGATCTTTTTGTAGCCCCACACTAAGTCAGAATTCCCCGAGTTGCTTCTAGATGCTTGGACTTCCATATGACGACCACCACCTACGAACCATCATGGAACGATGGGTCGTCAATGGCTTTGTGAGTCACCTCTTGTGCACAATCTTCTGCATTTCTATTTTGGACGACTTTCCTACAAAACATAGATAATTACCATTAGAGTTACTACAAAAATGCCCTAGACACACACTAAACATAAGGAAAAAGCATAAAATGTACCTTGAAACCACGATACATTAACACCCTTAAGTTAAATTTGTTGTTTGTCCTCAAGCAACACGCTATGACTTACCATAACACCTTTGTAAAAAAGTATCCTTCATTAAGCTTTCGCGATCATATGGAGATAAATCCTGATTGTTTTCATTGCTTTCATGCATGATATAACTCTTAGGATCACTCATGTGAATCAGACCATGACACACACTGACCACGCCGACACCTCTACTCTTTTATCTCACACAAAGGCAACAACTCTCCAATATTTCAACTAGTGTTCTCACTTCAAAAGATATACTCCTTTTTCACAGGGTGATTTTAAAATAAAGTAAGAGGATCATTAATAAACCCTAACTCTCAGAAAAACTTCACACCTAATTGATACTTATCGCCTTAGGCTTGCGCTTATTTTCACTATATTAAATTCACCATATTAGACTCTTCGGATCACGATAAGACTTTACTGACCTGTAACATAGGCTTAGGTTCATGTATGGTACATATGGATACATTTTAGTGAATTGTTTCCCTCCTTGACATTACGGCTAAACGTCCTACCTTTTTCATTGTTCTTTTAGTTTATTTTATTTTATTTCAAATTTTTCACTTTATTTCAACTTTGATTGATACACTTCTCTTATTCACTATTTATTTTCTTTTCTTTCACATTAATCTTTAAACACTACTTTTCTTCACATTATTCATAATAGGCACCCTCAACTCATGGCTTAGTCGAGTTATACTAAGCCCAAGGTTGGGTCAAGGACAAGACGAGATTGGTTTCTTCATTGGGCACCCTCAACATATGATTATGTTCTATGTTGAGGTGAACATGTGCAAATCTTGAAACTCCAACACCACCCGACGGAAAACTCCTCCTTTTGTCTAACATTTTTTCTTAGCGTTTGTATATGTTTTGATTATATTTTTTTTCGTGTAAGTTCTTCATGTGTGAAGAAATATGGTTGTTTTTTTTGTGTTATTATAATTTTTTTAAACGGAGAAAACATGAGAAGAGTGGAAAAAGGTGTGAGAGATGAGCGTGAGAGAGTAGTTTAGGATTAGGAGTTTTTTTTGGGAATTAGTCAAACTAGGACTCCATATTAATTTTAATAAAATTTCCGATTTAATTAGCTTAGTTAAATGACCATAAATACCTTTAAAATCATATTATAAACCTCACCTTAATTAAATTTAATTCATCTTCCGTTGAGGTATAAACCCGGGTGGAGTGACCTCTGTGAAACAGGTCATTTCGGGTTGACCCGACCCGAACCGTCCACTTTATTAAAAGACCATTTTACGCCTACACCCTCCATACATAAGATTTTTCCTTTTTAAGTCCGGTAAAGACTCATCCAAGTGAATATTCAGATTTGGCAGCCTACTTAGATGGACTCAACCTTTCCTGGATCAACTAACTCCCCTAGTTAGTTGGCTTGGATGTTACAAGGGTTCAGAGGTTCGGTTCTACGCGCATCAATTCCATGTGAACCCGGTCTAATCGTAAGCATTCTAGACAAATAAAGCATTACTTAGCATATCCATTTTTAGGGTTGTTACATTATCCCCCCTTTAGCAAAATTCGTTCCCGAATAACACTTCTTAGAATCTAGCATAACGCCAATCATATCATAACATAACCACTATGCACAGTCAAGCAGTAGCAACAAAGAATGGAGAGATAAGGGAACTTCAACTTAAGAGTAAGGAATCTAACCTTATAGACTAAAAAGATGGGGATAGCGGGATCTCGTATTAGGCTAGGTCTCCCACGTAGAACCATCAACAAGATGATTCCTCCACAATACCTTTACTGTGGTAATCTTTTTGTTTCTCAGTCGCTTGACCTGTCTATCTATGATCTAAATAGGTACCTCCTCATACGACAAGTCTTAATCGAAGCCCAATCCTTCCACTGGTAAAATCAATGTTGTATCACCTAGGAACTTCATTAACATGGATACATCAAATATTGGATGTACAGAAACTAGCTCTGCAGGCAATGCTAACTCATAGGACACCTCAACTACACGCTGTAGGATCTCATATAGCCCAATATACCTCTGACTCAACTTGCTTTCCTGCCAAACCTCATAACCTTCATAGGTTATATCGTCAAATAGACCTGGTCACTAACATCAAACTCTAAGGGACGTTTTCTGCTGTCAGCGTAAGACTTCTGCCAACTGTAAGCAGTATCCAACTTGTCCCTAATCACCCTTACCTTCTCTAAGGCATTATGAATGATCTATAGACTTAAAATAGATGACTCTCCAACCTCGAACCACCCTACTTGAGACCTACACCTCGTACCATATAGTGCCTTGAATGGTGTTATCCCGACGCTGGAGTGATAGTTGTTATTATACGATAACTCTATAAAAGGCAGATGGTCATAACAACTACCTCTAAAGTCAATCACACACGGTGTGAACATGTCCTCTAATGTCTAAATTGTGAGATTTTCCTTCCCATAAGTCTGAGGATGAAAGAAAGTATTAAGTTTTACCTGCGTGCCTAAGTTCTTCTTGGAGGATCTCCAGAAATGTGAAGTGAATTGAGCTCTGCTATCAGAAATGATATAAAAAGGAATCTCATCCCATCTCACAATCTCATCAATGTAGAGTCTCGCATAATCCTCGGGTCTGTAAGTATATTTCATAGGGATAAAGTGGGCAGACTTAGGAATCCTGTCCACAATAACCCATATGGAGTCATATTGTCTCCTAGTCCTCGGAAGACCAACCACGAAGTCAATATTAATGGCCTCTCACTTTCATGTCGGAACCTTAATCATCTAAGTAAGATAGCCAGGCTTAAGTTGTTCTACCTTAAACTTTTGTCATTTATGAAACTTGGACACATATTCAACAATGTCCTTCGTCAAGCCATTCCACAAATAGATCTGTTTCAAATGATGATACATCTTGGTGGAACCTGGATGTATGGAATATCTGGAACCATGGGCCTCTCCAACAATCTTGGTCTGCAAATTGTCCACATGTGGTACACATAGCATGTCCTGGTACCTATGTATTCGGTCACCTCCCAAAGCAAAAGACTCATTATACTTAACAAACACTGAGTTCTTCAGCTCGATCAACATAGGATCAAGATTCTAACACTTCTTGACTTCAACTACTAACTATGATTAAAAAAAAGGATTAAATGAAACACCCTTACTAGTATAGTCAACTAACTGCACACCCAGTCTTGCAAGTCTATGTATATATATCATGAACTCTTTCTTATCATCCTCAACGTGGTTTGTACTTCACATTATCATCCTGCTCAAAGAATAAGCTACTACATTAGCCTTACCTAGATGGTAGTGGACATTCATGTAATAGTCCTTCAACAGATCCAACCACCTCCGCTGACGTAGATTCATTTTGTCTCACTTGTACTAGCCTATCCTCATGTTGCCACTCTTTCTTTTCTTTTTCATCTTCTAGCATAAATATACTCTCTTAGTCATTTAATTTAGTGACATTGATTTTAAGGTTTAGGTGTAGCTTGTCTCACTTGCACTAGCCTATAGTCTGAAGTCATTCTTTTCATTACGTATTAACTTTGAATTCATTCTTAACACTTTCTTTTGAAGTATGTTTTATGTTTGAAAATGCATTATTCGACACTCTCCTTAGCTGATCCTCGGCAATCTTAGATCTCGTGTAAACGGGAGGATTCATCCTGGTGAAGTACTTAACATATTTGCCATGGTGCTGGCAGGTGGGTTCTCCATGGAAACACCTTATTGCTCCGCCTAGGCTGTCGTAGCTTGAGCTTGTGAAGTGCTGGTTTCGGCCATATGTACCAAGGTTGTCCTCACTTCTCCATATGTCAACCTAGTTGGGTTAACATGCATCTCAATTCAGCAGCTGGGGTATGAGGATGATCTTTGATTCCCCCACCAGTATCTTCTCCTCTTCACGACAAACGTCCCTCCTTGTGTTCATATTTTTTAAAAAATATAATTAATGCTAGATACACTCATAACACCAATGAATAAGACATTAGAGAATGCACGATAAGATCAGAAGAAGGGAATTATAGTACGCATCATATAGGCTCTTATTCAGGAGAGTGGTGCACTTAACTACCATGACTTAGAAACTACTTAATATGGTTGATGTAAACTTATTATCCTTGAAATTTTATATTGTGATCTGAGTAATTACAATTTGGACAATTATAAGATCTTACCTCGCTTGATTTTCCTAGAGACACGAAACACGAGTTTTCCATTTCATCATTGTCAACATCGGTTGTTTCTCCTTGTTCCCACGCTCCGAGACTTTTTGGATCTTCATTTCGTCGATTGGTTCTTCTTCTTCATTTTGTACACGTTATCTTGATATGTATTGGTTCTCAGCAGTAATCACATCGATTATTGTTTCTTTTGAAGTCCTTTGTTTTTTAATCTTTTTGAAGTCGCTGTCCCCTTTGTCTGAGCATTTGTCTTACTCTACGATTAATGAGGGTCATTCCTTAATCTTAATTTTCATCGGCTTCCTCCTCAGTTTCTAATGTTACACCAATAAAAGATACTATTTTCTTTTTGTCGTCCTTGTTGTACCTTTTAATGTAATTTTGTTCATAAAACATTAAGTTACCTCGAAGTTCATCATATGTCATGTCTGTAGATCTCCATCTTTAAGAATGACAACTTTTGTTTTCCAGGATTTGTGAAGACTGTTGAAAAGTTTACTAACTATTAATGAGGTTGAATACGTCATTCCAAGAGATTTTAGTTCAATGACAATTTTGCTGAATCTTGAGAACATAGATTCAACATTTTCATCGTCAACCATTTTGTACAGCTAATATTCATTTACAAGGGAGATGATTTGGGCTTCCTTGACTTTCGTCGTTCCTTCATAGGACACTTAAAGATTATCCCACTTTTCTTTCGCAGCTACGTCATTTGAAATTTTGTAATATTCTGCTCCTCTTACTGAACCATACAACAAACTCATACGTTTAGCATTAGTTTGAATTAAGTTTTGTTGTTCCTTAGAAATATTGAACAATTTAGGATCAAAAGGTTTTTCAGTTCCATCCTTTTAGTTAATCCAAGGAATGCCTTTGTGCCTTCCTTGATGAATACTCAAGCTTGATGTTCATTTGCGGAGACAAAGATTCTGAATCTATCTTTTCTGTGAGAGTAATCTTTCCCATTGAAGTAAGGTGTTCTATGTGAAAAGTGACTGTCTTAAAGTAAAGCACCGGGGATTTGGTAATCTGACTTTTGATCTTTATTCTCGTGTGGTTAAACACTAAATCTATTTGACCTTCTCTTATACCAATTGATATTCAAGAGGGAGGGGGTTAATTTAAAATTCACTTAGTCAACTAATAGTAGTCGAGAATTTACTCACTTGCAAGTTAGTAGGAAGATAAACAATAAGAGAAAGTTGAAGTAAATAATTGACACAAAAGGTTTTATGTTGGTTCAGATCAACAATGTAGTGCCTAATCCATTGCCTTTGGGTTCCAAGGGGTTTTATTAAGAGCTTTGAAGAGATCTTCGTGCTACAACAATTTTAAAACTATATCATGTCTGATATTCAATTAAGATTTCTACCTTGACACTGCCTCAACTTGAATACCTACTGTCAAATTCTTTCTCTTCTCTTATCTTTTCATTTGTATACTGTTAGCTTAGCTCTAGTGAAGTTGCGTACTTCACAATACAAATCTGGGTCGGTTTATGCAGATGATTATTTGCGCTCTTGTAAGGAAAACCCTAAAGGATTTATCTCAATCAAGGATTAATTTAGGTAGTATTTAATTGATGCGATTTAGTTGATCTATGTCCATGATGTAAATTGCGCCGTCCTCTTTCATTTTGCTGGTTTGATCTTTTCGTTGTATGATCGACAGACTTGTTTTCTTGTCGCTTGATTTATGACTCTTTCCTTTGTTGAAGATTCAGTTGTGATCTCTGCAAAGTGTGCGAGTAGTCTTCTTCATTTAGATTTTCCTTTATGTGCTGATCAGCCATATATTTCTTTTCTTCTTTTGTCCCTTTAATTTGAGGCTTGCCTTTCCAATGTTTCTCTAAAGTTTCAAGCAAACATTCTTTTCCTTCTAGAAGTCATTTTCGTTGATGATCTTATTTTTAAAAATAATGACCTACGAAAATTGAGATAAATGCGTTAAGTGTATTTTAAAATTCAACTAACTCTAACGAGTTAACGTATTGGTGCACCTGAAATCTTTAATATTAGGTTCGGTTTGCTTGTTATACACACAAATTTTTATGTTCTACTACAACATAAGATTGTAGACAACCACCATTAACATTGAAGAAAGAAAAAGTTGTTAAAATAGGCATTTAATAAACTACGAAAAAATTTTTTTGATAGATTTAATTCATCATGATAGAAATCTAACTAGAAGAAAGAAAATGATTCTTATTTAGTCCTAGATTTCATGAATTCCAAAATGAAAAAGTTATGGAAAATCAAAGTTAATTTTTTAATATTGTTTTTGTTGTATATTATTAATGTATGGTGGAAATTTGAAGGACACACATTTTCTTTAAATGTCCTAATACCTCCTACAAGTAATTTGAAATGTAATAAATATACTTTTTTTGTGTTGAGGTGGAATAGAGAGTGTTCAAAGAAAATACATACTAAAAATTATAAAGAAAAAGAAATTGTAATAAGTTTTTACCATAGTTAAATTTACAGTCAAACATTGTACCAAAATTTAATACAAATACTATTTTTATACATACTACCAGATGACCCCTTTAGTGTTGAATGAACTGTCAAGTGTTATCTATTGATTTATAATGTTATGATAAACACATGTCATTCATATGATGTTTTGACGTAAGCATTAATTACTATAAATATATACTACAATAAGTTTAACATCACTAATTTAAACTTCTAAGTTCTCTTCAATTTCTATACAAAGCCAAAAAAATTTACATCAAAAGTTTCAAATTAAGGAAATTACAAAAAAAATTATCTACAAATTATCCACCTTTTTCTTTTATTGTTAGAGTTGTGACATGTTAATTGAATAAGGTGAAGATCATTTGTTTGTTATTCGTGTAGCGTATACCCTGACCTTACAAATAGCATTGTGTTTAATTTCTACAGATTATCATGCGTCCAAATGAACAAAGACTACATTTACCTTCTCCTAATCGACTAAGAAACCTTGCCATTCATTTAATCGATGACATTCTAAATAGGTTGTCTTTTCTAGATGTGTTAAGAACTAGTACAGTTTTTATGTATTGTCAATATACATGCAGTGAAATTCAAAAGGTAGGAAACACCAGAGGATTTAATATTCCCTACCATTGGATTAATAATTCTCATTCTCAATTGTTACTTCAGTTTTCATATAGGAAGAACATTGAATGTTATCCTTGATATTAATAGTCTAAAAGTATGTCCTAATATTGATCGTTTGATACATTTGCTCACCAAACATTTCATTCAATATTTCGTCCTTAAACTTTCATTTACTTATGCACCATAGAAGATGTCTTACTTCTTTTTTTATTGTTCAGCATTGAGACATTTGTATCTCATGGAATGTGAAATACACCTTCTATGCTTCTTCAAGGATTTAATAAGTTGATTAGCCTAAAATTAAAAAATTTGTAACATTATCTTCTAATACGCTAGAAATTTTAATGTCTAATTGCCCATTGCTTGAGGATTTGGTTCTTAAAGACATAGACAATTCATACCTCCTGAGTATTGATTCTCCTAAGCTAAGGTCATTTGTCTTTTGTGGCGATATACAATTGATATATCTAGAAAATGTAGCTCTTCTTTCCAATGTTCTGTATGAGCCTGCATAATTAGTTCTAGAGGAAAACTGATTTTGATAATATTTTTTTCGTTTATTCATGCTCTTGAGTAATTCAGCTAGTATCATTTTGAGGTAATGTTGCTGCATTTAACTTGTATTTTCATCATGGAAAAGATAGAGAGAAAAATAAATATAAGTGACAACATGAATTTCAGTTTCTACAAAAATACAAGTGAAATGCAGCAACATTACCTCAAAATGATACCAGCTGAAATACTCAAGAGCATGAATAAACGAAAAAAATATTATCAAAATCATTATTCCTCTAGAACTAATTCTGCAGGCTCATACAGAACATTGGAAAGCAAAGGTAGATTTTTTAGATATATCAATTGTATATCGCCACAAAAAACAAATGACCTTAGCTTAGGAGAAACAATACTCATGAGGTACGAATTGTCTATGTCTTTTAGAAACAAATCCTCAAGTAATGGGAAATTAGAGATCAGAATTTCAAACGTATTAGAAGATAATGTTACAAATTTTAATTCTAGGCTAATCAACTTATTAAATCCCTGAAGAAGCATATAAGGTGTATTTCACATTCCATGAGATACAAATGTCTTAATGCTGAACAATAAAAAAGAAGTAAGGGATCTTGTATGGTTGAAAAGTAAATGCTTGTTTAAGGACGAAATGTTGAATGAAATTTTTGGTGAGAAAATGTATCAAACGATCAATATTAGGACATACTTTTAGACTAGTAATATCAACGATAACATTCAATGTAGTTCATATATGAAAACTGAAGAAACAAACGAGAATGAGAATTATAAATCCAATGGTAGGGGTTATCAAGTCCTCTGTTGTGTAACGACCTGTTTAGTCGTTTTGAGCAGTAGACTATTTCTGGTAATAAATGTGTGAGTCGACGGATCCCAAAACGGACCGTCATGGGCACTACGGACCGTCGAGGGGGTCTCGTTCCAAAACAGTTGAAATTCTAAAATTTGGGTACTGAGATCGACTCTCTGAACTTCGTGACGGAATGGCAGGACGGACTGTCGTTCGCACGACGGACCGTCACAAATCTTTTCACAGAATTAATTCTCTGAACATTGTGTCGGACCTGCAGGACGGACCATCACAGTCATAACGAACCGTCACAGGTTGCGTACACCTGACTGAGTCGGATTTCTATTAAAAGTTTTTAAGGGGCGTTTTGTGACTATTCATGCTCATAATTATAAAATTAGTGGGTTAATGCTAATAATTCAATTACTAAGGGGTTAAAGGAGATAACCTTGAAATAAATAGTGGGTTATTTTATCATCTTTTATACTTAATTATATGACAATTAGGGTAAAAGAAAAGGGGTTAGAATAAGCAAAATACAAAGAACAAGGAGAGGGAGAAACGAACGAACGAGAGAGAGAAGAAGAACGCAGCTTTGGGAAAGTAGATTGCTTGATCATAATTCTTCGGTGGAGGTAGGTTATGGTTTATACTATCTTATAGTAAACTCTTAATAGCGAATGATATGTGTTGGGTAGTATAATAAAGTCCTCCATATGCTTAATTGTGTGCTTGCATGATGTGATTATGTAATTGTAATGGATTGGGAAGATGAGGCTGTGAATCTTAAATCTTAAATTTAATTTGTTAATGATGATGCATTGGTATAAAAGAAGGCTTGATGAACAAAAGTAATAAGAATAGAGGATCGGGTGTCACGTTCCGACGCCAGGATAGTATATGAATCGGAGTGTCACGTTCCGACACCAGGATAGTATACGGATCGGAGTGTCACGTTCCGACACCAGGATAGTATATGGATTAGAGTGTCACGTTCCGACACTAGGATAGTATATGGATCGGAGTGTCACGTTCCGACACCAGGATAGTATATGGATCGGAGTATCACGTTCCGACAGCAGGATAGTAAAGAGAATGAATCTTGAAATATGCAAATATACTTAATCTAAAGAACTAATTCCCAAATGAGTATGGTGTGGAGGCTTGAGTCCTCATAGATATGGTTGGTGTTGTTGCAAATGATTCTTATGCGTGTTACTATCACCTGTTAAGTATTTGGTTGGTTTTATGTTATTATTTGACATATACTATTTTCTATTTTGAGTTGGCCGATGATACCTACTCAGTACTTGTGTTTTGTACTGACCCCTACTTGTATTTGTTTTTCTTTGTTAATTGTGGAGTGCAGCAAACGTGCCATCGTCTTCAACTCAACCGCAACTTTAGCAAGTCTTCATCACACCGATTTTAGGGTGAGCTAATGCTTCTAGATTGGACTGGATCTTCTTCTTCATGTCTTGATGCCTTGAAGTTCCGGCATGGACTTGCTGTTTATTTATTCTAGCTTTCTAGATATTCTTAGATTTAGTAATTTGAGGATAGATGTTCTTGTGGTGATGTCTTCCAGATTTTGGGAAATAATAAGTGTTTGAGTTTTAGAAGTTATTAATCTATTTTCATAAAAGAGTTTTAAGTCTTCCGCATTATATTCTGTTTATTATGGTTGAAATGTTGGGGTTTAGATTGGTTGGTTCGCTCACATAGTAGGATAAGTGTGGGTGCCACTTGCGGCTTTTTTTGGGTCTTGACAAACTTGGTATCAGAGCATTAGGTTTGTTGGTCTCATCACACAAGAACGAGTCTAATAGAGTCTTAAGGAACGTTAGGGGAACACCTTTACTTTTCTTTGAGAGGCTATAACACTTTAGGAAAATTCCATTCTTTCTTTCTTTCTTTCGTGATATTAATTGGATCCAATTGGTATCTAGGTGATACAAATTGGTATCTGACCATCTTCACTCTATTTCGCAGATGGTTAGAACTAGAGCAACAACTGCGCCAACACCGACACCGGCAAAACAAGATGCGTCTGATCCAGCCACTGGGGATGTAGCTCGAAGAGGAACAGTGGCAAGAGTCTGTGGTAGAGGTCGCGAGAAGACGTCCTCTAGAGGAAGAGGACAAGCACGTAGCCCATCTAATACTAGGGAGGTGACCCCTCCACCAACTGAGGAAGCAGTAAGAGAGGGTGAGGAAGGGGAAAATGAGCAAGTGCAGAATGAGGAATTACAACCCCAACCTACCCCAGAGATGATTAATCAGGTTCTTTCTTATCTTAGCGGGTTATCTGATCAAGGCCAGACACCTCCAGTGTTTTCTGCACCGGCACCTCCGGTTCCAGAAGTACAACAGGAAGCTGGTGTGGCTCCCCGCATGGATGCCTCATTGGAAATAGGCACGTTTCCTCGGTTGAATACAGGGCCTATAATGACAAGTGATCAGCACGAACTTTTCAGTAAGTTCTTGAAATTGAAACCTACAGTCTTCAAGGGTGCTGAATCTGAGGATGCCTACGATTTTCTTGTTGACTTTCATGAGTTACTACATAAAATGGGCATAGTGTAACGATTTGGCGTTGAGTTTGTAACCTATCCATTTCAGGGAAATGCCAAAATGTGGTGGCGGTCACATGTTGAGTGTCAACCCGTACAGGCACCACCTATGACTTGGGCGTCATTCTCTAGCTTATTTATGGAAAGTATATCCCCCGGACCTTGAGGGATAGGAGGAGAGATGAGTTCTTGAGCCTAGAGCAACGCAGGATGTCGGTTACTGTGTATGAGGCTAAGTTTTGTGCATTATCCAGGTATGCCACCTAGATTTGTTTCAGTCCACAAGAGCGGATTCGCCGATTTGTGAAGGGTTTGAGGTCAGAATTGCTGATTTCATCCATACAGGTAGCGGCTACAGTAAAATCCTTTAAGGAAGTGGTAGACTTCGTGATAGAGGTGGAGGGAGTGAAGCCAGATGACTTCACCATGGCATCGACATCTAAAAGGTTTCGTAAGGGAGGTGATTTTAATGGTTCTTACTCCAGAGGGCAGGGTTCAGGAGGTTACCAAGCCCGACCTATTCAGTCTTCACTGAAGACTATAGTTGGGGCTCCACCGCAGACCGGTCAACATTTCTCTGAGTTTTGAGGTTATCCCCAGACTTCGTCATTCTCACAGAGACCGATGCTTGAATGCATAGAGTGTTATGGATGTCGGGAGACTGGACACATGAAGAGGTATTATCCAAAATAGAGTTACAGACCTCCAATAGTAAGAGGTAGAGGTGGTCAAGGAAGAGGCCGTCATTCTGGAGGACGTGGTGGTCGAGGTAATGGTGGTCACCAAAAAGGCCGGGTTGACGGGCAAACTGGAGCCACTACAGCACAACATGGTAGGGGCAACGGGCAGACAGGCGATAGGGCCCATTGTTACGCTTTCCCCGGGCGGTCTGAAGCGGAGACATCTGATGCAGTTATCACAGGTAATCTTTTGGTTTATGATTGCATGACTTCTGTATTATTTGATCCTGGCTCCACGTTTTCATATGTATCTTCCTCATTTGCTACTGGTCTTAATTTACCTTGTGAATTGCTTGACATGCCTATTTGTGTGTCTACTCCGGTGGGTGAGTCTGTGATAGTTGAAAGGGTATATAGGTCTTGTCTGGTGACTTTTGCGGGAATCAATACTCATGTAGACTTGGTTATCTTAGAAATGGGTGATTTCGATGTAATTCTGGGTATGACTTGGCTTTCTCCGAATTTTGCGATCTTATATTGTAATGCAAAAACTGTAACGTTGGCCAAGCCTGGGACAGATCCGTTAGTGTGGGAGGGTGACTACACCTCCACTCCAGTTCGTATCATCTCCTTTCTTCGTGCAAAGAGAATGGTTAGTAAAGGGTGTTTATCTTTCTTAGCACACCTCAGAGATGATACTACCCAAGTACCTTCAATTGAGTCGGTTTCGATAGTCCGTGAGTTTCTGGATGTGATTCCTGCAGACCTTCCTGGTATGCCACCGGATACAGATATTGACTTTTGAATTGATCTTGAACCGGGTACTCGCCCCATTTCCATACACCCTAATAGAATGGCGCCCGCGGAGTTAAGGGAGTTAAAGGCTCAACTTCAAGAATTGTTAGGAAAAGGCTTCATTAGACCAAGTGCATCCCCTTGGGGTGCTACAGTTTTGTTTGTGAAGAAGAAGGATGGGAGTTTCCGGATGTGCATAGACTACAGACAACTGAATAAGGTAACTTTTAAGAACAAGTATCCTCTTCCTCGCAACGATGATTTGTTCGATCAGTTACAAGGTGCTTGTACCTTCTCAAAAATCGATTTGAGATCTGGTTATCATCAATTGAAAATACGGGCAACAGATGTGCCCAAGACTGCCTTTCGGACTAGGTATGGGCATTATGAGTTCTTAGTAATGTCTTTTGGGCTTACGAATGCCCCTGCTACTTTCATGAGATTGATGAATGGGATTTTTAAGCCATATTTGGATCTCTTTGTCATTGTATTCATTGATGATATACTGGTTTACTCAAAGAGCAAGAAAGAACATGAGGAGCACTTGAGAATTGTATTGGAGATGTTGAGGGAGAAAAAGCTCTATGCCAAATTCTCCAAGTGTGAGTTTTGGCTAGATTCAGTGTCCTTCTTGGGGCATGTGGTTTCTAAGGATGGAGTGATGGTGGATCCTTCCAAGATCGAAGCAGTGACGAGTTAGGCAAGACCCACTAATGTTACATAGGTGAGGAGCTTTGTTGGTTTAGCTAGCTACTACCACCGATTTGTCAAGGGATTTTCCTCTGTTGCTTCCCTATTGACAAATTTGACTAATCAAAGTGTCCCATTTGTATGGTCGGATGAGTGTGAAGAAAGCTTTCAGAAGCTCAAGACCTTGTTTACTACTGCACCAATTCTTACCCTGCCAGTGGAAGGTAAAATTTTTATTGTTTATTGTGATGCATCCTATTCTGGTTTGGGTGAAGTGCTAATGCAAGAGAAGAATGTAATTGCTTATGCTTCAAGGCAATTAAAGGTGCACGAACGTAATTACCCGACCCATTATTTGGAGTTGGCCACAGTAGTGTTTGCATTAAAGCAATGGAGGCACTATCTATATGGGGCTAAGTGTGAAGTCTATACGGATCATCGTAGCCTACAATATGTCTTTACTCAGAAAGATTTGAATTTGAGACAGAGGATATGGATGGAACTACTGGAGGACTACAATATCACTATTTTGTATCATCTAGGAAAAGCTAATGTTGTGGCAGATGCTTTAAGTCGAAAGGCAGGAAGCATGGCAAGTCTAGCTCACTTGCAAGTTTCTAGACGCCCATTGGCTAGAGAGGTTCAGACTCTGGCTAATGACCTTATGATGTTAGAAGTAAATGAGAAGGGAGGATTTTTGGCCTGTGTGGAGGCAAGATCTTCATTTCATTACAAGATTAAGGGAAAGTAGTTTACTGATGAGAAATTGATCCGGATCCGAGATAAAGTGTTGCGAGGAGCGGCTAAAGAAGCAACAATCGATGAGGAAGGTGTTTTGAGAATCAAGGGAAAGGTATGTGTACCCCGTGTCGATGATTTGATTCACACTATTCTTACAGAGGCTCATAGTTCAAGGTATTCTATACAGATGTATCATGACCTAAAGCAACATTTTTGGTGGAGTAGAATGAAGCGTGACATTGTTGAGTTTGTTGCTTAATGCCCGAATTGTCAGCATGTAAAGTATGAACACAAGAGGCCTGGAGGGACACTTCAGAGAATGCCCATTCCTGAATGGAAGTGGGAGAGAATTGCAATGGACTTCGTGGTTTGTCTTCCCAAGACAATGAGTAAGTATGACTCCATTTGGGTAATTGTTGATAGGCTAACTAAGTCTGCTCACTTCATTCCGGTCAAGGTGACTTACAATGCAGAGAAGTAAGCCAAACTTTACATCTCGGTAGTTGTTCGATTGCATGGAGTTCCACTTTCCATTATATCAGATAGGGTACACAGTTTACTTCTATGTTTTGGAAAACATTGCATGATGAATTAGGTAATAGGTTGGATCTTAGTACCGCATTTCACCCTCAGGCCGATGGTCAGTCTGAGCGAACGATTCAAGTGTTATAGGATATGGTTCGTGCATGTGTGATAGAATATGTTGGTCATTGGGATAACTTCTTACCCTTAGAAGAATTCTCGTACAATAATAACTATCACTCAAGCATTGGTATGGCCCCATTTGAGGCACTGTATGGGAGGAGATGTAGGTCTCCCATTGGTTGGTTTGATACATATGAGGTTAGACCTTGGGGTACTGACCTTCTGAGGGAATCGTTAAATAAAGTAAAATGTATTCAGGAAAAGCTTCTAGCGGCTCAAAGTAGACAAAAAGAATATGCAGATCGAAAGGTTAGAGACTTGGAGTTTATGGAGGGTGAGCAAGTCTTGCTGAAGGTTTCGCCCACGAAAGGGGTTATGCGGTTTGGTAAGCGAGGTAAGCTTAGTCCGAGGTATATTGGTCCCTTTGAAGTTCTGAAGCGCCTGGGGGAGGTTGCTTATGAATTAGCCTTGCCCCCAGGACTGTCAGGAGTGCATCCGATATTTCATGTGTCTGTGTTGAAAAGATACCATGGGGATGGAAACTACATCATTCGTTGGGATTCGGTTCTGCTTGATGAGAATTTGTCTTATGAGGAGGAGCCTGTTGCTATTTTAGATAGAGAAGTCCGCAAGTTGAGGTCAAGGGAGATTGCATCCATTAATGTTCAATGGAAGAATCGACCAGTTGAAGAATCCACTTGGGAGAAGGAGGCTGATATGCAAGAAAGATACCCACACCTGTTTACAGATTAAGGTACTCTTTTTCGCTCTTGTTTTCCTTCTTGTGGTCGTTCGAGGACGAACGATGGGTAAATTGGTAACTATTGTAACGACCTGTTTAGTCGTTTTGAGCAGTAGAGTATTTGTTGTAATAACTGTCTGAGTCGACGGATCCCACGACGGACCGTCATGGGCACGACGGACCGTCGAGGGGGTCTCGTTCCAAAACACTTGGAATTCTGAAATTTGGGTACTGAGATCGACTCTCTGAACTTCGTGACGGAATGGCAGGACGGACCGTCGTTGGCACGACGGACCGTCACAGTCATAACAGACCGTCACAAGTTGCGTAACCCTGATAGAGTCGGATTTCTGTTAATAGTTATTAAGGGGCGTTTTGGACTATTCATGCTCATAATTATAAAATTAGTGGGTTAATGCTAATAATTCAATTACTTGGGGGCTAAAGGAGATAACCTTGAAATAAATAGTGGGTTATTTTATCATCTTTTATAAATAATTATATGATAATTAGGGTAAAAGAAAAAGGGGTTTGAATAAGAAAAATAGAAAGAACAAGAAGAGGGAGAAACGAACGAACGAGAGAGAGAAGAAGAACGCATCTTTGGGAAAGTAGATTGCTTGATCACAATTCTTTGGTGGAGGTAGGTTATGGTTTATACTATCTTATAGTGAACTCTTAATAGCGAATGATATGTGTTGGGTAGTATTATAAAGTCCTCTATATGCTTAATTGTGTGCTTGCATGATGTGATTATGTAATTGTAATGGATTGGGAAGATGAGGCTCTGAATCTTAAATCTTAAATTTACTTTGTTAATGATGATGTCGTGGTATAAAAGAAGGCTTGATGACCTAAAGTAATGAGAATAGAGGATCGGGTGTCACGTTCCGACACCAGAATAGTATATGGATCGGAGTGTCACGTTCCGACACCAGGATACTATATGGATCTGAGTGTCACGTTCCGACACTAGGATAGTATATGGATCGGAGTGTCACGTTCCGACACAAAGATAGTATATGGATCGGAGTGTCACGTTCCGACACAAGGATAGTATATGGATCGGAGTGGCACGTTCCGACACCAGGATAGTAAAGAGAATGAATCTTGAAATATGCTAATATACTCAATTTAAAGAACTAATTCCCTAATGATTATGGTGTGGAGGCTTGAGTCCTCATAGATGTGGTTGGTGTTGTTGCAAATGATTCTTATGCGTGTTACTATCACCTGTTAAGTATTTGGTTGGTTTTATGTTATTATCTGACATATACTGTTTTCTATTTTGAGTTGGCCTATGATACCTACTCAGTACTTGTGTTTTGTACTGACCCCTACTTGTATTTGTTTTTCTTTGTTAATTGTGGAGTGCAGTAAATGTGCCATCGTCTTCAACTCAACCGCAACTCTAGCCAGTCTTCATCACTCCAGATTTCAGGGTGAGCTAATGCTTCTACCTTTGACTGGATCTTCTTCTTCATGTCTTGATGCCTTGAAGTTCCGGCATGGACTAGCTTTTTATTTATTCTAGCTTTCTAGATACTCTTAGATTTAGTAATTTGAGGATAGATGTTCTTGTGGTGATGACTTCCAGATTTTGGGGAATAATAAGTGTTTGAGTTTTAGAAGTAATTAATCTATTTTCATAAATGAGTTTTAAGTCTTCCCCATTATATTTTGTTTATTATGGTTGAAATGTTGGGGTTTAGATAAGTTGGTTCGCTCACATAGAAGGATAAGTGTGGGTGCCACTCGCGGCTCTTTTTGGGTCATGACATGGTGTTTCCTACCTTTGGAATTGTACAGCAAGTATATGGTCAATCCATAAAAAGTGTACTAATTGTTACAACATCTCGAAAAGACAACCTATTTAGAATGTCATAAATTATATGAATGGCAAGGTTTCTTAGTCATTCAGGAGAAGGTAAATGTAGTCTTTGTTCATTTGGATGCATGATAATCTGTAGAAATTAAACAAAATACTATTGGTAAGGTCAGAGTATATGCTACATGAACAACAAACAAACATATCACAACTTTAAAAATAAAACAAAAGGTGTATAATTTGTAGATGACATTTGCACTGATTTCATTAATTTGAATCTTTTGATGTAAAATTTACTGGCTTAGGTTAAATTAAACACATATAAAATATTTTTGTATTGAATTTGAAGAGAACATAGAAGTTTAAATTAGTGATGTTATACTTATTGTACTAGATATTTATAGTATTGAGTTCTTACATCAAAACACTTTATGAATAACATGTGCTTATCGCAATATTATAAATCAATAAATAACACTTAAAACATCCTTCAACACTAAAGAAGTCGTTTGGTAGTATATATAAAAATAGTATTTATGTTAAATTTTAGTAAAATTGTTAGATTGTAAATTTAACTCTGGTACAACTAATAGTAATATTTCAATCAACCTTTTTTGGGTTACTATGACCCCAAAATTTATGCTACAAGATGAATGATTATGTATCCTTCATGAAAGGGGATTATTTCGAACCTCTGCTCCTGGAATTTGTTGATGAGATTCCTGTAAGCTTCTCAGATATCACATTTAATCACCTAAGGATAGTTATGTTTTATGATGTACTATTAGTAATTCCTTAAAACTAGAAAGTTCTACAAACCATATAAAAAGTAAGTTTCCATTCAATACTTCAAGCTTGCCTAAGAGAATTTAACACATAACAGAACTTCGATACTAACATCAACTCATGAAACCCAAATTGGGTGATGCTTCTTCCTAAGGAACAAATATGTCCAACATACTTCTCGTTCTAACTTGGACTAATCACTTAACAAGCAAGAACTCTCTACTAACCTGATAGAAATTATGTTCCACTAAAATTTTCAATCTCGCCTAAGGTAATTCAACACATAACATAACTTCAAAAATACATATCAACTCATGAATGCCAAATTGGGTGATGCTTTTCGAGTTTAATTCTCATACTTTAGGAAGGATCATGTCCAACATATATACATCTTGGTCTATCTTGGACTAATTCCTTATTAATCAAGAGATTTCTACTAGCCAGACAGAAAGTAAGTTTTTAGAGGTCTAGAAAGGATAGCATGTAAAAAACATTTTACTCCTAACTTTTTTTTCCAGGGTTTGAGAGTTTTTTTTCGATAGACCATCGACAGAAAAGAATGTCATTGCGTTAAAACCATCTAAAAAACACCAAAAAAAGAGAAAGGAAATTAGGGTTTTTTCTACATTCCAGAATCCCAAGAAAACCAACATCTACCCAAAAAAAAGTACAAAGAGAAAGATAGGGCTTCTATTTCACAAAATTCACAACACCCAAATGAAAAAGATATGATTTTTTAAACAGATCAAGGAATAAAATTTTAAGCTTATCAAGATCTAAAATTATTACTGATACAGTAAATATCCAAAAAAAATTAGAAAAGTATCAAATACCATTTTGAGAACACGTTATCCTTCAGCTGCTGAACACTAATTTTTATGATTTTGAAATCTTCAAATTCATCACCCTGGAGTGAAAGAGGGAACTGAAGAAGGGAGAGATGTTTTCTTATTAAATTAAATTTATACAGGGAAATGAACAAGGGGGAGAGGTTTTCTTCCTAAATTAAATGTTACAGAAATGTAATATGGAGTGGGGTGAGTGGGGGAAATTAGTACTGGAGATTTATTAGTTGTATTGTTGTGTCCGTATCAATTTATGTGACACGATTTAATTAGAGATAAAAAACTTAAAAGGAAATTGAAATGTGAAAAGTAGAATTTTTAGAGCTTAATGTGATTAAATATTGTTAAAAAAAATTTATAGAGTAAAAATATGTCATTTTTATTTTAATTTAGTTATTTATTTTTCTCATTATAAGAAGTCATAAATAAAAATGATAAATTTCATTAGTCTGCACTTTTGGAATTTTTTTTTCAAGGTTTACAAACATGATTAATTTACAAAAATAAAAAAGGAATAATCTTAAGGATCAATGAGATCAAAATGATTGGAAGAATTATCTATAGTAGAGTGAACAATTAATATAGGTCTATAAAAAGACTTTCTTTTTGAAATAACCTAAAAAAGTAAATATTACATAACTTAAGAGAAAAAGATAGTAAAAAAAAGTCATTATTTAATTAGAGAAATTGGTAGATTTATTAAGTTACTAATAATTTACTTTGACTTGTTTAATTTTGTCCACTTAATTATTTTTTGCATGTGACATTTAATACCTCAAAATTGTTAAATTTGATTGTATAGGTCATGTAACATCTAGTAAATTGAAATAACGAAGAATAATCTAGGAAATCAAGGAATAATTTTTTTAAAAAAATAAAAAGAGAAATGTGGAAATTTTCCAAATTTTAAAAGTGAGTTTTTGGCTTTTTCTTAGACGGCCATAACATTCATCTCAGGAGAAACTGGTGTGAGTTATTTATACGGTTGGAAATCCCTTGCTAAGATCTTTCTAACGCTGCAGGGTTTGAGAAATTTTTATATCGTACGAATGATATATGCCTTATGGATGTTTGGTTGTTGGATTGTGGAGAATCCAATCAGAATTTTAGTAAGGGTAAAGTAGTATTTTCAGCCTACAATTTCCTAATTTGTTTTAAGGGTTTATCAAGTGAAAATTTAAGCGTTAAGTAAGTTTTTAGAATATTGAATACGCTTAGGGCTTGGAACAAGAGGAGAGAAGAGGAGAAAGAAGAAAGAGAAGAAAGAACGCCAAGAATAGTTGCGGATTTTGTCAGAGGTGATCCCTTTAAGGTATGTCAGACCATTTTATGTAGGGTGCTTTCACCCACACCCCAATTTGATTCAATTCAGCAAGTAAGAGTTTATTGAATGATAAAGATGGAACTTCTTAACGAAAAAATATGAATTTCTTCTTGGTTGAATTGTAATTTATCTCTAGTACATTGTTTTTTGGTCTAATATATTGGGTAATGAGGTATTTAGTGATCCTAAGTGTCGAGGTGGGATCCGTGGATGTTTAGGAGGTTTAGAGATGAAACATGTAGAAGAAAAGTCGAAGGTTCCCTCTAACAACCCCTTGAGAGCGCTGTTTTCAGAGACCCTCAGGGAAGGATTTGTACGACAGGTCCTGGCGTGCCGCACCAGCTAGAGCACCTCTTACTAGAGTCTGTAGGAAAGGCTCTGGAGCTCTGCGCCTCTTAGAGCGCCAAGGTCACTTAGAGACCTCGTTCTTTTCCTATCTTTTCGAACTAGTTCCTAAGTGATGTACCTATCATTACTAGTTGAGTCCAACATTGTAATGTACATCTAAACATCATTAAATCATCCATAAACATGAGATCATGATCGTTGTTCCCTAATCAAATTCAAGGGAAGCTAAGATCAAGGTCAAAGTAAGTAAAGCCAAGTTGTTAAAGTATTCAAAATTTCATAAACAATCACATTAACTTTGTTTTTAAGGCTCAAGTTACAGGTTAACCAAAGAGTAAAAATTTGAGTGAAACTTTCAAAAAGCGATAAGGGAACTAAGTATTTCCTAAGAGTTAAGTTCAAGTGATGTAAATAATAAGAGTTGAGTTTATCTCTGTCAAAAAGTTATAAGGGTACACAATATAGCCAAAAAGTTTATAAATGTTTTCACATTTAAGTTACAAGGAAACTAGGAGTTCCAAAATAATTTTGAGTAAGAAAAGGGGAACACTAATTCCAAGAGGGATTTTTTAGGGTAAAAAGGGTTGAGCAAAGTATCTTGTAACGACCTGTTTAGTCGTTTTGAGCAACAGATTTTATTTCTGAAAAACTGGCTGAAACGACGGACCCCACGACGGACCGTCATGGGCACGACGGACCGTCGCAGGGTCTCGTTTCAAAACACTTAGAAATTCTGAAATTCGGTACTGAAAATCGACTCTCGGAACTTCGTAACGGAATGGCAGGACGGACCGTCATAGACTTTTTAGAGAAATTGAGTCTCTGAAGTCTGTGACGGAGCAGCAGGACGGACCGTCGTAGGCACGACGGCCCGTCACAGACTGCGTAATCCCAGTCTGGGTCGAATTTCTTTACACGTTTTAAGGGACGTTTTGGACTATTCCTACATTAATTATAAAGTTAGAGGGGTTAAGGTTAATAATTCTAATTACATGGGGGTTAAAAGAGGTAACCTTAAGTTAATTAGTGGGTTATTATTGCCATCTTTTATACTTAATTATATACTAATTAGGGTAAAAGAAAGAGGGTTGAATAAAGAAAATAGAAAGAACAAGGGAGAGAGAGAGAGAGAGGATCGATCGAACGAGAAGAAGAAGAAAGCTTTGGGAATTTCTTGCTTGATCACTAATCTTCAGTGGAGGTAGGTTATGGTTATTTCATGCTATTCGTAGTAAACTCTTAATAGCGAATGTTATGTATTGATAATATTGTAAACTCTGCTATGTGCTTAATTGTATGCTTGCATGAATATGATTATGTAATTGTGAATAAATAAGCATGATGAAGCTATTGAATCCCAAATAATGAAAAGAAACCCTAATCTACTTTGTTAATGATGATGCCTTGGTATAAAAGAAGGCTTGATGAACGAAAGTGGTGAGGTTAGGGGATCGGGTGCCACATTCCGGTACCAGGATAGAAAATAGAGGATCGGAGTGTCACGTTCTGATACCAGGATAGTATTATGGATCGGGTGCCACGTTCTGGTACCAGGATAGAATGAGGATCGGAGTGTCACGTTCCGACACCAGGATAGTATATGGATCGGGTGCCACGTTCCGGTACCAAGATAGTATTTGAGGATCGGAGTGTCACGTTCCGACACCAGGATAGTATATGGAGCGGAGTGTCACGTACCGACACGAGGGGAATAAAGATAATGAATCTTGAAATATGTTAATATACTCAATCTAATGAACTTAATTCCCAAATGAGTATGATGAGGAGGCGTGAGTCCTCATTGATGTGCTTTGTGTTGTGACCAAGGGTAATGGTAATTGAAAATGCTGCATGCTAAGGATATTAGTTGATTTTTGATGTTATCTGATATATACTGTTTTCTATTTTGAGTTGGCCGATGATATCTACTCAGTACCCGTGTTTTGTACTGACCCCTACTTTTATGTTTTCTTCTTTGTTATTTGTGGAGTGCAGCAAACGTGCCGTCGTCTTCGACTCAACAGTAATTCAAGCCAGTCTTTACTACATCGGAAATTCAGGGTGAGCTAATTCGTCTAGCTTGGACTGGATCTTCTTCTCAAGTCTTGATGCTTTGAACTTCCGGCATGGACTAGCTTCTTATGTATTTTTAGCTTCTTAGACATTTTTATTTAGTAAATTGATCATAGATGTTCTTGTGATGATGACTTCCAGATTTTGGGGATAATGATAAGTTTTTTGAGTTATAGAAGTTGATTATTGATTTTACTTATGAGTTTAAGTCTTCCGCATTATTTTCTGTTGATATTATATTGAGATGTTAAGGTTTTAGATTGGTTGGTTCGCTCACATAGGAGGGTAAATGTGGGTGCCAGTCGCGGCCCCGATTTGGGTCGTGACAAACTTGGTATCAGAGCATTAGGTTCGTTGGTCTCATCATACAAGAAGGAGTCTAGTAGAGTCTTAAGGAACGGTAGGGGGACGCCTTTACTTTTCTTTGAGAGGCTATAAGACTTTAGGAAAATTCCATTCTTTCATTCTTTCTTTCGTGCTACTACTTGAATCCAATTGGTATCTAGGTGATACAAATTGGTATCTGACCATCTTCACTCTATTTCGCAGATGGTTTGAACTAGAGCAACGACTGCGCCAACACCAACACCGGCAAGATAAGAAACGTCTGAGCCAGCCACTGTGGCTGTAGCTCGAGGAAGAGTAGCGGCAAGAGGCCGTGGTAGAGGTCGTGGGAGGACGTCCTCTAGAGGAAGAGGATGAGCACCTAGCCCATCTGATACTAGGGCAGTGAATCCTCCACTGACTGAGGAAGTAGTAAGGGAGGGGGAGGATGGGGTGAATGAGCAAGTACAGAATGAGGAAATGCCACCCTAACCTACCCCAGGGATGATCCATCAGGTTCTGGCTTATCTTAGCGGGTTATCTGATCAGGGCCAGACACCCCCAGTGTTTTCTGCACCAGCACCTCAGGTTCCGGAGGTACAACATGCGGCTACTATGGCTCCCCGCATGTATGCCTCATTGGAAATAGGCACGTTTCCACGTCTGACTACGGAGCCCATAATGACAAATGATAAGCATGAACTTTTCAGTAAGTTCTTGAAATTGAAACCTCCAGTCTTCAAGGGTGCTGAATCCGAGGATGCCTACGATTTTGTGGTTGATTGTCATGAGCTACTACACAAGATGAGTATAGTAGAACGGTTTGGTGTTGAGTTCGTGAATTATCAGTTTCAAGGGAACGCCAAAATGTTGTGGCGGTCACATGTAGAGTGTCAACCAACAGAGGCACCACCTATGACTTGGGCCTCATTCTCTAGCTTGTTTATGGAGAAGTATATCCCCCGGACATTGAGGGATAGGAAAAGGGATGAGTTCTTGAGCCTAGAGCAAGGTAGGATGTCGGTCAATGCATATGAGGCTAAGTTCGTGCATTATCCAGGTATGCCACTCAACTTTGTTTCAGTCCACAAGAGCGGATTCGACGGTTTGTGAAGGGGTTGAGATCAGAGTTGCGGATTTCGGCCTTACAAGTATCGGCTACAGCAAAATCCTTCCAAGAAGTGGTAGACTTCGTGATAGAGGTGGAAAGAGTGAAGCCCGATGACTTCACCTCGAACATCGACATCAAAAAGGTTTCGAAAGGGGGGTGAGTTTAATGGTTCCCACTCTAGAGGACAGAGTTCCGGAGGTTACTCAGTTCGACCCATTCAGTCTTCACTACAGACTGTAGTTGGGGGTCCACCTAAGACCGGCCAACACTTCTCTGAGAGACCTATGCATGAACCCAGAGAGTGCTATGGATGTGGGGAGATTGGACATATTAAGAGATATTGTCCAAAATAGAGTTATCGGCCCCCAATAGCTAGAGGTAGAGGTGGTCATGGTAGAGGCCGTTATTCTGGAGGACGTGGTGGTCGAGGTAATGGTGGTCACCAAAACGGCAGAGGTGATGGGCAAACTGGAGCCACTACAATACAACATGGTAGGGGCAACGGACAGACAAGTAATGGGGCCCATTGTTACGCTTTCGCTGGGCGGTCTGAAGCGGAGGCATCTGATGCTGTCATCACAGGTAATCTTCTGGTTTGTGATTGCATGGCTTCTGTATTGTTTGATCCTGGATCCACATTTTCTTATGTATCTTCCTCATGTGCTAATGGTTTAAATTTACATTGTGAATTACTTGATATGCCTATTTGTGTTTCTACTCCGATGGGTGAGTCTGTGGTAGTTGAAAAGGTATATAGGTCTTGTTTGGTGAATTTCGTGGGGAGCAACACTTATGTAGATTTGGTTATCTTAGAAGTGGTTGACTTTGACGTAATTCTTGGTATGACTTGTCTTTCTCCGAATTTTGCGATCTTGGATTGTAATGCTAAGACTGTGACATTAGCCAAACCTGGGACAGATCCGTTAGTGTGGGAGGGTGACTACACTTCCAATCCGGTGCGTATCATCTCCTTTCTTCGTGCTAAGAAAATAGTTAGTAAAGGGTGTTTAGCTTTCTTGGCACATCTCAAGGATGACACTACTCAAGTACCCTCGATTGAGTTGGTTTTGGTAGTCCGTGAGTTTTTGGATGTGTTCCCTGCAGATCTTCTTGGTATCCCACCAGATAGGGATATTGACTTCTGCATCGATCTTGAACCGGGCACTCGCCCCATTTCTATACCCCCCTAAAGAATGGCTCCCGCGCAGTTGAGAGAGTTAAAGGCCCAACTTCAAGAGTTGTTGAGCAAAGGCTTCATCAGACCATATGCATCTCCTTGGGGTGCTCCGGTTTTGTTTGTGAAGAAGAAGGATGGGAGTTTTCGGATGTGCATAGACTACAGACAACTGAATAAGGTAACTATTAAGAACAAGTATCCTCTTCCTCGCATTATTGACTTGTTCGATCAGTTACAAGGTGCTTGTGTCTTCTCTAAGATTGACTTGAGATCCGGTTATCATCAATTGAAAATACGGGCAACGGATGTGCCAAAGACTACTTTTCGAACGAGGTATGGGCATTACGAATTTGTGGTGATGTCTTTTTGTCTTACGAATGCCCCTGCTGCGTTCGTGAGCTTGATGAACGGGATTTTTAAGCCATATTTGGACCTCTTCGTGATCGTATTTATTGATGATATATTGGTATACTCAAAGAGCAAGAAGGAACATGAAGAGCATTTGAAAATGGTATTGGAAATGTTGAGGGAGAAAAAGCTTTATGCCAAGTTCTCTAAGTGTGAGTTTTGGCTAGGTGCAATGTCCTTCTTGGGGCATGTAGTTTCTAAGGATGGAGTAATGGTGGATCCTTCCAAGATTGAGACAGTGAAGAATTAGGTAAGACCCACTAATGTGTCAGAAATAAGGAGCTTTGTTGGGTTAGCTAGCTACTACCGTCGATTTGTCAAGGGATTCTCTACTATTGCTTCCTAATTGACGAACTTGACTAAGCAGAATGTTCCATTTGTATGGTCGGACGAATGTGAGGAAAGCTTTCAGAAGCTCAAGACTTTGTTGACTACCGCACCTATCCTTACCTTGCCAGTAGAGGGTAAGAACTTCATTGTTTATTTGATGCATCCTATTCTGGTTTGGGTGCAGTACTAATGCAAGAGAAGAGTGTGATTGCTTATGATTCAAGGCAATTAAAGGTGCATGAACGTAACTATCCGACCCACGATTTGGAATTGGCTGCGGTAATGTTTGCATTAAAGCAATGGAGACACTATTTATATGGGGTTAAGTGTGAGGTCTACACGGATCATCGTAGCCTTCAGTATGTCTTTACTCAGAAAGATTTGAACTTAAGACAGAGGAGATGGATGGAGTTACTAAAGGACTACGATATCACTATCTTGTATCATCCGGGAAAAGCAAATGTTGTGGCAGATGCTTTAAGTAGAAAAGCGGGAAGCATGGGAAGTCTAGATCACTTGCAAGTTTCTAGACGTCCATTGGCTAGAGAGGTTCAGACTCTGGCTAACGAATTGATGAGTTTAGAAGTAAATGAGAAGGGAGGATTGTTGGCTAGTGTGGAGTCAAGATCTTCTTTTCTTGACAAGATTAAGGGAAAACAGTTTAATGATGAAAAATTGATCCGGATCTGAGATAAAGTGTTGAAAGGAGAGGCTAAGGAAGCACAAATCGATGAGAAAGGTGTTTTGAGAATCAAGGGAAGGGTATGTGTACCCCGAGTTGATGATTTGATCAACACTATTCTGATAGAGGCTCATAGTTCAAAGTATTCGATACATCCGGGTGCAACCAAGATGTACCGTAACCTAAAGCAACACTTTTGGTGGAGTAGAATGAAGCGTGATATTGTTGATTTTATTGCCAAATGTCCAAACTGTCAACAAGTAAAGTATGAACACCAAAGGCCCGGAGGAACAGTTCAGAGAATGCCCATTCCTGAATGGAAGTGGGAGAGAATTGCAATGGACTTTGTGGTTGGTCTTCCCATGACATTGGGAAAGTTTGATTCTATTTGGGTAATTGTTGATAGGTTAACTAAGTCTTCTCACTTCATTCCGGTCAAGATGACTTACAATGCAGAGAAGTTAGCCAAACTTTACATCTCGGAAGTGGTGCGATTGCATGGGGTTCCACTATCCATCATATCAAATAGAGGTACGCAGTTTACTTCTAAGTTTTTGAAAACATTGCATGCGGAATTGGGTACTAGGTTGGACCTTAGTACTGTGTTCCATCCTAAGACCGATGGTCAGTCTGAGAGGACGATTCAAGTGTTGGAGGATATGCTTCGTGCATGTGTGATAGAGTTTGATGGCCATTGGGATAGCTTCTTACCCTTGGCAGAGTTTTCATACAATAATAGCTATCACTCAAGCATTGATATGGCTCCATTTGAAGCATTGTATGGTAGGAGATGTAGGTCTCCCATTGGGTAGTTTGATGCATTTGAGGTTAGACCTTGGGGCACTGATCTTTTGAGGGATTCGATAGAGAAAGTTAAGTCTATTCAAGAAAAGCTTCTAACGGCGCAAAGTAGACAAAAAGAATATGCGGATCGAAAGGTTAGAGACTTAGAGTTCATGGAGGGTGAACAAGTCTTGTTGAAAGTTTCACCAATGAAAGGGGTGATGCCGTTTGGTAAAAGAGGTAAACTAAGCCCAAGGTATATTGGTCCCTTCGAAGTACTTAAGCGAGTAGGGGAGGTGGCTTATGAGTTAGCCTTGCCTCCAGGGCTGTCCGGAGTGCATCCGGTATTCCATGTGTCTATGTTGAAAAGATACCATGGGGATGGTAACTACATTATCCGTTGGGATTCAGTTTTGCTTGATGAGAACTTGTCTTATGAGGAGGAACCTGTTGCTATTTTAGATAGAGAAGTTCGCAAGTTGAGGTCAAGAGAGATTGCATCCATCAAGGTGCAATGGAAGAATCGACCGGTTGAAGAAGCCACTTGGGAGAAGGAGGCAGATATGCAAGAAAGATACCCACATCTGTTTAAAGATTCAGGTACTCCTTCTCGCCCTTGTTTTTCTTCTTGTGATCATTCGGGGACGAACGATGTGTAAATTGGTATCTGTTGTAACAACTTGTTTAGTCGTTTTGAGCAACAGATTTTTTTTCTGAAAAACTGGCTGAAACGACGGACGCCACGACGGACCGTCATGGGCACGACGGATCGTCGCAGGGTCTCGTTTCAAAACACTTAGAAATTCTGAAATTGGGTACTGAAAATCGACTCTGTGAACTTCGTGACGGAATGGCGGGACTGACGATCCACAGCGTGACGGACCGTCACGCAGCGTGACGGACCGTCCACAGATTCTTCATGGAAATCCGATCTACGAACTTTCCGACAACTGCGGGGCGGACCGTCGCGAGCGACGGCCCGTCCGCAATTTGCGTAATCCCGATGCAGGTCGGATTTTTTTACACGTTTTAAGGGACATTTTGGACTATTCCTACATTAATTATAAAGTTAGAGGGTTAAGGTTAATAAGTCTAATTACTTGGGGGTTAAAAGAGGTAACCTTAAGTTAATTAGTGGGTTATTATTTCCATCTTTTATACTTAATTATATACTAATTAGGGTAAAAGAAAGAGGGTTGAATAAAGAAAATAGAAAGAACAAGAGAGAGAGAGAGAGGATCGATCGAACGAGAAGAAGAAGAAAGCTTTGGGAATTTCTTGCTTGATCACTAATCTTCGGTGGAGGTAGGTTATGGTTATTTCATGCTATTCGTAGTAAACTCTTAATAGCGAATGTTATGTATTGATAATATTGTAAACCCTACTATGTGCTTAATTGTATGCTTGCATGAATATGATTATGTAATTGTGAATAAATAAGCATGATGAAGCTATTGAATCCCAAATCTTGAAAAGAAACCCTAATCTACTTTGTTAATGATGATGCCTTGGTATAAAAGAAGGCTTGATGAACAAAAGTGGTGAGATTAGGGGATCGGGTGCCACGTTCCGGTACCAGGATAGAAAATAGAGGATCGGGTGCCACGTTCCGGTACCAGGATAGAATGAGGATCGGAGTGTCACGTTCCGACACCATGATAGTATTATGGATCGGGTGCCACGTTCCGGTACCAGGATAGAATGAGGATCGTAGTGTCACGTTCCGACACCAGGATAGTATATGGATCGGGTGCCATGTTCCGGTACCAGGATATTATATGAGGATCGGAGTGTCACGTTCCGACACCAGGATAGTATATGGAGCGGAGTGTCACATACCGACACGAGGGGAATAAAGATAATGAATCTTGAAATATGTTAATATACTCAATCTAATGAACTTAATTCCCAAATGAGTATGATGAGGAGGCGTGAGTCCTCATTGATGTGCTTGGTGTTGTGACCAATGGTTATGGTATTTGAAAATGCTGCATGCTAAGGATATTAGTTGATTTATGATGTTATCTGATATATACTGTTTTCTATTTTGAGTTGGCCGATGATATCTACTCAGTACCCGTGTTTTGTACTGACCCCTACTTTTATGTTTTCTTCTTTGTTATTTGTGGAGTGCAGCAAACGTGCCGTCGTCTTCGACTCAACAGTAATTCAAGCCAGTCTTTACTACATCAGAAATTCAGGGTGAGGTAATGCTTCTAGCTTGGACTGGATCTTCTTCTCAAGTCTTGATGCCTTGAACTTCCGGCATGGACTAGCTTCTTATGTATTTTTAGCTTCTTAGACATTTTTATTTAGTAAATTGATCATAGATGTTCTTGTGATGATGACTTCTAGATTTTGGGGATAATGATAAGTTTTTTGAGTTATAGAAGTTGATTATTGATTTTACTTATGAGTTTAAGACTTCCGCATTATTTTCTGTTGATATTATATTGAGATGTTAAGGTTTTAGATTGGTTGGTTCGCTCACATAGGAGGGTAAATGTGGGTGCCAGTCGCGGCCCCGATTTGGGTCGTGACAAATCTCAACCCAAAGGAAGTAAGTTATGTTAAAAGCATGAGCTAAAGTATATTTAGGGAGTAGTGTTGAGAACTGATGTGGGGATGAGAGTTCATATGAACTCAAGTCTCCATTACACCATGTACCAACAGTGGGTATTAACAGGTCATACTTTCTAGATGATCAGGTTAGTTATGCTTGTGGATCCACTAAGTTATTTAAGGTCCTATACCGATTGTAAGGTGTAGGATGATCTTCGACAGTGTGAGGTAAAATTTCTTATCATCACTTAGGCTCAAGTGATGGTTGTCGGTTGGAGAATCTCCCACAGAAAATTATATTACTTTCATATATAAGTAAAGTTGAGTTTATTATTGTTTTATCTTTACTAAACTAGGTGGTATATATATAAATATATATATATATATGTATATATATATATATATATATATATATATATATATATATATATATATATATATATATATATATATATATATATATATATATGTTGCATAGGTTCTTATTTCTTTATATTGTGTTCTTTCTTATGAGTCAAGCAGAGCCAAGGTAAGTTCTTCCTTAATCAATTTCAAGCATTATAGTTGTGTTTTGCATTCCAACTCGCACGCTCGTACATTTATTGTACTAATGTCAGTTTGCTTGCATCGTCTTATGATGAAGACAAAGATAACAACGATAAACACGCAACACTTTATTGATCCAGTTTGAGTTCAAGAGTTAGTAGTGAGCCCCTTACATTTTGGAGGACATCCTTGTGATTGCTTTTCTAGTTCTGTTCATTAGGATGTTGTGGGGTTTGTCCCAATATCAATCTTAGTTAATTTAGAGGCTTCATATACACATTAGTTCAGTTTTGGAGTCTCATGTACCTTGTAATTTCATATGTTCAAGTGTTGAGACTTAAGTGCCATTTTGGCTAGAATATCATATTATGTACTAATTTTTACCATGCTCTGTTTCTTGATTGAATTGATTTAAGTCTTTCGCTGAGTTATATAAGTCAGGACAACGGTTTGCTCGAGACCAGTAATGGTCATCGAGTGCCATTCCCTACCAAGGAGTAGGCCTTGATCTTAACAGGTAAGTTAAAAAATCAATTTTCTTATTTTATGACTTATTTTTTTTATAACAAATAGACATATTTTATATATAAGAGATCTGAAAATATCAAGAGATATCATATGTTTTGTATTATAGATACAAAATTCCTACATTTTAGTCACTTTTATGTAAGGGCGAATATAGAAGGGGCGAAGGTATATTTATTTGAATTTTCATTAAAAATATTTATTTGATATACATAAAAAAAATTTAGTGTTTATATATAAATTTCAAATTCCTCAACATAAATGGCTCTGTACATTGTAAGGCACTTAATTGTCACATGTTTAATTACCATTTTTTTAGCAGACAATGAAAAAGTTCGAGGTTTTGTAGTAGTATGAATTCTTTATATATATATTCAAAAAATATTTTTATTAGTATTGTTATTGTGTACCAAAATATTTTAAAAGAACTAATATAATAATTAAACTTAGCGAAAATTGTGTTGAGTTGGGTCTTGACTCATTGTTTGCCACGTTTTGGCTCAATTCATATTAATCCAATCAAATTCAGTTCGAATTGGATCTTGGTCCGTTTTTTATCTTGACACAATATAATTTACTAAAATTGATCTAATTCGCTCAATTTTAAAATAGAAGAAAAATTAATAAAACAAATACAGTTATACACGAAAAACTAATAAATGATTATCCTCTTTTGGATGAGTAGCGATTCATTTGATCAAATTAATATTAGCCTAGAAATTTCTAATGTTACAACTAAATTGTAGATAATTATGCGTATTTACTATTTTTCTATAAAATAAAAAGATAAGCTATAAATAGTAATTATTCTAGAATTCACTATTAATAATACTAATATGATAATTGCATATCATAAATTAGTTTCACCATATAATTTACATTTTTATAATAATTAAGTTTTCATCATTTCATTAAATTATATGTTGTGCAACAAAATCAATAATATTTTCAGTGGAATCCTATAAATTGGTCCAATTATGTTCATTAGGATCAATACTTGCAATCGATTCAATCACGAAGTTAATGTAGTGTATGATAGGGAAAAGGGAGATTGATTTCGTTTTCTTTCTCAGATAAGCTCGTTGAAAATCCTGGTATGCATGTATATTAATTTCGTTATTATCATAAATGTTTATGTTTTAACATGCCGTATCAAAGCCTGAAACTTGCACTAATGATTTTCACTCATAAAGTAACTTTATTTTGTTATTAGAGTCGGACCCACATTCATATGTATGGTGCATATACATGTATATCTATCTTTGGCAAAGAAAAAGATGTAATTAACTGCTCAAATTTAATGAAAGTCGAGTTATTCTTGTGTTAGAGGAATCACCACAAAACTAGGGTTTCAATCAAGTTAAAACCCATATTTCTTTTTAAGTTTATTGTAATATTCGGGGGGGGGGGGGTAAATTTAAAATTCACTTAGCAAACTACCAGTAATCGATAGTAGTCTCACATGCAAGTTAGTAGTAAGATAAACAATAGTAGAAAGTTGCAGTAACAATTCACACAAAAGGTTTTATCCTTGTTCGAATTACTAATGCGGTGGGCAGTCAACCCCCCTTGGGTTTCAAGGGTTTTCGTTAAGATATTTGAAGATATACTAATGTTAAAGAAATTTGAAACGTTATCCGTCTTAATATGCAAATCTGATTTCTACCTTGACACTGCTTACACTTTTATACATACACACAAATTATTTGTTTTCTCTTTTCTTTTAAATTTTATCACTCACGTGCTTACAAAAATTTATGAAAGACAAAAGAAAAATTTTTGCCAAGCTTAAGCGAAGTTGCTTATTTCACACTTAAAAACTGTGTCAATTTATGTAGATGATGATTAGTGATCTTGTAAGGAAAAACCCAAGGGATTTATCTCAAACAAGGATAAATTTATGGGGTCCTTGATTGAGCCGATTCAGTTGATCTGTATCCATGAAGTAAATCGTTTCTTCTTTTTTCATTTTGATGGTGTGATCATTTCCTTGTATGATCCACAAACTTCTTATCTTGTGGGTTGATTCATGGATTTTCCTTTGTTGATGATTTGGTTGTGATCTCTGCCAAGTATCTGAGTATTCTTCTTCATTTAAATTTTCTCCCTGTGTCGATTAACCATATTTTCCTTTTCTTCTTTTGTCCATTAGATTTGAGTCTTTCCTTTCCTTCCTTTCCAATGCTTTTCGGCAACTTCAAGCCAATATTCTTTTCCTTCTAGAAGTCTATTATATTGATGATTTCCTTTTTGAATTTGTGACGTACAAAAATTATTTCAAAATCAACTAACTCTAAGGAGTTACCAATCTGCCCCTTTTTTATAATTAAATGATTAATCACAATATTAATAATAATCTTTATACTCAATTTTACTTAAAGTTAGTTGGACTTCCCAGAGGTTTCATGTCTTAGTTTATCGATGCATGCAACTCTCCCTCTCTTATATCCCCCTCTCTCACAGAGGAGCAAGAATGATAGATTTGATTTCTTCCCCTTTGTCATAATATAAAAGACTAGCGAAAAGCATACTACATATAAGCAAAAAAAACTGATAACAGAGTAGTGTAATATTCAGAGAGACAAAAAAACCGTAGTCCAAGAGATATAGAGGTACGTGCCCCTATTGGAAGTTAGTGCAAAATGTAAAGGTCAGTCAGTAGAGTAAATGACCACCTCAAAAGTACATGAGGGAGTTAATCACTTTCTCATAGAAGGTGTTCTAAGAACGTTCCACATTTCGCAAAAGACTGGAGTATGAGGTCTGAATTTTAACAGCAAGCTCATTATTGGAGGAGTTTACTCTACTTTTGAGAGATTCAAAATGTTGGATTAAGCGATTTATCGTTGAGATACCTTCATGCTTGTTCGTTGTCATAGAAATCCACTAATTACCAATATAAGGGCTAAAATTATTCTGTAAACGCCACAACATCATGAAGGGTTTCCAAGTATCGTTCTACAACTCAGAGTCTAGTTTTGACATCTTCATTGTTGTGCAATAAAAGAACGGCATAATCCGCTGAGATTTTTAAGGGTTAGGGAGAGTCCGCCCGAGCTTTGACAGAGTCCTTTTTTACACACTTTTCACCAACTTGCACATTCCCCGTACTAGAAAAAGTATGAAAATCATAAGTTGCATTTATAAGAGAGGGGGTAAAAAAAGAAGGATCAACAAGACGTTCCACAATATTCCTCGAGATTATCAAGCCACAGGGCAGACATGCCGATGAATTCAAGTCTTCAAAACTTCCCAAAATGTACGCCTTATACCATTAAGCCCGGTTGATGCACTACTTTTGAAGGAGGAACTAGGGAACAAATACCTTACGAGTAGAAATATTACTCAAGGAACCTTTCTGGGAATAAGAGTTGTGTCCATGATATGTGCGAGTATGATTCTGAAAACATAGCGATAAGGGCCCAAAGTCAGAAACGTAATAGTCGGGTTAAGCCACGACTCTTTTTGCACATTTAAGAGAAATTTCAAAGACATGAGGTCATGTTTTTTTCATGTACGAATTAACCCAAAGAACTTAGTACCAAACACATTTTCGAATAACTTTTCATTGATATTATATTGCATAACCAGCACAAACAACTTTATCTCACCACTCTTAGGTGAGATGGGGAGATTCCCTTAAAGCAGGTGAACCGCTTCGTCAAAAAGCTCAAGACCACACAAAGAAAAAGAGAGACAGTTTATGAGCTTTGAGATAGAAGCTTAACGGGAAGTGAGAGTCCTTTAATTGACTGAGATCTAAAACCAGATCGGGAACAATAGGGTGAGTTTTAATTGACTGAGATTCTGCTTCTAATCAATAGCCGAGAATCGTTGCATGTCTGTGTTGGAGAGAGATCCCGTAACATAGAGACAAGATTTCATTGATTCTTTCTGAGTAGTAGTAGAATCTCACTTCTTTGAGGACTTAGACGAAGTATCCATGGATCCTACGGAGAATCAGAAGAGAGAGAGAGAGAGATGGTGTCTACTTCGAAGGAACTCAAAGCAACAGAGGATTTCTTTGATGTCATGGGGCGCGTATTTGTCATGGTGAGATAAAGTGTATAAGAGAGAGAGAGAGAGAGAGGAAAGAATAAATAAAAATATAAAAGATGAGGGAAAATAAAGGGGATCTGATGAGAAAGGGAAAGGGAGGGGGATTTGATAGGAAGAAGGGGAAGCGGAAGAGGCGGCAGCGTGTCATAATTACAAAACAAATATCATTCCTCAAGAAGAGGTTTCGTAAAAATATCAGCTAATTGATTTTTAGAGTCTAAAAATTCGAGTGAAAAATCACAATTTTCAACGTTATCACAAATAAAATGATGATTTATGTGAATATGCTTAGCCCAAGAATGATGCACAATATATTTTGAAAGACGGAAGTATTATCATATATAATCAGTACAGTTTCATAGGAAAGATTATAATCAAGTAATTGATGCATCATCCATAAAATTTGAGTAACACAACTTCCAACCACTAATTATTCGGATTTGGTGGTGGATAAGGCAACCGAAACTTGTTTCTCTCTATGCCATGAGACTAGAGAATGCCCCAAGATTGGCATGTTCCACTAGTGTTTTTTTGGTTGTTTTTTTCACTTGCAAAGTAAGCATTTGAATAACCAATTTAATCAAAATGAGTACGCTTAAAATACCATAATCCCGGCTCCGTGGTTCAAATGAGGTAGCGAATGTTTCATTTTATAACCACGAGATGTGATTCATTCCGAGCAGCTTCAAATCGTGCAAACTTGCATATACTATATATTATATCGGGTTGACTTGATGTAATATATAGTAATGAGCCTACTATCTCTCTATGCATCTTTTTATCCACGTGTTTTCCAGATGTATCTATTTCAAGAAACGGTGACTAACTCATTTGGGTACCAAAGACTTTGCCCTTTTTGAGTCAAAGCTTCTTAATAAATTCCTTGGTGTAATTTGCTTGAATAATGAATGGTCCATTAGTTTAATGGTTAATTTGAAATAAGAGATTGAATTTGACTTCTCACAGAAGACACGTTTCGAATTCTACTTTCATTAGATTTTCAAAATTCTCGCGTAAAGAAGGATTCGAACTTCCAAAAATAATATAATCAACATATATTTAAACTGTAAAAATGAATAAACCAGATCTATGAATGAAGAGAGTTGTGTAAATTTTCCCCCTTTGGAAATTATTTTTCAGTAAAAACGAACTCAATCTTTCATATCAAGCTTTTGGAACTTATTTTAGTCTGCAAAGAGCCTTGGAAATTTGTAAACAAAATCAGGACAAGAAGGATTTTAAAAACCGGGTGTTATTTGATGATAACTTCTTCTCTTATAAAATCATTTAAACAAACTTTTCACATCCATTTGAAATAGTATAAAAATCTTGAGAGAGTCATAAGAGAGTAGAATTCAAATAGATTCTAAAATTGCCACAAGTGAAAAGGTATTCTCGTATTCAGTACAAAAATTTTGTGAGTAGCCTTGAGCGACCTTATCTACGGAGCCGGTTGGTCACCATGGCAAAACAATCCATTTAAAAGGTTAAACGAGCCTCAGACAAGGAAAACTCCAATTTTCCCATTTGTCGTGTGCTATAGTCCACCATCACTTTTTATGAACCGAAATTTCGAGATATTCAAGATTATTCTACTGTAATGTGGCTAGTCTCTTTTGTGTTCTTAAAGTCAATAACTGTTACCTTAGCAGATGCAAAAACATCAATATATATTGTGGTCTTAAGGATTTTGGTAAGATTGCTCATTGATTTCAGTTCATCATTACATTTTTAAAAAACTTGCAGCCCATATGAACAATGATTTGACAGTATCTAAGAGATTGGCCTGGTCTATTGACATTTTAAAGAAAAGCTCACAAGAATCTTAAAAATAGATTACAATTATGTGAATCTTTAAATTCTGTTACAACCAAATTAGGTTTTCTTTGATATTAATCAAAGTTTCGGTTGTGGCAATTTGTTTATGAGATTGGATTGTGTTACACTATACAAACTTTCATTTTTGACATCTAAATTTTTTCTTCTACTATTTGGTTCCTATATCATGTCCTACCTGACGTGGGAGCTGGTCATCTACTAAATAAAATTCTTTTTCTTAATCTTCTTATAAATAAATTCTCTTGTGTATCTTATTTTTACTAATGAGGTATCATAAATAAAAACATACAATAGAAAGTGTAGAAGAAGATTTTGTTTTTATAAAATCAGGATTAATATTCAAAATAAAGTGAGGAATTGAAGTTCAAATGTAGTACTATATAATTGTTAAAAATGTTATCTTTATAACAAATAGTTTATGCCAGACTGCGTTCTTGAAGGGCGTAAACGATCACATAATGGCATAAGAAACATATATGGGTTCTTACAAATGATGCTTCATCAAAATCAATATAAGAAACTAACATGACTATGATGAAACTAGATATTCCTAATCCAGTGGATGATGATGAGATTTGTCAAATTTAGTATTTTGCAAGTTATCATATTAATTACTTAGATTAGATTGTCGCTAAAGTTTAAAGGACTCATGAATCATAGATAAGCTTTTGTTTATTTTTCTGATTTCAACTTATACTTGTGAATCCACGTTAGTTGATTTGTAATACATTACATTCTTAATTCTTTCTTAGGATCCTACTACTAAGAAGGATGTTCACTTCTTAATATACAGTTTATAATGCAACAAATTAAGGTATATGAAATAAAATCACGTGAAAAGAATAACAGGTATAAGATAACCATAACCAATTGTGTAGGGATATCAAGTGGTTGATATTATACCCCAAATTAGTTTGCCTTTTCGTTACTTTTAACATTAGTTAGTTTTGTTGTAATACATTCCCCTCCATTACATTTTGTTAATATATCAATTGATTTATTCTCATCATTCAAAAAAGAAAGACGAGAAGATTTCACCTCAGTTTCTTAAAGTAATATTCATGCCACAAGATTTGACTTTTGTTTTTTCAAGTCATATATATAACTAAAAAATTTATGAGGTTATTTGCAGTAGGTTTAAAAGTAAGAAGTCAATGGTAAGAATAATTTCTTTCAATTTCTCTTTACCTTCTTCATTCAATTTATTTCTAAGAGCATATAGGGTTTCATCCCTTCTGTTAAGTCTTAGAAATAAGTAAACATTTTTTGGTAGATGTTCTAAGGTGAAGAAATGCAATAAGCTGCCTCTTGAGATGCAACTATAAGAGAGATGAACATTGAATAATGAAAATAAAAATAGAAAGTGAAAGAGAGATATTCTATTGTTGTTTGCATTGGCAGCAAAATATAGGTTTATATTTGTAGAAGATGTTGACACTTTATACTTTAAAACTTTCCAAATGAATGAGAAACAACACACAGTTTAATGTGAATGAAGTTAGTCAACAAACTCAAAGCCCCGTTTTTATTCTTTCTATTGATAAATGTGTATTAAGTGTTAAACATCATAACCAAAAAGAATAAGAGAATAAACTATGTCGTTGCCTGCTCATATTTTTGAGAAATAAGACGGGTTGAGCGACTATTTCAGTAATGAAGGGTTTTTTTTTAAGCAGAGTATTTTTTGTTTAAGACATTGTTAATTTTCCCAACATAAAATTTTAACACCGGCCATGCCCATCTAGTTTATAATATACATATAGAATTTTTATTAGTTGGGAGTCTATCAAAAAAAATATCACTATTTTAATATTTTAAGGTAGGTGGAATTAAACTCAAATTGACAACAATAAGGACGCTCCATGTAGGAATGCAAGTAACAATAAGAGTTTCGTCGTTTATATCTCAGGTATGCATTGACGACGAATTTTAAGAGTTAGTTTTTTTGTTATTATAGTATAACAATGTTTGGTAGAAAAAGTAAACCGTGAATCTTACTGGATATTTTATTAAGGCCATTTGAAGGTCCAACAGGCACATATTAAACTTGAACTATATTTCCATTAAATCCCTACAAAAGAAGAAGAACTCAAATCATTGAACTACAAAAGCTCGAGATATCGATTGATAAAGGCGCCAAGTTTTGAATTTGGACAGTGCTCCGATATATCCGAAATCTTTAAGGTACAATCATATATGCAGAATCATAATGTACATCAATGTATATGCAGTATTTTTCTGTCCAATTTAATCAAGTTCTATGAAAATTGACCTTACAGAGAGATCAATTGCAGAAAAAGCTCGTTACGATTTTGAAGAACGTGAGTTTCATTACTCTTTTCTGTAGTTTTTTCTGTAAATTTAAATGGAAAAGTTGAAACGTTAATTGAATATTTAGTTGGAGTTGCAGATTCTAGGGAAAAAGAGTTTCGTGATTGAGCTTAAAATTGGGTTCACTCTCGCTTATTGTACAGAACTCACTCCTCAAGATAATTATATCTCTTGATTTTATAATCAATTATTTACTTTTCTGATTTTGAGTTGAAATTTGTGAGTTTTTGCACTTCCTTTTTTGGGGTTATTTTAAATTTCTGTTGGGTTTAATATTTGCATTGTTTTTTAGTTTTTGAAAAATGTGTAATGAAATCTTTATTTTTTAAAAAAAGGTAACTTCTTTTGTTGTTGGAGAAAACCTCAAAATCAACACATTTTTCAAACTCAATACATTCTTAGTTGTTCTTTTTAGAAATTTTAGTATTATGCATGTCTCTATAACAATGGGAGTTAGATCAAATCATAATTTATGCCTAGTCAAATATTGATTGTTCGAAACAAAAGAATTCCAATAGTGTTCCTAGTTTATTGAGTGAAAATATATGCATTTCATTAATTTTTATAGTCAGAGTCAACTTGCATGCCTCTACTAATCCACGGGTACATATTCTCTATCACTAGAACATATAACTGGTAACTTTGCCTTACCAAAGCCTAGACGAGTTGAGATATATCTCCTTTATTTTAATTTTTTGCATCTATGGGAAATAACCTCTTGGGTAAATGCAGGCCGGCTTTGTCTTGCCTTTCCATATCCTGCACATAGCAGAATCTAAAGTGCAGCAGCATTGCCCTTTGTGTTTTAGGTTATAACTAAGACGATGAATTGATGCTGGAGATGGAGCGTTGTACGAATTGTAAAATTTACACTTCACTAAGGAAAAATAGTTCAATGATTTTTCTGTGATATTAGGTGTAAAACATGGTGATTCTATGAACAAGCTTCTTTTTCACACTTTTTTCCTTTTGGTGTTTTTCACACCTATAAACAGGCGCATGGGGCTGAATTGCGGTATCTTAATGTGGAACCAGCACAAACTGATTGCACAAAAGTAGTCGATCTAGTTCGATACTGTCTTTACTTGATGAAGTTCATTTTCTCACACCCATAATGATATTTCTATAAGGATTCAAAGGGAGAATTTTGTTTATTTCTCCCTCATCGAGCAGTTGTATGTGAGAAGGTTTGCCTTTTTTTTAACATCCAAGGTAAACTTCTTATGGATTTAGTTGGGTATGCATTTCTTATTAACAATTGCATGCAATCGTTAATAAGAAATGCATACCAAACTAAATCCATAAGAAGTTTATCTTGGATGTTAAAAAAAAGGCAAACCTTCTCACATACAACTGCTCGATGAGGGAGAAATAAACAAAATTCTCCATTTAAATCCTTTTAGAAATATCATGCAATCGTGACAGATACTCGAGGAAGATATAATTCATAACTTGTTAACTTTAAGCGAGTATACCCTTTAACTAATTCCGATGGATGAGGATGTATTATCCTTTGAACTTGATGTTTATCATAAAGTACGTTTGTTTCTCACAGTTTAGTCCAAAAAAAAATTTTGTTACCATTTTTTAAGATTACCATATGTAACAATATTCATATATAAACACAGAGAAAAACCTTAGCGACGTCTATATGGCGCCACCATCATCCAAAAAACCCTTTTAATTTAATATAGTTCCAAGAATACCCTTCCCTTTAAGAACTCCTACATTAAATATCACTTCTAATACAGAGTTATTATGCTTCTTATACATTTTCTTTTGATAGGTATATCATTCATCTTCTGGAAAATTCATCATAAATTATTTTTACATACAGGGAAAAGAAAAGTGGAAGATTCACCTGAACTAATAGACTATGAGGGAGGATAAAACACAGAATACTCAAAAGAAATTCCTAGTGGATGGTAGGCTTCCATTTCAAAAAGAAGAGTTTATTCGAGAAAGTCTAAAAAGAGAAAAAACTTATTCATAGACGACAATGGACAGAGTGACGATGACACCATAAAAAGGGCAAGCTAGAGGCTTTTTCTATGCTAGAGGCCTTAATATTATTAGTTTTATCAAGTAGTGTCAATTTGTTAGTTGCAAAACTTTACATGTCAACCAATGGCTAATTGCTATATCATATGGTGTTGATGTCTGTTATGGTAGGTAAGTATTGCCAAAAATAATCCCCTTACGATAAATATACATGTCTATAAAAGTTTTCTTGTTAATTGCCATATGTCGATCCATAATTTTGCTCTTAAAGTTAGATGGTACCTAACCCTACTCACCAAGATGTGAATACCTCCTTCAAGCAATGGCATTTAAAACCTCCAGAACAACAAACCTATTACACTGCGACATTACATAGGTGTAACTGAAAATGTCATTTTTTAACACTTATTTAACTAAACTAAAACTAAAAAAATATATTCAACCAAATTTAAAAATCATAGTGCCGCGCGAAGCACGGAGAATTTTCCTACACTCATCTTCTGTAAAAGAGCAAATTGATGTTAATTTGTGCCAATACATTGTCCATGCTTCGCGCGGCATAGTGATTTTCAAATTTGGTTGAATATTTTTTTTTGTTTTAGTGTAGTTAAATAAGCTTTAAAAAATTACATTTGAAAATCACGGTGTGCACCATTATTGTCAAAAATTAATATCAATTTTCTCTTTTACAGCAGATGAGTGTGGCTGATGTAAATACTGCCATACTTTTGGGAGGTTGCATGCCTTCTTTCTTTCACTCAGCCCTTCCCTATCTCCTCTCTCATTATATTTCATATAAGGTAGTTATAAAACACATAAGATTATTGTGTGACCTCATGGGTTATTTGGTGAAGACGAGACAAAAATTTTTGATTATGTCGAAGGTTCATGCTTGTTTATCATATTATGGGTGTTCAACAAGAAGGCAAGAAAATAAAGGTTCCCCGTAATTGAAGCAGTCGTCCAGGTTGATTTATTTTCTCTTCAATTTTTTTTTAACAACATTCTACGTGACTTAAGCATACATATGAATCTTCTATGTCCTATCATAACATTCAATTTATCATGAACTTTTCTTAGACTTCTATTTGTTTAAATGTCATTTGCAGTGTGATTGCAGGTTATACGTCAAAAGCAATTTCCATGAATCAAGATAACACAGAAATGCAGACCATGGTTAGTTAATAATTGACTTTTCTATTACATTTTATTTTATATGCAAAACCAAACTGTCTCCAAATTGAAGGATTATGTCAATGAGCTTAACTCATTGCCAAAAATGGCAGTAAGAGTTATTGCTAATGTTAGACTCTAAAACGGTCGTAATGGTTTTAACAATGTCATGACATCATTGACTTTCTGTTCCAAAGACACATAAATTTGGGTCAGCATTTAACTAAGTTTACATCCAAACCTTTATTCCTTTGCAAAATTTATATGGAGAAAACTCTTGTCGAGGCTAAAAGCTATTATGTGTGAGTAAAATGAAACTTTTCATTCTAATGACTGATCACTTTGGTAGTTTTAGAGCATATCCAACTTTAATCTCTCTCTTAAATATTCAATAGTACTCCGAAGCCTCTGTTTCACCAAGTGCTTGGAGTCAAATGTTGGAGAACTAAAAATGCAAGTCCACCTTTTGTTGGCAAGAAAAATCCTTTGCATGCATTATATGATGCCATGTAGTATTTTATTGTGTGTGAACAAGGGTATGCACCATTTCTCCTTTCTCCATTTTTTTATTTTTTTTTTGTGGTAAAGAAACATGATTATTATTCAATCAGTAGGAAAACAATCATATACAACTTCAGATCACTATTGGCCACTCCACATGGTACAAACCTAGAGAGAATATGATGAATTTTTCTCAATAAATGCTACTCTTAGTGCATAAAATAACCATGTAGAGAAAAATTCCTGCAATATTATCAACTCATGTCTTGCACTGTAAGCTACAGTTGTATTGCAATATGTAGAATTTATGAGAAATATATTGTTACTATTAAATTCCTTGATATTTTGATTTTATTGTCTCCTTAATTTTAAGGATATGATTGTCCATTGTAGTAAAGGATGATTATAAAAAAGTGATCTATATAATGAGCTGGAAGTGTAAGAGAAGGCAAGGGGTCTTGCTTTACCCTTTTCGTTTTCTTCCGAGGTTAATGTTTTATGTTCTATTTGCTTACTCTTTCCTCACTGGGTAAATGCACATTCTTTGTGTACATATGCAGGAACCACTCATTAATGTTCTACGTCTTGTCATCTTGTTTTCAATAACAAATTAAGGGTTGGCCAAGAAGAATTTTGAATATTTGAGGAAACTATAGTTGTTTGTTCTATTTTTTGACATGGATTCCATGCTTTTAGTATCACCATAGGAACCTCATATTATATATTGAACTTCTGTACTTTTTTGATAGACGAGAACTACTTCACAGCTAAGTAATTTGGAATAGAGTGACCAACAAAAATCTGATGAGACTTTAAATCAGTTTGAGAATAATCTTACTAAATTAGATGGACAAACCAACCCCCCAGGTATGGAATTCATTGTGAAACTTATTACCCAAAATGAGAATGATGATCTCTCAAAAAATCTTAATGAAGAGAAAGCTGCGTGTTAATGTGGATTTTCACTCATTTGAGGCTCTTTTCTTAGTTATATTGGCTTGCTTTAGTTTGTAATTGGTGCTTTTAATGTGGTTTTCATAATATTTGAATGAAAATGAATGTAGGGTTGATTTAGAAGAAATTTGAAGAAAACAAGTGAAAACGAGGTAAAAAGGTCAATAGGAAGAAAGAAGAACTGATAGAAACTTAGAGTAGAGAGAATATTGTGGTTTATACTTTTGGGTAAAGATTTTGAAGGTAAGTTGCCTGAAAATTCATATTTGGGCTTGAAGATTGGGTGCCGAATAGTTAAATCTATTGTTCTCTTCTCCATTCCTTGTTATATATTGTTAGAATTATTGGTGTAATTGTGCATATGAAATTGATGTTCTATTCTAGAAAGAGACAAAACTATTTTAGAGATTAGTGTTGATTTATAATGATTAAGACTATCTATGATTAGTTTAGGTCTTTAATAGCAATGGATCATGGATCGTGGATTGAATTCCTATATTTTTAATTCCCATGTATACTTTGTTTGATAGTATCTTTTCCCAAATCCATCATTTTGTTACCAAAATAACGTCTTTCCAATTGCCGACAAATTGTTTCTTGTGGGATCGACCCTGATGCTTCTTGGGTATTTTTGTTGTTAACAACCTCTTACTCTTTTAACTTATTTTGAGGGTAATTTGAGAGCTATCACCGGTTAGAGCATTATATAAAGGAAGTTGTTGATTTTGTTCGAAGTTATTTCAATGGGGCTGAGTTGACTAAGTTGTATTCTACTTGTTGTCTAATTCCTATTCATAATGTTAATAATCCTGATTAATTTTCATATATAAGGCCTATTGACCTTAGTAACTCTACATAATAAGATTATTTCAAAAATCATAATTGATGTACTGGACCACATTCTTCCTATGATTATTTTTGGAACCAATCTGGTTTTGTATATAGTACATTGATCTGAAAATATTCTGTTGCAACAAGAAATTAATTATGGTATTAAAAGAGAATGACATGGGCAATATGTTCATTGAACACGATATGTCTAGAGAATATGATATGACTGAGTTAATTACCAATTTCTATTTGATATTTTAAGAAAATTTGTTTTTTCTGAAAGATAGTTTAGTCTAGATCCATTACTAATATATTGTACTCTAGTCTATGTTAATGGAAGTAGAAAACATTTTTTTCATTAAGAGAGCTATCATTTTTTCAAAAATGTTAAACCATTTGAATAGCAATCAAATTTTTAAAGGTTTTATAATCATAAGACAAGACCCTCAAGATAATAAAAGGGATTATTAATTATACACATAAGAATTTTCTTATAACATATTTGGGTTACCACTTGTACATCAGAAAAACATTGATTTCCAGTTTAACTGATTTGGTATCTAAAATTATCAAAGGAACTACAAGATGGACAAAAAGCTCCTCTCCATTGGGGATGAGCAATATCGATTAAGCATGTCTTACAATATCAATCCTTAAAAAGGTTCAAAGACAACTTAGTAGATTCCTTTGGAGAACTGGTGATGTGGAAGAAAGATACTACTGTTATTCATTGAAATATTTATGTTTTCTGATTGATTAAGGTGGTTGTGGGTTCAGAACTATGATGGAGAGGTACAAGCAATATACGAGAGGTCATACCAGCATATTTTGGAGCAAAATTTTTACTGGAAAATGGCTATTCAGAACTTATTTAAGAATGTGATATCCTTTTTATTGCAAATATGATTAAGGATTAGTCTCAACTGGCCTGGATACTATGGGATGCTATTATGGAGACTAGAAAAATGAATTTGGAGGCCAATGTGATAGGTCAACATTGCTTAATAGAGAGGACTCAAGTGGCAGATGTACTAGCTAAATATTATTTATATAGAATGTACGTGTTGATTTTTAATCCTAAAGATTTGCCAAAATATGCATATGGTATGTACACCATTAATGTCATTGTGATGTCCTGCTTAAGACATGCAAAAAAATAAAAAAAAAAATTTGTCACGATATATGATCTGTCATTCTTAATTTTTGGTTGTATATGAGCTTTTTTCAAGACTGTATATTAATTCTTATTAACAGAGGTTTAGGATATTCTCCCCCTCGGTTTTTTTTTATGTATAGATCTTTGAAGAAATAAGAGGTTTTAACCACCGAGGGCGTAAACTTTTATCTTTAAAAAGTCCACTTGATTCTCCATGAAATGATAGACTTTATATTTGTTGACTTTTATGAATCCACCACGAGCTAAGAGATAAGGTTCCTTGAATGTATTAATAATAGAAAAAACAGTAAATGCTTAAAGTAAAGAGCACAAATGATAATGTGAAAACATCCTTGATTAAAAGAGAAAATTTACACCATGCCAAACGAGACTTCTCAAGATCTGATAACTTAAAACAACTTATGAGTCATGCTGTTATAATAACCACATTGTAACACCTAATTAAAGACATGATGATTTATAGATTTACTTAAGAGAGAAAAACGTCCGGATTTCGACTCATAGTTAGGTATTTTGAATGATACAAACAGTGTCTTTTAATCAATTTTCGAGATTACATATCAGTGTTACAAAAATGGTGTCGCGACTGGATGCTGGTGGTTGAGAATTTATTTGAGAAATTAGGTTGTTAATTTTCCTATTTGTAGTAAATTATTGTTTTGGGTTGTTATTGGTTGAGTTGCAGGTCTAATACAATGAGTGACCATGATAATGAAAATGATAGTCACTACAGTAAAAATGACATGGGGGATTTGAAAGATATGCAAGTGAATATTTTCCAAACTACGGGAGTCATTCGGATACCTCCCATAACAGGGAGGATAGTGATTCGTGTAACTGTATTGTAACTACAATTGCTCCAACTAAGAGGAATTTTTGGGAGGTTTAACTCATGAGGACCTCCAAGAACACCTTTGAAATTTTGTGGAGGTGTGTCCACAATTTGTGATTTAAAATATCTCACATGCGTCCACGAGATTGAAGTTACTCGTTCTCTTTGATGAGTGATGATACAAAATTATTGTTGGAATTTCCAAATGACTATATCACTTCTTGGTCCCATAACAAAAAAATTATACCTATATAATGAAATTGTCACATAAAAGGAGAACCCCCTAGACTTAAACGATGTGTTCGTCCTCGAAGAGGACTAAGACTAGACTGTTAGCTTTCATCATTACAATAATAGGTAAAAATTGCAGAAAATTTAAAACTTTTCATCTACACTACTTCATGAGGTTTACTTAGACCTCTCGCATACACATAATATATTCATATCGAGTATACATAGACCGTTCGTATAAGAAGATTATATTGTCTTCTACTTTATGGTACACATATATATAAGATCCAATATAGTCCTAAAATGGATGTCTCATACCATAACCATCTAAATAAGAATATAACAATTGGGCATAGACCATATATAAATAATATAAAAGCCACATATATGTTATATAATCATAGTTGTCAATTGAAAGTGAATGAACAAAATGTCTTTAAGACTAATCAACATCCAATGCTAGAAAAAGGCATTGTGTTCGAAATAGTGAGGACCCACTCAACTTGGAGAATGAGGATCCAAGTCTTATTCAATGGCCTCAACTTCGTCAACGACCGGAACCTAAAAATTTGGGAGAAGGGATAAAATAGGGGCTAGTACATAGCTTGTACTAGGTATGGAAACGATGCACACACAACATAGATATCAGTCTAGAAAAGGGACAATTTTTTGAAAACACGCAAGTTACTGTGAAAATCTCATTTACGCACTTTAATGAATTACCTTAACCATTAAAATACATAATCATCAAGGCAATGGCATATTCCACACAAGGTCAACAATACTATGTCAAGTCAACATATGTATAGCCAAATAACTTCAATCATCATATTATAACAAGAAGAAAATATACAAGAACTTCATAACATTTCAACACATACTAGACCCGTACCCACAACCCATTATCAAGTCCACAAGTCCAATAACCAATCAAAGCCCAATAACCTCACTCAATCAAGTGATCCAAATCAAGGACCACAAGAATTGCCTAACTTCACATATCATAACATCAAGAGCAACCATTATCATATTCAGCAATATAGACCGACAACATGCTCATAAGAAACAAACATCATATAGAGTGAATAACATGTAAAGTCAACATAAACATAATATATACATTAGAGAACATAATAACCACCTCCTAAGGCTTCCCTCAAGGTAAACTAATGGAAGGCATAGGTAAGGCTACATACCCTTACGTAGGCTAAGTCAATCCTCTTAACTCACTCTAGTTAGTGCTTAGTTCATTACTTCATATTACTTTTCGGAACACTTGCACTAACCGACATAGACCATAAGAGCTAAGAGTGGAATCAAGTGTTGTAAAACCATACACCAATGGAAGGTGGTCTACCTGCCAAAGTAGTACCAAACATGAACATAGAATCTAGGTGGATCCACCTAAATAGCATTCCTACGGAGGCAATATAGTTTATGGAACATTGAGTCCTTTATTGAAATTATAACTCTATTTCCTTTTTGGGACATGAGGCTATCCACTATGGTGAACCCTACCTACCCACCTAATGAAGGTTCACCCATCATGTTCAAGCTAATTCGGTGTTAAGCACAATCCCTTTATAAAATGTCTTTAAGTCATCCATTTTTATCAAATCTTAGTTTAGGTCATATGGTCTACGCCTTATATAATCATCATCATAGATCCACATGAATTGCATGGGTATTGTCCTTTAATTTCAACTCACACATGTGAGGTTAGCACATTTACATATTCACATTATAATAAGGCACATAGGTAAGTCATCACCATGTTTATATCATTAGATCTTAGCCTACAACTCACAAGTCGTAATTCAAGACATTCCAATTAAACATCATACCAACCCTAGTAAATCTTAACATAAGGTATAATTCAATATAACTTCATCACTAAACACAAGTAGTCATAATTGAAGTTAAGGATTGATTATCACAAGACTTACCCTAATGTGCTTGACAATCTATCATCAAGGTTTTACCGTCAACTATAAAATTTAACCCAACAATGGTAGTATCCTCACGCCATAGTAATCAACCCAATAATGAAGTCAATTGAATCACTATAAAACAATTCGTCACTAGTTTATAGCCTAGGCTTAGAGATTTGGGTAAAATTCATGATCTACTTCACAACTTAGATTAATTCATGAAGAACTAGCACAATTGAATCTTAATACATCATTATATTATCATAATAAACTAATTAAAGCATAAACAAAGAAATTTAGAATATCAATTTCGTAATAGAAGAAAACCCACTTGAAACTCATATTTTTTAAATCAATTTTGAGGAACCCTTTGGTGAAAGGAATCCCATACCTTGTTAATTGATGGAGATTGATGTAGCAACAACCCCTTTGATGACCTTATACCTTTACTTAGCCCGTCAATGGAAATCTTCTTTTTGGAAGTGAAAAAGAAGAATGAAGGAATAGCTGTTTGGTTTAGGAAAATATGAGGGTTGGGTTAGTTTAATTATGTTAGGGTTTTCTATTGGTCATTAAGTAACATAATTATACCACCCTAAACCTCTAAATAATTAAATAACCACCTAATTAATTAATTAGACTAATTAAAACAGGGCAGCCAAAATAGTGACCTAACCAACGAGACCCCGACCTAGAGTTGTAGGTCAGTCGACGGCTAGTGTCCCTTCTGTACTGCACATCTGTCATTTTCGTCAGCCACTTGCAAAAATAAACCCTCAGAAAATTTACTAAGGGAACATTTACGCAGTCCATCGACACCACGTCGATTTGCTTATGCTCCGTTTGTTAGGAATCATTCATGGCACTGTCTTTTGAAAACTTTCTACCAAATAGAAGGGTCCTACTCAAGGACCCTTTGGTTGGTAATTTAGTTGTCGTATCCGACCGTTTCAACCCTAAACCGATTCTAATATGTATTAGACACCTTACTACCTAATTACATTCCATACCGACTCCTAAAACCTAGTTAAATAGGATAAGGCACATAAGCAACTCTTTGACTAGTTTTCGAACGTCATGGACATTTCTTGACACTTTGAATCTAAAACTTCCTAGACAACTTATACAAATTATATTTGACCTTAAAACAGTGTCCAAACCCTTAGGCACTCATGTTAGGTTCTAGATTACTGTTTAGAATTTCAGTGTGTTACATTATCCACCAGGAAATTCCTACCCGAATGACACTAAAATTTTTAAAAAGGATAGAATAGACTCACGATTAGAAGCCGAACCAATAAAAAAATATCAAAACATTAGTTATAATTCAAATCAACATAATTACATTACCTTTTACACCATGTAACTAAGGAATCTCTTGAAAACAAACTATTGCCGGCAAAAGTCATATGCTTACCACTCTAAGTTTGTTCTCCTATGGTTTTTACCTAGTTTTACACATATGCTCCTTCAGAGGATTTCTTTGAGTTCATGGAGCAAGTTTTTGTCATAGCGAGATGAAGAGTAGAAGAGAGTAAAGGAAAGGATAAATAAAAATAAAAAAGAGAAGAGAAAAGAAAGGGGATCAGACAAAAAAGGGAAGGGAATTTGACTGGAAGTGGTGGAAGTAGGTCATAATTACTGAACAAAAAAAATAGAAAACACATTAAATGCATAAGAAAATAAAATAAATAAACAGTGAAGTACATAGCATTAGTCAACACATTTAATACCAAGGCGATCTTTGAGACAACAAAATCTTTCCTCAAGTAGAGATTTAGTAAAAATATCAATTAATTGATTTTTAGAGTCTACAAATTCAACAGAAAAACATCATTTCCAACATGATCATGAATAAAATAATGCTTTATGTCCATACACTTAGCCCTAGAATGATTCTCAATAAAAATATATTTACAAAGACTTAAATACTATCACAGATAATCGGAATAGTTTCATAAGAAAGATCATTATCAAGTAATTGATGCATCTTCCATAAAATTTGAGTACCACAACTTCCAACCGCTAAGTATCAAGATTGTATGGAGGATAAGGAAACCGAAGCTTGTTTCTAGCTATGCCATGGGATCAGATAGTATCCCAAGATTAGGCATGTCTACCAGTGCTTTTTCGCTCGTTTTAGTCACATGCAGAGTCCGCATCTGAATAACTAATTAAATCTAAATTAGTGGAAGGACGATACCATAGTCCTAGACTGTGGTTCCAAAAAGGTAGCAAATGATTTGCTTTACTATCGTCAAATGTGATTCCTTCATGGCAGCTTAAAATAGTGCACACTTTCATCCATTATACGTTATATCTAGATGACTACCTGTAAGATGTAGTATAGAGCCACCACTACTAAAAAATAGTCATTAGCGACCTAAAAATTACCGACCTCGAATGGAGTCGGTAATTTCCAACCTCAGGAGGTCTGTATTGTGAAAAAGAATAAAACTAGTTGGGTTTTATGCAAAATGTCACGACCGGAGTGTAGACTCAAGACAAGACCGGTGTCGTTAATCTCCTAAGGTCGCAGACAAGCCTACTTACGTCATTCTTACTTCGTCTAGGTTAATTTTAGCGGAAAATTTGAAACTTTGTATTTCTTAACATACAATCTAATCACTCCATTGAATTCATAATTTTTCACCATCAACCATCTAACATTATGATTATCAAATTAAAGAAATAGTTTAATATAGAATTAATTGTATACTTTCCAAAATGGCACCAATACATTGTCTGAACAAAAGCAGACATAAACGCTAGTGGAACATACTACACTAGATCAATCCTATAACTACGCTAGAATACAATGGGACATCATCCTTGAAAGCATGAGGGCCTACAATGTCCGGATGAATGCTCCACGTCCGGATAGTTTCATCATAAACCTGTAGATCTAGCGTCCACCTGTGTCTGCATCTAAAATTGTAGAGTTCTATAAAAATCAATACACACTTGTACTAATTATGGGTATATGCAAGCACACCCAAAGGACATGCATGATTAAGAGCAACTCTTTCCTAACAACATGATTAAGGAAAGTCAAGTCAGTGGACTTGCCAAATTGGGATTAGGAAAGTGAGTGAGTTTTCAAAATTTTAATTAGGAATGTTTATGAGCTTTTATAATTTGTATAAGGAATGTTATTCAATGAGAGTAACATGCATCATCGTACATAACATCTTGAATATATCACACAACAGCATACACATAGCACATATAATAATTCCTATAACACATAATTTTGTTCATATAATTCATTTGTATATCATGAGACCTTGGAATTTGGAATTTACATTAAGACTTCCCGAAAATGAGGGCTCAATAAATGGGACCTCAACTAGGGAGTCTGCTTTAGCAAACATAGAGTCTTTTTCGTTCATTCATACTTACTTTATTTCATTTCATTAATGGTCCAGTGTTAACACCAGCTTTACTTAGGACGTAGCTTAAGACTTCTGTGTAATTACAAAGATTGACCTAATGATATTACTTGAATCTAACTCACCTCTTGATTATCCTATCCTAAAATCTTTGATATCATTTGTTTCAATATGTGCTTTATTTGAGGTTGGCCTCATTAATTCAGTGAGAACTATAAATTTAAACGACATTGATCATTTGAGAATTATGCAATCCAGTCTCATGAGGTGGAATCACCAGCCAAAGTTACCCAAAACATGCTAACGTACATGGGAATTGAACCCCGCTAGATCCCTATATTGGCAGTTTAGGTTTGAATTCTAAGTTATATAAGGAGTCCTATATCCATCATGCCGGAGAGTCTCATCTCATGAGAGTTACGTTAACCTCCGCCCTTTCCGAAAGAAGGCATCACCACATATAGCTAGTCTATAGGTTCTCAGTATAAAGTTCCATTATATTCAACTCATACATCATGGAAGTCAGATACTACTATGAGGACGTCATAGCTTAATGGATTATTTGTCATCTCATAATTAGTATTCAGTGTGTTAATCTCAATACTTTTATTTGAGTGTTCATAGAGACTGGTCTTTTAATTAACATTACACTCTCATAGGTGAGTAACTTTTGGAAACATTTACTTAGGCTCATTTGAGATAGCTCTCTTCTTTTACATTAGGCTCATATCATGTTGTCACCACATTCATCCACATTAGCACATTTTCTCTTCATAATTACTCACCCTCTTTTACATGAATGTTTGTTTCATCATATGCCAATGCACTTGGCCATTTGTATGTTTCTACTCTTACTTAACCTTTCTAGGGTTTCGTAATTTCTTTACATAATATTCATTTAATCTTATGCCAATGCACTTGGCGATTAAGTGTGTTTTACACTCTTACTTAACCCTTCTAGAGTTACATCATTTCATTACATACATCTTAGGTTCACTTATTTTTAAATGTATGCTAGACTTATGGGTCTATAAATACAAGCCATGAGGTTTCATTCATAGTTTGTTTAAGTGATTCATATCTGCCTAAGATTATGTAGTTCAACACTTATGCATCTTTTATGTATGAAAAGATCTCGATTTCGATCTACGTAGGCAACACTATTCTTGAAGATATAATTCACGTATGACTTACGAATCTATACGGAATTTGGGCAAGGGAACCCAATTTCGAATATCTTAGACAACACTTACATTATTTTTTTAATTTATTGTATTTGGGTCCACATGACAATGGGACCCTATATCGAGCCCCAACAACTATGTTTCCTCTATATTTTTCTCCTTTGAATTACCTCTTACTTGGCCGAGGGGTTGTGGGATCAAATCGCCATAACCCCTTTTAATTCTTTTTATCTATTTCGCTTTGCCTATTTCTAGTTGACTATGACATTGTGGGATAAAACCCCTATAGCGTCTCTTTATTTTTCTTTTGTTCTCCTCCTCAAATCATCCTAAGAGGTTGTTGGTTCGATTCCCACAGGCCTTCCCCTTTATTTTTCTTTTATTCTCCTCCTTAGATTTACCTAAGGGGTCGTGGATTCGATTCCAACACGCCTTCTCCTTTATATTTCTTTTATTCACCACCTAAATCTGCCTAGGAGGTCATGGGTTCGATTCCCACACGGGTCCCCCTTTAGTTTTCTTTTATTCTCCTCCTTAATTTTCCTAAGAGGTTGTGGGTTCGATTCCCACACGCCTCCCCCTTTATTTTCTTTTATTCTCCTCCTTAAATCTGATTGAGAGGTGGTGGGTTCAAATCCCACTCCTCTCATTTCTTAATTTTTTATGTTAAGTTACATTTTCCAGCGAAAATAACGGTTCGAATCCCCTTTACCACAATTCTTTTTACTTCTTTATGTTCATGTTTTTTAACATGGTGAGGTCACGGGTTCAATCCTCCATGACCTCACTTGTTTTAATTCATTTTTTTTCAGCATTTCTAACCCTATTTGCTGAACGAAATTAATCAGTAGAAGCTTGATTTTTTCTTGTAATTTTTAAGCATCCTTTCATCAAGTTACACCTTAGTTCTCATGGGATTTTTTTAGTTCATTTAGAACATTTTAGGTGTGTTTTCATGGATTCGTATAGACAAGAGATTATCCCTTAAATCAGCCTCATTTAAACTCATATGAACATCACATTTACATTAACATGTGTACATTAAATATAAAGAACTATCATGCCATTTAAAGTCCAAAACAATGAATAATAGTCACGGCAACACACATACACACACGTAGTTACATTTCGGGAAACATCAACATAATTCACATTCCAAACATACATACAAAAACAAAATCATGACTAAAACACGTTTCATCGCTAGTTTTGTACCAGCAAACATAACTAAGATATGATTCAATGGGAGCTAGTTGCAGGGACATGCAACGGGGAACAATCGTAGTTTTAAGAATGAATATTCTGAACCTTAAGTGGTCTCTTCGAAAAGGGACAGAGAGAGACGAGAACCCATACCTTTTTGACGTTAAAATCTCTACTTGCTTCCCAAAGAATTCCTCCAAACACACGTCCAACACCAAAAGTTCAATACCAAACTCAACGGAAAACCTTCTCTTTGCCCACATAATTGATTAACGTTTGGTTTTCTTCTATTTTCGTGTAAGTAATTCAAGGGTTAAGAAATTTGGTTTTCCTACTTTTTTTTTAGTTATTTTGGCAGAGAAAACGTGAACGAGAGTGATAAAGACATGAGAGAGTGAGATGAGCGTGGGAGAGAAGAGTTTTCTTAGGGTTAGGAGTCTAGTTTAGGACTTAGTCAAATAAGATTTTATTTAATTATTAAAAATCTTATTTTCTTTATTTGAATCAGCTAATAACTAATAAAAGATAAATTAATGTAATTAATTTAACAACTTAAATTTAAAACAATTTAATTCATTTCTTCCACCTAGGTTCGAACTAATGTGGAGCAAGACGTCACTTCAAGAGTTCAATTTTGGCCCTCTCTCCCCAAACTGCCCCTCTACCTTATGAATTAAATAATTTATTATATATTCAGGGTAATTACTATACTACCCTTAGCCTAGAAAAATACCATTTTCTTCAAATATCGACCTCATGAAGTATGTATTTTTCTTCATCCATATAGCAACCTCATAAGGTCGATATTTTTACTTCATCTAAATACCCACTTTATGAGATTGGTATTCATCTTTCATCCAAATATCTACCTACTGAGATATTATGTGCTTCGAATAAGTTAATGTTATTTAGGTGGTGAATATAGTGTTGGAATTAAGTTAAGACTAAACTAATTAGACATATAAAGTTGTTAAGTTCTTCAAATAAGTAAATGTGATTTAGTTAGTGAATATTATGTTTGAATTAAGTTAAAACTAAACTAGTTATATTTACAAAGAGGTTAAGTTCTTCAAATTAGAGATGCAAATTATTTGGTGAATATTATGTTTGAATTAAGTTAAAACTAAATTATTGAGACTTAGAAAGTTGTGAAGTTCTTTATATAAGTTAATATGTTTTTTTTTGTGAATATATTGTTGGAATTTTGATAAAAGCTAAACTAATTAGACATAGAAAGTTGTTAAGTTCTATAAATAAGTTAATGTGATTTAACTGGTGAATATAGTGTTGGAATTATGTTAAAACTAAATTAATTAGACTTAGAAATTTGTTATGCTCTTTAAATAAGTTAATATGATTTAGTTGGTGAATATAGTGTTGGAATTAAGTTAAAATAAAACTAATTTGACATAGAAAATTGGTAAGTTCTTTGAATAAGTTAATACGATTTAGTTGGTGAATATAGTGTTGGAATTAATTGAAAACTTAACTAATTAAACATAGACAGATGTGAAGTTCTTAATATAAGTAAATGTGATTTAGTTGGTGAATATATTGTTAAAATTAAGTTGAAACTAAAATAATTACACTTAGAAAGATGTTAAGTTCTTCAATTAAAAAATACGATTTATTTGGTGAATATAGTGTTTAAATTAAGTTAAAACTAAACTAATTAGGCTTAGAAAGATGTTAAGTTCTTCAAATAAGTAATGTGATTTTATTGGTGAATATATTGATTGAATTAAGCTAAAACTAAACTAATTAGACTTAGAAAATTGTTAAGTTCATTAAATAAGTTAATGTGATTTAGTTGGTGAATATAGTGTTGGAATTATGTTTAAACTAAACTAATTAGACATAGAAAATTGTTAAGTTCATTGAATAACTTAATTTGATTTAGTTGGTGAATATATTGTTGGAACTAAGTAAATCTAAACTAATTAGACTTATAAATATGTTAAGTTCTTTCATATAGGTTAATGTGATTTAGTTTGTGAATATGGTGTTGGAATTATTTCAAAATGAGCATCAGTTTTACCTACTCACTATCCACAGCAGGCATATAATTCCTGTAATCATGTGTCTCCACAATCTTCTTATACTATATCTACACCTATTGTTGTACCTAGATCTCGGTACTAACCATTGCAGGACTATTCAAATCTTGTTCGTGAGTGTACCATACGATCAGCTAATGCTAGTTAGTGCAATATTTCGAATACTAATAGTGGATCAATTGAATTTTGAAATCTTCATCTTGAATCCAATGGCTCGGAGCATAATACACGCACCACCCAGCATTGAGATGCACGTGGCCCTCAGGAAGGCGATATACACAATTTTTGTAGACTTGTCATCGAGCCTTTAGGATAAAAGTTTGATTTAATTATGTTCATCCTTTATTTGTACTTTTATATTTTAATTAATTGATTGATTATTTTTTGTTTACCATTCTTTGTCAATTAACTCATATTTCAGCTTACCTCCGGATGTGGGTATGTCAAGATTATTTTGAAGTGCAACGGTACTCACTATAATGGTGTGTACCTGACTTGGGGTTCGATTCCAATTAAAAACAGGGGACAGATGTTCAATGAATTTAAGGTACGAATGTGTATGAATTAAATTCACATCATATATATTAAAATTAGCTATTCATTTGAATAATAAATATTTAGTCATTTTTCATTAAATAAATATTATGTCTGGGTTCCCGAAAATGAGGAAGAGGTTTAAGAAAACATCAAGGTTAAAATTTCAAAGTTTCTTTCTAGTACATTTACTGAATGTCAAAAAAATAATAGAATTCCTAAGTTTATGGTAACAACACGACGGGATCTATTACTGGAACATTGGGGTACTGTTTAAAAGTTTAAGAAGAGGAGTGAGATTGGGAAGATGGCTCGCGCATAAAAAAAGGAGGCTCTTTGAATTCCAGTGGAGCTATAAGCCTAGTTACTAGGAAGGAAAGAATGGCTCGCGCAACAAGAAACATATTCAGAACTCTATTCAAGTTAATCTTTTTTTCTCTTTCTTGAATATATTACATTCTTATTAGTAGAGTTCATTGTTTAAATTACAGGATAGGTTATACGAATGTCTCAGGAATATTTTAGTACTATACCTCCTAAGAGCTGGGACAGATCATTTACACAAGAAGAAAATGAGAATTTTTGGAAACAAAGTGCAGGAGAACCAATTACAGCTACGGCTATCCCGAAAGCACATATCAAAAGAAGCAGGCTTGGTATTTTGGTTCATCATCCTATAGCTTCAATGGCTGGGATAAAGAGATATCTGCAATGGAGGGTGACATAGCTTCTCTCAATGCGGAGCTTTCTGTTGTAGCCGATAGAGAGAAGAAGATAGAGGTGGAGATTGTGGCATTAAAGGAAGTAGAGAATAAGAGGTATGCAGCACTGCAGGATCAACCAACTTTTCTTTTGAATCAGGAAAGATACTTCCTACATGTCCTCCAAGAAGCGAAGATGGAGCTGATTATGAATGTGATGATAAGGATAAGGGTGATAAGGAGAGTGATGGTGATAAGGATTACTTATATTTGTTTGACATTTTAGACTTCCATATTTTTGAATTATTTGATCGTATTTTAGTTTATTCTGAAGTTTAATGAAGTTAATTTTTAAATAGTTTAACGCATATGTTGAAAATATTGTGTTGTTTTGGTTGGGTGAAGTTTATTTTAAAATAGCTCATTTGGAATTCTTTTACTTGGATGAAGATTACTTTGAAATAGCTTATTTTGAATTCTTTAGGTTGTTTTGTTATAAATATGCAAGTGGGATACTAAAATTGTAACTCAATGCTGCCAATTTTGTAGCAAAAATACAAACCAACTAGAGGTCAAAATCTTTTTTAAAAAAAAAATATCGACCTCCGGAGGTCGAAATGTAAAAAATTATAAATAAAACTACCAACCTCCAAAGTTTAGAATCTCAACAATAAAATAAATAAAATAAACCAACCTCTAGAGGTTTGAATTTAAAAAATAAGAAACAAAAATATCGACCTACGAAGGTTGAAATCTAAAAAATAAGAAATAAAAATACCTACATCCGGATGTCGGAATCTAACAAATAATAAAAAAAAAATATCGACCTCCGAAGGTTGAAATCTAAAAAATAATAAATAGAATTACCGACCTCCGGAGGTCGGAATCTAAAAATAAGAAATAGAAATACTGGACTCCAGAGGTCGGAAACTAAAAAAATAAAATGAAAATACCGACCTCCGGAGGTTGGAATCTCAAAAATAAGAAATAGCGACTTTCAGATGTCGCAATCTCAAAAATTTGAAATAAAAATATTGACCTCCAAATTTCGATATTCTAAAATTTGAGAATTAAATTTGCTGACCTCTGAAAGACGGAAATAATAAAAATAAGAAATGAACAAATATATTAAAGAGACCTCCGAAAGTCGGAAAATAAAATAATGAATTTTACCAACTTAAATTGAAACTGACCTCGAGAGTTCTGTACTACAGGTCTGAATTGAATAGCGACAAAGCTTCTTTCAGCCTACGGAGGTTGGTATTTTTAGGTAGGTATTCACTATTTTTTAGTAGTAAAACTATCTTTCTGTTCATCATTTCATCCATGTCTTTTCGAGATGCATCAGATTCAAGACACGCGGCGGACTCATTGTGTTAAAAAAGACTTTGCCCTTTTTGAGTCCAAACTTCTTAATCAATTCCTTATTCTACTTTTCTTTACTAATGAATGTTCTATAAGTTGACTGGTTATTTTCATGTTCGCGAAGGAATGTGAGTTCTCAAATAAGAATCATTTCGAATTCTTCTTTCATTAGAGTTGCAAAGTTCTCGCACAAAGAAGGATTAGAACTTCAAAAATAATATCATCAACATAGATATTACCTATAAAAATGTATTCATAAGATTTTTCAATGAAGAGAGTTGTGTAAATTTTCCTCAAACTATTTTGCAGTATGAACGAACTCAATCTATCATACCAATCTTTTGTAGATTATTTAAGTATGCAAAGAGCATTGAAATGTTTGTAAACAAAATTGGGACAAGGAGGATTTAAAACCATGGGGTTGAAAACTACTTCTTTTATAAAATCGTTTAAAAATACACTTTTCACATCCATTTGAAATAGTATAAAATGCTTGAAAGAGGCATAAGAAAGTAAATTTAGAATATATTATAGGCTTGCTACATTTGAAAAGGTTTCATCGTAGCCAATACCTTCTTGTTGTGGGTATCCTTGAGAGGATAACCATACATTGTTTCGAGTAATATTTTAATTTTTATTTAGTGTATTTCGAATTACCCACTTGATTCCAATAATAGAGCAATTTTTTTTTCGTTCGATTTCAGTTGATACTTGATTTCATTGAAATTGATTGAATTCTTCCTTCATTGCTTGAACCCATTATTAGTCTACAGTTGCTCATTTATTCGATTAGGTTCCATTTGAGATATCAATGCAACAGAAGCTTATTTTCTTAGAGAAGATCACTTCTGATTTTTCCTTCATATTTATCGTGAATGAAACTTTCAGGATAATTAGTATTATGTCTCCATTCTCTTGGAATGTTTGATCTATCAGCTAGACTAGTCGACTTTCCTTCTCTAGTAATGGACTTTAATATGAATTTTTGAACTCATATCTGCATTATTTTCCACTATTTTGATGGGGGGTGATTTCGTCGTCACCTCCATTAATTTCCTACATTCTTGGGTTAGTCTCATCAAATACAACATGCACATATTTTTCAACACTTAAAGTTCTTTTATTAAAAAAATGAAATACTCTATGTATAGGATCATAGCCTAAGAAAATACCTTTGTCACTCCTTGGATCAAACTTACCAAGATTGTTCTTACCATTGTTCTGGATGAAGCACTTGCATCTGTAGGGATGAAAGTAGCTTATGTTTGGCTTCTTACCTCTCCACAGTTCATAGGGAGTCTTCTTCAGTATCAGTCTAATTAAACACCCATTAAGAATGTTGCATGTAGTGCTCACTGCGTCTGCCCAAAAGTGATCTAGTAAACTTCTATGCAAAAGCATTGTTCATGATGACTTAAGAGTGATGGTTTTGACTCAAGTAACTTCTCCTTTAGCATTAACTATAAAGCTAACACATCATTCATCTACTCTTTTTATTGTTTTTAAGTTTTCCTTCTTTCCGCACATACGTTTGGAGAATCCGCTATGATTACCACATTCCCTTTTTGTAGGTTTTCTTGAATTGCTCCTGCAAGACAAAAATATTAGTTTCTTTAAGGAACCCAAGTGTTTTTGGGCTATTGATGAGTAAAAAATTTTGGTCTCCAAATCGGTTTTCCAGAAGAATATTTTCTACATATGAAGGATTTATGACCCATATCACCATAAGTAAAACACACAATAGTTAGAATTATGACTTGGAGAGTTTCTTCAGTAGAGCGTAGTTCTGTTTGATTGAATAGAACTATGTCTTGAATATTTTTTAACGCTATTTAACTGCATTTTTACTTTCTGCAATTCTTCTGATAGCAGATCAACTTCAATATGACTTGCTTCATGGAGAATCTGCCAAACTTTCATTTCTTGTAGAAGTTTGTTTTATTCATCAATTAATTTCTATACTTCATCACTAAACATATCCAAAGAGTTTTCTAAGTAATTACAATTTGGACAATTATAAGATCTTACCTCGCTTGTTTCTCCTAGAGACTCAAAACACGAGTTTTCCATTTCATCGTTTTTATCATCGGTTTTTTCTCCTTGTTCCCATGCTCCGAGAATTTTTAGATCTTCATTTCGTCGATTGGTTCTTCTTCTTTATTTTGTACATGTTTTCATCATATGTATTGGTTCTCAGCAGTAGTACCATCGATCATTTTTAGATCTTCATTTCGTTGCTGTCTCCTTTGTCTGAGCATTTGTCTTACTCAACGATTAATGGGGGTCATTCCTTAATCTTGGTTTTCATCGGCTTCCTCCTCAGTTTCTAATTTTACACCAATAAAAGCTATTGTTTTCTTTTTGTCATCCTTGTTGTACCTTTTAATGTAATTTTGTTCATAAGACATGAAGTTACTTTCGAAGTTCATAATATGTTATGTTCTGTAGATCTTCGTATTTAAGAATGACAACTTTTGTTTCCCAGGCCTTGTGGATAGTGTTGACAAGTTTACTGACTCTTAACGAGTTTGAATACACCATTCCAACAGATTTTAGTTCAATGACAATTTTCCTGAATCATGAGAACATAGATTCAACATTTTTATTGTCAACCATTTTGTACAGTTCAACTTCATTTACAAGGGAGATGATTTGGTCTTCCTTGACTTTCGTCGTTCCTTCATAGTTCACTTAAAGATTATCCCACATTTTTTTCGCAGCTATGTCATTTGAAATTTCGTAATATTCTGCTCCTCTTACTGAACCATACCACAAACTCATACCTCTAGCAGCAGTTTGAATTACCTCTTGCTGTTCCTTAGAAAAATCGAACAATTTAGGATCAAAAGGTTTTTCAGTTCCATCCTTTTCAGTTAATCCAAGGAATGCCTTTGTTTCTTCCTTGATGAATACTCAAGCTTGATGTTCATTTGCGCAGACAAAGATTCTGAATCTATCTTTTCTGTGAGAGTAATCTTTCCCATTGAAGTAAGGTGTTCTATGTGAAAAGTGTTTGTCTTAGAGTAAAGCACCGGGGATTTGGTAATGTGACATTTGATCTTTTCTCTCGTGTGGTTAAACACTAAATCTATTAGAACTTCTCTTATACCAATTGATATTCAAGAGGGAGGGGGTTAATTTAAAATTCACTTAGTCAACTAATAGTAGTCGAGAATTGACTCAACTACAAGTTAGTAGGAAGATAAACAATAAGAGAAATTTGCAGTAAATAATTGACACAAAAGGTTTTATCCTGGTTCAGATCACCAATGTAGTGCCTAATCCATTCCCTTTGGGTTTCAAGGGGTTTCCTTAAGAGCTTTGAAGAGATCTTTGTGCTACAGCAATTTGAAACTTTATCATGTGTGATATGCAATTAAGATTTCTACCTTGACACTGCCTCAACTTGTATACCTACAGCCAAATTCTTTCTCTTCTCTTTTCTTTTCATTTGTATACTGTTAAGTAAGATCTAGTGAATTTGCGTACTTCACTATACAAATCTGGGTCGGTTTATGTAGATGATTATTTGTGCTCTTGTAAGGAAAACCCCAAAGGATTTATCTCAATCAAGGATTAATTTAGGGAGTCTTTAATTGATGCGATTTAGTTGATCTATATCCATGAAGTAGATTGCCCCTTCCTCTTTCATTTTGTTGGTTTGATCTTTTCCTTGTATGATCGACAGACTTGTTATCTTGTCGCTTGATTTATGACTCTTTCCTTTAATGATGATTCAGTTGTGATCTCTTCTAAGTGTGCGAGTATTCTTCTTTATTCAGATTTTCCTTTATGTGTTGATCAGCCATATATGTCTTTTCTTCTTTTGTCCCTTTAATTTGAGGCTTGCCTTTCCAATGTTTCAAGCAAGCATTCGTTTCCTTCTTGAAGTCATTTTCGTTGATGATTTCCTTTTTGAAATAATGACCTACGAAAATTGAGATAAATGCGTTAAGTGTATTTTAAAAATTAACTAACTCTAACGAGTTAACGTATTGGTGCACAAGAAGTCTTTAATTATTAGGTTCGGTTTGCTTGTTATAGAAGAAAATTCTATGTTCTACTACAATATAAGATTGTAGACAACTACCATTAAGATTGAAGAATGAAAAAGTTGTTAAAATGGGCATTTAATAAAGTACAACAAATTTTTTTTGATAGATTTCATTCATCATGATAGAAATCTAACTAGAAGAAAGAAAATGATTCTTATTTAGTCCTAGAACCCATGAATTCCAAAAAGAAAAAGTTATGGAAAATCAATGTTTATTTTTTAATATTTATTTTGTTGTATATTATTAAAAAAGGCATAAGTAGTCCTTTGAACTATGGTGGAAATTTTAAGGACGCACATTTTCTTTAAATGTCCTAATACCTCTTATAAGTAATTTGAAAATGTAATAAATATACTTTTTTGGTGTTGAGGTGGCATAGAGAGTGTTCAAAGCAAATACATAGTAAAAACTATAAAAAAAAATGAAATTGTAATAAGTTGTACCATAGTTAAATGAACAGTCAAACATTGTACAAAAATTTATTACAAATACTATTTTTATACATAATACCAAATGACTCCTTTAGTGTTGAATGAACTGTCAAGTGTTATCTATTGATTTATAATTTTATGATAAACACATGTAATTCATATGATTTTTTGATGTAAGCATTAAGTACTATAAATATCTACTACAATAAGTATAACATCACTAATTCAAACTTCTAAGTTCTCTTCAATTTCAATACAAAGCCAGAAAATTTTACATCAACAGTTGCAAATTAAGGAAATTAAAACAAATTTCATCTACAAATTATGCACCTTTTTCTTTTATTGTTATAGTTGTGACATGTTAATTGATTAAGGTGAATATCATTTCTTTGCTGTTTGTGTAGCGTATACCCTGACCTTACAAATAGTATTGTGTTTAATTTCTAGAGATTATCATGCGTCCAAATGAACAAAGACTACATTTACCTTCTCCCGATCGACTATGAAACCTTGCCATTCATTTAATCAATGACATTCTAAATAGTTTGTCTTTTCGAGATGTGTTAAAAACTAGCACACTTTTTATGGATTGTCAATATACTTTCCGTAAAATTCATAAGGTAGGAAACACCAGAGGACTTAATATCCCCTCCCATAGGATTAATAACTCTCATTCTCAATTGTTTCTTTAGTTCTCATATAGAAAGAACATTTAATGTTATCCTTGAAATTAATAGTCTAAAAGTATGTCCTAATATTGATCGTTTGATACATTTTCTCACCAAAAATTTCATTCAACATTTCGTCCTTAAACTTCCATTTACTTATCCAGCATACAAGATTTGTTACTTCTTTTTTGATTGTTCAGCATTGAGACATTTGTATCTCATGGAATGTGAAATACACCTTCTATGCTTCTTGAAGGATTTAATAAGTTGATTAGCCTAAAATTAAAATTTGTAACATTATCTTCTAATACGCTTGAAATTTTAATGTCTAATCGCCCATTGCTTGAGGATTTGGTTCTAATAGACATAGACAATTCGTACCTCCTGAGTATTGGTTCTCCTAAGCTAAGGTCATTTGTCTTTTGTGGCGATATACAATTGATATATCTAGAAAATGAAGCTCTTCTTTCCAATGTTCTGTATGAGAATGCAGAATTAGTTCTAGAGGAAAAATGATTTTGATAATATATTTTTAGTTTATTCATGCTCTTGAGTATTTCAGCTGGTATCATTTTGAGGTAATGTTGATGCATTTGACTTGTATTTTCATCATGGAAATGATAGAGAGAAAAATAAATATAAGTGACAACTTAAATTTCAATTTATTCAAAAATACAAGTGAAATGCAGCAACATTACCTCAAAATGATACCATCTGAAATACTGAAGAGCATGAATAAACGAAATATTATCGAAATCATTTTTCCTCTAGAATTAATTCTGCAGGCTCATACAGAACATTGGAAAGAAGAGGTACATTTTTTAGAAATATCAATTGTATACCGCCACAAAAGTCAAATGACCTTAGCTTAGGAGAATCAATACTCAGGAGGTACGAATTGTCTGTCTTTTAGAACAAAATCCTCAAGCAATGGGCAATTTGTGATCAGAATTTCAAACGTATTAGAAGATAATGTTAAAAATTTTAATTTTAGGCTAATCAACTTATTAACTCCCTAAAGAAGCATAGAAGGTGTTTTTCACATTCCATGAGATACAAATGTCTTAATGCTAAACAATAAAAAAGAAGTAAGGGATCTTGTATGGTGGATAAGTAAATGGAAGTTTAAGGACGAATTGTTGAATGAAATTTTTGGTGAGCAAATCTTACAAACGATCAATATTAGGACATACTTTTAGAATAGTAATATCAAGGATAACATTCAATGTAGTTCATATATGAAAACTGAAGAAACAATCGAGAATGAGAATTATAAATCTAATGGTAGGGGTTATCAAGTCCTCTGGTGTTTCCTACCTTTGGAATTGTACAACAAGTATATGGTCAATCCATAAAAAGTGTACTAGTTCTTACAACATCTCGATAAGACAACTTATTTAGGATGTCATAGATTAAATAAATGGCAAGGTTTCTTAGTCGATCTGGAGAAGGTAAATGTAGTCTTTGTTCATTTGGATGCATGATAATCTGTAGAAATTAAACACAATACTATTGGTAAGGTCAGAGTATACGCTACATGAACAACAAACAAACATATCACTACATTAAAAATAAGAGAAAAGGTGTATAATTTGTAGATGACATTTGCAGTGATTTCATTAATTTGCAACTCTTGATGTAAAATTGACTGGCTTAGGTTAAATTAAACACATTTAAAGTATTTTTGTATAGAATTTAAAGAGAACACAGAAGTTTAAATTAGTAATGTTATACTTATTGTACTAGAGATTTATAGTAATGAGTTCTTACATGAAAACACTTTATGAATAACATGTGCTTATCGCAGTATTATAAATCAATAGATAATACTTAAAACATCCTTCAACTCTAATGAAGTCGTTCGTTAGTATATATAAAAATAGTATTTATGTTAAATTTTAGTACAATTGTTAGACTGTACATTTAACTCTGCTAGAACTAATAGTACTATTTCAATAAACCTTTTTGGGGATATATGACCCCAAAATTTATGCTACAAGATGAATGATTATGTATCCTTCGTAAAAGGGTATTATTTCGAACCTCTGCCCCAGGAATTTGTCCATGAGATTCCTGTAAGCTTCTCAGATATCACATTTAATCACCGGAGGATAGTTAAGTTTTATGATGTACTATTAGTAATCCCTTAGAAAACTAGAAAGTTCTACTACCCATACAAAAAGTAAGTTTCCATTCAATACTTCAAGCATGCCTAAGAGAATTTAACACATAACAGAACTTCGATATTAACATAAACTCATGAATCCCAAATTGGGTGATGCTCCTTCCTAAGGAACGAATATGTCCAACATAATTCTCGTTCTAACTTGGACTAATCCCTTAACAACCAAGAACTCTCTAGTAACCTGATACAAAATAAGTTCCACTCAAATTTTCAATCTCACCTCGGGTAATTCAACACATAACATAACTTCAAAATACATATCAACTCATGAATGCCAAATTGAGTTATGCTTTTCGAGTTTAGTCCATATACTTGAGGAAGGATCATGTCCAACATATATACATCTTTTTCTATCTTGGACTAATTCCATAAGAAACAAGAGATTTCTACTAGCCAGACACAAAGAAAGTTTTCAGAGGTCTAGAAAGGATAGCATGCAGAAAACATTTTACTCCAAACTTTTTTTCCGGAGTTTGAGAGTTGATTTTCGATAGACCCTCGAAAGAAAAGAAATGTCATTGCGTTAAAACAATCTAAAAACACCAAAAAAAAAAGAAAAAGGAAATTAGTGTTTTTTCTACATTCAAGAATCCCATGAAAACCAACATCTACCCCAAAAAAAGTACAAAGAGAAAGATAGGGCTTCTATTTCACAAAATTCACAACACCTAAATGAGAAATATTTGATTTTTTAAACAGATCAAGGAATGAAATTTTAAGCTTATCAAGATCTAAAATTATTACTGATATTGTAAACATCCAAAAAAACTTTAGAAAAGTATCAAATACCCATTTGAGAACACGTTATCCTTTAGCTGCTGAACACAAATTTGTATGATTTTGAAGTCTTCATATTCATCACCCCTGAGTGAAAGAGGGAACTGAAGAAAGGAGAGAGGTTTTCTTGTTAAATTAAATTTAAAGAGGGAACTGAAGAAGGGGGAGAGTTTTCTTCCTAAATTAAATTTTACAGAAATGTTATATGGGGTGGGGTGAGTGGGGGAAATTAGTATTGGAGGTTTCTTAGTTGTATTGTTGTGTCCGTATCAATTTAGGTGACACGATTTAATTCGAGATAAAAAGCTTAAAACGAAATTGAAATATGAAATGTAGTAGAATTTTTAGAACTTAATGTGATTAAATATTGTTAAAACAATTTATAGAGTTAAAATATGTCATTTTTATTTTATTTTAGTTATTTATTTTTCTCATTATAAGAAATCATAAATAACAATGATAAATTTCATTAATTTGCACTTTCAGATTTTTTTTTGAAGGTTTACAAACATGATTAATATACAAAAATAAAAAAGGAATAATCTTAATGATCAATGAGATTAAAATGATTGGAAGAATTATCTATACTAGAGTGAACAATTAATATAGGTCTATAAAAAGACTTTCCATTTGAAATAACCTTAAAAGGTAAAAATTACTTAACTTAAGAGAAAAAGAGAGTAAAAAAATGTGATTATTGAATTAGAGAAATTGGCACATATATTTAGTTACTAATAATTTACTTTGACTTGTTTAATTTTGTCCACTTAATTATTTTTTGCACGTGACATTTAATACCTGAAAATTGTTAAATTTGATTGTATAGGTCATGTAACATCTAGTAATAGAATAATCTAGGAAATCAAGGAATAATTGTTTTTGGAAATAAAAAGAGAAATGTGGAAAATTTCCAAATTTTAAAAGTGAGTTTTTGGCCTTTTTTTAGACGGCCATAACTTTCATCTTACGAGAAACTGATGTGAGTCATTTTTACGGTTGGAAATCCCATGCTAAGATATTTCTAACGCTGCAGAGTTTGAGAAATTTTTATATCGTACGAAGTAGATATGCCTTATGGATGTTAGCTTGTTGGATTGAGGAGAATCCAATCAGAATTTTAGTAAGGGTAAAGTAGTATTTTCAGCCTACAATTTCCTAATTTTTTAAGGGTTTATGAAGGGAAAATTTAAGCGTTAAGTAAGTTTTTAGAATATTGAATACACTTATTGTATGGAAAAAGAGAAGAGAAGAGGAGAAAGAAGAAAGAGAAGAAAGAACGCCAAGAATCATTGCGGATTTCGTCAGAGGTGATCCCTTTAAGGTATGTTAGGCCATTTTATGTAGGGTCCTTTAACCCACACCCCAATTTGATTCAATTCAACAAGTTAGAGTTTATTGAATGATGAACATGGAACTTCTTAACGAAAAAATATGAATTTCTTGTTGGTTGAAATGTAATTTATCTCTAGTACATTGTTTTTTGGTCTAATATAATGGTTAATGAGGTATTTAGTGATCCTAAGTGTTGTGGTGGGATCCGTTGTTGTTTAGGTGGTTTAGAGATGAAACATGAAGAAAAAAAGTGGGAGGTTCCCTCTAACAACCCCTTGAGAACGCGCTTATCAAAGACCCTCAGGGAAGGCTCTGTACGACAGGTCCTGGCGTGCCACACCAGCTAGAGCACCTCTTACTAGAGTCTGTAGGAAAGTCTCTGGCGCTCCGCGCCTCTTAGAGCGCCAAGGTCACTTAGAGACCTCGTTCTTTCCCTATCATTTCGAACTAGTTCCTAAGTGATGTTCCTATCATTCCTAGTTGAGTCCAACACTCTAATGTACATCTAAACATAATTAAATCATCCATAAACATGAGATCATGATCGTTGATCCATAATCAAATTCAAGGTAAGCTAAGAGAAAGGTCAAAGTAAGTAAAGGTAAGTTCTTAAAGTATTCAAAATTTCTTAAACAATCACTTAAACTTTGTTTTAAGTCTCAAGTTACAGGTTGACCAGAGAGTAAAGTTGAGTTAAATTTTCAAAAAGCGATAAGGGAACTAAGTATTCCCTAAGAGTTAAGTTCAAGTGAAGTAAATAATAAGAGTTGAGTTCATCTTTCAAAAAGTTATAAGGGAACACAATATTGCCAAAAGGTTTATAATGTTTTAACATTTAAGTTACAACGAAACTAAGAGTTCCAAAATAATTTTGAGTAAGAAAAGGGGAACACTAAATTCTTGAGGGATTTTTGAGGGTAAAGAGGGTTGAGCAAATTATCTCAACCCAAAGGAAGTAAGTTATGTTAAAAGCATGAGATAAAGTATATTTAGGGAGTAGTGTTGAGCACCGACGTGGGGATGAGAGTTCATATTAACTCAATTTTCCGTTACACCATGTACCTATTGTGGGTATTAATAGGTTATATTTTCTAGATTATCAGGTTAGTTAAGCTTGTGAATCCACTAAGTTAAGTAAGGTCTTAATACCGATTGTAAGGTGTAGGATGGTCCTCGACAGCGTGAGGCAAAATTTTTTATCATCACTTAGGCTCAAGTGATGGTTGTCGGTTAGAGAAACTCCCACAGAAAATTATGTTACTTTCATATATAAGTAAAGTTGAGTTTATTATTGTTTTATCTTTTCTAAACTAGGTGTTATAAATATATATATATATATATATATATATATATATATATATATTGCATAGGTTCTTATTGCTATATATTGAGTTCTTTTTATGAGTCAAGCAGAGCCAATGTAAGTTCTTCGTTAATCCATTTCAAGCATTATAGTTGTGTTTAGCATTCCAACTCGCACACTCGTACGTTTATTGTACTGATGCCAGTTTGCTTGCATCGCCTTATGATGAAGACAATGATAACCACGATCAACACGCAACAATTATTGACCTAGTTTGAGTTCCAGAGTTAGTGGTGAGCCCCTTACATTTTGGAGGACATCCTTGTGATTGCTTTTCTAGTTCTTTTCATTAGGATGTTGTGGGGTTTGTCCCAACATCAATCTTAGTTAATTTAGAGGCTTCATATACACTTATTAGTTTAGTTTTGGAGTCTTATGTACTTTGTAATTTCATATGTAAAAGTGTTGAGACTTAAGTTACATTTTGGCCAGAATATCTTATTAAGTACCACTTTTAACCATGCTCTGTTTCTTGATTGAATTGATTTAAGTCTTTCGCTGAGTTATGTAAGTAAGGCCAACGGTTTGCTCGAGACCAGTAATGGTCATCGAGAGCCTGTCCCTACCAAGGAGTAGGCCTTGATATTTACTGGTCAGTTAAAAATTCAATTTTCTGATTTTATGACTTTTTTAATAACAAATAGACATTTTTTATATATAAGAGATCTGAAAATATTAAGACATATCATATGTTTTGTATTATAGATACAAAATTCCTACATTTTAATCACTTTTATGTAAGGGAGAATATAGAAGGGGCGAAGGTATATTTATGTGAATTTTAATTAAAAATATTTATTTGATATACATAAAAAAATTTCAGTGTTTATACATAAATTTCAAATTCCTAAACATAAATGGCTCTGTACATTGTAAGGCATTTAATTGTCACATTTTTATAACCATTTTTTTAGCAGACCATGAAAAAGTTGTAGGTTTTGTAGTTGTATGAATTCTTTATATATATTCATAAAATATTTTTATCAGTAATGTTATTTTGTACAAAAATATTTTCAAAGAACTAATAAAATAATTAAACTTAGCGAAAATTGTGTTGAGTTGGGTCTTGACTCATTATCTGCCCTGTTTTGGCTCAATTCATATTAATCCAATAAATTTCAGTTTGAATTGGATCTTGATCTGTTTGTTATCTTGACACAATATATTTGACTAAAATTGATCTATATCATTCAATTTTAAAATAGAAGAAAAATTAATGAATCAAATACACTTATACATGAAAAACTAATAAAAAATACCAAATAGTAATCCTCTTTTGGATGAGCAGCAATTTATCTTAGCAAATGAAGATTAGCCTAGAAATGCCTAATGTTACAAGCAAATTGTAGATATAGATATATATATATATATATATATATATATATATATATATATATATATATATATATATATATATATATATATATATATATATATATATATATATATATATGGATAAATCTTTATGCTTTTATATGCCGTATAAAAATCTCTTGCACTTATTATTTTCACTCATGAAGTAGCTTTATCTTATTATAAGAAGCGGATCCACATTCATATGTGTGGGTGCATATGTATGTATATCTATCTCTAGCAAAAAAAATATAATTAGAAGTGCACTCTTAATGAGTGTAGAGCTATCCTTGTGCTAGTTGAATCACCCATAAAACTAGGGTTTGAATCTAGTTAAAACCCTTATTTCAGTTAAAGTTTGTTTTAATATTCAGGGGGGGAGTGTAAATTAAAATTTACTTAGTCAACTAGTAGTAGTTGATAGTCGACTCACCTGCAAATTAGTAGGAAGATAAACAACAATAGAAAGTTGCACTAAATAATTAACACAAGATTTTATCCTCGGCAAGACCACCAATGCGGTGCCTAGTAAAGTCCCCTCGGTTCCAAGGGTTTTACGTAAAAGATTCGAAGAGATCTTCGTGTTGCAACTATTTGAAAATTTCTCATGTCTTATATGAAAATTATATTTCTACTGTGACACTTCCTCAACTTGTATACTACACTCAGATTCTTTATTTTTTCTTTTCTTCTCAATTGTGTCACTCATGTGTTTACAAGTCTTTATGAAAGACAAAAGAAAACTATTTGCTAAGCTCAAGTGAAATTGCGTACTTCACACTACAAATCTGTGTCAGTTTATGTAGATGATGATCTATGCTTTTGCAAGTAAAAACCCAAGGGATTTATCTTATTCAAGGATCAATATAGGGAGTCCTTGATTGAGGCGATTTAAGTGATCGGTATCCATGAAGTAAATCAGTTGTCTTCTTTCATTTTATTCGTTTGATCTTTTCCTTTTATGATTGACAAAATTCTTATCTTGTGGCTTTATTCATGGCTCTTTGCGTTCTTGATTATTCAGTTGTGATATGTGCCAAGTGTGCGAGTATTCTGCTTCATGAAGAGTTTCATTTATGTGATGATCAACTATATATTCCTTTACTTCATTTGTCCCTTAGATTTGGGGCTTGCCTTTCCAATGCTTCTCTGCATCTTCAAGCAAATATTATCTTCCTTCTTGAAATTGTTTGCGCTGATGATTTCCTTTTTGAATAATTTACCTGCAAAATTGAGATCAACTCATTAAGTATCTGTTTTCAAAATCAACTAACTGTAAGGAGTTAACAGTCTCCCCCTTTCTGATAATGATAAGATTGATCATAATTATAATAGTAATCTTGATAGTCAATTTTACTGAGAAATTTAATTGTACTTCCTTGAGGTCACATGTCTTAGTTCATCGATGAATGCAGCTCTCCCCCTGTCTCACGGAGGAGTAAGAGAGAGATATTTGTTTTCTCCCCTTTATCATAATATAAAAGAATAGCAAAAAGTAAAATGGATTAAAACAAAGACAGCATATACCAGAGTAGTCCAAGAGTCAGAGAGTGAAAAAAATAGTGGTTCAAGAGATAGAGAGGTACATGCCCCCATTGAAAGTTAGTGAAAAGATTTAAGGTTCAGCTGGTAGAGTTAATAACCACCCCAAAAGTACTTGAGAGAGTTAATCACTTTCTCACAGAAGGTGTTGTATGAATGTTCAAGATTCTGCGAATGACTGAATTATAAGCTCTGTGTTGTAACAGCAAGCTCATTGTTGGAGGAGTTGACTCAACTTTTGACAGAGTCAACATGTTGGATCAATAGATTTACCATTGAGATACCTTCCTGCTTGATCGTTATCTTGGTGATGCGCAACTTACCGATATCCGTGCTAGATTGCTTATGTAAAAACATACCTTTTCCACAACATCATAAAAGGTCTTCAACTTCCGTTCGCCAGCTAAAAGTCTAGTTTTTACCTCCTCATTATGTTTCCATAAAATATGGCGATATTTGCTGAGATTTCTGAAGGTTTGGGAGAATCCGCCCGAGTTCTGAGTGAGTCATTTTTTAAACCACTTTTAACAAACATGCACATACATCATACTAGAAGAAGTTTGGGAATCATAAGTTGCATTTATAAGAGAGGGGATAAACATAGAAAGATCCTCAAGAAGGTCCACAATAATCCTCGATATGAGATAGCCATAGGGAAAACTTGCCAAGACATTGAAGTCTTCAACGCTTTCCCACATAAACTCCTTGAACCATTCTGCCTAGTTTATGCGGTACTTTTTAAGAAGGAAGTAAGAAAAAAATACATCACGAGTAGAGAAATTACTTATGGAGACCTTCCTGGGAATAAGAGTTTTGGCCACGTTATGTGAAATAATACAGTAATCTAAACATAGCGATAAGGGCCCAAAGTCAGAAATGTAAGAGTAAGGTTCAACAACGACTCTCTTTGCAACTTCAACGGAACATCAAAGTCATCAGTCCATATTCCGTTTATGTATGGAATTACGTTAGAGAACTTCGTACCAAACACATCTTCGAATAAATCTACATTGATCATAAAGAGTTTACCCTGCACCAACGATTCCACCTTACCATTCTTAGGTGAAATTCAGAGATTCGCATAGAGTAGGCAAAAAAAGTCATCAAAAATCTTTAAAAGACATAAATTAAATTAGAGAGAAATTTTCTGAGCTTTGATGTAGGATGTTAGCGGGCAGTGAGAGTCCTTTAGTTTCCTGAGATTGACAACACTGCCGCAATTAATAGGGCAAGTTTTGAAGGGATAATACATATGCTTCTGTTCGATACCCTAAAACCGTTGCATATCCGCGTGGGAGAGAGATCCCATCATATGGAAAAGAGGATTATTTGATTCTATCTGCTTAGTAGTAGAGGCTCCCTTTTTTTAGGACTCGGCCACAGCAACCATGGATCCTACGAAGGAATTAGAAAAGAGAGATGGTGTCTATTTCGACGGAACTCGAAGCGACAGAGGATTGCTTTGAGGTCATGGAGCAAGTTTTTGTCATACTGAGAAGAAGAGTAGAACAGAGTAAAGGAAGGGATAAATAAAAAGAAAAAAGAGAAGAGAAAAGAAAGGGGATAAGACAAAAAAGGGAAGGGAATTTGACTGGAAGTAGTGGCAGTAGGTCATAATTACTAAACAAAAAAAATAGAAAACACATTAAATGCATAAGGAAATAAAATTAATAAACAGTGAAGTACAACGCATTAGTCAATACATTCAATACCAAGGCGATCTTTGAGATAGCGAAATCATTCCTCAAGTAGAGATTTAGTAAGAATACCAGTTAATTGATTTTTAGAGTCTACAAATTCAAGAGAAAATCATCATTTCCAACATGATCATGAATAAAATAATGCTTTATTTTGATATGCTTAGCCCTACAATGATGCACAATAAAAATATATTTACAAAGACTCAAATACTATAAAAAAATAATCGGAATAGTTTCATAAGAAAGATCATTATCAAGTAATTGATGCATCTTCCATAAAATTAGAGTACCACAACTTCCAACCGCTATGTAGAAAGAATCTATGGAGGATAAGGAAACCGAAGCTTATTTCTAGCTATGCCATCAGACTAGATAGTATCCCAAGATTAGGCATGTCCACTAGTGCTTTTTCGGTCATTTTTGTCACATGCAAAGTAAGCATCTGAATAACTAATTAAATCAAAATTAGTAGAATGAGGAAACCATAGTCCTACACTGTGGTTTCAATTAGGTAGCGAATGATTTGCTTTACTACCGTCAAATGTGATTCGTTCGGGGCAGCTTAAAATACTGCACACTTTCATCCATTATACATTATATCGATCCGACTACTTGTAAGATGTAGTAAAGAGCCACCACTACTAAAAAATAGTCATTAGGGACCTAAAAATTACCGACCTCAAAGTACTTGGGTTTTATGCAAAATGTCACGACCGGAGTGTAAACTCCAGACAAGACCGGCGTCGTTAACCTTCTGAGGTCGCAGACAAGCCTACTTACGTTATTGTTACTTCGTCTAGGTTAATTTTAGCGGAAAATTTGAAACTTTGTATTTCTTAACATACATACTAATAGCTCCTTTAGATTAGGAATTTTTCACCATCAACCATCTAACACTAGGATTATCAAATGAAAGAAATAGTTTAATATAGAATTAAATGTATACTTGCCAAAATGGCACTAATACAATGTCTGAAGAAAATCAGAAAGAAACGCTAGTGTAACATACTCCACTAGATAAATCCTATAACTAAGCAAGAATACAATGGGAAAGCATCATTGAAAGCTTGAGGGCCTAGAAAGTCCGGATGAATGCTCCACATCCGGATAGTTTCAGCGTCAACGTGTAGCTCTTGCGTCAACCTATGCCTGCATCTAAAATTGTAGAGTTCTATAAAAATCAATACACACTTGTACTAATTATGGGTATATGAAAGAACACACAGAGGACATGCATGATTAAGATCAACTCTTTCCTAGGAACATGATTATGGAAAGTCAAGTCAGTGGACTTGAAAAATTGGGATTAGAAAAGTGAGTGAACTTCCAAATTGTAATTAGGAATGTTTATGAACTTTTATAATTTGTATAAGGAATGTTATTCCATGAGAGTTACATGTGTCATCGTGCTTAACATCTTGAACACATCACACAACAGCGTACACATAGCACATATCATAATTCATATAACACATAAAGTTGTTCATATAAATCATTCGTATTCATGAGACCTTGGAATTTTGACTTGACATTAAGGCTTCCCGAAAATGAGGGCTCAACTAGGGATTCTGCTCTAGCAAACATAGAGTCTTCTTCATTAATTCATACGTACTTCATTTCATTTCATTCATGGGCCAGTGTATACACCATCTTTACATAGGACGTAGATTTCGTGCAATTACAAAGAATGACCTAATGATATTACTTGAATCTAACTCACCTCTTGATTATCCTATCCTAACACCTTTGGTATCATTCATTTCAATCTGTGATTCATTTGAGGTTGGCCTCATTAATTCAATGAGAACTTTAACTTTCAACGAAATAGATCATTTGAGAATTATGCAATCCAGTATCATGAAACCCCACACAGAATAGAGGTGGAATCACTAGCCAAAGTGACCCAAAACATGCTAGCGTACATGGGAATTGAACCCCGTCAGATCCCTATATTGGCAGTTTAGGTTCGAATTCTAAGTGATATAAGGAGACCTATACCCAGCATTCCAGACAGTCTCAACTCATGAGAGTTACGTTAACCTCCGCCCTTTTCGAAAGAAGGCATCACCACTTATATCTAGTCTATCGGTGCTCAGTGTAAAGTTCCATTATATTCAACTCATACATCATGGAAGTTGGATACTAGTATGAGGAAGTCATAGCTCAATATATTATTTGTAAACTCATAATTAGTATTAAGTGTGTTAATCTCAATACTTTCATTCGAGTGTTCACAGAGACTGGTCTTTTAATTAACATTACACTCTCATAGGGGAGTACCTTTTGGTAACATTTACTTAGGCTCATTTGAGATAGCTCTCATCTTTTACATTAGCCTTATATCATGTTGTCACCACATTCATCCACATTAGCACATTTTCTCTTCATAATTACTTACCCTCTTTTACGTGAATGTTCATTTCATCATATGCCGATGAACTTGGCCATTTGTATGTTTATACTCTTACTAAACCCTTCTAGGGTTTCATAATTTCTTTACATAATATTCCCAAAATAGATATGAATGGAAGATGCCTCTGGAACTCCTTTTTCTCGGTAAGGATTTCATCTTATGCAAATGCACTTGGCCATTTAGTGTGTTTTACACTATTACATAACCCTTCTAGAGTTCCATCATTTCATTACATACATCTTAGGTTCACTTATTTTTAAATGTATGCTAGACTTATGGCTCTATAAATACAAGCCATGAGGATTCATTCATAGTTCGTTTAAGTGATTCATATCTTCCTAAGATTATGTAGTTCAAGAGTTATGCATCTTGTATGTATGAAAAGATCTCGATTTTGATCTAAGTAGGCAGCACTATTCTTGAAGATATAATTCACGTATTACTTACGAATCTATACGGAATTTGGGCAAGGGAACCCAATTTCGAATATCTTAGACAACACTTACATTTTTTTAATTTATTGCATTTAGGTCCACATGACATTGGGACCCTATATCAATCCCCAACATCAATGTTTCCTGTATATTTTTCCTCCTTTGAATTACCTCTTACTTGGCCGAGGGTCGTGGGATCAAATCCCCACAACCCCTTTTAATTTTTTTTTATCTATTTCGCCTTGCCTATTTCGAGTTGTATATGAGGTTGTGGGATCAAACCCCTATAGCGTATCTTTATTTTTCTTTTGTTCTCCTCCTTAAATCTGCCTAAGAGGTTGTGGGTTCGATTCCCACAGGCCTTCCCCTTTATTTTTTTGGTTCTCCTCCTTTAATCTACCTAAGGGGTCGTGGGTTCGATTCCAACAGGCCTCCTCCTTTATATTTCTTTTATTTACCTCCTAACCTGCCTAGGAGGTCATGGCTTTGATTCCCACACGTGTCCCCCTTTATTTTTCTTTTATTCTCCTCCTTAATCTGCCTAAGAGGTTGTGGGTTCGATTCCCACACGCCTCCCTCTTTATTTTCTTTTATTCTCCTCATTAAATCTTATTGACAGGTGGTGGGTTCCAATCCCACTCCTCTCATTTCTTAATTTTTAATGTTAAGTTACATTTTCCAACGAAAACCATGGTTCGAATCCCCTTTACCACAATTCATTTTACTTCTTTATTTTCATGGTTTTTAAACACGGTAAGGTCACGGGTTCAATCCTCCATGACCTCACTTGTTTTAACTCATTTTTTTTCAGCATTTCTAGCCCTCTTTGCTAAACAAAATTCATCACTAGAATCTTGAAATTTTCTTGTAATTTTTAAGCATCCTTTCATCAAGTTAAATCTTAGTTCTCATGGGAGTTTTTTTACTTCATTTAGAACATTTTAGGTGCGTTTTCATGGATTCGTATAGACAAAAGATTATCCCTCAAATCAACCACATTTCAACTCATATGAACATCACATTTACATTAACATGTGTACATGAAATATAAGGAACTATCATGCCATTTAAAGTCCTAAAAAATGAATAATAGCCACTACAACACACATATACACACGTAGTTACATTTCTGGAAACATCAACATAAGTCACATTCAATGCATACATATAAACACAAAATCATGACTAAAACTCGTTTAATCCCTAGTTTTGTACCAGCAAACATAACCAACATATGATTCAATGGGAGCTAGTGACAGGAACATGCAACGGGGAGCACTCGTAGTTTTCAGAATGAATATTCTGAACCTTAAGGGGTCTCTTAGAAAAGGGACAGAGAGAGAAGAGAACCCATACCTTTTTGACGTTAAAACCTCGACTTGCTTCCCAATGAATTCCTCCAAACACACGTCCAACACCAAAATTTCAATACAAAACTCAACGGAAAACCTTCTCTTTGCCCATATAATTGATTAACTTTTGTTTTTCTTATATTTTCGTGTAAGTTATTCAAGTGTTAAGAAATTTGGTTTGCCTACTGTTTTTGGAGTTATTTTGGCAGTGAAAACGTGAACGAGAGTGATAAAGACGTGAGAGAGTGAGATGAGCGTGGGAGAGAAGAGTTTTCTTAGAGTTTTCCTTTTATTATATCAGCTAATAACTAATAAAGATAATTAATTACATTAATTTAACAACTTAAATTAAAAATAATTTAATTCATTTCTTCCACCTACGTTCGAACTAGAGTGGAACAAGACGTCACTTCAAGAGCCCAATTTTGGCCATCTCTCCCCAAAATGCCCCTCTACCTTATGAATTAAATAATTAATTATATATTTAGGGTAATTACTATACTACCCTTAGCTAGGAAAAAGACCAATTTATCCCTAGACCCTCCAAACTCAAGATTTTCCCTTTTTAAGTCCGGTAAAAGACTCCTTCAAGTAAATCTTCATATTCGAGATCCCTACATGGTTTGAACCAACTTTTCCACGCTCAACTAACTTTCCAAGTTAGTTGGCTTGGCGGTATAAAGGGTTCAGACATATGGGTCTACGCGCATCAATTTGTGTGAACCTTGGTCTAATAATAGGCATTCTTGACACATTAAGCATTTCTTATGTTATTAATTTTTAGGGTTGCTACACTATAAAAGAGGGTAAAAAATTCCAACCACAGAGGGTCCGTATTTTTTAGCGGAAAAATGAATTACAATAAACCTCTTGATGTCGGTAATAAATTCAATTAATGAATAAACGTATTTTAACTTTTCTCAATTAAATAAAAAAATAAAATTGAGAAATATTTGGATTTAATTATTTAAATCGTCTTTGAAGGACGGGTTTAAGTAAAGTAAAAAACAAAAAAAATTATAATACTGACATCTGCACGCCAATATAATAAATAGTATATAATTGTATCAATTTTTATTTAAATATTTATATAGTGAGTTCGATAAAATTATAAATTGATATTTTTAATTCACTTTATATAAATTGGATCACGGTTTTTATGTAAATTAGAATATTTATTATTATAAAATATTGGCATCATGAGATTGGTATTTACATTATATCCAAATACCGACCTAATGAGTTTGGTATTTTTATATCATCCGTATCAAATTACCGACATCATGCGGTAGTTATTTTTACATCATCAAAATACTGACATCATGAAGTCGGTATTTTTGTTTTATCCAAATATCGACCTCATGAAATTTGTATTTTTTCTTCATCCAAATAGCAACATCATGAAGTCGATATTTTTACTTCATCTAAATACCGACTTTATGAGATTGCTATTTATCTTTCATCCAAATATCTACCTACTGAGATATTAATTTCTTCGAATAAGTTAATGTTATTTAGTTTGTGAATATAGTGTTGGAATTAAGTTAAGACTAAACTAATTAGACATATAAAGTTGTTAAGTTCTTTAAATAAATAAATGTGATTTACTTAGTGAATATTATGTTTGAATTAAGTTAACACTAAACTAGTAATACTTAGAAAGATTTTAAGTTCTTCAAATAAGAGATGCAAATTATTTGGTGAATATTGTGTTTGAATTAAGTTAAAACTAAATTAATGAGACTTAGAAAGTTGTGAAGTTCTTTATATAAGTTAATGCGATTTTGTTTGTGAATATAGTGTTGGAATTAAGATAAAACTAAACTAATTAGACATAGAAAGTTTTTAAGTTCTATAAATAAGTTAATGTGATTTAACTGGTGAATATAGTGTTGGAATTATGTTAAAACTAAATTAATTAGACTTAGAAAGTTGTTAATCTCTTTAAATAAGTTAATATGATTTAGTTGGTGAATATAGTGTTGGAATTAAGTTAAAATTAAACTAATTAGACTTGGAAAGAAATTAAGGTCTTCAAATAGGCTAATGTGATTTAGTTGGTAAATATAGTGTTGGAATTAATTGAAAACTTAACTAATTAAACTTAGAAAGATGTTAAGTTCATAAAATAAGTAAATGTTATTTAGTTGGTGAATATATTGTTAGAATTAAGTTAAAACTAAACTAATTACACTTAAAAAGATGTTAAGTTCTTCAATTATGAATTACGATTTATTTGGTGAATATAGTGTTTAAATTAAGTTAAAACAAAACTAATTAGACTTAGAAAGATGTTATGTTCTTCAAATAAGTAATGTGATTTAATTGGTGAATATAGTGATTGAATTAAGCTAAAACTAAACTAATTAGACTTAGAAAATTGTTAAGTTCTTTAAATAAGTTAACGTGATTGATTATTTTTTACCATTCTTTGGCAATGAACTCATATTTCAGCTTACCTCTGGATGTGGGTATGTCAAGATTATTTTGATGTGCAACGGTACTCACTATAATGGTGTGTACCTGACTTGGGGTTCTATTCTAATTAAAAACAGGGGGCAGTTGTTCAATGAATTTAAGGTAAGAATGTGTTTGAATTAAATTCACATCATATACATTTAAATTCGCTATTAATTTGAATAATAAATATTTAGTCATTTTTCATTAAATAAATATTATGTTTGGGTTCCCGAACATGAGGAAGATGTTAATGAAAACATCAAGGTTAAAACTTCAAAGTTTCTTTCTAGTACATTTAGTGAATGTCAAGAAAAAAAATAGAATTCCTAAGGTTATGGTAAAAACACGAAGGGATCTATTACTGGAGCATAGGGGTACTGTTGAAAAGTTTAAGAAGAGGAGTGAGATTGGGCAGATGGCTCACGCATCAAAAAAGGAGGCTCATTGCACACCAGTGGAGCTATTAGCCTAGTTACTAGGAAGGAAAGAATTGTATACTTTCTTAATTTTGTAAAATATTTCCTTTTCTTTTTTGATAAGTAGTTTCTGGAAATTAAATAATACTTGTGTTATATGCAGGAAAAAGAGATTGGTAGGTCGATAGTTGTTGAAGATATGTTGAAGGTTATTAATGTCAACAAGAGTACAAACCTCGATGAAAAAGAAAGTTGAATTGATCCAGGTGCTCAAGAAACAAATGTAAGAACTCTATTAAAGTTAATATTTTTTTCTCTTTCTTGAATATATTACATTCTTATTAGTAAAGTTCATTGTTTAAATTACAGGATAGGTTATACGAATTACTCAGGAATATCGTAGTACTCTACCTATTGAGAGCTGGGACAGATCATTTACACAAGAAGAAAATGAGAATTTTTGGAAACAAAGTGCAGGAAAACCGATTAGAGCTACGGCTATCCCGAAAGGACATATCAAAAGAAGCAGGCTTGGTATTTTGGTTCATCATCCTATAGATTCAATTGCAGGGATAAAGAGACAATATTTGCAATGGAGGGTGACATAGCTTTTCTCAATGCAGAGCTTGCTGTTGTAGCCGATAAAGGGAAGAAGATAGAGGTGGAGATTGTGGCATTAAAGGAAGCAGAGAACAAGAGGTATGCAGCACTTCAGGCCGAACCAACTTTTCTTTTGAATCAGGAAAGGTACATCCTACATGTCCTCCAAGCAGCTAAGATGGAGCTGATCATGAATGTGATGATAATGATATGAGTGATAAGGAGGGTGATGGTGATAAGGATTACTTATATTTGTTTGACATTTTAGACTTCCATATTTTTTGAATTATTTGATTGTATTTTAGTTTATTTTGAAGTTGAATGAAGTTTATTTTGAAATAGTGTAATGCATATTTTGAAAATATTGTTTGGTTGGATGAAGTTTATTTAAAAATTGCTCATTTGGAATTCTTTTACATGTATGAATATTATTTTGAAATAGCTTATTTTGAATTATTTAGGTTGTTTTGATATAAATATGCAAGTGGGATACTAAAATTGTAACTCAATGCTGCCAATTCTATAGCAGAAATACAGACCTCTTAGAGATCAAAATCTCAAAAATAAAAAATAACCTACCTCCGGAGGTCGAAATCTAAAAAAATATAAATAAAACTACCACCCTCCGGATGTTGGAATCTCAACAATAAAATAAATGAAAAAAACTGACTTCGAGAGGTTTGAATGTAAAAAATAAGAAACCAAAATATCGACCTACGAAAGTCGGAATCTAAAAAATAAGAAAGAAAAATACCTACCTCCGGATGTCGAAATCTAACAAATAAGAAAAAAAATATCGACCTCCGAAGGTTGGAATCTAAAAAATAATAAATAGAAATACCAACCTCTGGAGGTCGGAATCTAAAAATATGAAATAGAAATACTGGCCTCCAAAGGTCGAAAACAAAAAAAATGAAAATACCGACCTCCGGAGGTTGGAATCTCAAAAATAAGAAATACCAACTTTCGAGGTCGCAATCTCAAAAATTAGAAATAAAAATATTGACCTCCAGATTTCGGTATTCTAAAATTTGAGAATTAAATTTGATGACCTCCGAAAGACGTTAATAATAAAATAAGAAATGAACAAAAAATATTAAAGATACCTCCGGAAGTCGGAAAATAAAATAATGAATTTTACCAACTTAAATTGAAAATGACCTCTCGAGGTCAGTAAAAGAGGTCTGAATTGAATAGCGACCAAGCTTCTTTCGGCCTCTGGAGGTTGGTATTTTTAGGTAGGTATTCACTATTTTTTATTAGTAAAACTATCTTTCTGTTCATCTTTTCATCCATGTCTTTTCGAGATGCATCAGATTCGAGACACGTGGCGGACTCATTGGGGTACAAATGGCTTTGCCCTTTTAGAGTCCAAACTTCTTTATCAATTCCTTACTGTACTTTTCTTGACTAATGAATGTTCTATAAGTTGACTGGTTAATTTCATGTTCGAGAAGGAATGTGAGTTCTCCAATAAGAATCATTTCGAATTCTCCTTTTATTAGAGTTGAAAAATTCCTGCACAGAGAAGCATTAGAACTTCCAAAATAATATCGTCAACATAGATATGAGCTATAAAAATGTATTCATAAGATCTTTCAATGAAGAGAGTTGTGTAAATTTTCCCCAAACTATTTTGCAGTATGAACGAACTCAATCATTCCTACCAAGCTTTTGTAGATTATTTAAGTATGCAAAGAGCATTGGAATGTTTGTAAACAAAATTGGGACACGGAGGATTTAAAACCGTGGGGTTGAAAACAACTTTTTTTTAAAAAGTAGTTTTAAAATGCACTTTTCACATCCATTTGAAATAGTATAAATTACTTGAAAGAGGCATAAGGAAGTAAAATTCAAATAGATTATAAGCTTGTTACATTTGAAAAGGTTTCATCGTAGCCAATACCTTCTTGTTGTGAGTATCCTTGAGAGGATAACCATATATTGTTTCAAGTAACTTTTAAATTTTCATTTAGTGTGTTTCGAACTACCCACTTGATTCCAATAATGGAGCAATTTTTTTGTCGTTCTATTTGAGTCCATACTTGATTTCTTTGAAATTGATCGAATTCTTCCTTCATTGCTTGCACCCATGATTACTCTAAAGTTTCTTCATTTATTCGATTACGTTCCATTTGATATATCAATGCAACGGAAGCTTATTTTCTTAAAGAAGATCACTTTTGATTTTTCCTTCATGTTTATCGAGAATGAAACTTCCACGATAATTAGTATTATGTCGCCATTCTCTTGGAATGTTTGATATATCAGCTAGACTAGTCGACTTTCTTTCTGCAGTAGTGGACTTCAATATAAATTTTGGAACTTATATTCGCAGTATTTTCCACTATTTTAATGGGGGGTGATTTCGTCGTCACCTCCATTAATTTCCTACATTCTTGGGTTAGTCTCATCAAATACAACATGCACCTATTTTTCAACACTTAAAGTTCTTTTATTAAAAACATGAAAGACTCTATTGATAGGATCATAGCCTAAGAAAATACCTTTGTCACTCCTTGGATCAAACTTACCAAGATTGTTCTTACCATTGTTATGCATGAAGCACTTGCATCTGTAGGGATGAAAGTAGCTTATGTTTGGTTTCTTACCTCTCCATAGTTCATAGGGAGTCTTCTTCACTATCAGTCAAATTAAACACCTATTAAGAATGTACATGTAGTGCTCACTACGTCTGCTTAAAAGTGATCTAGTAAACTTCTATGGAATAGCATTGTTCATGATGACCTAAGAGTGATGGTTTTGACTCAAGTAACTTCTCCTTTAGCATTACCTCCAAATCTAACACATAATTCATCTACTCTTTTTATTGTTTTGAAGTTTTCCTTCTTTCTGCACATACATATGAAGAATCTGCTATGAAGTACCACATTCCCTTTTTGTAGGTTTTCTTCAATTGCTCCTGCAAGACAAAAAGATTAGTTTCTTTTAGGAACCCAAGTATTTTTGGGCCATTGATAATTAAAAATTTTGGTCTCCAAATCTATTTTTCAGAAGAATATTTTCTACATATGAAGGATTTATGACCTATATCGCCATAAGTAAAACACATAATAGTTAGAATTATGACTTGGAGAGTTTCTTCAAGAGAGCGTAGTTCTTTTTGATTGAATAGAACTATGTCTTGAAGATTTTTTAACACTATTTAACTGCATTTTTATTTTCTCCAATCTTCTTATAGCAGATCAACTTCAATATGACTTGCTTCAAGGAGAATCTGCCAAACTTTCTTTTCTTGTAGAAGTTTGTTGTATTCGTCAATTAATTTCTATAATTCATCACTAACCATATCCAAAGAAATCTCTAAGTAATTACAATTTGGACAATTATAAGATCTTACCTCGCTTGTTTCTCCTAGAGACACGAAGCACGAGTTTTCAATTTCATCGTTGTAAACATCGGTTGTTTCTCCTTGTTCCCATGCTTCGAGACTTTTTGGATATTCATTTCGTCGATTGGTTCTTCTTATTCATTTTGTACAAGTTCTCTTGATATGTATTGGTTCTCAGCAGTAGTACCATCGATCATTGTTTCTTTTGAAGTCCTTTGTTTTTTATTCATTTTGAGGTCGCTGTCTCCTTTTTTGAGGGTCATTCCTTAATCTTGGTTTTCATCGGCTTCCTCCTCAGTTTCTAATGTTACACAAATAAAAGCTACAGTTTTCTTTTTGTCGTCCTTGTTGTACCTTTTAATGTAATTTTGTTCATAACCCATTAAGTTACCTCGAAGTTCATCATATGTCATGTTCTGTAGATCTCCGTCTTTAAGATTTACAATTTTTGTTTCCCTTGTGAAGACTTTTGACAAGTTTACTGACTTTTAACGAGTTTGAATACACCATTCCAACAGATTTTAGTTCAATGACAATTTTGTTGAATCTTCAGAACATAGATTCAACATTTTCATCGTAAACCATTTTGTACAGTTCATATTCTTTTACAAGCGAGATGATTTGGGCTTCCTTGACATTCGTCGTTCCTTCATAGGTCACTTAAAGATTATCCCACATTTCTTTCGCAGCTACGTCATTTGAAATTTGGTAATATTCTGCTCCTCTTTCTGAACCATGCAACAAACTCATACCTTTAGCGTTAGTTTGAATTACCTCTTGTTGTTCCTTAGAAATATCGAACAATTTCGAATCAAAAGGTTTTTAAGTTCCATCCTTTTAAGTTAATCCAAGGAATGCCTTTGTGCCTTCCTTGATGAATACTCAAGCTTGATATTCATTTGCGGAGACAAAGATTCTGAATCTATCTTTTCTGTGAGAGTAATCTTTCCCATTGAAGTAAGGTGTTCTATGTGAAAAATGTCTATCTTAAAGTAAAGCACTGGGGATTTGGTAATGTGACATTTGATCATTACTCTCGTGTGGTTAAACACTAAACTTATTAGACCTTCTCTTATACCAATTGATATTTAAGAGGGAGGGGGTTAATTTAAAATTCACTTAGTCAACTAATAGTATCCGAGAATTGACTCACCTGCAAGTTAGTAGGAAGATAAACAATAAGAGAAAGTTGCAGTAAATAATTGACACAAAAGGTTTTATCCTGGTTCAGATCACCAATGTAGTGCCTAATCCATTCCCTTTGGGTTTTAAAGGGGTTTCCTTAAGAGCTTTGAAGAGATCCTCGTGCTACAGAAATTTGAAACTTTATAATGTGTGCTATGCAAATAAGATTTCTACCTTGACACTGCCTCAACTTGAATACCTACAGTCAAATTCTTTCTCTTCTCTTTTCTTTTCATATGATGTTTTGATGTAAGCATTAAGTACTTTAAATATCTACTACAATAAGTATAACATCACTAATTTAAACTTCTAAGTTCTCTTAAATTTCTGGGCAAAGCCAGAAAATTTTACATCAACATTTGCAAATTAAGGAAATTAAAAAAAATTTCATCTACAAATTATGCACCTTTTTCTTTTATTTTTAGAGTTGTGACATGTTAATTGAATAAGGTGAAGATCATTTGTTTGTTGTTCGTGTAGCGTATACCCTGACCTTACCCATTGTATTGTGTTTAATTTCTACAGATTATCATGCGTCCAAATGAACAAAGACTACATTTACCTTCTCCTGATCGACTCAGAAACCTTGCCATTCATTTAATCGATGACATTCTAAATAGGTTGTCTTTTCGAGATGTGTTAAGAACTAGTACACTTGTTATGGATTGTCAATATACTTGGGGTAATCAAAAGGTAGGAAACACCAGAGGACTTAATATCCCCTACCATTGGATTAATAATTCTCATTCTCAATTGTTTCTTCTGTTTTCATATAGGAAGAACATTGAATGTTATCCTTGATATTAATAGTCTAAGAGTATGTCCTAATATTGATCGATTGATATATTTGCTCACCAAAAATCTCATTCAACATTTCGTCCTTAAACTTCCATTTACTTATCCACCAAACAAAATCCCTTACTTCTTTTTTTATTGTTCAGCATTGAGAAATTTGTATCTCGTGGAATGTGAAATACACCTTCTATGATTCTTCAAGGATTTAATAAGTTGATTAGCCTAAAATTAAAATTTGTAACTTTATAAAAGACATAGACGATTCGTACCTCCTGAGTATTGATTCTCCTAAGCTAAGGTCATTTGTCTTATTTGGCGATATACAATTACTATATCTAGAAAATGTAGCTCTTCTTTCCAATGTTCTGTATGAGCCTGCAGAATTAGTTTTAGAGGAAAAATTATTTTGATAATATTTTTTTCGTTTATTCATGCTCTTGAGTAATTCAGTTGGTATTATTTTGAGGTAATGTTGTTATATTTCACTTGTATTTTCATAATGGAAAAGATAGAGAGAAAAATAAATATAAGTGACAACTTGAATTTCAATTTCTTAAAAAATACAAGTGAAATGCAGCAACATTACCTCAAAATGATACCAGCTGAAATACTCAAGAGCATGAATAAACAAAAAAAAAATTTATCAAAATCATTTTTCCTCTAGAACTAATTCTGCAGGCTCATACAGAATATTGGAAAGAAGAGGTACATTTTTTAGATATATCAATTGTATATCGCCACAAAAGACAAATGACCTTATCTTACGAGAATCAATACTCAGGAGGTAGGAATTGTCTATGTCTTTTAGAACCAAATCCTTAAGCAATGGGCAATTAGAGATCAGAATTTCAAACATATTAGAAGAAAATTTTACAAATTTTAATTTTAGGCTAATCAACTTATTAAATCCCTGAAGAAGCATAGAAGGTGTATTTCACATTACATGAGATACAAATGTCTTAATGCTGAACAACAAAAATGAAGTAAGGGATCTTGTATGGTTGATAAGTAAATGGAAGTTTAAGGACGAAATGTTGAATGAAATTTTTGGTGAGCAAATGTATCAAACAATCAATATTAGGACATACTTTTAGACTAGTAATATCAACGATAACATTCAATGTAGTTCCTATATGATAATGAGAATTATAAATCCAATGGTATGGTTTATCAAGTCCTCTGGTGTTTCCTACCTTTTGAATTGTACAACAAGTATATGGTCAATCCATAAAAACTGTACTAGTTCTTACAACATCTCGAAAAGACAACCTATTTAGAATGTCATAGATTAAATGAATGGCAAGGTTTCTTAGTCGATCAGGAGAAGGTAAATGTAGTCTTTTTTCATTTGGATGCGTGATAATCTGTAGAAATTAAACACAATACTATTTGTAAGGTCAGAGTATACGCTTCATGAACAACAAACAAACATATCACAACTTTAAAAATAAACTAAAAGGTGTAATTTTTAGATGACATTTGCAGTGATTTCATTAATTTGAAACTCTTTATGTAAAATTGACTGGCTTAGCTTAAATTAAACACATATAAAGTATTTTTGTATAGAATTTGAAGAGAACATAGAAGTTTAAATTAGTGATGTTATACTTATCATACTAGTAATTTATAGTACTAGTTCTTACATCAAAATACTTAGAAAATAACATGTGCTTATCGCAATATTATAAATTCAATTGATAACACTTAAAACTTCCTTCAACACTAAAGAAGTCGTTTGGTAGTATATATAAAAATAGTTTTTATGTTAAATTTTAGTACAATTGGTAGACTGTAAATTTAATAACTCTGGTACAACTAATAGTACTATTTCAATTAACCTTTTTTTGGATATATGACCCCAAAATTTATGCTACAAGATGAATGATTATGTATCCTTCGTGAAAGGGGATTATTTCGAACCTCTGCCCCAGGAATTTGTTGATGAGATTCCTGTAAGCTTCTCAGATATAACATTTAATCACCCAAGGATAGTTAAGTTTTATGATGTACTATTAGTAATCCCTTAGAAAACTAGAAAGTTCTACTAACCATACAAAAAGTATGTTTCCATTCTATACTTCAAGCTTGCCTAAGAGAATTTAACACATAACAGAACTTCAATATTAACATCAACTCATGAATCCCAAATTGGGTGATGCTTCTTCCTAAGGAAAGAATATGTCCAACATACTTCTTGTTCTAACTTGGACTAATCCCTTAACAAGCATGAACTCTATACTAACCTGATAGAAAGTAAGTTCCACTCAAATTTTGAATCTCGCCTCTGGTAATTCAAAACATAACATAACTTCAAAATACATAGCAACTCATGAATGCCAAATTGGGTGATGCATTTCGAGTTTATTCCATATACTTGAGGAAGGATCATGTCCAACATATATAGATCTTGGTCTATCTTGGACTAATTCCTTATGAAACAAGAGATTTCTACTAGCCAGACAGAAAGTAAGTTTTCAGAGATCTAGAAAGGATAACATGTAGAAAACATTTTACTCCTAACTTTTTTTCCGGGGTTTGAAAGTTGATTTTCGATAGACCTTCGACAGAAAAGAATGTCATTGCGTTAAAACCATCTAAAAAACACAAAAAAAGAAAAAAAAATTAGGGTTTTCTCTACATTCCAGAATATCAAGAAAACCAACATCTACACCAAAAAAAGTACAAAGAGAAAGATAGTGCTTCTATTTCACAAAATTCACAATACCCAAATGAGAAAGATATGATTTTTTAAATAGATGAAGGAATGAAATTTTAAGCTTATCAAGATCTAAAATTATTACTGATACAGTAAACATCCATAAAAACATTAGAAAAGTATCAAATACCCTTTTGAGAACACGTTATCCTTCAGCTGCTGAACACAAATTTGTATGATTTTTAAATCTTCAAATTCATCACACCGGAGTTAAAGAGGGAACTAAAGAAGGGAGAGAGGTTTTCTTCTTAAATTAAATTTAAAGAGGGAACTTAACAAGGGGGAGAGGTTTTCTTCCTAAATTAAATTTTACAGAAATGTAATATGGAGTGGGCTGAGTGGGGGATATTAGTATCGGAGGTTTCTTAGTTGTATTGTTGTGTCGATACAAATTTATGTGACACGATTTAATTCGAGATAAAAAACATAAAAGGAAATTGAAATGTGAAATGTAGTAGAATTTTTAGAGCTTAATGTGATTAAATATTGTTAAAAAAATTTATAGAGTTAAAATGTCGTTTTTATTTTTATTTATTCATTTATTTTTCTCATTATAAGAAATCATAAATAAAAATGATAAATTTCATTCATTTGCACTTTCAGAATTTTTTTTTTAAAGGTTTACAAACATGATTAGTTTATAAAAATAAAAAAGGAATAATTTGATCGATCAATGAGATCAAAATGATTGGAAGAATTATCTATAATAGAGTGAACAATTAATATAGGTCTATAAAAAGACTTTCTTTTTTAAATAACCTAAAAAAGTAAATATTACATAACTTAAGAGAAAAAGAGGGTAAAAATATGTGATTATTTAATTAGAGAAATTGGCAGATATATTTAGTTACTAATAATTTACTTTGACTTGTTTAATTTTGTCCACTTAATTATTTTTTGCATGTGACATTTTATACCTCAAAATTGTTAAATTTGATTGTATAGGTCATGTAACATCTAGTAAATTGAAATAACTAAGAATAATCTAGGAAATCAAGGAATAATTGTTTTTTGAAATAAAAAGAGAAATGTGGAAAATTTCCAAATTTTATAAGTATGTTTTTGGCCTTTTTTTAGACGGCCATAACTTTCATCTCAGGAGAAACTGATGTGAGTTATTTATACGGTTGGAAATCCCATGCTAAGATCTTTCTAATGCTGCAGAGTTTGAGAAATTTTTATATCGTACGAATGAGATATGCCTTATGGATGTTAGGTTGTTGGATTGAGTAGAATCCAATAAGAATTTTAGTAAGGGTAAAGTAGTATTTTCAGCCTACAATTTCCTAATTTGTTTTAAGGGTTTATCAAGGGAAAATTTAAGCGTTAAGTCAGTTTTTAGAATATTGAATACGCTTAGGGCTTGGAAAAGAGAAGAGAAGAGGAGAAACAAGAAAGAGAAGAAAGAACGCCAAGAATCGCTGTGGATTTCGTCAAAGGTGATTCCTTTAAGGTATGTCAGACCATTTTATGTAGGGTACTTTCACCCACACCCCAATTTGATTCAATTCATCAAGTTAGAGTTTATTGAATGATGAACATGGAACTTCTTAACGAAAAAATATGAATATCTTGTTGGTTGAATTGTAATTTATCTCTATTACATTGGGTATAATATATTGGGTAATGAGGTATTTAGTGATCCTAAGTGTTTTTGGTGGGATCTGTGGATGTTTAGGAGGTTTAGAGATGAAACATGGAGAAAAAAAATCGGAGGTTCCCTCTAAAAACCCCTTGAGAGCGCGCATATGGGAGACCTTCAGGGAAGGCTCTGTACGACAGGTCCTGGCATGCCGCACCAGCTAGAGCACCTCTTACTAGAGTCTGTAGGAAATGCTCTGGAGCTCCGCGCCTCTTAGAGTGCCAAGGTCACTTAGAGACCTCGTTCTTTCCCTATCTTTTCGAACTAGTTCATAAGTGATGTACCTATCATTCCTAGTTGAGTCAAACACTGTGATGTACATCTAAACATCATTAAATCATCCATAAACATGAGATCATGATCCTTGTTCCATAATCAAATTCAAGGGAAGCTAAGATCAAGGTAAAAGTAAGTAAAGGCAAGTTCTTAAAGTATTCAAAATTTCTTAAACAATCACTTTAACTTTGTTTTAAGACTCAAGTTACAGGTTTACCAAAGTGTAAAAATTTGAGTTAAATTTTCTAAAAGCGATAAGGGAACTAAGTATTTTCTAAGAGTTAAGTTCAAGTGATGAGTGATCTTGTAAGGAAAAACCCAAGGGATTTATCTCAAACAAGGATCAATTTATGGGGTCCTTGATTGAGCTGATTCAGTTGATCTGTATCCATGAAGTAAATCGTTTCTTCTTCTTTCCTTTTGATGGTGTGATCATTTCCTTGTATGATCCACATACTTCTTATCTTGTGGTTTGATTCACGGATTTTCTTTGTTAATGATTTGGTTGTGATCTCTCCCAAGTGTGTGAGTATTCTTCTTCATTTAAATTTTCTCCATGTGTCGATTAATCATATATTCCTTTCCTTCTTTTTTCCATTAGATTTGAGTCTTGCCTTTTCAATGCTTTTCTTTAAATTCAAGCCAATATTCTTTTCCTTCTTGAAGTCATTTATATTGATGATTTCCTTTTTGAATTTTATGACGTACGAAAATTAATATCAACGCCTTAAGTGTTTATTTTAAAAATCAACTAACTCTAAGGAGTTACCAATCTGCCCCTTTTTATAATTAAAAGATTAATCACAATATTAATAATATTCTTGATAGTCAATTTTACTTAAAGTTAGTTGGTCTTCCAAGAGGTCTCATGTCTTAGTTCATCGATGCATGCAACTCTCCCTCTCTTATCTCCCCCTGTCTCATAGAGGAGCAAGAACGATAGATTTTATTTCTTCCCCTTTGTCATAATATAAAATACTAGCGAAAAGCATTCTACATATAATCAAGGAAAACAGATAACAGAGTAGTCTAATATTAAGAGAGACAAAAAAACAGTAGTCCAAGAGATATAGAGGTACGTGCCCCTATTGGAAGTTAGTGCAAAATGTAAAGGTCAGTCAGTAGAGTTAATGAAAACCTCAAAAGTACTCGAGGGAGTTAATAACTTTCTCATAGAAGGTGTTGTATGAACGTTCCACATTTCGCGAAAGACTGGAGTATGAGGTCTGAGTTGTAACAGCAAGCCCATTGTTGGAGGAGTTGATTCCACTTTTGAGAGAGTCAACATGTTGGATTAAGAGATTTACCGTTGAGATACCTCCATGCTTGTTCGTTGTCATGGAAATCCACTAATTACGGATATAAGGGCTAAAATTATTCTGTAAACACCACAACATCATGAAGGGTTTCCAAGTATCGTTCTACAACTCAGAGTCTAGTTTTGACTTCTTCATTGTTCTGCAATAAAGGACCGGCAGAATTCGCTGACGTTTTCGAGGGTTAGGGAGAGTCCGCCCGAGCTTTGACTGAGTCCTTTTTCACCCACTTTTCACCAACTTGCACATACCCCGTACTAGAAAAAGTATGAAAATCATAAGTTCAATTTATAAGAGAGGGGGTAAACAAATAAAGATCCACAAGACGGTCCACAATATTCCTCGAGATGATAAACCCAGAGGGCAGACTTGACGATGAATTCAAGTCTTCAAAACATCGCAAAATGAACGCCTTGTACCATTCAGCCCAGTTGATGCACTACTTTTTAAGGAGGAACTAGGGAACAAATACATTATGAGTAGAAATATTACTCAAGGAACCCTTCTGGGAATAAGAGTTGTGTCCATGATATGTGAGAGTACGATTTTGAAAACATAGCGACAAGGGCCAAAAGTCAGAAACGTAATAGTCGGGGTAAGCCACGACTCTCTTTGCACCTTTAAGAGAAATTTCAAAGACATTAGGTCATGTTTTTTTCATGTACACAATTAACCCAAAGAACTTAGTTCCAAAAACATTTTCGAATAACTTTTCATTGATAATATATTGCATAACCAGCACCAACAACTGTATCTCACCACTCTTAGGTGAGATAGGGAGATTCCAATAATGAAGATGAACCGCTTTGTCAAAAAGCTCAAGACCACACAAAGAAAAAACGAGACAGTTTAGGAGGTTTGAGTAGAAGCTTACAGGTAAGTGAGAGTCCTTTAATTGACTGAGATCTAAAACTGGATCGGGAACAATAGGGCGAGTTTTAATTGACTGAGATTCTGCTTCTATTCGATACCCCTGAATCGTTGCATGTCTGCGTTGGAGAGACATCCCGTAACATAGAGACAAGGCTTCTTTTATGCTTTCTGATTAGTAGTAGAATCTCACTTCTTTGAGGACTCAGACGAAGTATCCATGGATCCTACGGAGAATCAGAAGAAAGAGAGAGAGAGATGGTGTCTACTTCGAAGGAACTCAAAGCAACAGAGGATTTCTTTGAGGTCGTGGGGCGAGTATTTGTCATGGTAAGATTAAGTGTATAAGACAGAGAGGAAAGCATAAAAAAATAAAAATATGAGGGTAAATAAAGGGGATCGGATGAGAAAGGGAAAGGGCAGGGGATTTGATAGGAAGAAGGGGAAGCGGAAGAGGCGGTAGTGGGTCATAATTACAGAACAAAAAAATGAGAAAACACATTATTTGCATAACGAAATAAATTAAATAAACATTAAAGTATAATGGATTAGTCAACACATTTAATGCCAATGCGAACTGTGAGAGAGCATATCATTACTCAAGAAGAGCTTTAGTAAAAATATCAGCTAATTGATTTTTAGAGTCTACAAATTCGAGTGAAAAATCTCAATTTTCAACGTAATCACGAATAAAACGATGATTTATGTGAATATGCTTAGCCCTAGAATGATGCACAATATATTTTGAAAGACAGAAGTATTATCATATATAATCAGTACAGATTCATACGAAATATTATAATCAAGTAATTGATGCATCGTCCATAAAATTTCAGTACCACAACATCCAGCCACTAATTATTCGGATTTGGTGGTGGATAAGGCAATTAAAACTTGTTTTTCTCTATGCCATTAGACTAGAGAATGCCCCAAGATTTGCATGTTCCTCAAGTGTTTATTGGTTGTTTTTGTCACTTGCAAAGTCATCATTTGAATAACCAATTTAATCAAAATGAGTAGACTTAGAATACAATAATCCCGGCTCCGTGGTTCCATTGAGGTAGCGAATGATTCGTTTTACTACCACGAGATGTGATTCGTTCGGAGCAGCTTGAAATCTTGCAGACTTGCATGTACTATATATTATATCAGGTCGACTGTATGTAATATATAGTAATGATCCAACTATCTCTCTATGCATCTTTTTATCCACGTGTTTTCCATATGCATCAATTTCAAGAAACGTTGACTAACTCATTGGGGTACCAAAGACTTTACCCTTTTTTAGTCCAAACTGCTTAATAAATTCGTCGGTGTAATTGGCTTGAATAATGAATGTTATATTAGTTTAATGGTTAATTTGAAATAAGAGATTGAATTTTACTTCTCACAGAAGACACGTTTAAAATTCTACTTTCATTAGATTTTCAAAATTCTCGCGTAAAGAAGTATTAGAACATCAAAAAATAATATAATCAACATATATTTAAACTATAAGAATGAATAAACTAGATCTATGAATGAAGAAAGTTGTTTAAATATTCCCCCTTTGAAATTATTTTTCAGTAAAAACGAACTCAATCTTTCATACCAAGCTTTTGGAAATTATTTTAGTCTGCAAAGAGCCTTGGAAATTTTGTAAACAAAATCAGGACATGAAGGATTTTAATAACTGGGGGTTATTTGACCATAACTTCTTCTCTTATAAAATCATTTAAACACACTTTTCACATCTATTTGAAATAGTATAAAAATCTTGAAAGAGTCATAACAGAGTAGAATTCAAATAGATTCTAAAATTGCCACAAGTGAAAAGGTATCCTCGTATTCAGTACAAAATTTTTGTGTGTAGCCTTGAGCGACCTTATCTACGGAGCCGGTTGGTCACCATTGCAAAACAACCCATTTAAAAGGTTAAACGAGCCTCAGACAAGGAAAACTCCAATTTTCCCAATTGTCTTGTGCTATAGTCCACCATCTTTTTTGTTGATCCGGAATTTTGAGATATTAAAGATTAATCTACTGTAATATGGCTAGTCTCTTTTGTGATCTTAAAATCAATAACTGCTAGCTTAGCAGATCCAAAAGCATCAATATATATTGTAGTCTTCAGGATTTTTGTAAGATTGCTCATTGATTTAAGTTCTTCATTATATTTTTAAAAAGCTTGCAGCCCATATGAACAATGATTTGACAGTATCTAAGAGATTGGCCTGGTCTATTGACATTTTGAAGAAAAGCTCACAAGAATCTTAAAAATAGATTACAATTATGTGAATCTTTAAATTCTGTTACAACCAAATTAGGTTTTCTCTGCTATTAATCAAAGTTTGGTTGTGGCTATTTTTTATGAGATAGGATTGTGTTACAATATACCAACTTTCATTTTTGACATCTAAATTTTTTCTTCTACTATTTGGTTCCTATATCATGTCCTACCTCCCGTGGAAGCTGGTCATCTACTAAATAATAATTTTTTTCTTAATCTTCTTATAAATAAATTCTCTTGTGTACCTTATTTTTACTAATGAGGTATCCAAAAGAAAAACATTCAATAGAAAGTGTAGAAGAAGATTTTGTTTTTATAAAATCAGGATTAATATTCAAAATAAAGTGAGGAAATGCAGTTCAAATAGTACTATATAATTGTAAAAAATGTCATGTTTATAACAAAGAATTTATGCCAGACTGCGTGCTTGAAGGGCGTAAGCGATCACATAATGGTATAAGAAACATATATAGGTTTTTACAAATAATGCTTCATCAAAATCAATATAAGAAACTAACATGACTATGATGAAACTAGATATTCCTACTCCAGTGGATGATGATGAGATTTTTCAAATTTACCATTTTGCAGGTTATCATAATAATTACTTAGATGAGATTGTCGCTAAAGTTTAAAGAACTAATGAATCATATGTAAGCTTTTGTTTATTTTTTTCTGATTTTAACTTATCTGTATGAATCCACGGTAGTTAATTTGTAATACATAACATTCTTTATTGTTTCCTCGGATCCTACTACTAAGAAGGATGTTCACTTCTTAATATACAGTTATAATGCAAAAAATTCAGGTATATTAAATAAAATCACGTGAAAAGAAAAAGAGGTATAAGATAACCATAACCAATTGTCGTAGGGACGTCAAGTGGTTGATATTATACCCGAAATTAGTTTGCCTTTTGGTAACTTTAAAAATTAGTTAGTTTTGTTGTAATACATTCCCCTCATTTACATTTTGTTAATATATCAATTGATTTATTCTCATCAATCAAAAAAGAAAGACGAGAAGATTTCACCTCAGTTTCTTAAAGTAATATTCATGCCACAAGATTTGACTTTTGTTTTTTCAAGTCATATATATAACTAAAAGATTTATGAGGTTATTTTCAGTAGGTTTAAAAGTAAGAAGTCAATGGTAATGTTTCTACTAATAGCATAATAAGTACTTCACATATTGAATTCAAGAATAAGTTCTTTCAATTTCTCTTTTCCTTCTTCATTTATTTTATTTCTAAAAGAATATAGGGTTTCATCCCTTCTGTTAAGTCTTAGAAATAAGTAAACATTTTTTGGTAGATGTTCTAAGGTGAAGAATTGAAATAAGCTGCCTCTTGAGATGCAAATATAAGAGAGATGAACAGTGAATAATGAAAATAAAATGAGAAAGTGCAAGAGCGATATACTACTGTTTTTTGCATTGGCAGCAAAATATAGGTTTATATTTGTAGAAGATGTTGACAGTTTATACTTTAAAACTTTCCAAATGAATGAGAAACAACACACAATCGAATGTGAATGAAGTTGGTCAACAAACTCAAAGCCCCGTTTCTATTCTTCCTATTGATAAATGTGTATTAAGTGTTAAACATCATAACCAAAAAGAATAAGAGAATAAAGTATGTTGTTGCCTGCTCATTTTTTTGAGAAATAAGACGGGTTGAATGACTATTTTCAGTAATGAAGGGTTTATTTTTTTTAAGAAAAGTATTTTTTGTTTAAGACATTGTTAATTTTCCCAACATAAAATTTTAACACCGGACGTGCCCATCTAGTATATAATATACATATAGAATTATTATTAGTTGGGAGTATATTAAAAAAAATATCGCTATTTTATTATTTTAAGGTAGGTGGAATTACACTCAATTTGACAACAATAAGGACGCTCCATGTAGGAATTCAATTACCAATAAGAGTTTTGTTTTTTATATTTCAGGTATGCATTGACGACGGGTTTTGAGAGTTAGCTTTTTCGTTGTTATAGTATAACAATGTCTGGTAGAAAAAGTAAACCGTGAATCTTACTGGATATTTTATAAACGCCATTTGAAGGTCCAACAGGCCCATATTAAACTTGAACTATATTTCCATTAAGTCCCTACTAAAGAAGAAGAAGTCAAATCATTGAACTACAAAAGCTCGAGATATGGATTGAAAAAGGCGCCAAGTTCTGAATTTGGACAGTGCTCCGATAAATCCGAAATCTTTAAGGTACAATTAAATATGCATATTAATAATGTAAATCAATGTATATGCAGTATTTTTTTCTCCAATTTAATCAAGTTCTCTGAAAATTGACCTTACAGAGAGATCAATTGCAGAAAAAGCTCATTATGATTTTAAAGAATGTGAGTTTCATTCCTCTTTTCTGCAGTTTTTTCTGTAAATTTAAATGGAAAAGTTGAAATGTTAATTGAATATTTAGTTGGAGTTGCAGATTCTAGGGAAAAAGAGTTTGGTGATTGAGCTTAAGATTGGAGGTTCACTCTCGCTTATTGTACAGAGCTCACTCCTCAAGACAGTTCTATCTCTTGACTTTATAATGAAATATTTACTTTACTGAGTTTGAGTTGAAATTTTTGACTTTTTGCACTTCCTTTTTTGGGGTTATTTTAAATTTCTGTTGGGTTTAATATTTCCATTGTTTTTTAGTTTTTGACAATTGAGTAACGAAATCTTTATTTTTCTTAAAAAAAGGAACTTCTTTTGTTGTTGGATAAAACCTCAAAATCAACACATTTTGCAAACTCACTACAATGCTTAGTTGTACTTTTTTGAATTTTTAGTATTCTGTCTGTTTCTATAACAATGGGGGTTAGATCAAATCATAATTTATGCCTAGTCAAATATTGATTTTTCGAAAAAAAGAATTCCAATAGTGTTCCTAGTTTATTGAGTGAAAATATATTCATTTCATTAATTTTTATTGTCCGAGTCAACTTGCATGCCTCGACTAATCCACGGGTACAGATTCTCTATCACTAGAACATATATCTGGTAACTTTGCCTTACCAAAGCCTAGACAAGTGGAGATATATCTCCTTTATTTTACCTTTTTGCATCTATGGGAAATAACCTCTTGGGTAAATGCAGGTCGGCTTTGTCTTGCCTTTCCATATCCTGCACATATCAGAATCTAAAGTGCAGCAGCATTGCCCTTTGTGTTTTGGGTTATAACTAAGACGATGAATTGGTGCTAGAGAAAGAGCGTTGTACGAATTGTAAAATTTACACTTCACTAAGGAAAATAGTTTAATGATTTTTCTGTGATATTAGGTGTAAAACATGGTGATTCTATGAACAAGCTTCTTTTTCACACTTTTTTTTGGTGTTTTTCACACCTATTAATAGGTACATGGGGCTGAATTGTAGTATCTTAATATGGAACCAGTTGAAACTAATTGCAGAAAAGTAGTCTATCTAGTTCGATACTCTCTTTACTTGATGAAGTTCAATTTCTCACACACCCATAATGATATTTCTAAAAGGATTCAAAGAGAGTATTTTGTTTATTTCTCCCTCATCGAGCAGTGGTATGTGAGAAGGTTGGACTTTTTGTTAACATCCATGATAAACTTCTTATGGATTTAGTTTGGTATGCATTTCTTATTAACAATTGCATGCAATCGTGACAGATACTCGAGGAAGATATAATTCATAACTTGTTAACTTTAGGTGAGTATCCCCTTTATCTTATTCCGATGGATGAGGATGTATTATCCTTTGAACTTGATGTTTCTCATAAAGAACGTTTGTTTCTCACAGTTTGATTAAAAAACATTATTTTACCATTTTTAAAGATTAGCATATGTAAAAATATTCATTTATATATAAAGAGAAAAACCTTAGTAACGTCTTGGCGCCACCATCATCCAAAAAACCCTTTTAATTTAATATATTTCAAGGAATACCCTTCCCTTTAAGAACTCCTACATTAAATAACACTTCTAATACAGAGTTATTATGCTTCTAATATATTTTCTTTTTATAGGTACATCATCCATCTTCTAGAAAATTCATCATTAATTATTTTTACATACAGGGAAAAGAAAAGTGGAAGATTCACCTGAACCAATAAACTATGATGGAGGATAAAACACAGAATACTCAAAATAAATTCCTAGTGGATGGGAGGCTTCCATTTCAAAAAGAAGAGTTTATTCGAGAAAGTCTAAAAAGAGACAAAACTTACTCATAGATGACAACGGATAGAGTGATGATGACACCATAAAAAGGGAAAGGTAGAGGCTTTTTCTATGCTAGGGACCTTAATATTATTAGTTTTATCAAGTAGTGTCAATTTGTTAGTTGCAAAACTATACATGTCAACCAATGGTTAATTGGTATATCATATGGTGTTGATGTCTGTTATGGTATGTAAGTATTGCCAAAAATAGTCCCCTTACTATAAATGTACATGTATATAAAGTTGTCTTGTTTATGTGCCATATGTCGATCCATATTTTTGCTCTTAAAGTTATAACTGAAAATGTCATTTTTTAACAATTATTTAACTACACTAAAACAAAAAAAAAATATTCAACGAAATTTGAAAATCACAGTGCCGCGCGAAGCACAGACAGATTTCCTACAATCATATTCTGTAAAGGAGCAAATTGATGTTAATTTGTGACAATACATTGTCCATGCTACGCACGGCACCGTGATTTTCAAATATGGTTGAATATTTTTTTTGTTTGAGTGTAGTTAAATATGTTTTAAATAATTACATTTGAAAATCACGGTGTGCACCAGAATTGTCAAAAATTAATATCAATTTTCTCTTTTACAGCAGATGAGTGTGCCTGATGTAAATACTGCCATACTTTTGGGAGGTAGCATGCCTTCTTTCTTTCACTCAGCCCTTCCCTATCTCCTCTCTCATTATATTTCATATAATGTAGTTATAAAACACATAAGATTATTGTGTGACCTCATGGGTTATTTGGTGAAGATGAGACAAAAATTTTGGATTATGTTGAAGGTTCATGCTAGTTTATCATATTATGGGTGTTCAGCAAGAAATCAAGAAAATAAAGGTTCCCCTTAATTCAAGCAGTCGTCCAGGTTGATTTATTTTCTCATCAATTTTTTTAAACAACAGTCTACGTGACTTCAGCGTACATATGAATCTTCCATGTCCTATCATAACATTCAATTTCTCATGAACATTGCTTAGTCTTCTATTTGTTTAAATGTCATTTGCAGTGTGATTGCAGGTTATACGTCAAAAGCAATTTCCATAAAGCAAGATAACACAAAAATGCAGACTATAGTTAGTCAATAATTGACTTTTGTGTTACATTTTATTTTATATGCAAAACCAAACTGTCTCCAAATTGAAGGATTATGTCAATGAGCTTCACTCATTGCCAAAAATGGCAGTAACAGTTATTGCTAATGTTAGATTCTAAAACGATCGTAATGGTTTTAACAATGTGATGACATCATTGACTTTCTGTTAAAAAGACACATAAATTTGGGTCAGCATTTAACTACGTTTACATCCAAACCTTTATTCCTTTGCCAAATTGATATGGAGAAAACTCTTATCGAGGCTAAAAGATATTACGTGTGAGTAAAATGAAACTTTTCATTCTAATGACTGATCACTTTGGTAGTTTTAGAGCATATCCACCTTTCAGCTCTCTCTTAAATATTCAACGTTACTCCGAAGTCTCTGTTTCACCAAGTGCTTGGAGTCAAATATTGGAGAAATGAAAATGCAAGTCCACCTTTTGTTGGCAAGAAAAATACTTTGCGTGCATTATATGATGCCATGTAGTATTTTATTGTGTGTGAGCAAGCGTATTCTCCATTTCTCCTTTCTCCATTTTTTTCTTTTTATTATGTGGTAATGAAATATGATTATTATTCAATCAGTAGGAAAACAAGCATATACAGCTGCAGATCACTCTTGGCCACTCAACATGGTACAAACCTAGAGAGAATATGATGAATTTTTCTCAATAAATGCTACTCTTAAAAATAACCACGTACAGAAAAATTCCTGCAATATTATCAACTCATGTCTTGCACTGTAATCTACGCTGTATTACAATATGTATAATTCATGAAAATATATTGTTACTATTAAATTCCTTGAAATGTTGATTTTATAATTTCATGAGAAATGGATCCTAATAGTTCTTCTTGTCTGGATGGATTTGGGGGAATTTTCTTTCGAACGTGTTAATGTGGATTTTTACTCATTTGAGGCTCTTTTCTTAGTTATATTGGCTTGCTTTAGTTTGTAATTGGTGATTTTAATTTGGTTTTCATAATATTTTGATGAAAATGAATGTAGGGTTGATTTAGAAGAAATTTGAAGAAAACAAGTGAAAACGTGGTAAAAAGATCAATAGGAAGAAAGAAGAACTGACAGAAACTTAAAGTAGAGAGAATATTGTGGTTTATACTTTTGGGTAAAGAATTTGAAGGTAAGTTGCCTGAAAATTCATATTTGGCCTTGAAGATTGGGTGCTGAATAGTAAAATCTCTTGTTCTCTTCTCCATTCCTTGTTATAGATTGTTAGAATTATACGTGTAATTGTGTATATGAAATTCATGTTCTATTCTAGAAAGAGACAAAACTATTTTAGATATTAGTGTTGATTTATAATGATTAAGACTATCTATGATTAGTTTAGGTCTTTAATTGCAATGGATCGTGGATAGTGGATTGAATTCCTATATTTTGAATTCCCATGTATAGTTTGTTTAGTAGTATCTTTTCGCAAATCCATCATTTTGTTACCAAAATCACGTCTTTCCAATTGCCGATAAATTATTTCTTGTGGCATCGACCCTGATGCTTCTTGGGTATTTTTGTTGTTAACAACCTCTTACTCTTTTAACTTATTTTGAGGGTAATTTGAGAGTATCACCGGTTGGAGCATTATATAAAGGAAGTGGTTGATTTTGTTCGAAGTTATTTCAATGGGGCTGAGTTGACAAAGTTGTATTCTACTTGTTGTATAATTCCTATTCATAATGTTAATGATCCTGATTCTTTTTCTGATATAAGGCCTATTGACCTTAGTAACTCTACTAATAAGATTATTTCAAAAATCTTAAATGATGTACAGGACCACATTCTTCCTATGATTATTTTTTGAAACAATCTGGTTTTGTATATGGTACATGGATTAGTGAAAATATTCTTCTACAGCAAGAAATTAATCATGGTATTAAAAGAAGAATGGCATAGGAAATGTGTTCATTGAACATGATATGTCTAGAGCATATGATATGAATGAGTTAATTATCAATTTCTTTTTGATATTTTAAGAAGATTTATTTTTTCTGAAAGATAGTTTAGTCTTATGAGGAGATCCATTAGTAATATATTGTACTCTTGTCCTTGTTAATGGATGTAGAAAAAAAATTTTCATTAAGAGAACTATCATTTTTTCTAAAATGTTAAACCATTTGAATAGCAATAAACTTTTTAAAGGTTTTATAATCATAAGACAAGACCCTCAGGATAATAAAAGGGATTATTAATTATACACATAAGCATTTTCTTATAACATATTTGGGTTACCACTTGTACATCAGAAAAACATTGATTCCAGTTTAACTGATATGGTATCTAAAATTATAAAAGGAACTACAAGATGGACAAAAAGCTCCTCCCCATTGGGGATGAGCAATTTCGATTAAGCATGTCTTACAATATCAATTCTTAAAAAGGTTCAAAGACAAATTAGTAGATTCTTTTGGAGAACTGGTGATGTGGAAGAAAGACACTACTGGTATTTATGGAAATATATATGTTTTCTGATTGATTAAGGTGGTGGTGGGTTCACGACTATGATGGAGAGGTACGAGCAATATACGAGAGGTCTTACCAGCATATTTTGGTGCAAATTTTTTACTAGAAAATGGCTATTCAGAATTTATTTTAGAATGTGATATCCTTTTTATTGCAAATATGATTAAGGATTAGTGTCAACTGGCCTGGATACTGTGGGATGCTATTATGGAGTCCAGAAGAATGAATTTGCAGGCCAATGTGATTGGTCGACATTGGTTTATAGAGAGGACTCAAGTGGCAGATGTACTAGCTAAATATTATTTATATAAAAATATGCATCTGGTAATGTACACCATTGATGTAATTGTTATGTCCTGCTTAAGACATGCAAAGAAAAACAAATTTTAGACACTATCTATGATCTGTCTTTTTTAATTTTTTGTTGTATATGAGCTTTTTTCAAGGCTGTATATTAATGTTTATGAACCGAGGTTTAGGATATTGTCCCCCTCTGTTTGTTTTATGTATAGATCTTTAAAGAAATAAGAGGTTTTAACCACCGAGGGCGTAAACTTGTATCCTATAAAAGTCCACTTGATTCGCCATGAAATGATAGACTCCATATTTGTTGACTTTTATGAATCCTCCACGAGCTAAGAGATAAGGTTCCTTGATTGTATTAATAATAGAAAAAACAGTAAATTCTTAAAGTAAAGAGCACTAATGATTATGTGAAAACATCCTTGATTGAAAGAGAAATTTACACCATGACACACGAGACTTCTGAAGTTCCGATAACATAAAGCAACTTATGAGTCAAGCTGTCATAATAACCACATTGTAACACCTCATTAAAGACATGATGAGTGATAGATTTACTTAAGAGAGAAAAACTTCTGGATTTCGACTCTTAGTTAGGTATTTTGAATGACACGAACAGTGTCTTTTAATCAATTTTAGAGATTACATATCAGTGTTACAAAAATGGTGCCGCGACTGGATATTGGTGGTTGAGAATTCATTTGAGAAATTAGGTTTTTAATTTTCTTAGTAGTAGTAAATTATTGATTTGGGTTGTTGTTTGTTGAGTTGCAAGTCTAATACAATGAGTGACCATGATAATGAAAATGATAGTCACTACAGTCAAAATGACAGGGGTGATTTGAAAGATATGCAAGTGAATATTGTCAAAACTACGGGAGTCATTCTGTTACCTACCATAACCGGGAGGATAGTGATTCATGTAACTGTATTGTAACTACAATTGCTCCAACCAAGAGGATTTTTTGGGAGGTTTAACTCATGAGGACCTCCAAGAACACCTTTGAAATTTTGTGGAGCTGTGTACACCATTTGTGTTTTAAAACATCTCACATGCGTCCACGAGATTTAAGTTATTCTCGTTCTCTTTGATGGGTGATGATACAAAATTATTTTTGGAATTTCCAAATGACTATATCACTTCTTGGTCCCATAACAAAAAAAATATACCTATATAGTGAAATTGTTACATACAGTGAGAACCCCCTAGACTTAAACGATGTCTTCGTCCTCGGAGAGGACTAAGACTAGATTCTTAACTTTCATCATTACAATAATAGGTAAAAATTGCAGAAAATTTAAAAATTTTCATCTACACTACTTTATGAGGTTTACTTAGACCTCTCGCATAGACATAATATATTCATATCGAGTATACATAGAACTTTCGTATAAGAAGATTATATAGTCTTCTACTTTTATGGTACACACACATATATATATATATATAAGATCCAATGTAGTCTTAAAATAAACGTCTCATATCATAACCATATAAACAAGAGTATAACAATTGGGCATAGACCATACATAAATAATATAAAAGCCACATATATGTTATATAATCATTGTTCTCAATTGAAGAGATTGAACAAAATGTCTTTAAGACTAATTAACATCCAATGCTAGAAAATGGCATTGCGCTCGAAGTAGTGAGGACCCATCTAAATTGGAGAATGAGGATCCAAGTCTTATTTAATGGACTCAACCTCGTCAACGACTGGAACCTAAAAATTTGGGAAAAGGGATAAAATAGGGGTTAGTACATAGCTTGTACTAGGTAAGGAAACTATGCACACACAACATAGATATCAGTCTAGAAAAGAGACAATTTTTTGAAAACATGCAAGTTACTGTGAAAATCTTATTTACGCACTTTAATGAATTACTATAACCATTAAAATACATAATCATCAAGGCAATGACATATTCCACACAAGGTCAACAATACTAAGTCAAGTCAACATATGTATAGCCAAATAACTTCAATCATCATATTATAACAAGAAGGAAATATACAAGAACTTCATAACATTTCAACACATACTAGACCCTTACCCACAATCCATTATCAAGTCCACAAGTCCAATGACCAATCAAAGCCCAATAACCTCACTCAATCAAGTTATAAAAATCAAGGACCACAAGAATTGTCTAACTTCACATATCATAACATCAAGAGTAACCATTATCATATTTCAGTAATATAGACCGACAACATGCTCATAAGAAACTAACATCATATTGAGTGAATAACATGTTATGTCAACATAAAAATAATATATACATTAGAGAACACAATAACCACCTCCTAAGGCTTCCCTCAAGGTAAACTAATGTAAGTCATAGGTAGGGGTACATACCCTTACCTAGGCTAAGTCACTCTAGTTAGTGCTTAGTTTATTACTTCATATTACTTTTCGGAACACTTGCACTAACCGACATAGACTATAAGAGCTAAGAGTGCAATCCAGTGTTGTAAAACCATACACCGATTGAAGGTGGTCTACCTGCCAAAGTAGTACCAAAAAGGAACATACATCTAGGTGGATCCACCTAGATAGCATTCCTACGGAGGCAACATAGTTTATGGAACTTGGAGGCCTTTATTGGAAATATAACTCTATGCCCTTTTTGGGACATGAGGCTATCCACTATGGTGAACCCTACCTACTGACCTAATGAAGGTTCCACCCATCATCTTCAAGCTAACTCGGTGTTAAGGTACAATCCCTTTATAAAATGTCTTTAAGTCATCCATTTTTATCGAAGCTTAGTTTAGGTCATAGGGTCTACCTCTTTTATAATCATCATCATAGATCAATATGAATTGCATGGGTATTGTCCTTTAATTTCAACTCACATATGTGAGGTTAGCATATTTATATATTAACATTATAATAAGGCACATAGGTAAGTCATCACCATGCTTATATCATTTGATCTTATCCTACAACTCACAAGTCATAATTCAAGAAATTCCAATTCAACATCATACCAACCCTGGTCAATCTTAACATAAGGTACAATTCAATATAACTTCATCACTAAACACAAGTAGTCATAATTGAAGTTAAGGATTGATCTCACAAGACTTACCCTAATGTCCTTGACAATCCATCATCAAGGTTTTACCGTCAATTATACAATTCAACCCAACAACGGTTGTAGTATCATCACGCCATAGTAATAAACGCAATAATAAAGTCAATTGAATCACTACAAAACAATTCATCACTAGTTCATAGCCTAGGCTTAGGGATTTTGGTAAAATTCACGATCTACTTCACAACTTAGATTAATTCATGAAGAACTAGCACAATTAAATCTTAATACATCATTATATAATCATAATCAACTAATTAAATAATAAACAAAGAAATTTAGAATATCAATTTCGTAATAGAAGAAAATTCACTTGAAACTCATCTTTTTGAAATCAATTTGGAGGAACCCTTTGGTGAAAGGAATTCCATACCTTGTTAATTGATGCATATTGATGTATCAACAACCCATTTGATGACCTTTTACCTTTACATAGCGCGTCAATGGAAATCTTCTATTTGAAAGAGAGAAAGAAGAGTGAAGGAAGAGCAGTTGGGTTTTGGAAAATATGAGGGTTAGGTTAGTTTAATTATGTTAGGGGCTTTCTATTGGTCATTAACCAACTTAATTAGACCACCCTTAACCTCTGATTAATTAAATAACCACCTAATTAATTAATTAGACTATTTAAAATAGGGCAGCCAAAATAGTGACTTAACCTACGAGACCCCGACCTAGAGTTGTAGGTCAGTCGACGGCTAGTGTCCCTTCTGTGCTGCACATCTGTCATTTTCGTCAGCCACTTGCCAAAATAAACCCTCACAAAATTGACTAAGGGACCATTGACGGTGTCCATCGACACCAAGACGATTTACTTACGCGCTGTTTGTTAGCAATCATTCATGGCACTGTCTTTTGAAAACTTTTAACCAAATAGAAGGGTCCTCCTCAAGGACCCTTTGGTTGGTAATGTAGGAGTCGTATCCAAACGTTTAAACCCTAAACCGATTCTAATATGTATTAGACACCTTACTACCTAATTACATTCCATTCCAACTCCTAAAACCTAGTCAAATAGGATAAGGCACTTAAGCAAATCTTTGACTAGTTTTCGGACGTCATGGACATTTCTTGACACTTTGAATCTAAAACTTCCTAGACAACTTATACAAATTATATTTAACCTTAACACAGTGTCCAAACCCATAGGCACTCATGTTAGGTTCTAGATTAAGGTTTAGACTTTCAGAATGTTACATTATCCACCAGGAAATTCCTACCCGAATTACACTAAAATTCTTAAAAAGGACAGAATAGACTCAAGATTAGAAGCCCAACCAACAAAAAAATATCAAAACATGAGTTATAATTCAAATCAACATAATTACATGACCTTTACACCATGCAACTAAGGAATCTCTTGAAAACAAACTATAGCCGGCAAAAGTCATATGCTTACCACTCTAAGTTTGTTCTCCTATGGTTTTTACCTAGTTTTACACATATGCTCCTTTAGAGGATTTCTTTGAGGTCATGGATCAAGTTTTTGTCATAGTGAGCTGAAGAGTAGAAGAGAGTAAAGGAAAGGATAAATAAAAAGAAAAAAGAGAAGAGAAAAGAAAGGGTATCAGACAAAAAAGGGAAGGGAATTTGACTGGAAGTAGTGGAGTAGGTCATAATTACTGAACAAAAAAAAATAGAAAACACATTAAATGCATAAGGAAATAAAATAATTAAACATTGAAGTACAACGCATTAGTCAACAGATTTAATACCAAGGCGATCTTTAAGACAGCAAAATCTTTCCTCAAGTAGAGATTTAGAAAAAAATATCAGTTAATTGATTTTTAGAGTCTACAAATTCAAGAGAAAATCATCATTTCCAACATGATCATGAATAAAATAATGCTTTATGTCTATATGCTTAGACCTAAAATGATTCCCAATAAAAATATATTTACAAAGACTTAAATACTATCACAGATAATCGGAATAGTTTCATAAGAAAGATCATTATCATGTAATTGATGGATCTTCTATAAAATTTGAGTACCAGAAGTTCCAATAGCTAAGTATCAAGATTCTATGGAGGATAAGGAAACCGAAGCTTGTTTGTAGCTATTCCATGGGATCAGATAGTATCCCAATATTAGGAATGTTCCTCTAGTGCTTTTTTGGTCGTTTTTGTCACATGCAAAGTCTGCATCAGAATAACTAATTAAATATAAAGTAGTGGAATGAGGATACCATATTCCTAAACTGTGGTTCAAATAAGGTAGCAAATGATTTGCTTTACAACCGTCAAATGTGATTCCTTCGGGGCAGCTAAAAACAGTGCACACATTCATCCATTATACATTATATCGAGCAGACTACCTGTAAGATGTAGTAAAGAGCCACCACTACTAAAAATTAGGCATTAGCGACCTAAAAATTACCGACCTCGAATGGAGTCGGTAATTTCCAACCTCAGGAGGTAAGTATTGTGAAAAAAGAATAAAACTAGTTGGGTTTTATGCAAAATGTCACGACTGGAGTGTAGACTCCAGACAAGACCGGCATCGTTAACTTTCTGAGGTCGCAGACAAGCCTACTTACGTCATTCTTATTTCGTCTAGGTTAATTTTAGCGGAAAATTTGATACTTTATATTTGTTAACATACATACTAATCACTCCATTAGATTCATAATTTTTCACCATCAACCATCTAACATTATGATTATCAAATTAAAGAAATAGTTTAATATAGAATTAAATGTATACTTGCCAAAATGGCACCAATACATTGTCTGAACAAAAGCGAAAACAAAACGCTAGTGGAACATACTCCACTAGATCAATCCTATAACTAAGCTAGAATACAATGGGACAACATCCTCGAAAGCATGAGGGACTACAAAGTCCTGATGAATGCTCCACGTCCGAATAGTTTCAGCGTCAACCTATAGCTCTAGCGTCCACATGGTCTGCATCTAAAATTGTAGAGTTCTATAAAAATCAATACACACTTATACTAATTATGGGTATATGCAAGCACACACAAAGGACATGCATGATTAAAAGCAACTCTTTCCTAACAAAATGATTATTGAAAGTCAAGTCAGTGGACTTGCAAAATTGGGATTAGGAAAGTGACTAAGCTTTCATAATTTTATTTAGGAATGTTTATGAGCTTTTATAATTCGTATAGGGAATGTTATTCCATGAGAGTAACATGCGTCATCGTACTTAACATCTTGAACACATCACACAACAGCGTACACATAGCACATATCATAATTCCTATAACACATAATGTTTTTCATATAATTCATTCGTATATCATGAGACCTTGGAATTTGGACTTGACATTAAGACTTCCCGAAAATGAGGGCTCAACAAATGGGACCTCAACTAGGGAGTCTGCTTTAGCAAACATAGAGTCTTCTTCGTTTATTCATACGTACTTTATTTATTTTCATTCATGGGCCAGTGTAAACAAAATCTTTGCCTAGGACGTAGCTTAAGACTTTCGTGTAATTACAAAGAATGACCCAATGATATTACTTGAATCTAACACACCTCTTGATTATCCTATCCTAACACCTTTGGTATCATTCGTTTCAATATGTGCTTCATTTGAGGTTGGCCTCATTAATTAAATGAGACCTTTAACTTTAAATGACATAGATCATTTGAGAATTATGCAATCCAGTCTCATGAAACCCCACACAGAAAAGAGGTGGAATCACCAGCCAAAGTGACCCAAAACATGCTAGCGTACATGGGAATTGGCAGTTTAGGTTCGAATTCTAAGTTATATAAAGAGACCTATACCCATCATGCCAGAGAGTCTCATCTCATGAGAGTTACGTTAACCTCCGCCCTTTTCGAAAGAAGGCATCACCACTTATAGCTAGTCTATTGTTGCTCAGTATAAAGTTCCATTATATTAAACTCATGAATAATGTAAGTTGGATACTACTATGAGGACTTCATAGCTCAATAGATTATTTGTCATCTCATAATTAGTATTAAGTGTGTTAATCTCAATACTTTTATTCGAGTGTTCATAGAGACTGGTCTTTTTATTAACATTACACTCTCATAGGTGGGTACCTTTTGGTAACATTTACTTAGGCTCATTTTGAAATAGCTCTCATCTTTTACATTAGCCTCATATCATGTTGTCACCACATTCATCCACATTAGCACATTTTCTCTTCATAATTACTCACCCTCTTTTAGGTGAATGTTCGTTTCATCATATGCCAATGCACTTGGCCATTTGTATGTTTCTACTTTTACTTAACCCTTCTAGGGTTTCATAATTTCTTTACCTAATATTCATTTCATCCTATGCCAATGCACTTGGCCATTTAGTGTGTTTTACACTCTTACTTAACCCTTCTAGAGTTACATCATTTCATTACATACATCTTAGGTTCACTTATTTTTAAATGTATGCTAGACTTATGGGTCTACAAATACAAGCCATGAGGACTCATTCATAGTTCGTTTAAGTGATTCATATCTTCCTAAGATTATGTAGTTCAAGACTTATGCATCTTGTATGTATGAAAAGATCTCGATTTCGATCCATGTAGGCAGCACCATTCTTGAAGATATAATTCACGTATGACTTACGAATCTATACGGAATTTGGGCAAGGGAACTCAATTTCGAATATCTTAGACAACACTTACATTATTTTAAATTTATTGTATTTGGGTCCACATGACATTGGGACCCTATATCGAGCCCTAACATCAATGTTTCCTCTATTTTTTCTCCTTTGGATTACCTCTTACTTGGCCGAGGAGTTGTGGGATCAAATCCTCACAACCCCTTTTAATTTTTTTTTATCTATTTTGCCTTGCCTATTTCGAGTTGACTATGACGTTGTGGGATCAAACCCCTATAGCGTCTCTTTATTTTTCTTTTGTTCTCCTCCTTAAATCTGCCTAAGAGGTTGTGGGTTCGATTACCACAGGCCTTCCACTTTATTTTTCTTTTATTCTCCTCCTTAAATCTACCTAAGGGTCGTGGGTTCGATTCAAACACGCCTCCTCCTTTATATTTCTTTTATTCACCTCCTAAATCTGCATAGGAGGTCATGGATTCGATTCTTACACGCGTCCCCCTTTACTTTTCTTTTATTCTCCTCCTTAATCTGCGTAAGCGGTTGTGGGTTCGATTTCCACACGCCTCCCCCTTTATTTTCATTTATTCTCCTCCTTAAATCAGATTAAGAGGTGGCGGGTTCGAATCCCACTACTATCATTTCTTAATTTTTTATGTTAAGTTACATTTTCCAGCGAAAACCATGGTCTGAATCCCCTTTACCACAATTCTTTTTACTTCTTTCTTTTCATGGTTTTTAACATGGTGAGGTCACGGGTTCAATCCTCCATGACTTCACTTGTTTTAATTCATTTTTTCAGCATTTCTAACCCTCTTTGCTGAACGAAATTCATCACTAGAAGCTTGAAATTTTCTTGTAATTTTTAAGCATCCTTTCATAAAGTTACACCTTAATCCTCATTGGAGTTTTTTAGTTCATTTAGAACATTTTAGGTGTGTTTTCATGGATTCGTATAGACAAGAGATTATCTCTCAAATCAGCCAAATTTAAACTCATATGAACATCACATTTTCATTAACATGTGTACATGAAATATAAAGAACTATCATGCATTTAAAGTCCTTAAGAATGAATAATAGCCACGGCAACTCACATATACACACGTAGTTACATTTCTGGAAACATCAACATAAGTCACATTCAAAACATTTATACAAACACAAAATCATGACTAAAACGCGTTTCATCCCTTTTTTTGTACCAGCAAACATAACCAACATATGATTCAATGGGAGCTAGTGACAGGTACATGCAACGGGGAACAATCGTAGTTTTAAGAATGAATATTCTGAACCTTAAGGGGTCTCTTCGAAAAGGGAACCTCGACTTGCTTCCTAAAGAATTCCTCCAAACACACGTCCAACACCAAAAGTTCAATACCAAACTCAACGGAAAACCTTCTCTTTGCCCACATAATTGATTAAAGTTTGTTTTTCTTATCTTTTCGTGTAAGTTATTCAAGTGTTAAGAAATTTGGTTTGCCTACTGTTTTTGGAGTTATTTTTGCAAAGAAAACGTGAACGAGAGTGATAAAGACGTGCGATATTGAGATGAGCGTTGGAGAAAAGTGTTTTGTTAGGGTTAGGAGTCTAGTTTTGGACTTATTCAAATAAGATTTTATTTAATTATTAAAAATCTTATTTCCTTTATTTAAATCATCTAATAACTAATAAAGATAAATTAATTACATTAATTTTAACAACTTAAATTATAAACAATTTAATTCATTTATTCCACCTAGGTTCGAACTACGGTGGAGCAAGACGTCACTTCAAGAGACCAATTTTTGCCCTCTCTCCCTAAAATGTCTCTCTACCTTATGAATTAAATAAATTATTAGATATTTAGGGTTATTAATATACTACCCTTAGCCTGAAAATGACCATTTTATCCCTAGACCCTCCAAACTCAAGATTTTCCCTTTTTAAGTCCGATAAAGACTCCTTCAAGTAAATCTTAATATTCGAGATCCCTACATGGTTGGAACCAACCTTTCCACGCTCAACTAACTTTCCAAGTTAGTTGGCTTAATTGTAGAAAGGGTTCAGACATGTGGGTCTACGCGCATCAATCTGTGTGAACATTTGTCTAATCAGAGGGTCCGTAAAACAGGGAAAAAATTCTGACCTCAGAGGGTCCGTATTTTTTAGCGGAATAAATGAATTACAATAAACCTCTTGATGTCGGAAATAAAATAAATAAATGAATATACGTATTTTGAATTTTTCTTAATTAAATAAAACAATAAAATTGAAAAAAAATCGGATTTAATTATTTCAATCGTCCTTGAATGACGGGTTTAAGTAAAATAAAAAACAAAAAAATTATAATACTGACATCTGCACGCTAATAAAATTAATTGTATAAAATTGTATCAATTTTTATTAAAATATTTATATAGTGAGATATATAAAATTATAAATTGATATTTTTAATTAACTTTAAATAAATTGGATCACGTTTTTTTATGTAAATTAGAGTATTTTTTAATATAAAATACTGACATCATGAGATTGGTATTTACATTTTATCCAAATACCGACATAATGAGGTTGGTATTTTTATTTCATCCATATAAAATTACCGACATCATGCGGTAGGTATTTTTACATCATCAAAATAATCACATCATGAAGTCGATATTTTTATTTTATCCAAATATCGACCTCATGAAGTCTGTATTTTTTGTTCATCCAAATAGAAACCTCACGAGGTCGATATTTTTACTTCATCTAAATACCCACTTTATGAGATTGGTATTTATCTTTCATCCAAATATCTACCTACTGAGATATTAAGTTCTTCGAATAAGTTAATATGATTTAGTTGATGAATATAGTGCTGGAATTAAGTTAAGAATAAACTAATTAGACATATAAAGTTGTTAATTTCTTCAAATAAGTAAATGTGATTTAGTAAGTGAATATTATGTTTGAATTAAGTAAAAACAAAACTAGTTATACTTAGAAAGATGTTAAGTTCTTCAAATGAGAGATGCAAATTATTTGGTGAATATTGTGTTTGAATTAAGTTAAAACTAAATTAATTTGACTGAGAAAGATGTGAAGTTCTTTATATAAGTTAATTCGATTTTGTTTGTGAATATAGTGTTGGAATTAAGATAAAAACTAAACCAATTAGACATAGAAAGTTGTTAAGTTCTATAAATAAGTTAATGTAATTTAACTGGTGAATATAGTGTTGGAATTATGTTAAAAGTAAATTAATTAGACTTAGAAAGGTTTTAAGCTCTTTAACTAAGTTAATATGATTTAGTTGGTGAATATAGTATTGGAATTAAGTTAAAATTAAACTAATTAGACTTGGAAAGAATTTTTGGTTTTCAAATAGGCTAATGTGATTTAGTTGGTAAATATAGTGTTGGAATTAATTGAAAACACAACTAATTAAACTTAGAAATATGGTAAGTTCCTAAAATAAGTAAATGTGATTTAGTTGGTGAATATATTGTTAGAATTAAGTTAAAACTAATCTAATTACACTTAGAAAGATGTTGAGTTCTTCAATTAAGAAATATGATTTATTTGGTGAATATAGTGTTTAAATTAAGTTAAAACTAAACTAATTAGACTTAGAAAGATGTTATGTTCTTCAAATAAGTAATGTGATTCAATAGGTGAATATAGTGATTGTATTAAGCTAAAACTAAACTAATTAGACTTAGAAAATTGTTAAGTTCTTTAAATAAGTTAATGTGATTTAGTTGATGAATATAAGGTTGGAATTAAGTTTAAACTAAACTAATTAGACATAGAAAATTGTTAAGTTCTTTAAATAAGTTAATTTGATTTAGTTCGTGAATATATGTTGGAACTAAGTAAAACTAAACTAATTAGATTTATAAATATGTTAAGTTCTTTCATATAGGTTAATGTGATTTAGTTTGTGAATATGGTGTTGGAATTATTTCAAAATGAGCATCAGTTTTACGTACTCACTATCCACACCAGGCATATAATTCCTCTACTCATGTGGCTCCAAAATCTGCTTATACTATATCTACACCTATTGTTGTACCTAGATCTGGGTACTAACCATTGCAGGACAATTCACATCTTGTTCGTGAGTCTACCATACGATCAGCTAATGCTAGTCAGTGCAATATTTTGAATACTAATAGTGGATCAATTGGATTTTCAAATCTTCATCTTGAATCAAATGGCTCGGAGCGTAATACTCCCACCACCCAGCACTCAAATGTACGTGTCCTCAGGTGGGCGATAGACACAATTTTTGTAGACTTGTCATCGAGCCTTTAGGATAAAAGTTTGATTTAATTATGTTCATCTTTTATTTGTCTTTTTTTATTTTAATTAATTGATTGATTATGTTTTGTTTACCATTTTTTGTCAATTAACTCATATTTCAGCTTACCTCCGGATGTGGGTATGTCAAGATTATTTTGAAGTGCAACGGTATCACTATAATGGTGTGTACCTGACTTGTGGTTCGATTTCAATTAAAAACAGGGGGCAGATGTTCAATCAATTTAAAGTAAGAATGTGTATGAATTAAATTCACATCATATATATTTAAATTCACTACTTATTTGAATAATAAATATTTAGTCATTTTTCATTAAATAAATATTATGTTTGGGTTCCCGAACATGAGGAAGAGGTTCAAGAAAACATCAAGGTTAAAATTTCAAATTTTCTTTCCAGTACATTTAGTGAATGTCAAAATAAAATAGAATTGTTAAGTTTATGTTAACAACACGACGGGATCTATTAATGGAACATTGGGGTACTGTTTAAAAGTTTAAGAAGAGGAGTGAGATTGGGAAGATGGCTCGCGCATAAAAAGGAGGCTCTTTGAACACCAGTCGAGCTATTAGCCTAGTTACTAGGAAGGAAAGAATGATATACTTTCTTAATTTTGTAAAATATTTCCTTTCCTTTTTTGATAAGCAGTTTTTGGAAATTAAAAAATACTTGTGATATTTGCAGGAAAAAGAGATGGGTAGGTCGGTAGTTGTAGAAGAGATGTTGAAGGTTACTAATGTCAAGAAGAGTACAAACCCCGATGAAAAAGAAAGTTGAATTGATCCACGTGCTCAAGAAATATATGTAAGAACTCTATTCAAGTTAATCTTTTGTTCTCTTTCTTGAATATATTACATTCTTATTAGTAGAGTTCGTTGTTTAAATTACAGGATAGGTTATACGAATGTCTCATGAATATCGTAGTACTCTACCTCTTGAGTGTTGGGACAGATCATTTACACAAGAAGAAAATGAGAATTTTTGGAAACAAAGAGCAGGCGAACCGATTAGAGCTACGGCTATTCCGAAGGGACATATCAAAAGAAGCAGGCTTGGTATTTTGGTTCATCATCCTATAGCTTCAATGGCAGGGATAAAGAGACAATATCTGCAAGGAGGGTGACACAGTTTTTCTCAATGCGGAGCTTGCTGTTGTAGCCGATAGAGAGAAGAAGATAGAAGTGGAGATTGTGGCATCAAAGGAAGCAGAGAACAAGAGGTATGCGGCAAGATCAACCAACTTTTCTTTTGAATCAGGAAAGATATTTCCTACATGTCCATTAAGCAGCGAAGATGGAGCTGATCATGAACGTGATGATAATGATAAGGGTGATAAGGAGAGTGATGGTTATAAGGATTACTTATATTTGTTTGACATTTTAGACTTCCATATTTTTTGAATTATTTGATCGTATTTTAGTTTATTTTAAAGTTGAATGAAGTTTATTTTGAAATAGTTTAATGCATATGTTGAAAATATTGTGTTGATTTGGTTGGATGAAGTTTATTTTAAAATAGCTCATTTAGAATTATTTTACTTGGATGAAGATTATTTTGAAATAGCTTATTTTGAATTCTTTAGGTTGTTTTGATATAAATATGCAAGTGGGATACTAAAATTGTAACTCAATGCTGCCAATTCTGTAGCAAAAATACAGACCTCTAGAGGTCAAAATCTCAAAAATAAATAATAAAAATACCGACCTCCGGAGGTCGAAATCTAAAATATTATAAATCAAAACTACCAACATCCCAAGGTTGGAATCTCAACAATAAAATAAATAAAATAAACCGACCTCCAGAGGTTTGAATTTAAAAAATAAGAAACAAAAAAATTGACCTACAAAAGTTGGAATCTAAAAAATAAGAAATAAAAATACCTACCTCCGAATGTCGGAATCTAACAAATAAGAATAAAAATATCTACCTCCGAAGGTTGGAATCTAAAAAAAATAAATAGAAATACCGACCTCCGGAGGTTGGAATCGAAAAATTAGAAATAGAAATACTGGCCTCCAGAGGTCGTAAAACTTAAAAAAATGAAAATTCCGACCTCCGGAGGTTGGAATCTCAAAAATAAGAAATACCGACTTTCAGAGGTCGCAATCTCAAAAATTAGAAATAAAAATATTGACCTCCAGATTTCGGTATTCTAAAATTTGAGAATTAAATTTGCTGACCTCCGAAAGACGGAAAATATAAAAATAAGAAATGAACAAATATATTAAAGAGACCTCCGGAAGTCGGAAAATAATGTAATGAATTTTACCAACTTAAATTGAAACTGACCTCGAGAGGTCAGTACTATAGGTCTGAATTGAATAGCGACCAAGCTTCTTTCGGCGAATGGGGGTTGGTGTTTTTAGGTAGGTATTCACTATTTTTTAGTAGTAAAACTATCTTTCTGTTCAAATTTTCATCCATGTCTTTTCGAGATGCATCAGATTCAAGATACGTGGCGGACTCATTGCGATACAAAAGGCTTTGCCCTATTCGAGTCTAAACTTCTTAATCAATTCCTTATTGTACTTTTCTTGACTAATGAATGTTCTATAAGTTGACTGGTTAATTTCATGTTCGAGAAGGAATGCGAGTTCTCCCATAAGAATCATTTCGAATCCACCTTTCATTAGAGTTGCAAAATTCTCGCACAAAGAAGGATTAGAACTTCCAAAATAATATCATCAACATAGATATGAGCTATAAAAATGTATTCATAAGATCTTTCAATGAAGAGAGTTGTGTAAATTTTCCCCAAACTATTTTGAAGTATGAACAAACTCAATCTATCATACCAAGCTTTTGTAGATTATTTAAGTATGCAAAGAGCATTGGAATGTTTGTAAACAAAATTGGGACAATGAGGATTTAAAACTGTGGGGTTGAAAACTACTTCTTTTATAAAACCGTTTAAAATGCACTTTACACATCCATTTGAAATAGTATAAAATGCTTAAAAGAGGCATAAGAAAGTAAAATTCGAATAGATTATAAGCTTGCTACATTTGAAAAGGTTTCATCATAGCCAATACCTTCTTGTTGTGAGTATCCTTGAGAGGATAATCGTACATTTTTTCTAGTAACTTTTTAATTTTCATTTAGTGTGTTTCGACCTACCCACTTGATTCCAATAATAGAGCAATCTTTTTGTCGTTCTATTTGAGTCCATACTTGATTTCGTTGAAATTGATCGAATTCTTCCTTGCACACATCATTACTCTACAGTTGCTTCATTTATTCGATTAGGTTCCATTTGAGATATCAATGCAACGGAAGATTATTTTCGTAGAGAAGATCCTTTCTGATTTTTCCTTCATGTTTATCGAGAATGAAACTTTCAGGATAATTAGTATTATGTCGCCAATCTCTTGGAATGTTTGATCTATCAGCTAGACTAGTCGACTTTCCTTTTGCAGTAGTGGACTTCAATATGAATTTTGGAACTTAAATGTGCAGTATTTTCCACTATTTTGATGGGGGGTGATTTCATCGTCACCTCCATTAATTTCCTACATTCTTGGGTTAGTGTCATCAAATACAACATGCACATATTTTTCAACAGTTAAAGTTCTTTTATTAAAAACATGAAAGACTCTATTGATAGGATCATAGCCTAACAAAAATACCTTTGTCTCTCCTTGGATCAAACTTACCAAGATTGTTCTTACCATTGTTCTGGATGAAGCACTTGCATCTGTAAGGATGAAAGCAGCTTATGTTTGGTGTCTTAACTCTCCACGGTTCATAGGGAGTCTTCTTCAGTATATGTCTAATTAAATACCTATTAAGAATGTCGCATGTAGTGCTCACTGAGTCTGCCTAGAAGTGATCTAGTAAACTTCTATGCAAAAGCATTGTTCATGATGACCTAAGAGTGATGGTTTTGACTCAAGTTACTTCTCCTTTACCATTACCTCCAAATCTAACACATCATTGATCTACTCTTTTTATTATTTTTATGTTTTCCTTCTTTACGCAATTACATATGGAGAATCCGCTATGAAGTACCACATTCCCTTTTTGTAGGTTTTCTTGAATTGCTCCTGCAAGACAAAAAGATTAGTTTCTTTTAGGAACCCAAATATTTTTGGGCCATTGATGATTAAAAAATTTTGGTCTCCAAATCTATTTTCCAGAAGAATATTTCCTACATATGAAGGATTTATGACCTATGTCGCCATAAGTAAAACACAAAATAGTTAGAATTATGACTTGGAGAGTTTCTTCAGTAGAGCGTAGTTTTGTTTGATTGAATAGAACTATGTCTTGAAGATTTTTTAACACTATTTAACTGCATTTTTACTTTCTCCAATTCTTCTGATAGCAGATCAACTTCAATACGACTTGCTTCAAGGATAATCTACCATTTCTTGTAGAAGTTTGTTTTATTCGTCAATTAATTTCTATAATTCATGACTAACCATATCCAAAGAGTTTTCTATATAATTACAATTTGGACAATTATAAGATCTTACCTCGCTTGTTTCTCCTAGAGACACGAAACACGAGTTTTCCATTTCATCGTTGTCAACCTCGGTTGTTTCTCCTTGTTCCCATGCTCCGAGACTTTTTGCATCTTTATTTCGTCGATTGGTTCTTCTTCTTCATTTTGTACAAGTTTTCTTGATATGTATTGGTTCTCAGCAGTAGTACCATCGATCATTGTTTCTTTTGAAGTCCTTTGTTTTTTAATCTTTTTGAGGTCGATGTCTCCTTTGTCTGAGCATTTGTCACTCTACGATTAATGAGGGTCATTCCTTAATCTTTGTTTTCATCGGCTTCCTCCTCAGTTTAAAATGTTACACCAATAAAAGCTACTATTTTCTTTTTGTCGACCTTGTTGTACCTTTTAATGTAATTTTGTTCATAAGCCATTAAGTTACCTCGAAGTACATCATATGTCATGTTCTGTAGATCTCCATCTTTAAGAATGACAACTTTTGTTTCCTTGGCTTTGTGAAGACTGTTGAAAAGTGTACTGACTCTTAACGAGTTTGAACACACCATTCCAACAGATTTTAGTTCAATGACAATTTTGCTGAATCTTGAGAACATAGATTCAACATTTTCATCGTCAACCATTTTGTACAGTTCATATTCATTTACAAGGGAGATGATTTGGGCTTCCTTGACTTTCGTCGTTCCTTCATAGGTCACTTAAAGATTATCCCACATTTCTTTCGCAGCTACGTCATTTGAAATTTTGTAATATTCTGCTCCTCTTACTGAACCATACAACAAACTCATACTTCTAGCGTTAGTTTGAATTACCTCTTGTTGTTCCTTAGAAATATCAAACAATTTAGGATCAAAAGGTTTTTCAGTTCCATCCTTTTCAGTTAATCCAAGGAATGCCTTTGTGCCTTCCTTGATAAATACTCAAGCTTGATGTTCATTTGCGGAGACGAAGATTCAGAATCTATCTTTTCTATGAGAGTAATCTTTCCCATTGAATTAAGGTGTTCTATGTGAAAAGTGTCTGTCTTAAAATAAAGCACCGGGAATTTGTTAATGTGACATTTGATCTTTACTCTCGTGTGGTGAAACACTAAATCTATTAGACCTTCCCTTATACCAATTTATATTCAAGAGGGAGGGGGTTAATTTAAAATTCACTTAGTCATGTAATCGTAGTAGAGAATTGACTCACCTGCAAGTTAGTAGGAATATACACAATAATAGAAATTTGCAGTAAATAATTGACACAAAAGGATTTATTCTGGTTCAGATCACCAATGTAGTGCCTAATCCATTCCCTTTTTGTTTCAAGGGGTTTCCTTAAGTGTTTTGAAGAGATCTTCGTGCTACAGCAATTTGAAACTTTATCATGTGTGATATGCAATTAAGATTTCTACCTTGACACTGCCTCAACTTGTATACCTACAGTCAAATTCTTTCTCTTCTCTTTTCTTTTCATTTGTATACTGTTAGCTAAGATCTAGTGAAGTTGCGTACTTCACAATACAAATCTGGGTCGGTTTATGTAGATGATTATTTGTGCTCTTGTAAGGAAAACCGCAAAGGATTTATCTCAATCAAGGATCAATTTAGGGAGTCTTTAATTGATGCGATTTAGTTGATCTATATCCATGAAGTAAATTGCGCCGTCCTCTTTCATTTTGTTGGTTTGATCTTTTCCTTGTATGATCGACAAACTTGTTATCTTGTCGCTTGATTTATGACTCTTTCATTTCTTTATGATTCAGTTGTGATCTCTGCCAAGTGTGCGAGTATTCTTCTTCATTTAGATTTTCTTGTATGTGCTGATCAGCTATTTTTTTCTTCTTCTTTTGTCCCTTTAATTTGAGGCTTGCCTTTCCAATGTTTCTCTAAAGTTTCAAGCAAACATTCTTTTCAATTCTTGAAGTCATTTTCGTTGATGATTTCCATTTTTTAAATAATGACCTACGAAAATTGAGATAAATGCGTTAAGTGTATTTTTAAAATCAACTAACTCTAACGAGTTAACGTATTGGTGCACCAGAAGTCTTCAATTATTAGGTTCGGTTTGATTGTTATTGACGCAAATTTTTATGTTCTACTACAACATAAGAATGTAGACAACCACCATTAAGATTGAAGAAAGAAAAAGTAGATAGAATGGGCATTTAATAAGCTACAACAATATTTTTTTGATAGATTTAATTCATCATGATAGAAATCTAACTAGAAGAAAGAAAATGATTCTTATTTAGTCCTAGAACCACGAATTCCAAAAAGAAAAAGTTACGGATAATCAATGTTAATTTTTTAATATTTATTTTTCTGTATATTATTAATAAAGGCATAAGTTCTCCCTTTGCAGTATGGTGGAAATTTTAAGGACACACATTTTCTTTAAATGTCCTAATACCTCCTATATATAATTTGAAATGTAATAAATATACTTTTTTGGTGTTGAGGTGGCATAGAGAGTGTTCAAAGCAAATACATATTAAAAATGTAAAGAAAAAGAAATTGTAATAAGTTGTACCATAGTTCAATTTATAGTCAAACAGTGTACCAAAATTTAATACAAATACTATTTATATACATACTACCAAATGACTCCTTTAGTGTTGAATGAATTGTCAAGTGTTATCTATTGATTTATAATGTTATGATAAACACATGTCATTCATATGATGTTTTGATGTAAGCATTAAGTACTATAAATATCTACTACAATAGGTATAACATCACTAATTTAAACTTCTAAGTTCTCTTTAATTTCTATACGAAGCCAGAAAATTTTACATCAACAGTTGCAAATTAAGGAAATTAAAACAAATTTCATCTACAAATTATGCACCTTTTTCTTTTATTTTTAGATTTGTGACATGTTAATTGAAAAAGGTGAAGATCATTTGTTTGTTGTTAGTGTAGCGTATACCCTGACATTACAAATAGCATTGTGTTTAATTACTATAGATTATCATGCGTCCAAATGAACAAAGTCTACATTTATCTTCTCCTGATCGACTAAGAAACCTTGCCATTCATTTAATCAATGACATTTTAAATAGGTTGTCTTTTCGAGATGTCTTAAGAACTAGTACACTTTTTATGAATTGTCAATATACTTTTTGGGATATATGACCCCAAAATTTATGCTTCAAGATGAATCATTATGTATCCTTCGTGAAAGGGGATTATTTCGAACCTCTGCCCCAGGAATTTGTTGATGAGATTCCTGTAAGCTTCTCAGATATCACATTTAATCACCTGGGGAAAGTTAAGTTTTATGATGTACTATTACAAAAAGTAAGTTTTTATTCAATACTTCAAGCTAGCCTAAGAGAATTTAACACATAACAGAACATCGATATTAACATAAACTCATGAATCCCGAATTGGATGATGCTTCTTCCTTAGAAATTAAGTGTCTCTCAAATTTTCAATCTCGCCTTTGGTAATTCAACACATAACCTAACTTTAAAATACATATCAACTCATTATTGTCAAATTGAATGATGCTTTTCAAGTTTATTCCTTATACTTGAGGAAGGATCATGTCAAACATTTATACATCTTGTTCTATCTTCGACTATTTCCTTAGGAAACAAGAGATTTCTACTAGCCAGACACAAAGTAAGTTTTTGGAGGTCAAGAAAGGATAGCATGTAAAAAACAATTTACTCCTAACTTTTTTTCCAGGTTTTGAGAGTTGACTTTCGATAGACCATCGACAGAAAAGAAATGTCATTGCGTTAAAAACATCTAAAACACCAAAAAAAAGAGAAAGTAAATTAGGGTTTTTTCAACATTCAAGAATCCCAAGAAAACCAAAATCTACCCCGAAATAAGTACAAAGAGAAAGATAGGGCTTCTATTTCACAAAATTCACAACACCCAAATGAGAAAGATTTGATTTTTTGAACAGATCAAGGAATGAAATTTTAAGCTTATCAAGATCTAAATTATTACTGATACTGTAAACATCCAAAAAAAAACTTTAGAAAAGTGTCAAATACCCTTTTGAGAACAGGTTATCGTTCAGTTGCTGAACACAAATTTGTATGATTTTGAAATCTTCAAATTCATCACCCCAGAGTGTAAGAGGGAACTGAAGAAGGGTGAGAGGATTTCTTCTAAAATTAAATTTAAAGAGGGAACTGAAGAAGGGGGAGAGGTTGTCTTCCTAAATTAAATTTTACAGAAATGTAATATGGAGTGGGGTGAGTGGGGAAAATTAGTAATTGAGGTTTCTTAGTTGTATTATTGTGTCCGTATCAATTTATGTGACACGATTTAATTCGAGATAAAAAACTTTAAAAGAAATTGAAATGTGAAATGTAGTAGAATTTTTAGAGCTTAATGTGATTAAATATTGTTAAAATAATTTATATAGTTAAAATATGTAATTTTTATTTGAATTTAGTTATTTATTTTCCTCATTATAAGAAATCATAAATAAAAATGATAAATTTCATTAATTTGCACATTCAATATTTTTTTTAAGGTTTACAGACATGATTAATTTACAAAAATAAAAAAGTAATAATCTTAATGATCAATGAGATCAAAAGGATTGGAAGAATTTTCTATAATAGAGTGAACAATTAATATAGGTCTATAAAAATACTTTCTTTTTGAAATAACCTAAAAATGTAAATATTACATAACTTAAGAGAAAAATAGAGTATTAGAGAAATTGGAAGATATATTTGGTTGAATTGTAATTTATCTCTAGTACATTGTTTTTGGGTCTAATATTGGGTAATGAGGTATTTAGTGATCCTAAGTGTTTGTGGTGAGATCCGTGGATGTTTAGGAGGTTTAGAGATAAAACATGGAGAAGAAAAGTCGGAGGTTCCCTCTAACAACCCCTTGAGAGCGTGCTTATCAGAGACCCTCAGGGAAGGCTCTGTACGACAGGTCCTGGCGTGCCGCACCAGCTCGAGCACCTCTTCCTAGAGTCTGTAGGAAAGGCTCTGGCGCTCCGCGGCTCTTAGAGTGCCAAGGTCACTTAGAGACCTCGTTCTTTCCCTATCTTTTCGAACTAGTTCCTAAGTGATGTACCTATCATTCCTAGTTGAGTCCAACACTCTAATGTACATCTAAACATCATTATGTCATCCATAAACTTCATTAAATCATCTAAACAAGTTCTTAAAGTATTCAAAATTTCTTAAACAATCACTTTTACTTTGTTTTAAGGCTCAAGTTACAGGTTGACCAAAGAGTAAAAAGTTGAGTTAAATTTTCAAAAAGCGATAAGGGAACTATGTATTCCCTAAGAGTTAAGTTCAAGTGAAGTAAATAGTAATAGTTGAGTTCTTCTGTTAAAAAGTTATAAGGGAACGCAATATTTCCAAAAGGTTTATAAATGTTTTCACTTTTAAGTTACAAGGAAACGAAGAGTTCCAAAATAATTTTGAGTAAGAAAAGGGGAACATTAATTCCAAGGGGGATTTTGTAGGGTAAAAAGGGTTGAGAAAATTATCTCAACCCAAAGGAAGTAAGTTATGTTAAAAGCATTAGCTAAAGTATATTTAGGGAGTAGTGTTGAGCACCGATGTGGTGATGAGAGTTCATATTAACTCAATTCTCCATTACACCATGTACATACTGTGGGTATTAACAGGTCATATTTTCTAGATGATCAGGTTAGTTAAGCTTGTTGATCCACTAAGTTAAGTAAGGTCCTAAATAACGATTGCAAGGTGTAGAATGGTCCTCGACATAGTGAGGTAAAATTTTTTATAATCACTTAAGCTCAAGTGATGGTTGTCGGTGAGAGAAACTCCCACAGAAAATAATATTACTTTCATATATAAGTAAAGTTGAGTTTATTATTGTTTTATCTTTACTAAACTAGGTGTTATACACACACACACACACACACACACACACACACACACACACACATATATATATATATATTTATATATATATATATATATATTGCATACTTTCTTATTGCTTTATATTGAGTTCTTTTCTTATGAGTCAAGCAGAGCCAAGGTAAATTCCTCCTTAATCCATTTTAAGCATTATAGTTGTGTTTAGCATTCAAACTCGCACACTCGTATATTTATTGTACTGATGCCAGTTTGCTTGCATCGCCTTATGATGGAGACAATGATAACCACGATCAACACGCAACACTTTATTGATCCAGTTTTAGTTCCACAGTTAGTGTTGAGCCCCTTACATTTTGGAGGACATCCTTGTGATTGCTTTTCTAGTTCTGTTCATTAGGATGTTGTCGGGTTTGTGCCAACATCCATCTTAGTTAATTTAGAGGCTTCATATACACTTATTAGTTCAGTTTTGGAGTCTCATGTACTTTGTAATTTCATATGTTCAAGTGTTGAGACTTAAGTGCCATTTTGGCCAGAATATCATATTAAGTACGACTTTTAACCATGCTCTTTTTCTTGATTGAATTGAGTTAAGTCTTTCGCTGAGTTATGTATGTCAGGCCAACGGTTTACTCTAGACTAGTAATGGTCATAGAGTGCCTATCCCTACCAAGGAGTAGGCCTTGATCTTTACAGGTCAGTTAAAAATTAAATTTTTTGATTTTATGACTTTTTTTTTTATAACAAATAGACATTTTTTATATATAAGAGATCTAAAAATATAAAGAGATATCATATGTTTTGTATTATAGATACAAAATTCCTACATTTCAGTCACTTTTATGTAAGGGCGAATATAGAAGGGGCGAAGGTATATTCATTTGAATTTTAATTAAATATATTTATTTGGTATAAATAAAAAAATTTCAGTGTTTATATATAAATTTCAAATTCCTCAACATAAATGGCTCTGTACATTGTAAGGCATTTAATTGTCACATGTTTAATTACCCTTTTTTTAGCAGATAAAGAAAAAGTTGGAGGTTTTGTAGTAGTATGAATTCTTTATATATATATTCATAAAATATTTTTATCAGTATTGTTATATGTACCAAAATAATTTAAAAGAACTAATAAAATAATTAAAATTAGAAAAAATTGTGTTGAGTTGGGTCTTGACTCATTATTTGCCACGTTTTGGCTAAATTCATACTGATCCAATAAAATTAGTATGAATTGGATCTTGGTCCTTTTTTTATCTTGACACAATGTATTTGCCTAAAATTGATCAAATTCGCTCTATTTTAAAATAGAAGAAAAATTAATGAAACAAATACATTTATACACGAAAAATAATAAATAGTTATCCTCTTTTGGATGACTCGTGATTTATCTGATCAAATAAGTATTAGCCTAGAAATTTCTAATGTTACAACTAAATTGTAGATAGTTATGCGTATTTACTATTTTTCTATGAAATAAAAAGATAAGCTATAAATAGTAATTATTCTAGCATTACTAATAATACTAATATGATACTTGCATATCAAAAATTAGTTTCACCATATAATTTTCATTTATATAATAATTAAGTTTTCATCATTTCATTAGATTTTATCTTGTGCAACAAAATTAATAACATTTTCAATGGAATCCTATAAATTGGTCCAATTATGTTAATTAGGATTAATACTTGCAATAGATTCAATCACGAAGTTAATGTAGTGTATGATAGGGAAAAGGGAGATTGATTTCGTTTTCTTTCTCAGATAAGCTCGTTGAAAATCCTGGTATGCATGTATATTAGTTTCGTTCTTAGCATAAATGTTTATGCTTTAACATGCCGTATCAGAGCCTGAAACATGCACTAATGATTTTCACTCATAAAGTAACTTTATTTTGTTATTAGAGAAGGACCCACATTCATATGTATGGTGCATATACATGTATATCTTTCTTTCGTAAAGAAACAGATGTAATTAACTGCTCACATTTAATGAAAGTCGAGTTATTCTTGTGTTAGAGGAATCACCACAAAACTAGGGTTTCAATCTACTTAAAACCTTTATTTCTTTTTAGTTTATTGTGATATTCGGGGGGGTGTAAATTTAAAATTCACTTAGTAAACTACCAGTAATCGATAGTAGTCTCACATGCAAATTAGTAGTAAGATAAACAATAGTAGAAAGTTGCATTAATAATTCACACAAAAGGTTTTATCCTTGTTCGAATTACCAATGCGGTGGGCAGTCAATCCCCTCTTGAGTTTCAAGGATTTTCGTTAAGATATTAAAAGATATCCTAATGTTAAGGAAATTTAAAATGTTATCCTGTCTTGATATGCAAATCTTATTTCTACTTTGATAGTGCTTCAACTTTTATACCTACACTCAAATTACTTATTTTTTCTTTTCTTTTAAATTTTATCACTCACGTGCTTACAAAAGTTTATGAAAGACAAAAGAAAAATGTTTGCTAAGCTCAAGCGAAGTTGCATATTTCACACTAAAAAACTTGGTCAATTTGTGTAGATGATGATTTGTGATCTTTTAAGGAAAAACCCAAGGGATTTATCTCAAAGAAGGATCAAATTATGGGGTCCATGATTGAGCCGATTCAATTGATCTGTATCCATGAAGTAAATTGTATCTTCTTCTTTCCTTTTGATAGTGTGATCATTTCCTTGTATGATCTACATACTTCTTATCTTGTGGGTTGATTTATGGATTTTCCTTTGTTGATGATTTGATTGTGATCTCTGCCAAGTGTGTGAGATTAACCATACATTTATTTTCTTCTTTTGTCCATTAGATTTGTGTCTTGCCTTTCCAATGCTTTTCTGCAACTTCAAGCCAATATTCTTTTCCTTCTTGAAGTCATTTCTATTGATGATTTCCTTTTGAATATGTGACGTTCGAAAATTAATATCAACGCCTTAAGTGTTTATTTTAAAAATCAACTAACTCTAAGGAGTTACCAATCATCCCCTTTTTTATAATAAAAAAATTAATAACAATATTAATAATAATCTTGATAGTCAATTTTACTTAAAGTTAGTTGGACTTCCCAGAGGTTTTATGTCTTAGTTCATCGATGCATGCAACTCTCCCTCTCTTATCTCCCCCTGTCTCACAGAGGAGCAAGAATGATAGATTTTAATTCTTCCCCTTTGTCATAATATAAAAGACTAGCGAAAAGCGTACTACATATAAGAAAGGAAAACAGATACTAGAGTAGTCAAATATTCAGAGAGACAAAAAAACATTAGTCCAAGAGATATAGAGGTACGTGACCCTATTGAAAGTTAGTGCAAAATGTAAAGGTCAGTCAGTAGAGTTAATGACCACCTCAAAAGTACTTGAGGGAGTTAATCACTTTCTCATAGAAGGTGTTGTAAGAACGTTTCACATTTCGCGAAACACTGGAGTATGAGGTCTGAATTGTAATAGCAAGCTCATTGTTCGAGGAGTTGACTCTACTTTTGAGAGAGTCGACATGTTGGATTAACCGATTTACCGTTGACACTTCATGCTTGATCATTGTCTTAGAAATCCACTAATTACCGATATAAGGGCTAAAATTATTATGTAAACGCCACAACATAATGAAGGGTTTCAAAGTATCGTTTTACAACTCAGAGTCGAGTTTTGATATCTTTATTGTTCTGCAATAAAAGACCGGCAGAATCCGCTGAGATTTTTGAGGGTTAGGGAGAGTCCACCCGAGCTTTGACTGAGTCCTTTTTTACCCACTTTTCACCTACTTGGACATACCCCTTACTAGAAATATTATGAAAATCATAAGTTGCATTTATAAGAGAGGAGGTAAACAAAGAAAGATCTACAAGACGGTCCACAATATTCCTCGAGATGATCAAGCTAGAGGACAGACTTGCCGATGAATTCAAGTCTTCGAAACATCCCAAAATGTACGCCTTGTACAATTCAGCCCAGTTGATGCACTACTTTTTAAGGAGGAACTAGGGAACAAATACATTACGAGTACTAATATTACTCAAGGAACCCTTCAGGGAATAAGAGTTGTGTCCACGATATGTGCGAGTACGATTCTAAAAACATAGCGATAAGGGCCCAAAGTCAGAAATGTAATAGTCGGGTTAAGCCACGACTCTCTTTGCACCTTAAGAGAAATTTCAAAGACATTAGGTTATGTTTTTTTTCATGTACGAAATTAATCCAAAGAACTTAGTAACAAACACATTTTCGAATAACTTTTCATTGATAATGAATTGCATAACCAGCACCAACAACTGTATCTCACCACTCTTAGGTGAGATGGGGAGATTCCCATAAAGCAGGTGAACCGCTTCGTCACAAATCTCAAGACTACACAAAGTAAAAAAGAGAGAGTTTATGAGCTTTGACAAAGAAGCTTACCAGGAAGTGAGATTCCTTTAATTGACTGAGATCTAAAACTGGATCGGGAACAATAACGCGAGTTTTAATTGACTGAGATTCTGCTTCTATTTGATATCCCAGAATCGTTGCATGTCTGCGTTGGAGAGATATCCCGTAACATAGAGACAAGGCTTCTTTGATGCTTTCTAATTAGTAGTAGAATCTCACTTCTTTGAGGACTCAGACGAAGTATCCATGGATCCTACGGAGAATCAGAAGAGAGAGAGAGAGAGAGATGGTGTCTACATCGAAGGAACTCAAAGCAACAGAGGATTTTTTTGAGGTCATGGGGCGAGTATTTGTGATGGTGAGATGAAGTGTATAAGAGAGAGAGAAAAAAATAAATAAAACAAAAAAAGATGAGGGAAAAGAAAGGGGATCAGATGAGGAAGGGAAAGGGAAGGGGATTTGATAGGAAGAAGGGGAAGCGGAAGAGGCGGCAGCGGGTCATAATTACAGAACAAAAAATGAGAAAACACATTATTTGCATAAGGAAATAAAATAAATAAACAGCAAAATACAATGGATTAGTCAACATATTTAATGCAAATGCGATCTCTGAGAGAGCAATATCTTTCCTCAAGAAGAGTTTTAGTAAAAATATCAGCTAATAGATTTTTAGAGTCTACAAATTCGAGTGAAAAATCACAATTTTCAAAGCAATCACAAATAAAATGATGATTTATGTGAATATGCTTAGCCCTTGAATGATGCACAATATATTTTGAAAGACGGATGTATTATCATATCTAATCAGTACAGTTTTATAGGAAAGATTATAATCAAGTAATTGATGCATCGTCCATAAAATTTGAGTACCACAACTTCCAACCACTAATCATTCGGATTTGGTGGTGAATAAGATAACCGAAACTTGTTTCTCTCTATGCTATGAGACTAGAGAATGCCCCAAGATTGGCATGTTCCACTTTTTTGTCACTTGCAAAGTCAGCATTTGAATAACAAATTTAATCAAAATGAGTAGAAATAGAATTCCATAATCCCGGCTCGGTGGTTCAAATGAGGTAGCGAATGATTCGTTTTACTACCACGAGATGTGAATCATTCGGAGCAGCTTGAAATCGTGCAACTTTCATATACTATATATTATATTAGGTCGACTGCATGTAATATATAGTAATGAGCCAACTATCTCTCTATGCATCTTTTTATCCACGTGTTTTCCAGATGCATCAATTTCAAGAAACGTTGACTAACTCATTGTGGTACCAAAGACTTTGCCCTTTATGAGTCCAAACTTCATAATAAATTCCTTTGTGTACTTTGCTTGACTAATGAATGTTCCATTAGTTTAATGGTTAGTTTGAAATAAGAGATTAATTTGACTTCTCACAGAAGAAACATTTCGAATTCTACTTTCATTAGATTTTCAAAATTCTCGCGTAAAGAAGGATTAGAACTTCCAAAAATAATATAATCAACATATATTTAAACTGTAAATTATTTTTCAGTAAAAATGAACTCAATCTTTCATACCAAGCTTTTGGAACTTATTTTAGTCTCCAAAGATCCTTGGAAAGTTTGTAAACTAAAACAGGACAGGAAGGATTTTAAAAACCGGGGGTTATTTGACGATAACTTGTTCTCTTATAAAATAATTTAAACAAACTTTTCACATTCATTTGAAATAGTATAAAAATCTTCAAAGAGTCATAAGAGGGTAGAATTCAAATAGATTCTAAAATTGCCACAAGTGAAAAGGTATCCTCGTATTCAGTACAAATCTTTTGTGAGTAGCCTTGAGCGACCTTATCTACGAAGCCGGTTTGTCAACATGGTAAAACAACCAAATTTAAAAGGATAAACGAGCCTCAGACAAGGAAAACTCCAATTTTCCCAATTGTCGTGTGCTATAGTCCATCATGTTTTTTGATGATCCGGAATTTCGAGATATTCAAGATTATTCTACTGTAATGTGGCTAAATCAATCTCTTTTGTGTTCTTATAGTCAATAACTGCTACCTTAGCAGATCCAAAAACATCAATATATATTGTGGTCTTCAGGATTTTGGTAAGATTGCTCATTGATTTCATTTCTTCATTATATTTTTAAAAATCTTGAAGCCCATATGAACAATGATTCGACAGTATCTAAGAGATTGGCCTGGTCTATTGACATTTTGAAGAAAAGCTCACAAGAATCTTAAAAATAGATTACAATTATGTGAATCTTTAAATTCTGTTAAAACCAAATTAGGTTTTCTCTACTATTATTCAAAGGTTTAATGTGGTTATTTGATTATGAGAGAGGATTGTGTTACAATATACCAACTTTCATTTTTGATTTCTAAATTTTTTCTTCTACTATTTGGTTCCTATATCATGTCCTACCTCCCGTGGGAGTTGGTCATCAACTCAATAACATTTTTTTTCTTAATCTTCTTATAAATTAATTTTCTTGTGTAGCTTATTTTTACTAATGAGGTATCCAAAAGAAAAACATACAATAGAAAGTGTAGAATAAGATTTTGTTTTTATAAAATCAGGATTAATATTCAAAATAAAGTGAGGAAATGCAGTTCAAATATAGTACAATATAATTGTTAAAAATGTCATGTTTATAGTAAAGAATTTATGCCAGACTGCGTTCTTGAAGGGTGTAAGCAATCACATAATGGTATACGAAACATATATGGGTTCTTACAAATGATGCTTCATCAAAATCAATATAAGAAACTAACATGACTATGATAAAACTAGATATTCCTACTCCAGTGGATGATGATGAGATTTATCAAATTTAGCATTTTGCAGGTTATCATATTAATTACTCAGATGAGATTGTCGCTAAAGTTTAAAGGACTCATGAATCATAGGTAAGCTTTTGTTTATTTTTCTGATTTCAACTTATACGTATGAATCCACGGTAGTTGATTGTAATACATAAAATTCTTAATTCTTTCCTCGGATCCTACTACTAAGAGGGATGTTCACTTCATAATATACAGTTTATAATGCAAAAAATTCAGGTATATTAAATAAAATCACGTGAAAACAAAAAGAGGTATAAGTTAACCATAACCAATTGTCGTAGTGACATCAAGTGGTTGATATTATACCCCAAATTAGTTTGACTTTCTGTAACTTTTTACATTAGTTAGTTTTGTTGTAATAAATTCCCCTCATTTACATTTTGTTAATATATCAATTGATTTATTCTCATCAATCAAAAAAGTAAGATGAGAAGATTTCACCTCAGTTTCTTAAAGTAATATTCATGTCACAAGATTTGACTTTTGTTTTTTCAAGTCATATATATAACTAAAAAATTTATGAGGTTATTTGCAGTAGGTTTAAGAGTATGAAGTCAATGGTAATGTTTCTACTAATAGTATAATAAGTACTTCACATATTTAATTCAAGAATAATTTCATTTTATTTCTCTTTTCCTTCTTCATTAATTTTATTTGTAAGAGCATATAGGGTTTCATCCCTTCTGTTAAGTCTTAGAAATAAGTAAACATTTTTTGTTAGATGTTCTAAGGTGAAGAATTGCAATAAGCTGCCTCTTGAGATGCAACTATAAGAGAGATGAACATTGAATAATGAAAATAAAAATAGAAAGTGCAAGAGGGATATACTATTGTTGTTTGCATTGGCAGCAAAATATAGGTTTATATTCGGATACCTCCTATAACCGGGAGGATAGTGATTCATGTAACTACAATTGCTCCAACCAAGAGGAATTTTTGGGAGGTTTACCTTATTAGGACCTCCAAGAACACCTTTGAAATTTTGTGGAGGTGTGTTCACCATTTTTGTTTTAAAACATCTCACATGCGTCCAGAAAATTGAGGTTATTCTCGTTCTCTTTGATAAGTGATGATTCAAAATTATTGTTGGAATTTCCAAATGACTATATCATTTCTTGGTCCCATAACAAAAAAATTATACCTATATAATGAAATTGTCACATCCAGGGAGAACCCCGTAGACTTAAACGATGTCTTCGTCCTCGGATAGGACTAAGACTAGCCTCTTAGCTTGCATCATTACTATAATAGGTAAAAATTGTAGAAAATTTAAAACTTTTCATCTACACTACTTTATGAGGTTTACATTGACCTCTCGCATACACATAATATATTCATATCGAGTATACGTATACCCTTCGTATAAGAAGATTATATAGACTTCTATTTTTATGGTACACATATATAAAATCCAATGTAGTCTTAAAATGGATGACTCATATCATAACCATCTAAACAATAGTATAAAAATCGGGCATAGACCATACATAAATAATATAAAAGCCACATATATGTTATATAATCATAGTTGTCAATTGAAAGAGAATGGACAAAATGTCTTTAAGACTAATCAACATACAATGCTAGAAAATGGCATTGTGCTCGAAGTAGTAAGGACCCACCCAACTTGGAGAAAGAGGATCCAAGTCTTATTCAATGGCCTCAACCTCGTCAATGACCAGAACCTAAAAATTTTGGAAAAGGGAAAAATAGGGGTTAGCACATTGCTTGTACTAGGTATGGAAATGATGCACACACAACATAGATATCAGTCTCGAAAAGGACAATTTTTTGAAAACATGCAAGTTACTGTGAAAATCTCATTTACGCACTTTAATGAATTACATTAACCATTAAAACACATAACCATCAAGGAAATGGCATATTCCACACAAGGTCAACAATAATAAGTCAAGTCAACATATGTATAGCCAAATAACTTCAATCATCATATTATAACAACAAGGAAATATACAAGAAATTCATAACATTTCAAAACATACTAGACCCTTACCCACAACCCATTATCAAGTTCACAAGTCCAATGACCAATCAAAGCCCAATAACCTCACTCAATCAAGTAATCCAAATTAAGGACTACGAGAATTGCCTTACTTCACATGTCATAACATCAATAGTAACCATTATCATATTTCAGCAATATAGACCGACAACATGCTCGCAAGAAACCAACATAATATAGAGTAAATAACATGTAAAGTCAACATAAACATAATATATACATTAGAGAAAATAATAACCACCTCCAAAGGCTTCCCTCAAGGTATACTAATGTAAGGCATAGGTAGGGCTACATACCATTACGTAGGCTAAGTCAATCCTCTTAAGTCACTCTATGTAGTGCTTAGTTTATTACTTCATATTACTTTTCGGAACACTTGCACTAACCGACATAGACTATAAGAGCTAAGAGTTGAATCCAGTGTTGTAAAAAGATACACCAATGGAACGTGGTCTACCTGCCAAAGTAGTACCAAACATGAACATAGCATCTAGGTGGATCCACCTAGATAGCATTCCTATGGAGGCAACATATTATATGGAACTTGGAGGCCTTTATTGGAAATATAACTCTATACCCTTTTTGGGACATGAGGCTATCAACTATGGTGAACCCTACCTACCCATCTAATGAAGGTTCCACCCATCATCTTCAAGCTAACTCGGTGTTAAGGTACAATCCCTTTATAAAATGTCTTTAAGTCATCCATTTTTATCAAAGCTTAGTTTAGGTCATAGGTTCTACCCCTTATGTAATCATCATCATAGATCAATATGAATTGCACGGGTATTGTCCTTTAATTTCAACCTACACATGTGAGGTTAGCACATTTATATATTCACATTATAATAAGGCACATAGGTAAGTCATCTCCATGCTTATATCATTAGATCTAAGCCTACAACTCACAAGTCATAATTCAAGAAATTCTAATTCAACATCATACAAACCCTGGTCAATCTTAACATAAGGTATAATTTAATATAACTTCATCACTAAACATAAGTAGTCATAATTGAAGTTAAGGATTGAGATCACTAGACTTACCCTAATGTCCTTGACAATCCATAATCAAGGTTTTACCACCAAACATACAATTCAACCCAAAAATGGGTGTAGTATCATCACTCAATAGTAATCAACACAATAATGATGTCAATTGAATCACTACAAAACAATTCATCACTAGTTCATAGCCTAGTGTCACGGCCTTTTTGATCTAGACAAGACTCCGTGAGGCACTTGACGGTTTGCTCACGATTCTTTCACGTATGTCGCAAACTCAAGTAAGCCTCTCACAATTTTGGATCGCTAAGAGAAATAAGAAAGAGATACAAAGGAAGATTTGGAAGAATAGACTAGTATCTTATTAGTTAATTGAATTGTTGGATGCTTTACAAATATAATGACCCTACTATTTATACTAGTCTAACCACTAAGAGTAAATAAATACAACTATTCAAGTCCCTATGTTCATGCACTCAAGGCATGACTACATTCTAAGAATGTCTAAGTCTTCCAACAAGGACGCCTAGCCATGACTAGTCTGCCCCCACGTCCTAGAGGCCCTGCCCAAGCCTCTCCAAGGCTTGAAACTGCCACCTCTCCACATGTCAGAATTCATCAAACGGCCAGAATCGATGAAACGATCAGAATCGCTGAAACCGTCAGAACGGTCAAACGTCTCGACCTTTGTCTGCCGCTGTCGCTGACGCCGCCTTTGCTCGGCTGTTTGGGTCTGTCCCCCTTGCACAAAGCCGTCGCCTAGACGGGTCGCACCGCTGGGTATCGGGAGGACGTGACAAACTCCCCACTGATGATGCGACGACGCGTCAGATTGCAAGGCCCAGACAAGATTGAGTTCTGCCGAGCGACCATCAACTCACGTACTCGATCAATCTCTTCGAGCAGCCTCTTCATCAGTGACCCGACCTTTCTCGACCCGATCTTCCGAACATCCTCCTTCAACGTAGGCAAGTGCCTCGGCTGCTTCCTCTTCATCACGGCAGAGCGCCTGCTTGGAACCCTCTTAGCTCGCGGAGGCAAGGATTTTTGAGCACCATTGTCTTCTCTCGAACTTGCAATGGTTGCTGCCGATGCTAACCTCTTTCCTCTGTCGACCCTCTCGAGCTTCATGGCTGTTAAACGAACCTGTTCCTCCGGCGTTTGTGCCTTTACCATGGGAACCATACACGTTCCTTCTTTCTCCATGATTATCAATTGTTGGAGATAAGGATCGATAACTATATGGCACTGCTGGAAGAACCTTTGCCCAAGAATAATATCACAGATATCTATGGGAGCGACGGTGAATTTGGTTTTCCCTTGCCAATCGCCTATCGTGATGTTCACCCCGTGCGCTATTCCAACCACGGGAGTAGGTGGTGCGTTGACATTACTGATTTGGTCGTTACTTGCACTATATCGCAGTCCCAACCTCGTTGCTGCCGTCTTGGTCATAACATTGACCTCCGCACCGGTGTCGACCAACGCACGAGCAGGTTTCCCATTGATCGTGATGTCAACCGTTTGAGCCCATGCCTTTGACTTCGTAAGTACCTTGCCAGCATGCTGCGGCTCTGCTTGCCTTGGCTTATCTTGCCTTGGCCTTGTCAATGGTTGCTAAATCACAGCTCCGCATAGGCTTACCACGCCCAACTGCTTAGTCTCACCGACTTCTTTCTCTTGGGATTTCTCTTCCTTCCGCTCACGGAGTATAGCACCAAGATTATTCAGTTCAGGGCATCTTTTGTAACCATGCGTCCCTTTGCATATGAAGCAACAACCCTTGGAATCCCTCACCGTGTTGCCAGGATCGTCGGGCTTCTTGCCGCTGGACCCGTAGGTGTCACGCCTCTTGGGTTGTGGCATTTGCTCCTAGCCTTTGCCACTGTCTTCCCCACTATCATCATGACTGCCTACCTCGTCGTCCTCATCGGCACTTAAAGACTTCTCCTGCCTGAAGTCTGTCAAGGCTTCAACCTGCGTAATGGCGTCGTCGATAGTCCTGACCTGCCGCCATTCCAACTCCGTTCTGGCCCAATTTGGCAGCCTATCCAAGAAGTAGAACAAAGCGTCGTCGTCCTTGAGGCTGGGAATCTGAAATGTAAGGGTGGTAATCTCCCGCACATACGCGCGTATGCTGCCCTTCTGTCTCAACTCCCGCATCTTGCGCTTTGCCTCATAGACAACGTTTCTAGGGAAGAACTCCTTGTTGAACTCCACATGGAACTGCTCCCATGTGTTCAATGCGCATGTCCCCTTTGCATTGTCAGACTCTTTACGCTTCCACCACAACATGGACAACTCCGAAAGATACAACACAGCAGTGTTGATCTTGTTCACATCACTACGAACCCGCATACACTTGAAGTAATTTTCCTAGTGCGAAAGGAAATTATCCACCGCTTGCGCGTCACGGACGCCTTGGAAGACAGGTAGCTTGGGCACTTCAACTCTGGCTTCCCTTTCCCGGTCACGTAATGAGGATCCAACAACCCCTCTATCTTCCTTGAGTGCTGCCACCTTGGCCTTAAGCTACTCGATTGCGCCAAGTGCTTCCCTAAATCTGATCTCTAAGGAAGTAATGGCCTCCTTTGTCTCGTACTCGGCTCGCTGGCGTGCCTCCAACTCCTTCCGGACGCTCTCAACTTCCTCAAGGGAGTAATCTTCAAGAGCTTTGAGCTCTCTGTCCGTTCTATTCAAGCGCTGGCCTATGATCTCAACGGCTTAAATCGCCATTTCGTCCCTTATAATCCACTCCGGTCCGACAGTAACGTCCACGGGCTCCTCGCCGGTGTCTTCGTCACTTCCATCGATAATGTGGGGAGGGAGAGATGTTTGCCCTTCTCTTGGGGTAGGAACATTTGGTGGAGGAATTATTGGGGGAAGTCCGGGCAGATTGGGTTCATTACCCGTCTGCTGCTTCTTCCCTTTCTTGTTCTTCTTGCCACCATCAATGCGGACGTTGGGGGTGCTGCTAGCACCGTCTCATTCGTTCGTCATTCTCTTACGATGAACCTACTCTGATACCACTTGTCACGACCTCTTCGATCTAGAAAAGACTCCGTGCGGCACTTGACGGTTTGCTCACGATTCTTTCACGTATCTCGCAAACTCAAGTAAGCCTCTCACAATTTTGGATCGCTAAGAGAAATAAGAAAGAGATACAAAGGCAGATTTGGAAGAATGGACTAGTATCTTATTAGTCAATTGTATTGTTTGATGCTTTACAAATACAATGACCCTACTATTTATACTATTCTAACCACTAAGAGTAAATAAATACAACTATACAAGTCCCTATGTTCATGCACTCAAGGCATGACTACATTCTAAGAATGTCTAAGTCTTCCAAAAAAGACTCCTAGCCTTGACTAGTCTGCCCCCACGTCCTAGAGGCCCTGCCCAAGCCTCTCCAAGGCTTGAAACTGCCGCCTCTCCACATGTCAGAATCTTTGAAATGGCCGAATCGATGAAACGGCTTTAGCCGAAAGCTTGACCTTTAACTTTGAAACGCCTGACCCTTTGTCTGCTGCCTGCTTGGACGCCTGCCCCTTTGCCTGCTGGCCGTTTTGGGCTGTCTGTCCCCCTTGCACAGGTTGCTGGCTGCCTAGACGGGTCGCGATCTGCCTGGGTATCAGTCGGGTCGTGACACTAGGCTTAGGGATTTGGGTAAAATTGACAGTCTACTTCACAACATAGATTAATTCATGAAGAACTAGCATAATTGAATCTTAAAAAATCATTATATAATCATAATGAACTAATTAAATCATAAACAAAGAAATTTAGAATATCAATTTCGTAATAGAAGAAAACCCACTTGAAACTCATCTTTTTTAAATCAATTTGGAGGAACCCTTTGGTGAAAGGAAACTCATACCTTGTTAATTGATGGAGATTTATGTAGAAAAAACCCCTTTGATGACCTTATACCTTTATCTAGCCCGTCAATGGAAATCTTCTATTTGGAAGAGAGAAAGAAGAGTGAAGGAAGAGCAGTTGGGTTTTGGAAAATATGAGGGTTGGATTAGTTTAATTATGTTAGGGGCTTTCTATTGATCATTAACTAACTTAATTAGACCACCCTTAACCTCTAAATAATTAAATAACCACCTAATTAATTAATTAGACTAATTAAAATAGGGCAGCCAAAATAGTGACCTAACCTACGAGACCCCGACCTATAGTTGTAGGTCAGTCGTTGGCTAGTGTCCCTTCTTGCTGCACATCTGTCATTTTCATCAGCCACTTGCAAAAAAAAAACCTCACAAAGTTGACTAAGTGACCATTGACGGTGTCCATCGACACCACGTTGATTTGCTTACGCCCTGTTTGTTAGCAATCATTCATGGCACTATCTTTTGAAAACATTTAACCAAATAGAAAGGTCCTCCTCAAGGACACTTTGGTTGGTAATTTAGGAGTGGTATCTGAACGTTTCAACCCTAAACCGATTATGATATGTATTGGACACCTTAATACCTAATTACATTCAATTCCGACTCCTAAAACCTAGTCAAATCCGATAAGGCACTTAAGCAAGTGTTTGACTAGTTTTCAGACGTCATGGACATTTCTTGACGCTTTGAATCTAAAACATCCTAGAAAACTTATATAAATTATATATGACCTTAACAAAGTGTACAAACCCTTAGGCACTCATGTTAGGTTCTAGATTACGGTTTAGACTTTCAGAGTTTTACATTATCCACCAGGAAATTCCTACCCGAATGACACTAAAATTCTTAAAAAGGACAGAATAAACTCAAGATTAGAAGACCAACCAACAAAAAAATATCAAAACATGAGTTACAATTCTAATCAGCATAATTACATGACCTTTTACACCATGCAACTAAGGAATCTCTTGAAAAAACACTATAGTCGGCACAAGTCAAATGCTTACCATAGGAGAACAAACTTAGAGTTGAAGAAGGTGATAAAGTGTGCCTAAAAATTTCACCTAGTTTCATAATTGGAAAGTTTGTCGGCCAAAGTCATATGCTCCATGACCTCAAAAAAAGGAGGATATCTGTTGAAGCAAAGACACCAGTTTCAATATTGGAAAGTTTGTACCTTGGTGAGGGCTAAAAGAGTATAGGTGTCGGTGCATGGTGCGTCTGTGTTAGGGTCTGATCCACATGAATGAGCCTAGTGATCTTTAAAGTGAAATGATGCATTATAGATATGAAAATAGTCGGGATCGATAGCCAAATGGTAGCAAAAGCTTAAAACATGATACTTTTGTACAAAGGTGTTGTGGTGAGTCTTAGTGCGTCGTTTGAGGATAAACAACGAATTTAAGTTGACGGTGTTAATGTACTTTTGTTTCATGGTAGTTTCATTGTTTTTTCCTTATGTTTAGTGTGTTTCTAGGTCCTTTTTAGTTATTTTAATGTGTTTTATCTATGTTTTGAAGGAAAGTTTTCAAAAATGAAAATGAAGAAGGCAGTGCACAAGTGACCCACGAAGCCATCGACGGTCAGTAGGTAGTGATCGTCGACTGTCCAAGCATCTGCAAGAAAATAGTGAATTCTGACAAAGTGTGGGACTAGGAAGGATCGACGATCCGTTGATAAGTCAACGGACCGTCGTGGCAAAGCGTCGATCAGATCAGTCATATGTCCCAATAACTGGTGTTGAAGAAAAGCTAAGTATGGAGTGAAGAGAAGCATCGAAAGACCGTGATGTTAGTGTGTCGATTGGATCAGAGAAGATGCAAAATGAAGGCCGAAGAAAAAGCTAAAGATGGAGCGATGGAGGCAGTCGACGGTCAGTCGTTCCGTCGACGAACCATTTGTGTGGTTGTCGATTGAAGCGGTGTTTTCAGGGAAAAAAATTCCTTATTTGTTTTCCTTTAATTTTAGGACAATGTCTTTATAAATAGGGGGTAAAAAACTTTTTTTGGGGTTGGATCATTTATTATTTTTATACAATTTTCTTGGAGATTTGACTTTTGCAACTTTGCAATTAATTCAAGTTACAAGAATCTATTCTAAAATAAATTTTGATGTTTCAAGTATAATTTCTGCATTTTCTTCATTCTTGTCAAAGTAAGTGATTGATTTATTATTCAACAAATATGAATTATGTTCTTCTAACCATGGGTAACTCAATACAGAACTAGGGTTGTGGGAACCATGGGTGAGTAATAAAATAAGCCTAGCTGTTAACAATTTTCATCAAGGATATTGCATGCATAAATAATTCTTTCATCCAGAAAATTTTTTTAACGAGTGCACGCGTTAGAACTCATCTTGTTGCTATTTGACTAACCAAGGGGATAGTTAATAGGAAAGGAATTATCGACATAGATTTTGTGGATTCTAACTTATAGGATAATTTCAATTGGTGCAAAATTATGTCAAAGACAAACATCGAATATGATGCTTAATATGAGGTAAAAGGTAAGGGTTAATAACTTAGACACACGTAGCCGGAACAAGGTACGGAGTGAAATCTTACAAATGCCGGACAATGTATTTGGAGATACATAACTTATCACTTTGCATGAAAAACCTCAGGAAAGAAATGTTATAGGCTAGATTATGCTGGTATGAATCTATGGAGAACACTTACACCCTAGTTTTCCTCACTACTTGATAAACACCAACAATTTTTACTCTTGCTACTTTTTATATTTCAAAATATTGCAATACTTTTGTTTCACCAAACCCCTCTTTAATTACTTGATTTTTAAAAGGACTTGACTAAATAGAGGTAATCGTATATTAAACTTATGTCTAAATCATTTTCCTTGGGGGATCGACCCCATTAGGTTCTCTACTTGATACGATCACTTATACTTCATTAGGAAAGTATAATTACAGCGTATCACAGCGGTCTAGAAAGGATAGCATGAACACAACAATTTACTCCTAAAATATTGTTTGTGGGTTTTGAGTTTTTCTTTTCGATAACCTGTCGACTCTAAAAAAAAAAGTCATGTAGTAAAACCAACACCTAAAAATAACCCCCCCCCCCTAAAAAAAAAGGAAAATAGTGTTTTTTCTACATTCAAAAATCCCAAGAAAACTAACATCTACCTCAAAAAAAAAGTACAAAGAAGAAGATATGGCTTCTATTTAACAAAATTAACAACACCAAACCTGAGAAAGATTTGATTATCTAAATAGAACAAGGATGCAAATTTTGAGCTTATCAAGAACTAAAATTATTACTGATAATGTAAGTATCAAAAAAAAAATAGAAAAGTATCAAATTCCTTTTTCAGCACACGTTATCCTCCAGCTTTTGAACACAAATTTGTATTATTATGAAGTCTTTAAACTCATCACCCTAGAGTGAAATTGCGAGCTGAAGAAGGGAGAGAGTTTTCTTCTTAAATTAAATTGTAATATGGAGTGGGTTGAGTGGGGTGGGTGGGTGTGTGGGGGTAATTAATTATGGAGGTTCCTTAGTTGTATTGTCTTGTTCATATAAATTTATGTGACACAATTTAATTTGACATAAAAAAAATTTAAAAGTTAAAAGGAAATTAAAATGTGACAGGTTATAGAAATCATAGATATTAACGTAATTATAAATTATTTTATTGAAATTTTGAGTCAAAATATGTCTTTTTTCTATATTAGTTATTTATTTATAATCATATAAAATATGATAAATTTCATTAATCTGCACTTAAGAATTTTTTTCTTAAGGTTTACAACTTGATTAATTCATAAAATAAAAAAGGAATAACTCTATGGATAAATAAAATCAGAATGGTTGGAAGAATTATTTTTAATAAAGTGAATAGTTAATATAGGACTATATAAAAGACTTTATTTTTTAAATAACCTAAAAAGAGTTAATATCACATAAGTTAAGGGGAAAAGACAGTAAAAATTAATGTTATTATTTATTTAGAGAAATTGGTTGGTAAAATTAGTTAATAAAAAATTACTTTGATATGTCCAATTCAATCCACTTAATTTTTTTTTTCATGTGACATTTAATACCTCAAAATTTTTATATTTAATTGTATAGGTCAGCTAAAAATTTAATTATCTGATTTAATGACAATTTTATAAAAAGTAATCGTTCTTTTTTTATATAAGGGATCTAGAAAGTACCAAGAGATATCATTTTTTCTGAATTATAGACATAAAATTCCTATATTTTACGCACTTTTATGTAAGGGAGAATCTAGAAATAGCCAAGGTATATTCATATAAATATTCTCAAAAATAGAAATTATATCATATAGATAAGAGTTTTTTAAGTGTTTATATATAAATTTTAAATTCCTCAATATAAATGACTTCGTACATTGTAAGGCGTTTTATTTTAACTTTTGTAAATACCATTTTTTCAGCTCACCATGAAAAAGTTTGAGGTTTTGTAGTTGTATGAATTCTTTATATATATTCATAAAATATTTTTATCACTACTGTTTTTTTGTACTAAAATATTTTCAAAGAACTAATAAAATAATTAAACTTAGTGAAAATTGTGTTGAGTTAGGTCTTGACTTATTATCTGCCCCGTTTTTGGCTCAATTCATATTGATCCAATAAAATTCAGTTTGAATTGGATGTTGATCCGTTTGTTATCTTGACACAATATATTTGACTAAAATTGATCTATATCACTCAATTTTAAAATAGAAGAAAATTTAATGATACAAATACACTTATTCATGAAAAACTAATATAAAAAAACCAAATAGTTATCCTCTTTTTGATAAGTCGCGATTTATCTTAGCAAATGAAGATTAGCCTAGAAATGACTAATGATACAACCAAATTGTAGATTAAATATATATATATATGGATAAATATTTATGCTTTTATATGCCGTATGAGAATCTGAAACTTGCACTTATTATTTTCACTCATGAAGTAGCTTTATCTTGTATACGAAGCGGATCCACATTCATATGTGTGGGTGCATACTTATTTATATCAATCTCTAGCAAATAAAAATATAATTAGTAGTGCACTCTTAATGAGTGTAGAGATATCCTTGTGCTAGAGGAATCACCCATAAAACTAGGGTTTGAAACTAGTTAAAACCCTTATTTCAATTAATGTTTATTTTAATATTGAGGGGGGAGTGTAAATTAAAATTAACTTAGACAACTAATAGTAGTTGATAGTCGACTCACCTGCAAATTAATAGGAAGATAAACAATAATAGAAAGTTGCACTAAATAATTAACACAAGATTTTATCCTGGTCCAGATCACCAATGCGGTGCCTAGTAAAGTCCCCTCGGTTCCAAGGGTTTTCCTTAAGATATTTGAATAGATCTTCGTGTTGCAACTATTTGAAACATTCTCATGTCTTATATGAAAATAATATTTCTACCGTGACACTTCCTCAACTTGTATTCTACACTCAGGCTCTTTATTTTCTCTTTTCTTTTCAATTGTGTCACTCATGTGTTTACAAATCTTTCTGAAAGACAAAAAAAATTTTTTGCTAAGCTCAAGTGAAATTGCGAACTACACACTATAAATCTGGGTCGATTTATGTGGATGATGATCTATGATTTTGCAAGTAAAAACCCAAGGGAAATATCTTATTCAAGGATCAATTTAGGGAGTCCTTGATTGAGGCGATTTAGTTGATCTGTATCCATAAAGTAAATCACTTGTCTTCTTTCCTTTTATTCGCTTGATCATTTCCATTTATGATTGACAAAATTCTTATCTTGTGGCTTAATTCATGGCTCTTTCCTATCTTGATTATTCAGTTGTGATCTGTGCCAAGTGTGCGAGTATTCTGCTTCATTAAGAGTTTCCTCTATGTGCTGATCAACTATATATTCCTTTACTTCATTTGTCCTTAGATTTGGGGCTTGCCTTTCCAATGCTTCTCTGCATCTTCAAGCAAATATTATCGTCCTTCTTGAAATTGTTCGCGCTGATGATTTCCTTTTAGAATAATTTACCTACAAAATTGAGATCAACTCGTTAAGTATCTGTTTTCAAAATCAATTAGATCTATGTAGTAAACAGTCTCATCCTTTCTGATAATAATAAGATTGATGACAATTATAATAGTTATCTTGATAGTCAATTTTACTGAGAAGGTTAATTGTACTTCCTTGAGGTCTCATGTCTTAGTTCATCGATGCATGCAGCTCTCCCCTGTCTCACGGAGGAGTAAGAGAGATAGATTTGTTTTCTCCCCTTTGTCATAATATAAAAGAAAAGAAAAAAGTAAACTAGATTAAAACAAAGACAACATATACCAGAGTAGTCCAAGAGTCAGAGAGAGAAAAAAATAGTGGTCCAAGAGATAGAGAGGTACATGCCCCAATTGAAACTTAGAGAAAAAGATTTAAGGTTCAGCCGTTAGAGTTAATAACCACCCAAAAAGTACTTGAGAGAGTTATGCACTTTCTCACAGAAGGTGTTGTTTTAAAGTTCAACATTCTGCGAAAGACTGAATTATAAGCTCTGTACTGTAACAGCAAGCTCATTGTTGGAGGAGTTGACTCAACTTTTAAGAGAGTCACCATTGAGATACCTTCCTGCTTGATCGTTATCTTGGTGATGCGCAACATACCGATATCAGTGCTAGATTCTTTATGTAAAAAATGCCTTTTCCACAGCATCATAAAAGGTCTTCAACTTCCGTTCTCCAGCTAAAAGTCTAGTTTTGACCTACTCATTGTCCTTCCATAAAATATGGAGAAATCTTCTGAGTTTTTTCAAGGCTTGGGAGAATCAGCCCAAGTTCAGAGTGAGTCATTTTTTAAACCACTTTTAACAAACCTGCACATACATCATACTAGAAGAAGTTTGGGAATCATAAGTTGCATTTATAAGAGAGAGGGTAAACATAAAAAGATCCACAAGACGGTCCACAATAACCTCGATATGAGAAAGCCATAGGGAAAACTTGCCATGACATTCAAGTCATCAACACTTTCCCACATAGACTCCTTGAACCATTCTGCCCAGTTGATGCGGTACTTTTTAAGAAGGAAGTAAGAAAAAATACATCACGAGTAGAGAAATTACATAAGGAGACCTTCCTGGGAATAAGAGTTGTGGCCACGTTATGTGAGATAATACAGTAATCTAAACATAGCGATAAGGGCCCAAAGTCAGAAATTTTAGAGTAAGGTTCAACAACGACTCTCTTTGCAACTTCAACGGAACTTCAAATTCATCAATCCATATTACGTTTATGTATGGAATTACGTTAGAGAACTTCGTACCAAACAAATCTTCGAATTTATCTACATTGATGATAAAGAGTTTACCCTGCCACGATTAATAGGGCAAGTTTTGAAGAGATCATACATGTCCTTCTGTTTTATACCCCAAAACCGATGCATATCTGCGTGGGAGAGAGATCCCATCATATGGAAAAGAAGATTCTTTGATGCTATCTGCTTAGTAGTAGAAGCTCCCTTTTTTAGGACTCGGGCGGAGCAACCATGGATCCTATGAAGGAATTAGAAAAGAGAGATGGTGTCTATTTCGACGGAACTCGATGCGACAGAGGATTGCTTTGAGGTCACGGAGCAACTTTTTTTCATGGTGAGATGAAGAGTAGAAGAGTGTAAAGGAAATGATAAATAAAAAGAAAAAAAGAGAAGAGAAAAGAAAGGGGATCAAACAAAAAAGGGAAGGGAATTTGACTGGAAGTAGTGGAAGTAGGTCATAATTACTGAACAAAAAAAAAATAGAAAACACATAAAATGCATAAGAAAATAAAATAAATAAAAAGTGAAGTACAACGCATAAGTAAACACATTTAATACAAAGGCGATCTTTGAGATAGCAAAATCTTTCCTCAAGTAGAGATTTATGATAAAAAAAAAGATAATTGATTTTTAGAGTCTACAAATTCAAGAGAAAATCATCATTTCCAGCATGATCATGAATAAAATAATGCTTAATGTCGATATTCTTAACCCTAGAATGATGGACAATAAAAATATATTGAAAAAGACTTAAATACTATCATAGATAATCGGAATAGTTTCATAAGAAAGATCCTTATCAAGTAATTGATGCATCTTCCATAAAATTTGAGCACCACAACTTCCAAACGATGAGTATCAAGATTCTATAGAGGATAAGGAAACCGAAGCTTGTTTCTAGCTATGCCATGAGACCAGATAGTATCCCAAGATTAGGCATGTTCGACTAGTGCTTTTTCGGTCGTTTTTGTCACATGCAAAGTCAGCATCTGAATAACTAATTAAATCAAAATTAGTAGAATGAGGATACTATAGTCCTAGACTGTGGTTCCAATAAGGTAGTGAAGATTCGCTTTACTACCGTCAAATGTGATTCCTTCGGGGCAGCTTAAAACAGTGCACACTTTCATCCATTATACATTATATCCAGCCGCCTACCTGTAAGATGTAGTAAAGAACCACCCCAACTAAAAAATAGTCATGAGCGACCTAAAAATTACCGACCTCAAATGGAGTCGGTAATTTCAAACCTCAGGAGGTCAGTATTGTGAAAAAGAATAAAACTAGTTGGGTTTTATGCAAAATGTCACGACCGGAGTGTAGACTCAAGAAAAGACCGGCGTCGTTAACCTTTTGAGGTCGCAGACAAGCCTACTTACGTCATTCTTACTTCGTCCAGGTTATGTTTAGCGGAAAATTTGAAACTTTGTATTTCTCAACATACATACTAATCACTCCATTAGATTCATAATTTTCACCATCAACCATCTAACATTATGATTATCAAATAAAAGAAATAGTTGAATATATAATTAAATGTATACTTGCCAAAATGTCACCAATACTGTAACGACCTGTTTAGTCATTTTTAGCAGCAGATTTTATTTCTGGAAAACTGGCTGAGGCGACGGACCCCACGAAAGACTGTCATGGGCACGACGGACCGTCGCAGGGTCTCGTTTCAAAACACTTAGAAATTCAGAAATTGGGTACTGAAAATCGACTCTCTGAACTTCGTGACTGAATGGCAGGACGGACCGTCACAGGCGTGACGGACCGTCACAGATTCTTCAGTGGAAATCCAGTCTCTGAACTTTGCGACGACCTGCAGGACCGACCGTCGCAGGCACGACGGGCCGTCACAGTTTGCGTAATCCCAGTCTGGGTCAGATTTCTTTACACGTTTTAAGGGACGTTTTGGACTATTCCTACTTTAATTATAAAGTTAGAGGGTTAAGGTTAATAAGTCTAATTACTTGGGGGTTAAAAGAGGTAACCTTAAGTTAATTAGTGGGTTATTATTCCCATCTTTTATTCTTAATTATATGCTAATTAGGGTAAAAGAGAGAGGGTTTGAATAAAGAAAATAGAAAGAACAAGAGAAAGAGAGAGAGTCGAACGAGAAAGAAGAGAAAGAAGAGAACAAAGCTTGGGAAATTGCTTGCTTGATCAAAATTCTTCGGTGGAGGTAGGTTATGGTTTTTACGATATTCATAGTAAACTCTTAATAGTGAATGATATGTATTGATAGTATTGTAAACCCTGCTATGTGCTTAATTGTATGCTTGCATGAATGTGATTATATAGTTGTGATTATATAAGTATGATGAAGTTATTGAATCCCAAATCTTGCAAAACCCTAATCTCTTCGTTAATGATAATGCCTTGGTATGAGAGAAGGCTTGATAAACTTAAGTAATGAGAATGATAATGCCTTGGTATAAGAGGAGGCTTGATGAACGAACTTAATGAGATTAGTGGATCAGAGTGTCACGTTCCGACACATAGAATTAAGGGATCGGGTGTCACGAACCGACACATAGTATAAGGGGGACCGGGTTTCACGAACTGACACATAGATTTAGGGGATCGGTTGTCACGAAACGACACGTAGATTTAGGGGATCGGGTGTCACGAACCGACACGTAGATTTAGGGGATCGGGTGTCACGAACCGACACGTAGATTTAGGGGATCGGAGTGTCACGTTCTGACACATAGTAGTAGGGGATCAGAGTGTCACGTACCGACACAAGAGGATTAACGAATATGAGGGAGCGGAGTGTCACGTACCGACACAAGAGAAATAAAGATAATGAATCTTGAAAAGATGTTAATATACTCAATCTAATGAACCTAATTCCCAAATGAGTATGGTATTGAGGCTTGAGTCCTCATGTGTGAACTTGACGGTAATTGTTGATGATATAGTACTTGTTGTTGCTACATGTTGAGTATCATAGTTGAGTTTATGATATTACTTGGTATATACTGTTTTCTATTTTGAGTTGGCCGATGATATCTACTCAGTACCCGTGTTTTTTACTGACCCCTACTTTTATGTTTTCTTCTTTGTTATTGTGGAGTGTAGCAAACGTGTCGTCGTCTTAAACTCAACCGAAACTCTAGCTAGTCTTCATTGAATTCACATCATATACATTTAAATTCTCTATTCATTTGAATAATAAATATTTAGTCATTTTTCATTAAACAAATATTATGTCTGGGTTCCCGAACATGAGGAAGAGCTTCAAGAAAACATCAAGTAAAAATTTCAAAGTTTCTTTCTAGTACATTTAGTGAATGTCAACAAAATAATAGAATTCCTAAGTTTATGGTAACAACACGACGGGATCTATTACTGGAACATTGGGGTACTGTTTAAAAGTTTAAGAAGAGGAGTGGGATTGGGAAGATGGCTCGCTCATCAAAAAAGGAGGCTCTTTGAATACCTGCGGAGATATAAGCCTAGTTACTAGGAAGGAAAGAATGGTATACTTTCTTAATTTTGTAAAATATTTCCTTTTCTTTTTTGATAAGTAGTTTTTAGAAATTAAATAACACTTGTGTTATTTGCAGGAAAAAGTGATGGGTAAGTAGGTAGTTGTAGAACAGATGGTGATGGTTACTAATATCCAGAAGAGTACAAACCCCGATGAAAAAGAATGTTTAATTGATCCACGTGCTCAAACAATATATGTAATAACTCTATTCAAGTTAATCTTTTTTTCTCTTTCTTGAATATATTAAATTCTTATTAGAAGAGTTCATTGTTTAAATTGCAGGATAGGTTATACGAATATCCCAGGAGTATTGTAGTACTCTACCTCTTGAGAGCTGGGACAGATCATTTACACAAGAAGAAAATGAGAATTTTTAGAAACAAAGTGCAGGAGAACTGATTAGAGCTACGGATATCCCGAAAGGACATATCAAAAGAAGCAGGCTTGGTATTTTGGTTCATCATCCTATAGCTTCAATAGCAGGGATAAAGAGACAATATCTGCAATGGAGGGTGACATAGCTTTTCTCAATGCGGAGCTTGCTGTTGTAGCCGATAGAGAGAAGAAGATAGAGGTGGAGATTGTGGCATTAAAGTAAGAAGAGAATAAGAGTTATTCAGCACTTCAGGACCAACCAACTTTTCTTTTGAATCAGGAAAGATACTTCCTACATGTCCTCCAAGAAGCGAAGATGGAGCTGATCATGAATGTGATGATAATGATAAGGGTGATACGGAGAGTGATGGTGATAAGGATTACTTATATTCGTTTGACATTTAAAACTTCCATATTTTTTGAATTATTTTATCGTATTTTAGTTTATTTTGAAGTTGAATGAAGTTTATTTTGAAATAGTTTAATGCATATGTTGAAAATATTGTGTTGTTTTGGTTGGATGAAGTTTGTTTTGAAATAGCTCATTTGGAATTCTTTTACTTGGATGAAGATTATTTTGAAATAGCTTATTTTGAATTGCTTAGGTTGTTTTGATATATATATACAAGTGGGATACTAAAAATGTAACTCAATGCTACCAATTCTGTAGCAGAAATACAGACCTCTAGAGGTCAAAATCTCAAAAATAAAATATAAAACTACCGACCTCCGAAGGTCGAAATTTAAAAAATTATAAATAAAACTACCAACCTCCGGAGGTTAGAATCTCAACAATAAAATTAAAAAAACCGAGCTCCAGAGGTTTGAATTAAAAAAATAAGAAAAAAAAATATTGACCTACGAAGGTCGCAATCTAAAAAATAAGAAATAAAAATACCTACCTCCGGATTTCGGATTCTATCAAATAAGAAAAAAAATATCGACCTCCGAAGGTTGGAATCTAAAAAATAATAAATAGAAATACCGACCTCCGGAGGTCAAAATCTAAAAATAAGAAATAGAAATAGTGGCCTCCAGTGGTCGGAAACTTAAAAAAAAAAGAAATGAAAATGCCAACCTTCGGAGGTTGGAATCTCAAAAATAAGAAATACCGACTTTCAAAGGTCGCAATCTCAAAAATTAAAAATAAAAATATTGACCTCCAGATTTCGGTATTCTAAAATTTGAGAATTAAATTTGCTGACCTCTGAAAGACGGAAATAAAAAATAATAAGAAATGAAAAAATATATTTAAGAGACCTCCGGAAGTCGGAAAATAAAATAATGAATTTTACCAACTTAAATTGAAACTGACCTCGAGAGGTCAGTACTAGAGGTCTAAATTGAATAACGACCAAGCTTCTTTCGGCCTATGGAGGTTGGTATTTTTAGGTAGGTATTCACTTTTTTTAGTAGTAAAACAATCTTTGTGTTCATCATTTCATCCATGTCTTTTTGAGATGCATCAGATTCAAGACACGTGGCGGACTAATTGGGGGTACAAAAGGCTTTACCCTTTTCGAGTCCAAACTTCTTAATCAATTCCTTATTGTACTTTTCTTGACTAATGAATGTTCTAAAAGTTGAATGGTTAATTTCATGTTCAGGAAGTAATGAGAGTTCTCCCATAAGAATCATTTCGAATTGTCCTTTCTTCAAAGTTGCAAAATTCTCACACAAAGAAGGATTAGAACATCCAAAATAATATCAAAATGTATTCATAAGATCTTTCAATGAAGAGAGTTGTGTAAATTTTCCCCAAACTATTTTGCAGTATGAACGAACATAATCTTTCATACCAAGCTTTTGTAGATTATTTAAGTATGCAAAGAGAATTGGAATGTTTGTAAACAAAATTGGGACAAGGAGGATTTAAAACCGTGGGGTTGAAAACAACTTCTTTTATAAAGTCGTTTAAAAATGCACTTTTCACAACCATTTGAAATAGTATAAAATGCTTGAAAGAGGTATAAGAAAGTAAAATTCGACTAGATTATAAGATTGCTACATTTGAAAAGGTTTCATCGTAGCCATTACCTTCTTGTTCTGAGTAACCTTGAGAGGATAACCGTACATTGTTTCAACTAACTTATTAATTTTCATTTAGTGTGTTTCGAACTACCCAATTGATTCCAATAATAGAACAATTTTTTTCTCGTTCTATTTGAGTACATACTTGATTTATTTGAAATTGATCGAATTTTTCCTTCATTGCTTGCACCCATGATTACTCTACAGTTGCTTCAGTTATTCGATTAGTTTCCATTTGAGATATCAATGCAACAGAATCTTATTTTCTTAGACAAGATCACTTCTGATTTTTTCTTCATGTTTATCGAGAATGAAACTTTAAGGATAATTAGTATTTATGTCGCCATTCTTTTGGGATGTTTGATCTATCAGCTAGACTAGTCGACTTTCCTTCTGCAGTAGTGGACTTCAATATGAATTTTGGAACTTATATCTGCAGTATTTCCACTATTTTAATGGGGGGTGATTTCCTAGTCACCTCCATTAATTTCCTACATTGTTGGGTTAGTCTCATCAAATACAATATGCACATGTTTTCAACACTTAAAGTTCTTTTATTAAAAACATGAAAGACTCTATTGATAGGATCATAGCCTGAGAAAATACCTTTGTCACTCCTTGGAACAAACTTACCAAGATTGTTCTTACCATTGTTCTGGATGAAGCACTTGCATCTGTAGGGATGAAAGTAGCTTATGTTTGGTTTCTTACCTCTCCACTGTTCATAGGGAGTCTTCTTCAGTATTAGTCTAATTAAACACCTATTAAGATTGTCGCATGTAGTGCTCACTGCGTCTACCCAAAAGTGATGTAGAAAACTTCTATGCAAAAGCATTGTTCATGATGACCTAAGAGTGATGGTTTTGACTCAAGTAACTTCTCCTTTAGCATTACCTCCAAATCTAACACATCATTCATCTACTCTTTTTATTGTTTTGAAGTTTTCCTTGTTTCCGCACATACGTATGGATAATCCGCTGTGAAGTACCACATTCCCTTTTTGTAGGTTTTCTTGAATTGCTCCTGCAACACAAAAATATTAGTTTCTTTTAGGAACCCAAGTATTTTTGGGCCGTTGATGATTAAAAAATTTTGGTCCTCCAAATCTATTTTCCAGAAGAATATTTTCTACATATGAAGGATTTATGACCTATATTGCCTTAGTAAAACACACAATAGTTAGAATTATGACTTGGAGAGTTTCTTCAGTAGAGCGTAGTTCTGTTTGATTGAATAGAACTATGTCTTGAAGATTTTTTACACTATTTTACTGCATTTTTTCTTTCTTCAATTCTTCTGATAGCAGATCAACTTCAATATAACTTACGTCAAGGAGAATATGCCAAACATTCTTTTCTTGTAGAAGTTTGTTGTATTCATCAATTAATTTCTATAATTCATCACTAACCATATCCAAAGAGTTTTGTAAGTAATTACAATTTGGACAATTATAAGATCTTATCTCGCTTGTTTCTCCTAGGGATACGAAACATGAGTTTTCCATTTAATCGTTGTTATCATTGGTTGTTTCTCTTTGTTCCCATGCTCCACGACTTTTTGGATCTTCATTTCATCGATTGGTTCTTCTTCGTCATTTTGTACAAGTTTTCTTGATATGTATTGGTTCTCAGCAGTAGTACCATCGATCGTTGTTTCTTTTGAAGTCCTTTGTTTTTTATTCTTTTTGAGGTCGCTGTCTCCTTTGTCTGAGCATTTGTCTTACTCTACCATTGATGAGGGTCATTCCTTAATCTTTGTTTTCATCAGCTTCCTCCTCAGTTTCTAAAGTGAAATGCAGCAACATTACCTCAAAATGATACCAGCTGAAATACTCAAGAGCATGAATAAACGAAAAAAGTATTATCAAAATTATTTTTCCTGTAGAACTAATTCTGCAGGCTCATACAGAACATTAGAAAGAAGAAGTACAATTTTTAGATATATCAATTGCATATCGCCACAAAAGACAAATGACCTTAGATTAGGAGAATCAATACTCAGGAGGTACGAATTGTCTATGTCTTTTAGAACCAAATCCTCAAGCAATGGGAAATTAGAGATAAGAATTTAAAACGTATTACAAGATAATGTTACAAAATTTAATTTTAGGCTAATCAACTTATTAAATCCCTGAAAAAGCATATAAGGTGTATTTCACATTCCATGAGATACAAATGTCTTAATGCTGAACAATAAAAAAGAAGTAAGGGATCTTGTATGGTGGATAAGTGAATGGAAGTTTAAGGAAGAAATGTTGAATGAATTTTTTGGTGAGCAAATGTATCAAACGATCAATATTAGGACATATTTTTAGACTATTAATATCAAGGATAACATTCAATGTAGTTCCTATATGATAATTGAAGAAACAACCGAGAATGAGAATTATAAATCCAATGGTAGAGGTTATCAAGTATTCTTGTGTTTCCTACCTTTTAAATTGTATGGCAAGTCTATGGTCAATCCATAAAAAGTGTACTAGTTCTTACAACATCTCGAAAAGACAACCCATTTAGAATGTCGTAGATTAAATACATGTCAAGGTTTCTTAGTCGATCAGGAGAAGGTAAATGTAGTCTTTATTCATTTGGATGCATGATAATCTGTAGAAATTAAACACAATACTATTGGTAAGGTCAGAGTATACGCTACATGAACAACAAACAAACATATCACAACATTAAAAATAAAAGAAAAGGTGTATAATTTGTAGATGACATTTGCAGTGATTTCATTAATTTGCAAATCTTGATGTAAAATTGACTGGCTTATGTTAAACATATAAAGTATTTTTGCATAGAATTAGAAGAGAACATAGAAGTTTAAATTAGTGATATTATACTTATTGTACTAGAAATTTATAGTACCGAGTTCTTACATAAAAACATTTCATGAATAACATGTGCTTATCGCAATATTATAAATAAATAGGGAACACTTCAAACTTCCTTCAACACTAAAGAAGTCGTTGGTAGTATATATAAGAGGTTGTGTGTTCGATTCCCGCACGCTTTCCCCTTTATTTTTCTTTTATTCTCCTCCTTAAATCTACCTAAGGGGTCGTGGATTCGATTCCAACACGCCTCCTCCTTTATATTTCTTTTATTCACCTCCTAAATCTGCCTAGGAGGTCATGGGTTCGATTCCCCCACGCGTCCCCCTTTAGTTTTCATTTATTCTCCTCCTTAATTTTCCTAAGAGGTTGTGGGTTCGATTCCCACACGCCTCCCCCTTTATTTTCTTTTATTCTCCTCCTTAAATCTGATTGAGAGGTGGTGGGTTCAAATCCCACTCCTCTCATTTCTTAATTTTTTATGTTAAGTTACATTTTCCAGCGAAAATCATGGTTCGAATCCCCTTTACCAAAATTCTTTTTACTTCTTTATTTTTATGGTTTTTAACATGGTGAGATCACGGGTTCAATCCTCCATGACCTCACTTGTTTTAATTCATTTTTTTCAGCATTTCTAACCCTCTTTGCTGAAAGAAATTCATCATTAGTAGGTTGAAATTTTCTTGTAATTTTTATGCATCTTTTCATCAAGTTACACTTTAGTTCTCATGGGATTTTTTTAGTTCATTTAGAACATTTTAGGTGTGTTTTCATGGATTCATATAGACAAGAGATTATCCCTTAAATCAGCCACATTTCAACTCATATGAACATCACATTTACATTAACATGTGTACATGAAATATAAAGAACTATCATGCCATTTAAAATCCTAAACAATGAATAATTGTGAGTTCGTCCATATTAAGTATTAAAATATTTATATAGCGAGTTCCATAAAATTTAAATTTATATTTTTAATTAACTTTAAATAAATTGAATCACTGTTATTATGTAAATTAGAATATTTATTAATATAAAATATTGACATCATGAGATTGGTATTTACATTTTATCCAAAAACAGACCTAATGAGGTTGGTATTTTTATTTCGTCCATATTAAATTACCGACATCATGCGGTAGGTATTTTTACATCATCTAAATACTGACATCATGAAGTCAATATTTTAATTTAATCCAAATATTGACCTCATGAAGTCTGTAATTTTTCTTCATCCATATAGCAACCTCATGAGGTCGATATTTTTACTTTTTCTAAATAACGACTTTAAGGGATAGGAAAACAGATGAGTTCTTGAGCATAGAGCAAGGTAGAATGTCGGTTACTGCATATGAGGCGAAGTTTCGTGCATTATCCAGGTATGCCACCCAACTTTGTTTCAGTCCACAAGAGCGGATTCGCCGTTTTGTGAAGGGGTTGAGGTCAGAATTGCGGATTTTAGCCTTACAGGTAGCGGCTACGGCAAAATCCTTCAAAGAAGTGGTATACTTCTTGATAGAGGTGGAAGGAGTAAAGCCAGATGACTTTAACATGGCATCGACATCAAAAAGATTTCGAAAGGGAGGTGAGTTTAATGGTTCTTACTCTAGAGGACAGGGTTCCGGAGGTTACTCAGTTCGACCAATTCAGTCTTCACTACAAACTGTAGTTGGGTGTCCACCCCAGGCCGGTCAACACTTCTCTGAGAGACCTATGCTTGACTCTAGAGAGTGTTATGGATGTGGGGAGACTGGACGTATTAGGAGGAATTGTCCAAAACAGAGTTATAGACCCCCAATAGCTAGAGGTAAAGGTGGTCATGGTAGAGGCCGTTATTTTGGAGGACGTGGTGGTCGAGGTAATGGTGGTCACCAAAACGGATGGGGTGATGGGCAAACTGGAGCCACTACAACACAACATGGTAGGGGCAACGGACAGACAGGTGATAGGGCCCATTGTTATGCTTTCCCTGGGAGATCTGAGGCGGAGACATCTGATGCTGTCATTACAGGTAATCTTTCGGTTTGTGATTGCATGGCTTCTATATTGTTTGATCCTGGATCCACATTTTCTTATGTATCTTCTTCTTTTTCTAATGGTCTAAATTTACCTTGTGAACTACTTGACATGCCTATACGTGTTTCTACTCCGGTGGGTGAGTCTGTGATAGTTGAAAAAGTATATAGGTCTTGTTTGGTGAATTTTGTGGGGAGCAAACACTTATGTAAATTTGGTTATCTTAGAAATGGTTGACTTTGATGTAATTCTGGGTATGACTTGGCTTTCTCGGAATTTTGCGATCTTGGATTGTAATGCTAAAACTGTGACGTTAGCCAAGCCTGGGACAGATCCGTTAGTGTGGGAGGGTGACTACACTTCCAATCCTGTTCGTATCGTCTCCTTTCTTCGTGCTAAGAGAATGGTTAGTAAGGGTTGTTTAGCTTTCTTGGCACACCTCAGGAATGATACTACCCATGTACCTTCGATTGAGTCGGTTCCGGTAGTCCGTGAGTTTTTGGATGTGTTTCCCTGCAGATCTTCCTGGTATGCCACCGGATAGGGATATTGACTCCTGTATTGATCTTGAACCGGGTACTCGCCCCATTTCTATACCCCCTTAAAGAATGGCTCCCGCGGAGTTAAGAGAGTTAAAGGCCCAACTTCAAGAGTTGTTGAGCAAAGGCTTCATTAGACCAAGTGCATCTCCTTGGGGTGCTCCGATTTTGTTTGTGAAGAAGAAAGATGGAAGTTTTCGGATGTGCATAGACTACCGGCAGTTGAACAAGGTAAATATTAAGAACAAGTATCATCTTCCTTCCATTGATGACTTGTTCGATCAGTTACAAGGTGCTTGTGTTTTCTCAAAGATTGACTTGAGATCCGGTTATCATCAATTGAAAATACGGGCAGCGGATGTGCCAAAGACTGCTTTTTGAACCAGGTATGGGCATTACGAATTTGTAGTGATGTCTTTTTGTCTTACGAATGCCCCTGCTGCGTTCATGAGCTTGATGAACGGGATTTTTAAGCCATATTTGGATCTCTTTGTGATCGTATTTATTGAGGATATACTGATATACTCTAAAAGTAAGAAGGAACATGTGGAGCATTTGAGAATTGTATTGGAAATGTTGAGGGAGAAAAAGCTTTATGCCAAGTTCTCTAAGTGTGAGTTTTTGCTAGATGCAGTGTCCTTCTTGGGGCACGTGGTTTCTAAGGATGGAGTGATGGTGGATCCTTCTAAAACTGAGACAGTGAAGAATTGAGTAAGACCCACTAATGTGTCAGAAATAAGGAGCTTTGTTGGTTTAGCTAGCTATTACCGTCGATTTGTCAAGGGATTCTCTTCCATTACTTCCCAATTGACGAACTTGACTAAGCAAAATGTTCCATTTGTATGGTCGGACGAATGTGAGGAAAGCTTTCAGAAGCTCAAGACTTTGTTGACTACCGCACCTATCCTTACCTTGCCAGTAGAGGGTAAGAACTTCATTGTTTATTGTGATGAATCCTATTCTGGTTTGGGTGCAGTGCTAATGCAAGAGAAGAGTGTAATTGCTTATGCTTCAAGGCAATTAAAGGTGCATGAACGTAACTATCCCACCCATGATTTGGAATTGGCCGCTGTAGTATTTGCATTAAAGCAATGGAGGCACTATTTATATGGGGTTAAGTGTGAGGTCTATACGGATCATCGTAGCCTATAATATGTCTTTACTCAGAAAGATTTTAACTTGAGACAGAGGAGATGGATGGAACTACTGAAGGACTACGACATCACTATTTTGTATCATCCGGGAAAAGCGAATGTTGTGGCGGATGCTTTAAGTAGAAAGGCGGGAAGCATGGGAAGTCTAGCACACTTGCAAGCTTCTAGACGCCCATTGGCTAGAGCAGTTCAGATTCTGGCTAATCACCTTATGAGATTAGAATTAAATGAGAAGGGAGGATTTTTAGCTTGTGTGGAGGCAAGATCTTCCTTCCTTGACAAGATCAAGGGAAAGCAGTTTAATGATGAGACATTGATCCGGACCTGAGATAAAGTGTTGCAAGGAGAGGCTAAAGAAGCAACAATCGATTAGGAAGGTGTTTTGAGGATTAAGGGAAGGGTATGTGTACCCCGCGTCGATGATTTGATCAACACTATTCTAACAGAGGCTCATAATTCAAGGTATTCGATACATCCGGGTGCAACCAAGATGTACTGTGACCTAAAGCAACACTTTTGGTGGAGTAGAATGAAGCGTGATATTGTTGATTTTATTGCCAAATGTCCAAAATGTCAACAAGTAATGTATGAACACCAGAGGCCCGGGGGAACACTTCAGAGAATGCCCATTCCTAAATGGAAGTGGGAGAGCATTGCAATGGATTTTGTGGTTGGTCTTCCAAAGACAATGGGTAAGTATGACTCTATTTGGGTGATTGTTGATAGGTTAACTAAGTCTGCTCATTTCATTCCGGGCAAGGTGACTTACAATGCCGAGAAGTTAGCCAAAATCTATATCTCAGAAATTGTTCGGTTGCATGGGGTTCCACTCTCCATTATATCAGATAGAGGTACGCAGTTTACTTCTATGTTTTGGAAAACATTGCATGCGGAATTGGGTACTAGGTTGGACCTTAGTACTGCGTTCCATCCTCAGACCGATGGTCAGTCTGAGCGAACGATTCAAGTGTTGGAGGATATGCTTCGTGCATGTGTGATAGAATTTGGTGGTCATTCGGATAACTTCTTACCCTTAGCGGAGTTTTCATACAATAATATTTATCACTCAAGTATCGACATGGGCCCATTTGAAGCATTGTATGGTAGGAGATGTAGGTCTCCCATTGGGTGGTTTGATGCATTTGAGGTTAGACCTTGGGGTACTGACCTTTTGAGGGATTCATTAGAGAAAGTGAAATCTATTCAAGAAAAGATTTTAGCGGCGCAAAGTAGGCAAAAGGAATATGCAGATCGAAAGGTTAGAGACTTGGAGTTTATGGAGGGTGAGCAAGTCTTGCTGAACGTTTCGCCCATGAAAGGGGTGATGCGGTTTGGTAAAAGAGTTAAGCTAAGCCCGAGGTACATTGGACCATTTGAAGTACTTAAGCGAGTAGGGGAGGTGGCTTACGAATTAGCCTTTCCTCCAGGGCTGTCCGGAGTGCATCCGGTATTTCATGTGTCTATGTTGAAAATATACCATGGGGATGGAAACTACATCATTCGTTGGGATTCAATTTCTGCTTGATGAAAATTTGTCTTATGAGGAGGAGCCTGTTGCAATTTTAGATAGAGATGTTCGCAAGTTGAGGTCAAGGGAGATTGCATCCATCAGAAAATGAAATTGTAATAAGTTGTCCATAGTAAAATTTTCAGTCCAACATTGTACCAAAATTTATTACAAATATTATTTTTATACATAATACTAAATGACTCCTTTAGTGTTGAATGAACTGTCAAGTGTTATCTATTGATTTATAATCTTATGATAAACACATGTCATTCATATGATTTTTTTATGTAAGCATTAAGTACTATAAATATCTACTACAATTAGTATAACATCACTAATTCAAACTTCTAAGTTCTCTTTTATTTCTATACAAAGCCAGAAAATTTTACATCAACACTTGCAAATTAAAGAAATTAAAACAAATTTCATCTACAAATTATGCACCTTTTTCTTTTATTGTTAGAGTTGTGACATGTTAATTGATCAGGTGAATATAATTTTTTTGTTGTTCGGGTAGCGTATACCCTGACCTTACAAATAGTATTGTGTTTAATTTCTACAAATTAGCATGCGTCCAAATGAACAAAGACTACATTTACCTTCTCCTGATCGACTATTAAACCTTGCCATTCATTTATTCAATGACATTCTAAATGTGTTAAAAACTAGTACATTTTTTATGGATTATCAATATACTTTCCGTAAAATTCAAAAGGTAGGAAACACCAGAGCACTTAATATCCCCTCCCATAGGATTAATAATTCTCATTCTCAATTATTTCTTTAGTTCTCATATAGGAAGAACATTGAATGTTATCCTTGATATTAATAGTCTAAAAGTATGTCCTAATATTGATCGTTTGATACATTTGCTCACCAAAAATTTCATTCAACATTTCGTCCTTAAACATCCATTTACTTATCCACCATACAAGATCCCTTAATTCCTTTTTTATTGTTCAGCATTGAGACATTTGTATCTCATGGAATGTGAAATACACCTTCTATGCTTCTTCAAGGATTTAATAAGTTGATAGCCTAAAATTAAAATTTGTAACATTATCTTCTAATACGCTTGAAATTTTAATATCTAATTGCCTATTGCTTAAGGATTTAGTTCTAACAGACATAGACAATTAGTACCTCCTGAGAATTGATTCTCCTGAGCTAAGGTCATTTGTCTTTTGTGGCGATATACAATTGATATATCTAGAAAATGAAGCACTTCTTTCCAATGTTTTGTATGAGCCTGCAGAATTAGTTCTAGAGGAAAAATGATTTTTGATAATATTTTTTTCGTTTATTCATGCTCTTGAGTATTTCAGCTGGTATCATTTTGAGGTAATGTTGTTGCATTTCACTTGTATTTTCATCATGGAAATGATAGAGAGAAAAAAAAATATAAGTGACAACTTGAATTTCAATTTATCTAAAAATACAAGTGAAATGCAGCAACATTACCTCAAAATGATACCATCTAAAATATTCAAGAGCATGAATAAACGAAAAAAATATTATCGAAATCATTTTTCCTCTAGAATTAATTTCTGCAGGCTCATACAGAACATTGGAAAGAAGCGGTACATTTTTTATAAATATCAATTGTATACCGCCACAAAAGGCAAATGACCTTAGCTTAGGAGAATCAATACTCAGGAGGTATGAATTGTGTATGTCTTTTAGAACCAAATCCTCAAGCAATAGGCAATTAGAGATCAGAATTTCAAACGTATTAGAAGATAATGCTACAAATTTTAATTTTAGGCTAATCAACTTATTAAATCCCTGAACAAGCATAGAAGGTGTTTTTCACATTCCATGAGATACAAATGTCTTAATGCTGAACAATAAAAAAGAAGTAAGGGATCTTGTATGGTGGATAAGTAAATGGAAGTTTAAGGACGAAATGTTGAATGAAATTTTTGGTGAGCAAATGTATCAAACGATCAATATTAGGACATACTTTTAGACTAGTAATATCAAGGATAACATTCAATGTAGTTCCTATATGAAAACTGAAGAAACAATCGAGAATGAGAATTATAAATCTAATGGTAGGGGTTATCAAGTCCTCCGGTGTTTCCTACCTTTGGAATCGTACGGCAAGTTTATGGTCAATCCATAAAAAGTGTACTAGTTCTTACAACATCTCGAAAAGACAACCTATTTAGAATGTCATACATTAAATAAATGGCAAGGTTTCTTAGTCGATCTGGAGAAGGTAAATGTAGTCTTTGTTCATTTGGATGCATGATAATCTGTACAAATTAAACACAATACTATTGGTAAGGTCAGAGTATACGCTACATGAACACAAAACAAACATATCACTACTTTAAAAATAAAAGAAAAGGTGTATAATTTTTAGATGACATTTGCTGTGATTTCATTAATTTGCAACTCTTGATGTAAAATTGACTGGCTGAGGTTAAATTAAACACATAAAAAGTATTTTTTTTATAGAATTTAAAGAGAACATAGAAGTTTAAATTAGTGATGTTATACGTATTATACTAGAAATTTATAGTACTGAGTTCTCACATCAAAACACTTTATGAATAACTTGTGCTTATCGCAATATTATAAATCAATAGATAACACTTAAAACTTCCTTCAACACTAAAGAAGTCGTTTGGTGGTATATATAAAAATAGTATTTATGTTAAATTTTAGTGCAATTGTTAGACTGTAAATTTAACTCTGGTACAACTAATAGTACTATTTCAATTAACCTTTTTTGGGATATATGACCCCAAAATTTATGCTACAAGATGAATGATTATGTATCCTTCGTGAAAGGGTATTATTTCGAACCTAAGCCCAAGGAATTTGTTGATGAGATTCCTGTAAGCTTTTCAGATATCACATTTAATCACCTTAGGATAGTTAAGTTTTATGATGTACTATTAGTAAGAGAATTTAACACATAACAGAGCTTCGATATTAACATCAACTCATGAATCCCAAATTGGGTGATGCTTCTTCATAAGGAATGAATATGTCCAACATACTTCTTGTTCTAACTTGGACAAATCCCTTAACAAGCAAGAACTCTCTACTAACCTTATAGAATGTAAGTTCCACTCAAATTTTCAATCTCACCTAAGGTAATTACACACATAACATAACTTCAAAATACATATCAACTCATGAATGCTAAATTGGGTGATGCTTTTTGAGTTTATTCCTTATACTTGAGGAAGGATCATGTCCAACATATATACATCTTGGTCTATCTTGGACTAATTCCTTATGAAACAAGATATTTCTACTAACCAGACACAAAGTAAGTTTTCAGAGGTCTAGAAAGGATAGCATGTAGAAAAAATTTTACTCCAAACTTTTTTTCCGGGGTTTGAGAGTTTATTTTCGATAGACCCTCGAAAGAAAAGAAATTTCATTGCGTTAAAACCATCTAAAAACACCAAAAAAAAGAAAAAGGAAATTAGGGTTTTTTTCTACATTCAAGAATCCCAAGAAAACCAACATCTACCCCAAAAAAAGAACAAAGAGAAAGATAGGGCTTCTATTTCACAAAATTCACAACACCTAAATGAGAAAGATTTGATTTTTTAAACAGATCAAGGAATGAAATTTTAAGCTTACCAAGATCTAAAATTATTACTGATACTGTAAACATGCAAAAAAACTTTAGAAAAGTATCAAATACCCTTTTGAGAACACATTATCCTTCAGCTGCTGAACACAAATTTGTATGATTTTGAAGTCTTAAAATTCATCACCCCAGAGTGAAAGAGGGAACTGAAGAAGGGAGAGAGGTTTTCTTTTTAATTTAAATTTAAAGAGGGAACTGAAGAAGGGGGAGAGGTTTTCTTCCTAAATTAAATTTTACAGAAATGTTATATGGAGTGGGGTTAGTGGGGGAAATTAGTTTTGGAGGTTTCTTAGTTGTATTGTTGTGTCCGTATCAATTTATGTGACACGATTTAATTCGAGATAAAAAACATAAAAATAAATTGAAATATGAAATATAGTAAAATTTAGAGCTTAATGTGATTAAATATTGTTAGAACAATTTATAGAGTTAAAATATGTCATTTTTATTTTAATTTAGTTATTTATTTTTCTCATCCTAAATAAAAATGATAAATTTCATTAATTTGCACTTTCAGAATTTTTTTTTTGAAGGTTTACAAACATGATTAATTTACAAATATAAAAAAGGAATAATCTTAATGATCAATGAGATCAAAATGATTGGAAGCATTATCTATAATGGAGTGAACAATTAATATAGGTCTATAAAAAGACTTTCTTTTGAAATAAGCTAAAAAAGTAAAAATTACATAACTTAAGAGAAAAAGAGAGTAAAAAAATGTGATTATTAATTAGAGAAATTGGCACATATATTTAGTTACTAATAATTTACTTTGACTTGTTTAATTTTGTCCACTTAATTATATTTTGCATGTGACATTTAATACCTGAAAATTGTTAAATTTGATTGTATAGGTCATGTAACATCTAGTAATAAAATAATCTAGGAAATCAAGGAATAATTGTTTTTGGAAACAAAAAGAGAAATGTGGAAAATTTCCAAATTTTAAAAGTGAGTTTTTGGCCTTCTTTTAGACGGCCATAACTTTCATCTTACGAGAAACTGATGTGAGTTATTTATACGGTTTGAAATCCCATGCTAAGATCTTTCTAACGCTGCAGAGTTTGCAAAATTTTTATATCGTACGAATGAGATATGCCTTATGGATGTTAGCTTGTTGGATTGAGGAGAATCCAATCAAAATTTTAGTAAGGGTAAAGTAGTGATTTCAGCCTACAATTTCCTAATTTTTTTTAAGGGTTTATAAAGGGAAAAATTAAGCGTTAAGTAAGTTTTTAGAATATTGAATACGCTTAGGGCTTGGAAAAAGAGAAGAGAAGAGGAGAAAGAAGAAAGAGAAGAAAGAACGCCAAGAATCATTGCAGATTTCGTCAGAGGTAATCCCTTTAAGGTATGTCAGACCATTTTATGTAGGGTCCTTTCACCCACACCCCAATTTGATTCAAATCAACAAGTTAGAGTTTATTGAATGATAAACATGGAACTTCTTAACGAAAAAATATGAATTTCTTGTTGGTTGAATTGTAATTTATCTCTAGTACATTGTTTTTTGGTCTAATATAATAGTTAATGAGGTATTTAGTGATCCTAAGTGTTTGTGGTGGGATCCGTTGATGCTTAGGAGGTTTAGAGATGAAACATGGAGAAGAAAAGTCGGAGGTTCCCTCTAAAAACCCCTTGAGAGCGCGCTTATCAGAGACCCTCAGTGAAGGCTCTATACGACAGATCCTGGCGTGCCGCACCAGCTAGAGCACCTCTTATTACAGTCTGTAGGAGAGGCTCTGGCGCTCCCCGCCTCTTAGAGCGCCAAGGTCACTTAGAGACCTCGTTCTTTCCCTATCATTTCGAACTAGTTCCTAAGTGATGTACCTATCGTTCCTAGTTGAGTCCAACACTCTAATGTACATCTAAAAATCATTAAATCATCCATAAACATGAGATCATGATCTTTGATCCATAATCAAATTCAAGGGAAGCTAAGATCAGGTCAATGTAACTAAAGGCAAGTTCTTAAAGTATTCAAAATATCATAAACAATCACTTTAACTTTGTTTTAAGGCTCAAGTTACAGGTTGACCAAAGAGTAAAGTTGAGTTAAATTTTCAAAAAGCGATAAGGGAACTAAGTATTCCCTAAGAGTTAAGTTCAACTGAAGTAAATAGTAAGAGTTGAGTTCATCTGTCAAAAAGTAATAAGGGAACACAATATTGCAAAAAGGTTTATAAATGTTTTCACATTTAAGTTACAAGGAAACTAAGTGTTTTATGTAAGGGCGAATATAGAAGGGGCGAAGGTATCATTTGAATTTTAATTAAAAATATTTATTTGATATACATAAAAAAATTTCAGTGTTTATATATAAATTTCAAATTCATCAACATAAATGGCTCTCTACATTGTAAGGCATTTAATTGTCACATGTTTAATTACCATTTTTTTAGCAGACAATGAAAAAGTTTGAGGTTTTACAGTAGTATGAATTCTTTATATATATATTCACAAAATATTTTTATCAGTATTGTTATTGAGTAACAAAATATTTTAAAAGAACTAATAAAATAATAAAAATTAGCGAAAATTGTGTTGAGTTGGGTCTTGACTCATTATTTGCCACGTTTTGGCTCAAATCGATATTGATCCAATCAAATTTAGTTTGAAGTGGATCTTGGTCCGTTTTTTATATTGACACAATATATTTGACTAAAATTGATCTTATTCACTTAATTTTAAAATATAAGAAAAATTAATGAAACAAATACAGTTATACACGAAAAAGTAATAAATAGTTATACTCTTTTGGATGAGTCACTATTCATCTGATCAAATGAATATTTGCCTAGAAATTCCTAATGTTACAACTAAATTGTAGATAGTTATGCGTATTTACTATTTTTCTATTAAATAAAAAGATAAGCTATAAATAGTAATTATTCTAGCATTCACTACTAATAATACTAATATGATAATTGCATAAAAGAAAGTAGTTTCACCATATAATTTTCATTTTTGTAATAATAAAGTTTTCATCATTTCATTAGATTATATATTGTGCAACAAAATTAATAACATTTTCAGTGGAATCCTACAAATTGGTCCAATTATGTTCATTAGGATTAATACTTGCAATCGATTCAATCACGAAGTTAATGTCGTGTATGATAGGGAAAAGGGAGATTGATTTCGTTTTCTTTCTCAGATAAGCTCGTGGAAAATCCTGGTATGCATGTATATTAATTTCATTATTAGCATAAATGTTTATGCTTTAACATGCCGTATCAGAGCCTGAAACTTGCACTAATGATTTTCACTCATAAAGTAACTTTATTTTGTTATTAGAGACGGACCAACATTCATATGTATAGTGCATATACATGTATATCTATCTTTGGCAAAGAAAAAGATGTAATTAACTGCTCCCATTTAATGAAAGTCGAGTTATTCTTGTGTTAGAAGAATCACCACAAAACTAGGGTTTCAATCTAGTTAAAACCTTTATTTCTTTTTTAAGTTTATTGTGATATTCGGGGGGGGGGGGGTAAATTTAAAATTCACTTAGTAATCTACCAGTAATCGATAGTAGTCTCACATGCAAATTAGTAGTAACATAAACAATAGTAGAAAGTTGCAGAAATAATTCACCCAAAAGGTTTTATCCATGTTCGAATTACCAATGCGGTGGGCAGTCAATCCCCCTTGGGTTACAAGGGTTTTCTTTAAGATATTTGAAGATATCCTAATCATAATGAAATTTGAAATGTTATCCTGTCTTGATATGAAAATCTGATTTCTACCTTGACACTGCTTTAACTTTTATACCTACAATCAAATTATTTATTTTCTCTTTTCTTTTAAATTTTATCACTCACGTGCTTACAAAAATTTATGAAAGACAAAAGAAAAATGTTTGCTAAGCTCAAGCGAAGTTGCGTATTTCACACTAAAAAACTTGGTCAATTTGTGTAGATGATGATTTGTGATCTTGTAAGGAAAACCCAAGGGATTTATCTCAAACAAGGATCAATTTATGGGGTCTATGATTGAGCCGATTCAGTTGATCTGTATCCATGAAGTAATTCATTTCTTCTTCATTGCTTTTGATGGTGTGATCATTTCCTTGTATGATCGACATACTTCTTATCTTGTGGGTTGATTCATGGATTTTCCTTTGTTGATGATTTGGTTGTGATCTCTGCCAAGTGTGTGAGTATTCTGCTTCATTGAAATATTCTCCATGTGTCAATTAACCATATATTCCTTTCCTTCTTTTGTTCATTAGATTTGAGTCTTGCCTTTCCAATGCTTTTCTGCAACTTCAAGCCAATATTCTTTTCCTTCTTGAAGTCATTTATATTGATGATTTCCTTTTGAGTTTGTGACGTACAAAAATTAATATCAACGCCTTAAGTGTTTATTTTAAAAATCAACTAACTCTAAGGAGTTACCAATCTGCCCCTTTTTTATAATAAAAGATTAATCACAATATTAATAATAATCTTGATAGTCAATTTTACTTAATGTTATTGGACATGCCAGAGGTTTTATGTCTTAGTTCATCGATGCATGCAACTCTTGCTCTCTTATCTCCCCCTGTCTCACAGAGGAGCAAGAATGATAGATTTGATTTCTTCCCCTTTGTCATAATATAAAAGACTAGCGAAAAGCATACTACATATAAGCAAGGAAAACAGATAACAGAGTAGTCTAATATTCAGAGAGACAAAAAAACAGTAGTGTAACGACCTGTTTAGTCATTTTGAGCAGCAGATTTTATTTCTGGAAAACTGGTTGTGACGACGGACCCCACGACGGACCGTCATGGGCACGACGGACCGTCGCAGGGTCTCGTTTCAAAACACTTAGAAATTCTTAAATTTGGGTACTAAAATTGACTCTCTGAACTTCGTAACAGAATGGCAGGACGGACCATCGTGGGCACGACGGACCGTCACAGACTCTTGAAGGAAATTGAGTCTCTGAACTCTGTGACGGAGCAGCAGGACGGACCGTCGCAGGCACGACGGTCCGTCACAGGCTGCGTAATCCAAGGCTGGGTCGGATTTCTTTAAGTGATTTAAGGGACGTTTTTGACTATTCTTTCTTTAATTATAAAGTTAGTGGGTTAATGTTAATAAGTCTAATTACTTGGGGGTTAAAAGAGGTAACCTTGAGTTAATTAGTGGGTTATTATTGTCATCTTTATTACTTAATTCTATGCTAATTAGGGTAAAAGAAAGAGGGTTTGAATAAGAAAAATAAAAAGAACAAAGAGAGGGAAAGAGAAAGAGAGAGGATCGAACGAGAAGAAGAACAAAAGCTTTGGGAAATTGCTTGCTTGATCACTAATCTTCGGTGGAGGTTGGTTATGGTTTTCATGCTATTCGTAGTAAACTCTTAATAGCGAATGATATATGTTGGTAGTATTGTAAACCCTTCTATATGCTTAATTGTATGCTTGCATGAATATGATTATGTAATTGTGATAAAATAAGCATGATGAAACTATTGAATCCTAAATCTTGAAGAAACCCTAATGTACTTGTTAAAGATGATGCCTTGGTATAAAAGAAGGCTTGAAGAACGAAAGTAGTGAGATTAGGGGATCAGGTGCCACGTTCCTGTACCAGGATAGTAATAGAGGATCGGGTGCCACGTTCTGGTACCAGGATAGTATATGGGGATCGGGTGCCACGTTCCGGTACCAGGATAGTAATAAAGGATCGGGTGCCACGTTCCGGTACGAGGATAGTATATGAGGATCGGAGTGTCACGTTCCGACACCAGGATAGTATATGGATCGGGTGCCACGTTCCGGTACCAGGATAGAATGCGTATTGGAGTGTCACGTTCTGACACCAGGATAGTATATGGATCGGGTCCCACGTTCCGGTACCAGGATAGTATATGATGATCGGAGTGTCACGTTCCGAAACCAGGATAGTATATCGAGCGGAGTGTCACGTACCGACATGAGGGGAATAAAGATAATGAATCTTGAAATATGTTAATAAATTCAATCTAATGAACCTAATTCCCAAATGAGTATGATGGGGAGGCGTGAGTCCTCATTGATGTGCTTGGTGTTGTGACCAAGAGTTATGATAATTGTAAATGTCGCATGTTGATTGTAGTTGGTTTTATAATGTTACTTGATATATATTGTCTTCTATTTTTAGTTGGCCGATGATATCTACTCAGTACTTGTGTTTGTACTGACCCCCTACTTTTATGTTTTCGTCTTTGTTATTTGTGGAGTGCAGCAAACGTGCCGTCGTGTTCAACTCAACCGCAATTCTAGCCAGTCTTCGTCACACCGGATCTTTAGGGTGAGCTAATTCTTCTATCTTGGACTGGATTTTCTTCTTCATGTCTTGATGCCTTGAAGTTCCGGCACGGACTAGCTTTTACTTGTTTTAGCTTTTTAGAATACTCTTAGTTTAGTAATTTGATCATAGATGTTCTTGTGGTGATGACTTCCAGATTTTGGGGAATAATAGATGTTGAATTTTAGAAGTTATTGAATTGGTTTTTATTAATGAGTTTAAGTCTTCCGCATTACTTTCTGTTGATATATTATTGAAATGTTAGGGTTTAGATTGGTTGGTTCGCTCACATAGGAGGGTAAGTGTGGGTGCCAGTCACGGCTCGGTTTTGGGTCGTGACAAACTTTGTATCAGAGCATTACGTTCATTGGTCTCATCACACAAGAACAAGTCTAGTACAGTCTTAAGGAACGGTAGGGGGACGCCTTTACTTTTCTTTGAGAGGCTATAAGACTTTAGGAAAAATTCCATTCTTTCATTCTTTCTTTCGTGCTATTACTTGGGTCCAATTGGTATCTAGGTGATACAAATTGGTATCTGACCATCTTCACTCTATTTCGCAGATGGTTAGAACTAGAGCAACGACTGCACCAACACCAACATCGGCAATACAAGATGCGTCTGAGCCAGAAACTAGGGCTGTAGCTCGAACAGGAGTAGTGGCAAGAGGCCGTGGTAGAGGTCGTGGGAGGACGTCCTCTAGAGGAAGAGGACAAGTACCTAGCCCATCTGATGCTAGGGCGGTGACTCCTCCACCGACTGAGGAAGTAGTAAGAGAGGGTGAGGAAGGGGAGAATGAAAAAGTGCAAAACGAGGAATTGCCACCCCAACCTACCCCAGAGATGATCAATCTGGTTCTTGCTTATCTTAGCGGGTTATGTGATCAGTGTCAGGCACCTCTAGTGTTTTCTGCACCAACACCTCCGGTTTCAGAGGTACAACATGCAGCTACTATGGCTCCCCGCATGGATGCCTCATTGGAAATAGGCACGTTTCCTCGTTTGACTAAAGGGCCTATAATGACAACTGATCAACATGAACTTTTCAGTAAGTTCTTGAAATTGAAACCTCCAGTCTTCAAGGGTGCTGAATCTGTGGATGCTTACGATTTTCTGGTTGACTGTCATGAGCTACTACACAAGATGGGTATAGTAGAACGGTTTGGTGTTGAGTTTCTGACTTATCAGTTTCAAGGGAACGCCAAAATGTGGTGGCGGTCACATGTTGAGTGTCAACCAACAGAGGCACCACCTATGACTCGGGCATAATTCTCTAGCTTGTTTATGAAGAAGTACATCCCCTGGACTTTGAGGGATAGGAGAAGAGATGAGTTTTTGAGCCTAGAGCAAGGTAGGATGTCGGTTACAGCATATGAGGCTAAGTTTCGTGCATTATCCAGGTATGCCACCCAACTTTGTTTCAATCCACAAGAGCGGATTCGCCGTTTTGTGAAGGGGTTGAGGACAGAATTGCGGATTTCAGCCTTACAGGTAGCGGCTACGGCAAAATCCTTTCAAGAAGTGGTAGACTTCGTGATAGAGGTGGAAGGAGTGAAGCCAGATGACTTCACCATGGCATCGACATCATAAAGGTTTCGAAAGGGAGGTGAGTTTAATGGTTCTTACTCTAGAGGACAGGGTTCAAGAGGTTACTCAGTCCGACCAATTCAGTCTTCACTACAGACTGTAGTTGGGGGTCCACCTCAGACAGGTCAACATTTCTCTGAGGTTGGATGTTATTCCCAGACTTCGTCATTCTCACAAAGACGAATGCTTGAATCCAGAGAATGCTATGGATGTGGGGAGACTGGACACATCAAGAGGTATTGTCCAAAACAGAATTACAGACCTCCCATAGTCAGATGTAGAGGTGGTCATAAAAGAGGTCGTCATTCTGGAGGACGCGGTGGTCGAGGTAATGGTGGTCACCAAAACGGCCGAGGTGATGGGCAAACTGGAGCCACTACATCACAACATGGTAGGGGCAACGGGCAGGTACACGATATGGCCCATTGTTATGATTTCCCTGGGAGATCTGAAGCGGAGACATCTGATGCTGTCATCACAGGTAATCTTTCAGTTTGTGATTGCATGGCTTCTGTATTGTTTGATCCTGGATCCACATTTTCTTATGTATCTTCTTCATTTGCTGCTGGTCTTAATTTACCTTGTGTATTACTTGACATGCCTATTCGTGTTTCTACTATGGTGGGAGAGTCTGTGATAGTTGAAAACGTATATAGGTCTTGTTTGGTGACTTTTGTGGGGAGCAACACTTATGTAGATTTGGTTATCTTAGAAATGGTTGACTTTGATGTAATTCTGGGTATGACTTGGCTTTCTCTGAATTTTGCGATCTTGGATTGTAATGCTAAAACTGTGACGTTAGCCAAGCCTGGGACAGATCCGTTAGTGTGGGAGGGTGACTATACTTCCAATCCGGTTCGTATCGTCTCCTTTCTTCGTGCCAAGAGAATGGTTAGTAAGGATTGTTTAGCTTTCTTGGCACACCTCAGGGATGATACTACCCAAGTACATTCAATAGAGTTGGTTTCGATAGTCCGTGAGTTTTTGGATGTGTTCCCTGCAGATCTTCCTGGTATGCCACCAGATAGGGATATTGACTTCTGCATTGATCTTGAACCGGGCACTCGCCCCATTTCTATACCCCCTTATAGAATGGCTCCCGCGGAGTTAAGAGAGTTAAAGGCCCAACTTCAAGAGTTGTTGAGCAATGGCTTCATTAGACCAAGTGCATCCCCTTGGGGTGCTCCTTTTTTGTTTGTAAAGAAGAAGGATGGGAGTTTCCGGATGTGCATAGACTACAGACAACTGAATAAGGTAACAGTTAAGAACAAGTACCCTCTTCCTCGCATTGATGACTTGTTCGATCAGTTACAAGGTGCTTGTGTCTTCTCTTAGATTGATTTGAGATCCGGTTATCATCAATTGAAAATACGGGCAACGGATGTGCCAAAGACTGATTTTCGAACAAGGTATGGGCACTACGAATTTGTAGTGATGTCTTTTGGTCTTTCGAATGCCCTTGCTGTATTCATGAGCTTGATGAATGGAATTTTTAAGCCATATTAGGCTCTCTTTGTGATCGTATTTATTGATGATATACTGATATACTCAAAGAGCAAGAAAGAACATGAGAAACACTTCAGAGAATGCCCATTCGTGAATGGAAATGGGAGAGAATTGCAATGGATTTTGTTGTTGTTCTTCCAAACACAATGGGTAGGTATGACTCTATTTTGGTGATTGTTGATAGGTTAACTAAGTCTGCTCATTTCATTCCGGTAAAGGTGACTTACAATGCAGAGAAGTTAGCAAAACTTTACATCTCAGAGGTTGTTCGGTTGCATGGGGTTCCACTCTCCATCATATCAGATAGAGGTACGCAGTTTACTTCTAAGTTTTGGAAAACATTGCATGCGGAATTGGGTACCAGGTTGGACCTTAGTACCGCATTTCACCCTTGGTCAGTCTGAGCGAACGATTCAAGTGTTGGAGGATATGCTTCGTGCATGTGTGATAGAATTTGGTGGTCATTGGGATAACTTCTTACCCTTAGCGGAGTTTTCATACAATAATAGTTATCATTCAAGTATTGACATGGCCCCATTTGAAGCATTGTATGGTAGCAGATGTAGGTCTCCCATTGGGTGGTTTGATGCATTTGAGGTTAGACCTTTGGGTACTGACCTTTTGAGGGATTCATTAGAGAAAGTGAAATCTATTCAACAAAAGCTTTTAGCGGCGCAAAGTAGGCAAAAGGAATATGCAGATCGAAAGGTTAGAGACTTGGAGTTTATGGAGGGTGAGCAAGTCTTGCTGAAGGTTTCACCCATGAAAGGGGTGATGCTGTTTGGTAAAAGAGGTAAACTAAGCCCAAGGTATATTGGTCCCTTCGAAGTACTAAAGCGAGCAGGGGAGGTGGCTTATGAGTTAGCCTTGCCTCCAGGGCTGTCCGGAGTGCATCCGGTATTTCATGTGTCTATGTTGAAAAGATATCATGGGGATGGAAACTACATTATCCGTTGGGATTCGGTCCTGCTTGATGAGAATTTTTCTTATGAGGAGGAACCTGTTGCTATCTTAGATAGAGAAGTCCGCAAGTTGAGGTCGAGGAAGATTGCATCCATCAAAGTTCAATGGAAGAATCGACCGGTTGAAGAAGCCACTTGGGAGAAAGAGGCCGATATGGAAGAAAAATACCCACACCTCTTTACAGATTCAGGTACTCCTTCACGCCCTTGTATTTTTTTCTTCTTGTGATCATTCGAGGACGAACGATGGGTAAATTTGTATCTATTGTAACGACCTGTTTAGTCGTTTTGAGCAGCAGATTTTATTTCTGGAAAGCTGGCTGAGACGACGGACCCACGATGGACCGTCATGGGCACGACGGACCGTTGCAGGGTCTCGTTTCAAAACACTTAGAAATTCTGAAATTTGGGTACTGAAATCGACTCTCTGAACTTCGTAACGGAATGGCAGGACGGACCATCGTAGGCACGACGGACCGTCACAGACTCTTCAAGGAAATAGAGTCTCTGAACTCTGTGACGGAGCAGCAGGACGGACCGTCGCAGGCACGACGGGCCGTCACAGGCTGCGTAATCCCAGGCTGGGTCGGATTTCTTTAAGTGATTTAAGGGACGTTTTTGACTATTCCTGCTTTAATTATAAAGTTAGTGGGTTAGTGTTAATAAGTCTAATTACTTGGGGGTTAAAAGAGGTAAGCTTGAGTTAATTAGTGGGTTATTATTGTCATCTATATTACTTAATTCTATGCTAATTATGGTAAAAGAAAGAGGGTTTGAATAAGAAAAATAAAAAGAACAAAGAGAGGGAAAGAGAAAGAGAGAGGATTGAACGAGAACAGGAACAAAAGCTTTCGGAAATTGCTTGCTTGATCACTAATCTTTGGTGGAGGTAGGTTATGGTTTTCATGCTATTCGTAGTAAACTCTTAAAAGCGAATGATATGTGTTGGTAGTATTGTAAACCCTCCTATATGCTTAATTGTATGCTTGCATGAATATGATTATGTAATTGTGATAAAATAAGCATGAAGAAGCTATTGAATCCTAAATCTTGAAGAAATCCTAATCTACTTGTTAATGATGATGCCTTGGTATAAAAGAAGACTTGATGAACGAAAGTAGTGAGATTAGGGGATCGGGTGCCACGTTCCGGTACCATGATAGTAATAGAGGATCGGGTGCCACGTTCCGGTACAAGGATAGTATATGGTGATCGGGTGCCACGTTCCGGTACCAGGATAGTAATAGAGGATCGGGTGCCACGTTCCGGTACCAGGATAGTATATGAGGATCGGAGTGTCACGTTCCGACACTAGGATAGTATATGGATCGGGTGCCACGTTCCGGTACCAGGATAGAATGAGGATCGGAGTGTCACGTTTCGACACCAGGATAATATATGGATCGGGTGCCACGTTCCGGTCCCAGGATAGTATATGAGGATCGGAGTGTCACGCTCCGACACCAGGATAGTATATGGAGCGGAGTGTCATGTACCGACATGAGGGGAATAAAGATAATGAATCTTGAAATATGTTAATAAATTCAATCTAATGAACCTAATTCCCAAATGCGTATGATGGGGAGGCGTGAGTCCTCATTGATGTGCTTGGTGTTGTGACCAAGAGTTATGATGATTGTAAATGTCGCATGTTGAGTATTGTAGTTGGTTTTATAATGTTACTTGATATATATTGTCTTCTATTTTGAGTATGCCGATGATATCTACTCAGTATTTGTGTTTGTACTGACCCCCTACTTTTATGTTTTCGTCTTTGTTATTTGTGGAGTGCAGCAAACGTGCCGTCGTCTTCAACTCAACCGCAATTCTAGCCAGTCTTCGTCACACCGGATCTTCAGGGTGAGCTAATGCTTCTAGTTTGGAATGGATCTTCTTCTTCATGTCTTGATGCCTTGAATTTCCGGCACGGACTAGCTTTTACTTGTTTTAGCTATTTAGAATACTCTTAGTTTAGTAATTTGATCATAGATGTTCTTGTGGTGATGACTTCCAAATTTTGGGGAATAATAGATGTTGAATTTTAGATGTTATTGAATTGGTTTTTATTAATGAGTTTATGTCTTCCGCATTAATTTCTGTTAATATTATATTGAAATGTTAGGGTTTAGATTGGTTGGTTCGCTCACATAGGAGGGTAAGTGTGGGTGCCAGTCGCGGCTCGGTTTTGGGTCGTGACAAGTAGTCCAAGAGATATAGAGGTACATGCCCCTATAGGAAGTTAGTGCAAAATGTAAAGGTCAGTTAGTAGAGTTAATGACCACCTCAAAAGTACTTGAGGGAGTTAATCACTTTCTCATAGAAGGTATTGTAAGAACGTTCCACATTTCGCGAAAGACCGGAGTATGAGGTCTGATTTGTAAAAACAAGCTCATTGTTGGAGGATTTGACTCCACTTTTGAAAGAGTCAACATGTTAGATTAACCGATGTATCGTTGAGATACCTTCATGCTTGATCATTGTCATGGAAATCCACTAATTACCGATATAAGGGCTAAAATTATTCTGTAAATGCCACAACATCATGAAGGGTTTCTAAGTATCGTTCTACAACTCAGAGTCTAGTTTTGAAATCTTCATTGTTGTGCAATAAAAGACCGGCATAATTTGATGAGATTTTGGAGGGTTAGGGAGAGTCCGCCCGAGCTTTGACTGAGTCCTTTTTTACCCACTTTTCACAAACTTGCACATACCCTGTACTAGATAAAGTATGACAATCATAAGTTGCATTTATAAGAGAGGGGGTAAACAAAGAAAGATCCACAAGACGGTCCACAATATTCCTCGAGATGATCAAGCTAGAGGGCAGACTTGCCGATGAATTCAAGTTTCCAAAACATCCCAAAATGTACGCCTTGTACAATTCATCCTTGTTGATGCACTACTTTTTAAGGAGGAACTAGGGAACAAATACATCACGAGTAGAAATATTACTCAAGGAACCCTTCTGGGAATAAGAGTTGTGTCCTGTATATGTGCGAGTACGATTCTGAAAACATAGCGATAAGGGCCCAAAGTAAGAAATGTAATAGTCGGGTTAAGCCACGACTCTCTTTGAACCTATAAGAGAAATTTCAAAGACATTAGGTTATGTTTTTTTCATGTACGAAATTAACCCAAAGAACATAGTACCAAACACATTTTCGAATAACTTTTCATTGATAATGAATTGCATAACCATCACCAACAACTGTATCTCACCAGTCTTAGGTGAGATGGCAAGATTCCCATAAAGCAGGTGAACCGCTTCGTCAAAAAGCTCAAGACCACACAAAGTAAAAAAGAGAGACGGTTTATGAGCTTTGAGATAGAAGCATACCGGGATGTGAGAGTCCTTTAATTAACTGAGTTCTAAAACTGGATCGGGAACAATAGGGCGAGTTTTAATTGACTGAGATTCTGCTCCTATTCGATCCCACAGAATCGTTGCATCTCTGCGTTGGAGAGAGATCCCGTAACATAGTGACAAGGCTTCTTTGATGCTTTCTGATTAGTAGTAGAATCTCATTTCTTTGAGGACTCAGACAAAGTATACATGGATCCTACGGAGAATCAGAAGAGAGAGAGAGAGAGAGTCATGGTGTATACATAGAAAGAACTGAAAGCAACAGAGGATTTCTTTGAGGTCATGGGGTGAGTATTTGTCATGGTGAGATGAGGTCTATATGCGAGAGAGGCAAGAATAAATAAAAATAATAAAAAATGAGGGAAAATAAAGGGGATCAGATGAGAAAGGGAAAGGGAAGGGGAATTGATAGGAAGAAGGGGAAGCGGAAGAGGCGGCAGCGGGTCATAATTACCGAACAAAAAATGAGAAAACACATTATTTGCATAAGGAAATAAAATAAATAAACAGTAAAGTACAATGGATTAGTCAACACATTTAATGGCAATGCTATCTCTGAGAGAGCAATATCTTTCCTCAAGAAGAGGTTTAGTAAAAATATCAACTAATTGATTATTAGAGTCTACAAATTCGACTGAAAAATTACAATTTTCAACGTAATCACAAATAAAATGTTGATTTATGTGAATATGCTCTGCCCTAGAATGATGCACAATATATTTTGAAGGACAGAAGTATTATCATATATAATCAGTACAGTTTCATACGAATGATTATAATTATGTAATTGATACATCGTCCATAAAATTTGAGTACCACAACTTCCAACCACTAATTATTGTTATTTGGTGGTGGATAAGGCAACCGAAACTTTTTTCTCTCTATGTTATGAGACTAGAGAATGCCGTAAGATTTTCATGCTCCACTAGTGTTTTTTGGTTGTTTTTGTCACTTGCAAAGTCAGCATTTGAATAACAAATTTAATCAAAATGAGTAGACTTAGAATACAATAATCCCAGCTCCGTGGTTCCAATGAGGTAGCGAATGATTCGTTTTACTACCACGAGATGTGATTCGTTCGGAGCAGCTTGAAATCGTGCAGACTTGCGTATACTATATATTATATCCGGTCGACTGGATGTAATATATAGTAATGATCCAACTATCTCTCTATGCATCTTTATATCCACGTGTTTTCCAGATGCATCAATTTCAAGAAACGTTTTACTAACTCATTGGGGTACCAAAGACTTTGCCCTTTTTGAGGACAAACTTCTTAATAAATTCCTCGTTGTAATTTGCTTGAATAACGAATGTTCTATTAGGTTAATGGTTAATTTGAAATAACAGATTGAATTTGACTTCTCACAGAAGACACATTTCAAATTCTACTTTCATTAGATTTTCAAAGTTCTCGCGAAAAGACGGATTAGAACTTCAAAAAACAATATAATCAACAGATATTTAAACTATAAGAATGAATAAACCAGATCTATGAATGAAGAGAGTTGTGTAAATTTTCCCCCTTTGGAAATTATTTTTCACTAAAAACGAACTCAATCTTTAGTACCAAGCTTTTGGAACTTATTTTAGTCTCCAAAGAGCCTTGGAAAGTTTGTAAACAAAATAAGGACACGAAGGATTTTAAAATCCTGGGGTTATTTGACGATACCTTCTTCTCTTATAAAATCATTTAAACACACATTTCACATCCATTTGAAATAGTATAAAAATCTTGAAAGAGTCATAAGAGAGTAGAATTGAAATATATTCTAAAATTGCCAAAAGTGAAAAGGGATCCTCGTATTCAGTGCAAAATTTTTGTGAGTAGCCTTGAGCGACCTTATCTACGGAGACGATTGGTCATCATGGCAAAACAACCCATTTAAAAGGTTAAACGAGCCTCAGACAAGGAAAACTCCAATTTTCCAAATTGTCGTGTGTTATAGTCCACCATCTTTTTTGATGATCCGGAATTTCGAGATATTCAAGATTATTTTACTGTAATGTGGCTAGTTCAATCTCTGTTGTGTTCTGAAAGTCAATAACTGCTACCTTAGAAGATCCAAAAACATCAATATATATTGTGGTCCTCAAAATTTTGGTAAGAATGCTCATTGATTTCAGTTCTACATTATATTTTTAAAAAGCTTGCAGCCCATATAAACAATGATTCGACAGTATCTAAGAGATTGGCCTGGTCTATTTACATTTTGAAGAAAAGCTCACAAGAATCTTAAAAATAGATTACAATTATGTGAATCTTTAAATTTGGTTACAACCAAATTAGGTTTTCTCTGCTATTAATCAAAGTTTGGTTGTGGCTATTTTTTATGACATATGATTGTGTTACACTATACCAACTTTCATTTTTGACATCTAAATTTTTTCTTCAACTATTTGGTTCCTATATTATGTCCTACCTCCCGTGGGAGCTGGTCATCAACTAAATAACAATTTTTTTCTTAATCTTCTTATAAATAAATTCTCTTGTGAATCTTATTTTTACTAATGAGGTATCCAAAATAAAATCATAAAATAGAAAATATAGAAGAAGATTTTGTTTTTATAAAATCAGGATTAATATTAAAAATAAAGTGAGGAAATGCAGTTCAAATATAGTACTATATGTTAAAAATGTCATGTTTGTATCAAAGAATTTGTGCCATACTGCGTTCTTGAAGGGTGTAAGCAATCACATAATGGTATAAGAAACATATATGGGTTCTTACAAATGATGCTTCATCAAAATAAATATAAGAAACTAACATGACTATGATGAAACTAGATATTCCTACTCCAGTGGATGATGATGAGATTTGTCAAATTTAGCATTTTGCAGGTTATCATATTAATTACTTAGATGAGATTGTCGCTAATGTTTAAAGGACTCATGAATCATAGGTAAGCTTTTGTTTATTTTTCTGATTTCAACTTATACGTATGAATTCACGGTAGTTCATTGTAATACATAACACTCTTAATTCTTTCCTCGGATCCTACTACTAAGAAAGATGTTCACTTTTTAATATACAGTTTATAATGCAACAAATTTAGGTATATTAAGTAAAATCACGTGAAAAGAAAATGAGGTATAAGATAACCATAACCAATTGTCGTAGGGACATCAAGTGATTGATATTATACCCCAAATTAGTTTGCCTTTCTGTAACTTTAAACATTAGTTAGTTTTGTTGTAATACATTCCCCTCATTTACATTTTTTTAATATATCAATTGATTTATTCTCATCAATTAAAAAAGTAAGATGAGAAGATTTCACCTCAGTTTCTTCAAGTAATATTCATGTCACAAGATTTGACTTTTGTTTTTTCAAGTCATATATATAACTAAAAAATTTATGAGGTTATTTGCAGTAGGTTTAAGAATAAGAAGTCAATGGTAATGTTTCTACTAATAGCGTAATAAGTACTTCACATATTAAAGAATAATTTCTTTCAATTTCTCTTTTCCTTCATGATTCATTTTATTTCTAAGAGCATATAGGGTTTCATCCCTTCTGTTAAGTCATAGAAATAAGTAAACATTTTTTGTTAGATGTTCTAAGGTAAAGAATTTCAATAAGCTGCCTCTAGAGATGCAACTATAAGATAAATGAACATTGAATAATGAAAATAAAAAGAGAAAGTACAAGAGGGATATACTATTATTGTTTGCATTGGCACCAAAATATAGGTTTATATTTGGATACCTCCTATAACCGTGGGGATAGTGATTCATGTAACTACAATTGCTCCAACCAAGAGGAATGTTTGGGAGGTTTAACTAATGAGGACCTCCAATAACACCTTTGAAATTTTGTGGAGGTGTGGACACCATTTTTGTTTTAAAACATCTCACATGCGTCCACAAGATTGAGGTTATTCTCGTTCTCTTTGATGAGTGATGATTCAAAATTATTGTGGGAATTTCCAAATGACTATATCACTTCTTGGTCCCATAACAAAAAAATTATACCTATATAGTGAAATTGTCACATCTAGGGAGAACCCCCTAGACTTAAACGATGTCTTCCTCCTCGGAGAGGACTAAGACTAGCCTCTTAGCTTTCATCATTACAATAATAGGTAAAAATTGCAGAAAATTTGAAACTTTTCATCTGCACTACTTTATGATGTATACTTTTACCTCTCGCATACACATAATATATTCATATCGAGTATACATATACCCTTCGTATAAGAAGATTGTATAGACTTCTACTTTTATGGTACACATATTTAAGATCCAATGTAGTCTAAAAATGGATGTCTCATATCATAACCATCTAAACAAGAGTATAACAATTTGGAATAGACCATACATAAATAATATAAAAGCCACATATATGTTATATAATCATAGTTGTCAATTGAAAGATAATGAAAAAAATGTTTTTAAGACTAATCAACATACGATGCTAGAAAATGGCATTGTGCTCGAAGTAGTGAGGACCCACCCAACTTGGAGAATGAGGATCCAAGTCTTATTCAATGGCCTCAACCTCGTCAATGACCGGAACATAAAAATTTGGGAAAAGGGATAAAATAGGGGTTAGCACATAGCTTGTACTAGGTATGGAAACGATGCACACACAACATAGATATCAGTCTAGAAAAGGGACAATTTTTTAAAAACATGCAAGTTACAATGAAAATCTCATTTACGCACTTTAATGAATTACCTTAACCATTAAAACACATAATCATCAAGGCAATGTCATATTCCACACAAGGTTAACAATACTAAGTCAAGTCAACATATGCATAGCCAAATAACTTCAATCATCATATTATAACAAGAAGGAAATATACAAGAAATTCATAACATTTCAACACATACTAGACCCTTACCCACAACCCATTATCAAGTCCACAAGTCCAATGACCAATCAAAGCCCAATAACCTCACTCAATCAAGTAATCCAAAATCAAGGACCACAAGAATTGCCTAACTTCACATGTCATATCATCAATAGTAAGCATTATCATATTTCAGCAATATAGACCGACTACATGCTCATAAGAAACTAACATCATATAGAGTGAATAACATGTAAAGTCAACATAAACATAATATATACATTAGAGAATATAATAACAACCTCCTAAGGGTTCCCTCAAGGTATAATAATGTAAGGCATAGGTAGGGGTACATACCCTTACGTAGGCTAAGTCAATCCTCTTAAGTCACTCTAGTTAGTGCTTAGTTCATTACTTCATATTACTTTTCGGAGCACTTGCACTAACCAACATAGACTATAAGAGCTAAGAGTTGAATCGAGTGTTGTAAAACCATACACAAATGGAAGGTGGTCTACCTGCCAAAGTAGTACCAAACATGAACATAGCATCTAGGTGGATCCAGCTAGATAGCATTCCTACGGAGGCAACATAGTATATGGAACTTGGAGGCCTTTATTGGAAATATAACTCTATGCCCTTTTTGGGACATGAGGCTATCCACTATGGTGAACCCTACCTACCCACCTAATGAAGGTTCCACCCATCATCTTCAATCTAACTCGGTGTTAAGGTACAATCCCTTTAAAAAACGTCTTTAAGTCATCCATTATTATCAAAGCTTAGTTTAGGTCATAGTGTCTACCCATTATGCAATCATCATCATAGATCAATATGAATTGCATGGGTATTGTACTTTAATTTCAACTTACACATGTGAGGTTAGCAGATTTATATATTCACATTATAATAAGGCACATAGGTAAGTCATCACAATGCTTATATCATTAGATCTTAGCCTACAACTCACAAGTCATAATTCAAGAAATTCCAATTCAACATCATACAAACCCTGGTCAATCTTAACATAAGGTATAATTCAATATAACTTCATCACTAAACACAAGTAGTCATAATTGAAGTTAAGGATTGAGATCAAAAGACTTACCCTAATGTCCTTGACAATCCATTATCTGCCCCCTTTTGGCTCAATTTATATTAATCCAATAAAATTCAGTTTGAATTGGATCTTGATCCGTTTGTTATCTTGACACAATATATTTGACTAAAATTGATCTATATCACTCAATTTTAAAATAGAAGAAAAATTAATTAAACAAATACACTTATACATGAAAAACTAATAAAAAACTACCAAATAGTTATTCTCTTTTGATAAGTCGCGATTTATCTTAGCAAATGAAGATTAGCCTAGAAATGACTAATGTTACGACCAAATTGTAGATTACATATATATATATATATATATATATATATATATATATATATATATGGATAAATATTTATGCTATTATAAGCCGTATCAGAATCTGAAACTTGCTTTTATTATTTTCCCTCATGAAGTAGCTTTATCTTATTATAAGAAGTGGATCCACATTCATATGTGTGGGTGCATACTTATGTATATCAATCTCTAGCCAAAAAAAAATATTAGTAGTGCACTCTTAATGAGTGTAGAGATATCCTTGTGCTAGAGGAATCACCCATAAAACTATTGTTTGAATCTAGTTAAAACCCTTATTTCAATTAAAGTTTATTTTAATATTCAGGGGGGGAGTGTAAATTAAAATTAACTTAGACAACTAATATTAGTTGATAGTCGACCCACCTGTAAATTAGTTGGAAGATAAACAATAATAGAAAGTTGCACGAAATAATTAACACAAGATTTATCCTTGTCCAGATCACCAATGCGGTGCCTAGGAAAGTCCCCTCGGTTCCAAGGGTTTTCCTTAACAGATTTGAAGAGATCATCGTGTTGCAACTATTTGAAACATTCTCATGTCTTATATGAAAATAATATTTCTACCGTGACACTTCCTCAACTTTTATACTACATTGAGGCTCTTTATTTTCTCTTTTCTTTTCAATTGTGTCACTCATGTGTTTAAAAATCTTTATGAAAGACAAAAAAAACTGTCTGCTAAGCTCAAGTAAAATTGCGTACTCTACAAATCTGGGTCGGTCTATGTAGATGATGATCTATGCTTTTGCAAGTAAAAACCCAAGGGATTTATCTTATTTAAGGATCAATTTAGGGAGTCCTTGATTGAGGCGATTTAGTTGATCTGTATCCATAAAGTAAATCACTTGTCTTCTTTCCTTTTATTGGCTTGATCTTTCCCTATATAGAGCCCCTAAATTAATGTTTCCTCTATATTTTTCTCCTTTGAATTACCTCTTACTTGGCCGAGGGGTTGTGGGATCAAATTCCCACAACCCCTTTTAATTTTTTTTATCAATTTCGCCTTGCCTATTTCGAGTTGACTATGACGTTATTCGATAAAACCCCTATAGCGTCTCTTTATTTTTCTTTTGTTCTCCTACTTAAATCTTTCTAAAAGATTGTGGGTTCGATTCCCACAGGCCTTCCCCTTTATTTTTCTTTTATTCTCCTCCTTCAATCTACCTAAGGGGTCATGGGTTCGATTCAAACACACCTCCTCCTTTATATTTATTTTATTCACCTCCTAAATCTACATAGGAGGTCGTGAGTTCCATTCCCACAAGCGTCCCCCTTTAGTTTTCTTTTATTTTCCTCCTTTATCTGCCTAAGAGGTTGTGGATTCAATTCCCACACGCCTCCCCCTTTATATTCTTTTATTCTCCTCCTTATATTCTATTGAGAGGTGGTGGGTTCGAATCCCACTTTACCACAATTCTCTTTACTTCTTTATTTTCATGGTTTTTAACTTGGTGAGGTCACGGGTTCAATCCTCCATGACCTCACTTGTTTTAATTCATTTTTTTTCAGCATTTCTAACCCTCTTTGCTGAACAAAATTCATCACTAGAAGTTTGAAATTGTGTTGTAATTTTTAAGCATCCTTTCATCAAGTTACACCTTAGTTCTCATGGGAGTCTTTTAGTTCATTTAGAACATTTTAGTTGTGTATTCATGGATTCGTATAGACAAAAGATTATCCCTCAAATCAGCCACATTTCAACTCATATGAACATCACATTTACATTAACATGTGTACATGAAATATAAAGAACTATCATGTCATTTAAAGTCCTAAACAATGAATAATAGCCACGGCAACACACATATACCCACGTAGTTACATTTCTGGAAACATCAACATAAGTCACATTCCAAACATACATATAAACACAAAATCATGACTAAAACACGTTTCATCCCTATTTTGTCCAAGCAATTATAACCAACATATGATTCAATGGGAGCTAGTGACAGGGACATGCAACGTGGAACAATCGTAGTTTTCAGAATGAATATTCTGAACCTTAAGGGGTCTCTTCGAAAAGGGACATAGACAGAAGAGAACCCATAACTTTTTGACGTTAAAACCTCGACTTGTTTCCAAAAGAATTCCTCCAAACACAAGTCCAATACAAGAAGTTCAATACCAACCTCAACGGAAAACCTTCTCTTTACCCACAAAATTGATTGTCATTTGTTTTTCTTATATTTTCGTGTAAGTTATTCAAGTGTTAAGAAATTTGGTTTGCCTACTGTTTTTGGAGTTATTTTTGCAGAGAAAACGTGAACGAGAGTGATAATGACGTGAGAGATTGAGATGAGCATGGAAGAGAAGAGTTTTCTTAGGGTTAGGAGTCTAGTTTATGACTTAGTCAAGTAAGATTTTATTTAATTATTAAAAATCTTATTTCCTTTATTTAAATCAGCTAATAACTAATAAAGATAAATTAATTACATTAATTTAACAACTTAAATTAAAAACAATACAATTCATTTCTTCCACGTAGGTTCGAACTAGGGTGGAGCAAGACATCACTTCAAGAGGCAAATTTTGTCCCTCTCTCCATAAAATGCCCCTCTACCTTATGAAATAATTAAATAATTATATAATTAGGGTAATTACTATACTACCCTTAGCCTGGAAAAAGATCATTTTATTCCTAGACCCTCCAAACTCAACATTTTCCCTTTTTAAGTCCGGTAAAGACTCCTTCAAGTAAATATTCATATTCGAGATCCCTACATGGTTGGAACAAACCTTTCCACGCTCAACTAACTTTCCATGTTTGTTGGATAGGCTGTAGAAAGGGTTCAGACGTCTGGGTCTACGCGCATCAATCTGTGTGAACCTTGGTCTTATCATAGGCATTCTTGACACATTAAGCATTTCTTATATTATTCATTTTTAGGGTTGCTACACTAAAAAGAGGGAAAAAATTCCGACCTCAGAGGGTCCGTAACTTTTAGTGGAAAAATGAATTACAATAAACCTCTTGATGTCGGTAATAAATTAAATAAATGAATAAACGTATATTAATTTTTCTCAATTAAATAAAAAAATAAAATTGAGAAATATTTTCATTTAATTATTTAAATTGTCTTTGAAGGACGGGTTTAATTAAAATAAAAAACAAAAAAAAATTATAATACTGACATCTGCACGCCAATAAAATTAATAGTATATAATTGTATAAATTTTTATTAAAATATTTATATAGTGAGTTCCATAAAATTATAAATTGATATTTTTAATCAAATCCTAATGAGGTTGGTATTTTTATTTCATCGATATCGAAATTACCGACATCATGCGTTAGCTATTTTTACATTATCAAAATACTAACATCATGAAGTTGGTATTTTTATTTTATCCAAATATCGACCTCATAAAGTCTGTATTTTTTCTTCATCCAAATAGCAACCTCATGAGGTCGATATTTTTACTTCATCTAAATACCGACTTTATGAGATTGGTATTTATCATTCATCTAAATATCTACCTACTGAGATATTAAATTCTTCGAATAAGTTAATGTGATTTAGTTGGTGAATATAGTGTTGGAATTAAGTTAAGACTAAACTAATTAGACATATAAAGTTGTTAAGTTCTTCAAATAAGTAAATGTGATTTAGTTAGTGAATATTATGTTTGAATTAAGTTAAAACTAAACTAGTTATACTTAGAAAGATGTTAAGTTCAACAAATAAGAGATGCAAATTATTTGGTGAATATTGTGTTTGAATTAAGTTAAAACTAAATTATTGAGACTTACAAAGTTGTGACGTTCTTTATATAAGTTAATGCGATTTTGTTTGTGAATATAGTGTTGGAATTAAGATAAAACTTAACTAATTAGACATAGAAAGTTGTTAAGTTCTATAAATAAGTTAATGTGATTTAACTTGTGCATATAGTGTTGGAATTATGTTAAAACTAAATTAATTAGACTTAGAAAGTTTTTAAGCTCTTTAAATAAGTTAATATGATTTAGTTGGTGAATATAGTGTTGAAATTAAGTTCAAATTAAACTAATTAGACTTGGAAACAAATTAAGGTCTTCAAATAGGCTAATGTTATTTAGTTGGTAAATATAGTGTTGTAATTAATTGAAAACTTAACTAATTAAACTTAGAAAGATGTTAAGTTCTTATTATAAGTAAATGTGATTTAGTTGGTGAATATATTGTTAGAATTAAGTTAAAACTAAACTAACTACACTTAGAAAGATGTTAGGTTATTCAATTAAGAAATATGATTTATTTGATGAATATAGTGTTTAAATTAAGTTAAAACTAAACTAATTAGACTTAGAAAGATGTTAAGTTCTTAAAATAAGTAATGTCATTTAATTGGTGAATATATTGATTGAATTAAGCTAAAACTAAACTATTTAGACTTAGAAAATTGTTAAGTTCTTTAAATAAGTCAATGTGATTTAGTTGGTGAATATAGTGTTGTAATTAAGTTTAAACTAAACTAATTAGACTTAGAAAATTGTAAAGTTCTTTAAATAAGTTAATTTGATTTAGTTGGTGAATATATTGTTGGAACTAAGTAAAACAAAACTAATTAGACTTATAAATATGTTAAGTTCTTTCATATAGGTTAATGTGATTTAGTTTGTGAATATGGTGTTGGAATTATTTCAAAATGAGCATCAGCTTTACCTACTCACTATCCACACCAGACATATAATTCCTCTACTCATGGGGCTACACAATCTGCTTATACTATATCTACACCTATTGTTGTACCTAGATCTGGGTACTAACAATTGCAGGGCTATTCACATCTTGTTCGTGAGTATACCATACGATCAGCTAGTGCTAGTCAGTGCAATATTTTGAATACTAATAGTGGATCAATTGGATTTTCAAATCTTCATCTTGAATCCAATGGCTCGGAGCATAATACTCCCACCACCCAGCATTCAGATGCACGTGGTCCTCAGGAAGGCGATAGACACAATTTTTGTAGACTTGTCATCGAGTCTTTAGGATAAAAGTTTGATTTAATTATGTTCTTCTTTTATTTGTCTTTTTATATTTTAATTAATTGATTGCTTATTTTTTGTTAACCATTCTTTGTCAATGAACTCATATTTCAGCTTACCTCCGGATGTGGGTATGTCAAGATTATTTTGAAGTGCAACGGTACTCACTATAATGGTGTCTACCTGACTTGGGGTTCGATTCCAATTAAAAACAGGGGGCAGATGTTCAATGAATTTAAGGTAAGAATGTATATGAATTAAATTCACATCATATACATTTAAATTCTCTATTCATTAGAATAATAAATATTTAGTCATTTTTCATTGAATAAATATTATGTCTGGGTTCCCGTACATGAGGAAGAGCTTCAAGAAAACATCAAGGTTAAAATTTCAAAGTTTCTTTCTAGTACATTTAGTGAATGTCAACAAAATAATAGAATTCCTAAGTTTATGGTAACAACACGACGGGATCTATTACTGGAACATTGGGGTACTGTTTAAAAGTTTTAGAAGAGGAGTGAGATTGGGAAGATGGCTCGCGCATCAAAAAAGGAGCTTTTTGAATACACTGTGGAGCTATAAGCCTAGTTACTAGGAAGGAAATAATGGTATACTTTCTTAATTTTGTAAAATATTTCCTTTTCATTTTTGATAAGTAGTTTTTGGAATTTAAATAATACTTGTGTTATTTGCAGGAAAAAGTGATGGGTAAGTAGGTAGTTGTAGAAGAGATGTAGAAGGTTACTAATGTCCAGAAGAGTACAAACCCCGATAAAAAAGAAAGTTGAATTGATGCACGTGCTCAAGAAACATATTCAGAACTCTATTCAAGTTAATCTTTTTTTCTCTTTCTTGAATATATTACATTCTTATTAGTAGAGTTCATTGTTTAAATTACAGGATAGGTTATACGAATGTCTCAGGAATATTGTAGTACTCTACGTCCTGAGAGCTGGGACAGATCATTTACACAAGAAGAAAATGAGAATTTTTGGAAACAAAGTGCAGGAGAACCAATTAGAGCTACGGCTATCCCGAAAGGACATATCAAAAGAAGCAGGCTCGGTATTTTGGTTCATCATCCTATAGGTTCAATGGCAGGGATAAAGACACAATATCTGCAATGGAGGGTGACATAGCTTTTCTCAATGCGAAGCTTGCTGTTGTAGCCGATAGAGAGAAGAAGATAGAGGTGGAGATTGTGGCATTAAAGGAAGCAGAGAATAAGAGGCATGCAGCACTTCAGGACAAACCAACTTTTCTTTTGAATCAGGAAAGCTACTTCCTACATGTCCTCCAAGAAGCGAAGATAGAGCTGATCATGAATGTGATGATAATGATAAGGGTGATAAGGAGAGTGATGGTGATAAGGATTACTTATATTCGTTTGACATTTAAGACTTCCATATTTTTTGAATTATTTGATCGTATTTTAGTTTATTTTGAAGTTGAATGAGGCTTATTTTGAAATAGTTTAATGCATATGTTGAAAATATTGGGTTGTTTTGGTTGGATGAAGTTTATTTTAAAATAGCTCATTTGGAATTCTTTTACTTGGATGAAGATTATTTTAAAAAAGCTTATTTTGAATTCTTTAGGTTGTTTTGATATAAATATGCAAGTGGGATACTAAAATTGTAACTCAATGCTGCCAATTTTGTAGCAGAAATACAGACCTCTAGAGGTCAAAATCTCAAAAATAAAATATAAAAATACCGACCTCCGGAGGTCGAAATTTGAAAATTATAAATAAAACTACCAACCTCCGGAGGTTGGAATCTCAACAATAATAATAATAAAAAAACCAACCTCTAGAGGTTTGAATTTAAAAAATAAGAAACAAAAATATGACCTACGAAGGTCGGAATCTAAAAATAAGAAATAAAAATACCTACCTCCGGATGTCGGAATCTAACAAATAAGAAAAAAATATCGACCTCCGAAGGTTGGAATCTAAAAAATAATAAATAGAAATACCGACCTCAAGAGGTCGAAATCTAAAAATAAGAAATAGAAATACTGGCCTCCAGAGGTCGGAAACTTAAAAAAAAAAAGAAATGAAAATACCGACCTTCGGAGGTTGGAATCTCAAAAATAAGAAATACCGACTTTAAGAGGTCGCAATCTCAAAATTAGAAATAAAAATATTGACCTCCAGATTTGGGTATTCTAAAATTTTAGAATTAAATTTGCTGGCCTCCGAAAGACGGAAATAATAAAAATATGAAATGAACAAATATATTAAAGATACCTCCGAAAGTCAGAAAATAAAATAATGAATTTTACCAACTTAAATTGAAACTGACCTCGAGAGGTCAGTACTAGAGGTCTGAGTTGAATAGCGACCAAGCTTCTTTCGGCCTATGGAGGTTGGTATTTTTAGGTAGATATTCACTATTTTTAGTAGTAAAACAATCTTTGTGTTCATCTTTTCATCCATGTCTTTTTGAGATGCATCAGATTCAAGACACGTGGCGGACTCATTAGGGTACAAAAGGCTTTACCCTTTTCGAGTCCAAACTTCTTAATCAATTCCTTATTGTACTTTTCTTTACTAATGAATGTTTTATAAGTTCACTGGTTAATTTCATGTTCGAGAAGGAATGTGAATTCTCCCATAAGAATCATTTCGAATTCTCCTTTCATTAAAGTTGCAAAATTCTCACACAAAGAAGGATTAGAACTTCCAAAATAATATCAAAATGTATTCATAAGATCTTTCAATGAAAAGAGTTGTGTAATTTTTCCCCAAACGATTTTGCAGTATGAACAAACTTAATCTTTCATACCAAGCTTTTGTATATTATTTATGTATGCAAAGAGCATTGGAATGTTTGTAAACAAAATTGGGACAAGGAGGATTTAAAAACGTGGGGTTGAAAACAAATTCTTTTATAAAGTCGTTTAAAAATACATTTTTCACATCAATTTGAAATAGTATAAAATGCTTGAAAGAGCCATAAGAAAGTAAAATTCGAATAGATTATAAGTTTGCTACATTTGAAAAGGTTTCCTCGTAGCCAATACCTTCTTGTTCTGAGTATCCTTGAGAGGATAACCGTACATTGTTTCAACTAACTCTTTAATTTTCATTTAGTGTGTTTCGAACTACCCACTTGATTCCAATAATAGAGCAATTTTTTTGTCGTTCTATTTGAGTCCATACTTGATTTATTTGAAATTAATCGAATTCTTCCTTCATTGCTTGCACCCATAATTACTCTACAGTTGCTTCATTTATTCGATTAGGTTCCATTTGAGATATCAATGCAACGGAAGCTTATTTTCTTAGACAAGATCACTTCTCATTTTTCCTTCATGTTTATCGAGAATGAAACTTTCAGGATAATTAGTATTTATGTCGCCATTCTTTTGGAATGTTTGATCTATCAGGTAGACTAGTCGACTTTCCTTCTGCAGTAGTGGACTTCAATATGAATTTTGGAACTTATATCTGCAGTATTTTCCACTATTTTAATGGGGGGTCATTTCGTAGTCCTTTCCATTAATTTCCTACATTCTTGGGTTAGTCTCATCAATTACAACATGCACATATTTTTCAAAACTTAAAGTTCTTTTATTAAAAACATGTAAGACTCTATTGATAGGATCATAGCCTAAGAAAATACCTTTGTCACTCCTTGGATCAAACATACCAAGATTGATCTTACCATTGTTCTGGATGAAGCACTTGCATCTGTAGGGATGAAAGTAGCTTATGTTTGGTTTCTTACCTCTCCACAGTTCATAGGGAGTCTTCTTCAGTATTAGTCTAATTAAACACCTATTAAGAATGTCGCATGTAGTGTTCACTGCGTCTACCCAAAAGTGATCTAGTAAACTTCTATGCAAAAGCATTGTTCATGTTGACCTAAGATGATGGTTTTGACTCAAGTAACTTCTCCTTTAGCATTACCTCCAAATCTAACACATCATTCATCTACTTTTTTAATTGTTTTGAAGTACCACATTCCCTTTTTGTATGTTTTCTTGAGTTGCTCCTGCAAGACAAAAAGATTAGTTTCTTTTAGGAACCCAAGTATTTTTGCGCCATTGATGATTAAAAATTTTTGTTCTCCAAATCTATTTTTCAGAAGAATATTTTCTACATATGAAGGATTTATGACCTATATCGCCATAAGTAAAACACACAATACTTAGAATTACGACATAGTTCTGTTTGATTGGATAGAACTATGTCTTGAAGATTTTTAACACTATCTAACTGCATTTTTACTTTCTCCAATTCTTCTGATAGCAGATCAAGTTCAATATGACTTGCTTCAAGGAGAATCTGCCAAACTTTCTTTTCTTATAGAAGTTTGTTGTATTCATCAATTAATTTCTATAATTAATCACTAACCATATCCAAAGAGTTTTGTACGTAATTACAATTTGGACAATTATAAGATCTTACCTCGCTTGTTTCTCCTAGAGATACGAAACACGAGTTTTCCATTTAATAGTTGTCATCATTAGTTGTTTCTCTTTGTTCCCATGCTCCGAGACTTTTTGGATCTTCATTTCGTCGATTGGTTCTTCTTCTTCATTTTGTGCAAGTTTTCTAGATATGTATTGGTTCTCAGCAGTAGTACCATCGATCGTTGTTTCTTTTGAAGTCCTTTGTTTTTTAATCTTTTTGAGGTCGCTGTCTCCTTTTATCTGAGCATTTGTCTTACTCTACCATTGATGAGGGTCATTCCTTAATCTTGGTTTTCATCAGCTTCCTCCTTAGTTTTTAATGTTACACCAATAAAAGCTACTGTTTTCTCTTTGTCGTCCTTGTTGTACCTTTTAATGTAATTTTGTTCATAAGCCATTAAGTTACCTCAAAGTTCATCATATGTCATGTTCTGTAGATCTCCATCTTTAAGAATGACAACTTTTGTGTCCCAGGCTTTGTGAAGACTGTTGACAAGTTTACTGACTCTTAACGAGTTTGAATATACCATTCCAATAGATTTTAGTTCAATGACAATTTTGCTAAATCTTGAGAACATAGATTCAACATTTTCATCGTCAACCATTTTGGTACAGTTCATATTCTTTTACAAGGGAGATTATTTGGGCTTCCTTGACTTTCGTCGTTCCTTCATAGGTCACTTAAAGATTATCCCACATTTCTTTCGAAGCTACGTCATTTGAAATTTTGTAATATTCTGCTCCTTTTACTGAACCATAAAACAAACTCATACCTCTAGCGTTAGTTTGAAATACCTCTTGTTCTTCCTTAGAAATATCGAACAATTTTGGATCAAAATGTTTTTCAACTCCATCCTTTTCAGTTAATCCAAGGAATGCCTTTGTGGCTTCCTTGATGAATACTCAAGCTTGATGTTCATTTGCGGAGACAAATTTTCTGAATCTATCTTTTCTGTGAGAGTAATCTTTCCTACTGAAGTAAGGTGTTCTATGTCAAAAGTGTTTGTCTTAAAGTAAAGAACCGAGGATTTCGTAATGTGACATTTGATCTTTACTCTCGTGTGGTTAAACACTAAATCTATTGTACCTTATCTTATACCAATTGATATTCAAGAGGGAGAGGGTTAATTTAAAAATTCACTTAGTCAACTAATAGTAGTCGAGAATTGACTCACCTGCAAGTTAGTAGGAAGATAAACAATAAGAGAAAGTTGCAGTAAATACTTGACACAAAAGGTTATATACTGGTTCAGATCACCAATGTTGTGCCTAATCCATTCCCTTTGGGTTTCAAGGGGTTTCCTTTAGATCTCTGAAGAGATCTTCGTGCTATAGAAATTTGAAAATTTATGATGTGTGATATGCAATTAAGATTTATACCTTGACACTGCCTCAACTTGTATACCTACAGTCAAATTCTTTCTCTTCTCTTTTCTTTTTATTTGTATACTGTTAGCAAAGATCTAGTGAAGTTGCGTACTTTACAATAAAAATCTGGGTCGGTTTATGTAGATGATTATTTGTGCTCTTGTAAGGAAAACCCCTAAGGATTTATCTAAATCAAGGATTAATTTAGGGAGTCTTTAATTGATGCAATTTAGTAGATCTATATCCATGAAGTAAATTGTGTAGTCCTCTTTCATTTTCCTTGTTTGATCTTTTCCTTGTATGATCGACAGACTTGTTATTATGTCGCTTTGTTTATGGCTCTTTCCTTTCTTGATGATTCAGTTGTGATCTCTGCCAAGTGTGCGAGTATTCTTCTTCATTTTGATTTTCCTTTATGTGCTGATCAGCCATATATTTCTTTTCTTCTTTTGTCCATTTAATTTGAGGCTTGCCTTTCCAATGTTTCTCTAAAGTTTCAAGCAAACATTCTTTTCCTTCTTGAAGTCATTTTCGTTGATGATTTCCTTTTTGAAATAATGACCTACGAAAATTGAGATTAATGCGTTAAGTGTATTTTAAAAATCAACTAACTCTAACGAGTTAACGTATTGGTGAACCAGATGTCTTTAATTATTAGGTTCGGTTTGCTTGTTATAGACTCAAATTTTATGTTCTACTACAACATAAGATTGTAGACAACCACCATTAAGATTAAAGAATGAAAAATTTGTTAAAATGGGCATTTAATAAACTACAACAATATATTTTTGATAGATTTAATTCATCATGATAGAAATCTAACTAGAAGAAAGAAAATAATTCTTATTTAGTCCTAGAACCCACGAATTCCAAAAAGAAAAAGTTATGGAAAATCAATGTTAATATTTTAATATTTTTTATGTTATATATTATTAGAAAAGGCATAAGTACTCCCTTTGAACTATGGTGGAAATTTTAAGGACACATTTTCTTTAAATGTCCTAATACCTCCTATAAGTAATTCGAAATGAAATAAATATACTTTTTTGGTGTTCAGGTGGCATAGAGAGTGTTCAAAGCAAATACATAGTAAAAATTATAAATAAAAATAAATTGTAATAAGTTGTACCATAGTTAAATTTATAGTCAAACATTGTATTAAAATTAAATACAAATACTATTTTTAGACATACTACCAAATGACTCCTTTAGTGTTGAATGAACTGTCAAGTGTTATCTATTGATTTATAATGTTATGATAAACACATGTCATTAATTTTATGTTTTGATGTAAGCATTAAGTACTATAAATATCTACTACAATAAGTATAACATCAATAATTTAAACTTCTAAGTTCTCTTCAATTTCTATACAAAGCCAGAAAATTTTACATCAACAGTTGGAAATTAAGGAAATTAAAACAAATTTCATCTACAAATTATGCACCTTTTTCTTTTATTGTTAGAGTTGTTACATGTTCATTGAATAAGGTGAAGATTATTTGTTTGTTGTTCGTGTAGCGTATACTATGACCTTACCAATAGTATTGTGTTTAATTTCTATAGATTATCATGCGTCCAAATGAACAAGGACTACATTTACCTTCTCCTGGTCGACTAAGAAACCTTGCAATTCATTTAATCGATGCCATTCTAAATAGGTTGTCTTTTCGAGATGTGTTAAGAACTAGTACACTTTTTATTGATTGTCAATATACTTACCGTAAAATTCAAAAGGTAGGAAACACCAGCGGACTTAATATCCCCTACCATTGGATTAATAATTCTCTTTCTCAATTGTTTCTTCAGTTTTCGTATAGGAAGAACATTGAAAGTTATCCTTGATATTAATAGTCTAAAAGTATGTCCTAATATTGATCGTTTGATACATTTGCTCAACAAAAATTTCATTCATCATCTCGTCCTTAAACTTCCATTTACTTATCCACCATACAAGATCCCTTACTTCTTTTTTTATTGTTCAGCATTGAGACATTTGTATCTCTTGGAATGTGAAATACACCTTCTATGCTTCTTCAAGGATTTAATAAGTTGATTAGCCTAAAATTAAAAATTATAACATTATCTTCTAATACGCTTGAAATTTTAATGTCTATTTGCCTATTGCTTGAGGATTTGGTTCTAAAAGACATAGAAAATTCATGCATCCTGAGTATTGATTCTCCTAAGCTAAGGTCATTTGTCTTTTGTGGCTATATACAATTGATATATCTAGAAAATGTAGCTCTTCTTTCCAATGTTCTGTATGAGCCTGCGGAATTAGTTCTAGAGGAAAAATGATTTTGCTTATATTTTTTTCGGTTAGTCATGCTTTTGTGTATTTCAGCTGGTATCATTTTAAGGTAATGTTGCTGCATTTCACTTGTATTTTCATCATGAAAAAGATAGAGAAAAAAATAAATATAAGTGACAACTTGAATTTCAATTTCTTCAAAAATACAAGTGAAATGCAGAAAACATTACATCAAAATGATATCAGCTGAAATACTCAAGAGCATAAATAAACGAAAAAAAATATTATCAAAATTATTTTTCCTCTAGAACTAATTCTGCGAGCTCATACAGAACATTTGAAAGAAGAGGTACATTTTTTAGATATATCAATTGTATATCGCCATAGAAAACAAATGACCTTAGCTTAGGAGAATGAATACTCAGGAGGCACGAATTCTCTATGTCTTTTAGAACCAAATCCTCAAGCAATGGGAAATTAGAGATAAGAATTTCAAACGTATTAGAAGACAATGTTACAAATTTTAATTTTAGGCTAATCAACTTATTAAATCCCTGAAGAAGCATAGAAGGTGTATTTCACATTCCATGAGATACAAATGTCTTAATGCTGAACTATGAAAAAGAAGTAAGGGATCTTGTATGGTGGATAAGTAAATGGAAGTTTAAGGACTAAATGTTGAATGAAATTTTTGGTGAGCAAATGTATCAAACGATCAATATTAGGACATACTTTTAGACTAGTAATATCAAGTATAACATTTAATGTATTTCCTATATGAAAACTGAAGAAACAACCGAGAATGAGAATTATAAATCCAATGGTAGGGGTTATCAAGTCCTCTGGTGTGTCATACCTTTGGAATTGTACGGAAAGTATATGGTCAATCCATAAAAAGTGTACTAGTTCTTACAACATTTTGAAAAGACAACCTATTTAGAATGTCACAGATTAAATGAATGGCAAGGTTTCTTAGTCGATCAGGAGAAGGTAAATGTAGTCTTAGTTCATTTGGATGCATGATAATCTGTAGAAATAATGCACAACACTATTGGTAAGGTCAGAGTATACGCTACATGAACAACAAACAAACATATCACAACATTAAAAATAAAAGAAAGGGTGTATAATTTGTAGATGACATTTGCAGTGATTTGAATAATTTGCAACTCTTGATGTAAAATTGACTGGCTTATGTTAAATTAAACACATAGAAAGTAATTTTGTATAGAATTAGAAGACAACATAGAAGTTTAAATTAGTGATATTATACTTATTATACTAGAAATTTATAGTATTGAGTTCTTACATAAAAACATTTTATGAATAACATGTGCTTATCGCAATATAATAAATCAATAAATAACACTTAAAACTTCCTTCAACACTAAAGAAGTCGTTTGGTAGTATATATAAAAATAGTATTTATGTTAAATTTTAGTACAATTGTTAGACTGTAAATTTAACTCTGGTACAACTAATAGTACTATTTCAATTAACCTTTTTTGGGATATATGACCCTAAAATTTATGCTACAAGATGAATGACTATGTATCCTTCGTGAAAGGGGATTATTTCGAACCTCTGCCCCAGGAATTTGTTGATGAGATTCCTATAAGCTTCTCAGATATCACATTTAATCACCTGAGGATGGTTAAGTTATATGATTTACTATTAGTAATCCCTTAGAAAACTAGAAAGTTATACTAACCATATAAAAAGTAAGTTTCCATTCAATACTTCATGCTAGCCTAAGAGAATTTAACACATAACAGAACTTCGATATTAACATCAACTCATGAATCCCAAATGGGGTGATGCTTCTTCCTAAAGAACGAATATGTCAAACATACTTCTCTGTCACGACCCAAAAATTGGGCCGCGACTGGCACCCACATTTACCCTCCTATGTGAGCGAACCAACCAATCTAAACCTTAACATTTCAATATAATATCAACAGAAAATAATGCGGAAGACTTAAACTCATAAGTAAAATCAATAATCAACTTCTATAACTCAAAAACTTATTATTATCCCCAAAATCTGGAAGTCATCATCACAAGAACATCTATGATCAATTTACTAACTAAAAATGTCTAAGAAGCTAAAAATACATAAGAAGCTAGTCCATGCCGGAAGTTCAAGGCATCAAGACTTGAAGAAGAAGATCCAGTCCAAGCTAGAAGCATTAGCTCACCCTGAATTTCCGATGTAGTAAAGACTGGCTTGAATTACTGTTGAGTCGAAGACGACGGCACGTTTGCTGCACTCCACAAATAACAAAGAAGAAAACATAAAAGTAGGGGTCAGTACAAAACACGGGTACTGAGTAGATATCATTGGCCAACTCAAAATAGAAAATAGTATATATCAGATAGAATCATAAATCAACTAATATCCTTATCATGCAGCATTTACAATTACCATAACCCTTGGTCACAACACCAAGCACATCAATGAGGACTCACGCCTCCTCATCATACTCATTTGGGAATTAAGTTCATTAGATTGAGTATATTAACATATTTCAAGATTCATTATCTTTATTCTCCTCGTGTCAGTACGTGACACTCCGCTCCATATACTATCCTGGTGTCGGAACGTGACACTCTGATCCTCATATACTATCCTAATACCGGAACGTGGCACCCGATCCATATACTATCCTAGTGTCGGAACGTGACACTCCGATCCTCATTCTATCCTGGTACCAGAACGTGGCACCCGATCCATAATACTATCCTGGTGTCTGAACGTGACACTCCGATCCTCATTCTATCCTGGTACTGGAACGTGGCACCCGATCCTCTATTTTCTATCCTGGTACAGGAACGTGGCACCCGATCCTCTATTTCTATCCTGGTACCGGAACGTGGCACCCGATCCCCTAATCTCACCACTTTCGTTCATCAAGCCTTCTTTTATACCAAGGTATCATCATTAACAAAGTAGATTACGGTTTCTTTTCAAGATTTGGGATTCAATAGCTTCATCATGCTTATTTATTCACAATTACATAATCATATTCATGCAAGCATACAATTAAGCATATAGAGAGGTTTACAATACTTTCAATACATACAATTCGCTATTAAGAGTTTACTACAAATAGAATAAAATAAACATAACCTACCTCCACCGAAGATTAGTGATCAAGCAAGAAATTCCCAAAGCTTTCTTCTTCTTCTCGTTCGATCGATCCTCTCTCTCTCTCCCTTGTTCTTTCTATTTTCTTTATTCAACCCTCTTTCTTTTACCCTAATAAGTATATAATTAAGAATAAAAGATGGCAATAATAACCCACTAATTAACTTAAGGTTACCTCTTTCAACCCCCAAGTAATTAGACTTTTTAACATTAACCCTCTAACTTTATAATTAAAGTAGGAATAGTCCAAAATGTCCCTTAAAACGTGTAAAGAAATCCGACCCAGACTGGGATTACGCAACCTGCGACGGCCCATCGTGCCTGCGACGGTCCGTCCTGCAGGTCGTCGCAAGGTTCAGAGAATGGATTTCCACTGAAGGCTCAGTGACGGTCCGTCCTGCCATTCCGTTACGAAGTTCAGAGATTCCATTTTAAGTATCCAATTTCAGAATTTCTAAGTGTTTTGAAACGAGACCCTGCGACGGTCCGTTGTGCCCATGACGGTCCGTCGTGGGGTCCATCATTTCAGCCAATTTTCCAATAAAACAAAATCTGCTGCTCAAAACGACTAAACAGGTCGTTACATTCTCGGTCTAACTTGGACTAATCCCTTAACAAGCAAGAACTCTCTACTAACCAAATAAAAAGTAAGTTCCACTCAAATTTTGAATCTCGCCTAAGGTAATTCAACACATAACATAACTTCAAAATACATATCAACTCATGAATGCCAAATTGGGTGATGCTTTTCGAGTTTATTCCTCATACGTGAGGAAGGATCATGTCCAAGATATATACATCTTGGTCTATCTTGGACTAATTCCTTATGAAACAATAGATTTCTACTAGCCAGAAAGAACGTAAGTTTTCAGAGGTCTAGAAAGGATAGCATGTACAAAACATTTTACTCCTAACTTTTTTTCCGGGGTTTGAGAGTTGATTTTTGATAGACCCTCGACAGAAAAGAAATGTCGTTGCGTTAAAACGATCTAAAAAACACCAAAAAAAGAGAAAGGAAATTAGGGTTTTTTCTACATTCCAGAATCCCATGAAAACCAACATCTACCCCAAAAAAAGTACAAAGAGAAAGATAGGGCTTCTATTTCACAAAATTCACAACACCCAAATGAGAAAGACATGTTTTTTTAAACAGATCAAAAGAAATGAAATTTTAAGCTTATCAAGATCTAAAATTAATAGTGATACTATAAACATCCAAAAAAACTTTAGAAAAGTATAAAATACCCTTTTGAGAACACGTTATCCTTCAAATGCTGAACACAAATTTGTATGATTTTGAAGTCTTCAAATTCATCACCCCGGAGTGAAAGAGGGAAGTGAAGAAAGGAGAGAGGTTTTCTTCTTAAATTAAATTTAAAGAGGGAACTGAAAAAGGGGGAGAGGTTTTCTTCCTAAATTGTTGTTTACAGAAGTATAATATGGAGTGGGGTGAGTGGGGGAAATTAGTATTGGAGGTTTCTTAGTTGTGTTGTTGTGTCTGTATCAATTTATGTGATATGATTTAATTCGAGATAAAAACCTGAAAAGGAAATTGAAATGTGAAATGTAGTAGAATATTTAGAGATTAATGTGATTAGATATTGTTAAAACAATTAATAGAGTTAAAATATGTCATTTTTAAATAATTTAGTTATTTATTTTTCTCATTATAAGAAATCATAAATAAAAATGATAAATTTCATTAATTTGCACTTTCAGAAATTTTTTTTTAAGGTTTACAAACATGATTAATTTACAAAAATTAAAAAGGAATAATCTTAAGGATCAATGAGATCAAAATTATTGGAAGAATTATCTATAATAGAGTGAACAATTAATATAGGTCTATAGAAAGACTTTCTTTTTTAAATATCCTAAAAAAGTAAATATTACATAACTTAAGAGAAAAAAAGAGTAAAAAAATATGATTATTTAATTAGAGAAATTGGCAGATATATTTAGTTACTAATAATTTACTTTGGCTTGTTGAATTTTGTCCACTTAATTATTTTTTGCATGTGACATTTAATACCTCAAAATTGTTAAATTTGAATGTATAGGTCATGTAACCTCTAGTAAATTGAAATAACTAAGAATAATATAGGAAATCAAGGAATAATTGTTTTTGGAAATAAAAAGAGAAAGGTGGAAAATTTCCAGATTTTTAAAGTGAGTTTTTGGCCTTTTTTTAGGCGGCGATAACTTTAATCTCAGGAGAAACTGATGTGAGTTATTTATACGGTTGGAAATCCCATGCTAAGATCTTTCTAACGCTGCAGAATTTGAGAAATTTTTATATCGTACTAATGAAATATGCCTTATGGATGTTACGTTGTTGGACTGAGGAGAATCAAATCAGAATTTTAGTATGGGTAAAGTAGTATTTTTATACTACAATTTCCTAATATGTTTTAAGGGTTTATCAAGGGAAAATTTAATTAAGTATGTTTTTAGAATATTGAATACGCTTAGGGCAAGGAAATAGAGAAGAGAAGAGGAGAAAGAAGAAAGAACGCCAAGAATCGTTGCGGATTTCGTTAGAGGTGATCCCTTCAAGGTATGTGTCACGACCCAAATCGAGGCGCGAGTGGCACCCACACTTATCCTACTATGTGAGCGAACCAACCAATCTAGACCCCAACATTTCAAAACGTAATGAACAAAATACAATGCGGAAGACTTAAAACTCATAAACGAAAATCAATCAATAGCTTCTAAAATTTATAAATCATTATCCCCAAAATCTGGAAGTCATCATCACAAAAACATCTATCCTCAAATTACTAAATCTAAGAGTATCTAAGAAGCTAAAATAAATAAAAAGCTAGTCCATGCCGGAACTTCAAGGCATCAAGACATGAAGAAGAAGACCCAGTCCAAGCTAGAAGCATTAGCTCACCATAAGATCCGGTATGATGAAGACTGGCTAGAGTTGCGGTTGAGTTGAAGACGACGGTACGTTTGCTGCACTCCACAATTAACAAAGAAAGAAAACATAAAAGTAGGGGTCAGTACGAAACACAAGTACTGAGTAGGTATCATCAGCCAACTCAAAATAGAAAACAGTATATATCAGATAATATCATAAAATCAACTACAATACTCAACATGTAGCAACAACAAGTACAATAATCATTAATAAGTACGCCAAGTACACCCATGAGGACTCAAGCCTCAATACCATACTCATTTGGGAAATAGGTTCATTAATTTGAGTATATTAACATGTTTCAAGATTCATTCTCTTCACTATTCATTCTCTTTACTATCCTGGTGTCGGAACTAACACTCCGATCCTCATCATACTATCCTGGTAACACCCGATCCTCATCATACTATCCTGGTGTCGGAACGTGACACCCGATCCATATTCTATCCTAGTGCCGGAACGTCACACTCCGATCCATATTCTATCCTGGTGCCGGAACGTGACACCCGATCCATATTCTATCCTGGTGCCGGAACGTGACACTCTGATCCATATTCTATCCTGGTGCCGGAACGTGACACCCGATCCATATCCTATCCTGGTGCCGGAACGTGACACTCCGATCCATATTCTATCCTGGTGCCGGAACGTGACACCCGATCCACTATTACTATCCTGGTGCCAGAACGTGACACCCGATAATTTAATCTCATTACTTTAATTCATCAAGCCTTTTTTTATACTAAGGCATCATCAATCTGATTACTTTAGTTCATTAAGCCTTCTTTTATGCTAAGGCATCATCAATCTCATTACTTTGGTTCATCAAGCCTTCTTTTATACCAAGGCATCATCATTAACAAAGTAAATTTAGGATTCAAGATTCAATAGCTTCATTATAGTAATTCATCACAATTAGATAATCATATCATGCAAGTACACAATTAAGCATATACAAGACTTTATAATACTATCCAACACATATCATTCGCTATTAAGAGTTTATTACAAATAGCATAAACCATAACCTACCTCCACCGAAGAATTCGTGATCAAGCAAGCTAATCCTCAAAATCCTTGTTTTCCTCTTTGTTCGTTCGTTTCTCCGTCTCTTGTTCTTTCTATTTTTCTTATTCAAACTCTTTTTCTTTTAACCTAATTAGCATATAATTAAGTATAAAAGATGACAAAGTAACCCACTAATTAATTCAAGGTTATCTCCATTAACCCCCCAAGAAATCGAACTATTAATATTCAACCACTAACTTTATAATTATAAGCAGGAATAGTCCAAAATGCCCCTTAAAATATTTAATAGAAATCCGACCCAGCCATGGTTACGCAGCCTGTGACGGCCCGTCGTGCCTGCGACGGTCCGTCCTGCTGCTTCCATCACAGAGTTCAGAAATTGAATTTTACCAAGGGTCTGTGACGGCCCGTCACGCCTCTGACGGCCTGTTACGCCTGTGACGGCCCGTTCTGCCACTTCGTCGCAAAGTTTAGAGAGTCGATTTTAGTACCCAAATTTCAGAATTCTAAGTGTTTTGGAACGATACCCCCTCGACGGTCTGTCGTGGCATCCGTCGACTCAGCCAGTTTTTCCAGAAATAAAATCTGCTGCTCAAAACGACTAAACAGGTCGTTACAAAATAGATACCAATTTACCCATCGTTCGTCCTCGAACGATCACAAGAATAAAAACAAGGGCGAAAAGGAGTACCTGAATCTGTAAACAGGTGTGGGTATCTTTCTTGCATATCAGCCTCCTTCTCCCAAGTGGCTTCTTCAACTGGTCGATTCTTCCATAGAACTTTGATGGATGCAATCTCCCTTGACCTCAACTTGCGGACTTCCCTATCTAAAATTGCAACAGGCTCCTCCTCATAAGACAAATTCTCATCAAACAAAACTGAATCCCAACGAATGATGTAGTTTCCATCCCCATGGTATCTTTTCAACATAGACACATGAAATATCGGATGCACTCCTGACAGTCCTGGGGGCAAGGAAAATTCATAAGCTACCTCCCCCACGCGCTTCAGAACTTCAAATGGACCAGTATACCTCGGACTAAGATTACCTCGCTTACCAAACCACATCACCCCTTTCATGGGCGAAACCTTCAGCAAAACTTTCTCACCCTTCATAAACTCCAGATCTCTAACCTTTCGACTGCACATTTTTCTGCTTACTTTGAGCCGCTAAAAGCTTCTCTTGAATGCACTTCACCTTATCTAACGATTCTCTCAGAAGGTCAGTACCCCAAGGTCTAACCACAAATGCATCAAACTAACCAATGGGAGATCTACATCTCCTCCCATATAGTGCCTCAAATGGAGCCTAATCAATACTTGAGTGATAGCTATTGTTGTAGGAGAACTCTGCTAAGGTTAAGAAGCTATCCCAATGACAACCAAATTCTATCACGCATGCACGAAGCATATCCTCCAACACTTGAATCGTTCGCTCAGACTGACCATCGGTCTGAGGATGGAACGCAGTACTAAGGTCCAACCTTGTACCCAATTCCGCATGCAATGTTTTCCAAAACTTAGAAGTAAACTGTGTACCTCTATTTGATATGATGGAGAGTGGAACCCCATGCAACCGAACAACTTCCGAGATGTAAAGTTTTGCTAACTTCTCTGCATTGTAAGTCACCTTGACCGGAATGAAATGAGCAGACTTAGTTAATCTGTCAACAATTACCCAAATGGAGTCATACTTACCCATTGTCTTGGGAAGACCAACCACGAAATCCATTGCAATTCTCTCCCACTTCCATTCTGGAATGGGCATTCTCTGAAGTGTTCCTCCAGGCCTCTGGTGTTCATACTTTACTTGTTGACAATTTGGACATTTGGCAACAAACTCCACAATGTCACGCTTCATTCTACTCCACCAAAAAGGTTGCTTTAGGTCACGATACATCTTGGTTGCGCCAGGATGTATGGAATACCTTGAGCTATGAGCCTCTGTAAGAATAATGTTTATCAAATCATTGACGCGGGGTACACATACCCTTCCCTTAATTCTCAAAACACCTTCCTCATCAATTTTTGTTTCCTTAGCCTCTCCTCGCAACACCTTATCTCGGATCCGAATCAGCTTCTCATCATTAAACTGCTTTCCCTTAATCTTTTCAAGAAAGGAAGATCTTGCCTCCACACAGGCCAAATATCCTCCCTTCTCATTTACCTCTAACCTCATAAAGTCGTTAGCTAGAGTCTGAAACTCTCTAGCCAATGGACGTCTAGAAACTTGCAAGTGAGCTAGACTTCCCATGCTTCCTGCTTTTCTACTTAAAGCATCTGCCACAACATTAGCCTTTCCCGGATGATACAAGATAGTGATATCGTAGTCCTTCAGTAGTTCCATCCATCTCATCTGTCTAAAATTCAAATCTTTCTAAGTAAAGACATAGTGTAGGCTACGATGATCCGTGTATACTTTACACTTAACCCCATATAGATAGTGCCTCCATTGCTTTAATGCAAACACTACCGCAGCCAACTCCAAATCATGGGTCGGATAATTAAGTTCATGCACTTTTAATTGCCTCGAACCATAAGCAATTACATTCTTCTCTTGCATTAGCACTGCACCCAAACCCGAATAGGATACAGCACAATAGACAATGAAATTCTTACCTTCCACTGGCAAGGTAAGAATTGGTGCAGTAGTCAACAAGGTCTTGAGCTTCTAAAAGCTTTCTTCGCACTCGTCCGATCATACGAATGGAACACCTTGCTTAGTCAAATTTGTCAGTCGGGAAGCAACAAAGGAAAATCCCTTAACAAATCGACGGTAGTAGCTAGCTAGACCAACAAAGCTCCTTACCTCTGTAACATTAGTAGGTCTCTCCCAATCCTTCACTGCTTCAATCTTAGATGGATCCACCATCACTCCATCCTTAGAAACCACATGCCCCAAGAAGGACACTGAATCTAGCAAAAACTCACACTTGGAGAATTTGGCATAAAACTTCTTCTCCCTCAACAATTCCAATACAATTCTCAAGTGCTTCTCATGTTCTTTCTTGCTCTTTGAGTATACCAATATATCATCAATGAATACAATGACAAAGAGATTCAGATATGGCTTAAAAATCCCATTCATCAAGCTCGTGAAAGCAGCAGGGGCATTCGTAAGCCTGAAAGACATTACTAAGAACTCATAATGCCCATACCTGGTCCGAAAAGACGTCTTGGGCACATCCGTTGCCCGTATGTTCAATTGATGATAACCAGATCTCAAGTCGATTTTTGAGAAGGTACAAGCACCTTGTAACTGATCGAACAAATCATCGATGCGAGGAAGAGGATACTTGTTCTTAATAGTTACCTTATTCAGTTGTCTGTAGTCTATGCACATCCTAAAACTTCCATACTTCTTCTTAACAAACAAAACAGGAGCACCCCAAGGAGATGCACTTGGTCTAATAAAGCCTTTGCTTAACAACTCTTGCAGTTTCGCCTTTAGCTCTCTTAACTCCGCGGGAGCCATTCTATAAAGGGGGTATAGAAATGGGACGAGTACCCGGTTCAAGATCAATGCAGAAGTCAATATCTCTATCCGGTGGCATACCAGGAAGATCTGCAGGGACCACATCAAGAAACTCATGGACTATCGAAACCGACTCAATCGAAGGTACTTGGGTAGTATCATCCCTTAGGTGTGCTAAGAAAGCTAGACACCCTTTACTATAATTCTCTTAGCACGAAGAAAGGAGATGATACGAACCGGAGTGGAAGTGTAGTCGCCCTCCCATACTAATAGATCTGTCCCAGGATTGGCTAACGTCACAATTTTAGCATTACAATCCAAGATTGTAAAATTTGGAGAAAGCCAAGTCATACCCAGAACGTCGACGTCAACCATTTCTAGGATAAACATGTCTACATAAGTATTGCTCCCCACAAAAGTCACCAGACAAGACTTATATACCTTTTCAACTATCACAGACTCACCCACCGGAGTAGAAACACGAATAGGAATGTCAAGCAATTCACAATGTAAATTAAGACCAGTAGCAAATGAGGAAGATACATATAAAAATGTGGAGCGAGGATCAAATAATACAGAAGCCATGCAATCACACACCAAAAGATTACCTGTGATAACAGCATCAGATGTCTCCGCTTCAGACCGCCCGGGGAAAGCGTAACAATGGGCCCTATCGCCTGTCTGCCCGTTGCCCCTACCATGTTGTGCTGTAGTGACACCAGTTGTCCCGTCACCCCGGCCGTTTTGGTGACCACCATTACCTCAACCACCACGTCCTCCAAAATGAGGGCCTCTTCCTTGACCACCTCTACCCCTGACTATTGGAGGTTTGTAACTCTGTTTTGGACAATACCTCTTATTATGTCCAGTCTCCCCACATCCATAACACTCTCTAGATTCAAGAATCGGCCTCTGTGAGAATGACGAAGTCTAGGGATGACCACCAAACTCAGAGAAATGTTGACTGGTCTGCAGTGGACCCCCAACTACAGTCTGCAGTGAAGACATAATAGGTCGGGCTGGGTAACCTCCCGAACCCTGCCGTCTGGAGTACGAACCATTAAACTCACCTCCCTTACGAAACCTTTTTGATGTCGATGCCATGGTGAAGTCATCTGGCTTCACTCCCTCCACCTCTATCACGAAGTCTACCACTTCCTGAAAAAGATTTCGCTGTAGCCGCTACCTGTAAGGCTGAAATCCGCAACTCTGACCTCAACCCCTTCACAAAACGGCGAATCCTCTCTTGTGGACTGAAGCAAAGCTGGGTGGCATATGTGGATAGTGCACGAAACCTAGCCTCATAAGCAGTGACCGACATCCTGCCTTGCTCTAGGCTTAGAAACTCATCTCTCCTCCTATCCCTCAAAGTACGGGGTATATGCTTCTCCATAAACAAGCTAGAGAATGATGCCCAAGTCATAGGTGGTGCCTCTGTTGGTTGACACTCAACATGTGACCGCCACCACATTTTGGTGTTCCCTTGAAACTGATAGGTCACAAACTCAACACCAAATCGTTCTACTAACCCATCTTGTGTAGTAGCTCATGACAATCAACCAGAAAATCATAGGCATCCTCAGATTCAGCACCCTTGAAGACTGGAGGTTTCAATTTCAAGAACTTACTGAAAAGTTCGTGTTGATCACTAGTCATTATAGGCCCTGTAGTCAATCGAGGAAACGTGCCTATTTCCAATGAGGCATCCATGCGGGGAGCCACAGTAGCTGCATGTTGTACCTCCGGAATCTGAGGTGCTGGTGGAGAAAACACTAGAGGTGTCTGGCCCTGATCAGATAACCCGCTAAGATAGGCAAGAACCTGATTAATCATTTCTGGGGTAGGTTGGGGTGGCCATTCCTCATTCTGCACTTGCTCATTTTCCCCTTACTCACCCTCTCTTACTACTTCCTTAGTCGGTGGAGGAGTCACCGCCCTAGTACCAGATTGGCTAGGTGCTTGTCCTCTTCCTCTAGAGGACGTCCTCCCGCGACCTCTTCCACGGCCTCTTGCCACTACTTCTCTTCGAGCTACAGCCCCAGTGGCTGGCTCAGATGCATCTTGCCATGTCGGTGTTGGTGTTGGCGCGGTCGTTGGTCTAGTTCTAACCATCTGCGAAATAGAGTGAAGATGGTCAGATACCAATTTCTATCACCTAGATACCAATTGGATCAAAGTAATAGCACGAAAGAGAGAAAGAAGGAATGGATTTTTCCTAAAGTCTTATAGCCTCTCAAAGAAAAGTAAAGGCGTCCCCCTACCGTTCCTTAAAACTCTACTAGACTCGTTCTTGTGTGATGATACCAACGAGCCTAATGCTCTGATACCAAGTTTGACACGACCCAAATCGAGCCGCGAGTGGCACCCACATTTATCCTACTATGTGAGCGAACCAACAAATCTAGACCCCAATATTTCAAAACGTAATGAACAAAATACAATTCGGAAGACTTAAAACTCCTTAACAAAAATCAATCAATAACTTCTAAAACTTATAAATCATTATCCCCAAAATCTGGAAGTCATCATCACAAGAACATCTATCCTCAAATTACTAAATCTAAGAGTATCTAAGAAGCTAAAATAAATAAAAAGCTAGTCCATGCCGGAACTTCAAGGCATCAAGACATGAAGAAGAAGACCCAGTCCAAGGTAGAAGCATTAGCTCACCCTAAGATCCGGTATGATGAAGGCTGGCTAGAGTTGCGGTTGAGTTGAAGACGACGGTACGTTTGTTGCACTCCACAATTAACAAAGAAAGAAAACATACAAGTAGGGGTCAGTACAAAACACAAGTACTGAATAGGTATCATCGGCCAACTCAAAATAGAAAACAGTATATATCAGATAATATCATAAAATCAACTACAATACTCAACATGTAGCAACAACAAGTACTATAATCATTAATAAGTACGCCAAGTACACCCATGAGGACTCAAGCCACAATACCATACTCATTTGGGAAATAGGTTCATTAATTTGAGTATATTAACATTTTTAAGATTCATTCACTTCACTATTCAATCTCTTTAGTATCTTGGTGTCGGAACGTGACACTCCGATCCTCATCATACTATCCTAGTGCCAGAACGTGACACCCGATCCTCATCATACTATCCCGGTGCCGTAACGTGACACCCGATCCATATTCTATCCTGGTGCCGGAACGTGACACTCCGATCCATATTCTATCCTGGTGCCGGAACGTGACACCCGATCCATATTCTATCCTGGTGCCGGAACGTGACACTCCGATCCATATTCTATCCTGGTGCCGGAACGTGACACCCGATCCATATCCTATCCTGGTGCCGGAACGTGACACTCCGATCCATATTCTATCCTGGTGCCGGAACGTGACACCCGATCCTATATTACTATCCTAGTGCCGGAACATGACACCCGATCCTCTAATCTCATTACTTTAATTCATCAAGCAATCTTTTATACTAAGGCATCATCAATCTGATTACTTTAGTTCATAAAGCCTTCTTTTATACTAAGGCATCATCAATCTCATTACTTTAGTTCATCAAGCCTTCTTTTATACCAAGGCATCATCATTAACAAAGTAAATTTAGGATTCAAGATTCAATAGCTTCATTATACTAATTCATCACAATTTGATAATCATATCATGCAAGTACACAATTAAGCATATAGAAGACTTTACAATACTACCCAACACATATCATTCGCTATTAAGAGTTTACTACGAATAGCATAAACCATAACCTACCTCCACTGAAGAATTTGTGATCAAGCAAGCTAATCCTCAAAATCCTTGCTTTCCTCTTCGTTCGTTCGTTTCTCCCTCTCTTGTTCTTTCTATTTTTCTTATTCAAACCCTTTTTCTTTTACCCTAATTAGCATATAATTAAGTATAAAAGATGACAAAGTTACCCAATAATTAATTCAAGGTTATCTCCTTTAACCCCCCAAGAAATCGAACTATTAATATTCAACCACTAACTTTATAATTATAAGCACGAATAGTCCAAAACGCCACTTAAAATATTTAACAGATATCCGACCCAGCCATGGTTACGCAGCCTGTGACGGCCCGTCGTGCGTGCGACGGTCCGTTGTGCTGCTTCCGTCACAGAGTTCAGAGAATAAATTTTACCAAGGGTCTGTGACGGCCCGTCGCGCCTGTGACGGTCCGTCCTGCCACTTCGTTGCGAAGTTTAGAGAGTCCATTTCAGTACCCAAATTTCAGAATTCTAAGTGTTTTGGAACGAGATCCCCTCGACGGTCCGTCGTGGCATCTGTAGACTCAGGCAGTTTTTCCAGAAATAAAATCTGCTGCTCAAAATGACTAAACAGGTCGTTACAGTATGTCACACCATTTTATGTAGGGTCCTTTCACCCACACCCCAATTTGATTCAATTCAGCAAGTTAGAGTTTATTGAATGATGAACATGGAACTTCTTAAGGAAATAATATGAATTTCTTGTTGGTTGAATTGTAATTTATCTCTAGTTCATTGTTTTTGGGTCTAATATATTGGGTAATGAGGTATTTAGTGATCCTAAGTGTCTGTGGTGGGATCCGTGGATGTTTAGGAGGTTTAGAGATGAAACATTGAGAAGAAAAGTCTGAGGTTCCCACTAAGAACCCCTTGAGAGTGCGCTTAACAGAGACCCTTAGGGAGGCTCTGTACGACAGGTCCTGGCGTGCCGCACCAATTAGAGCACCTCTTACTAGAGTCTGTACGAAAGGCTCTGGCGCTCCGCGCCTCTTTTAGCGCCAAGGTAACTTAGAGACCTCGTTCTTTTCCTATATTTTCGAACTAGTTCCTACTTGATGTACCTATCATTCCTAGTTGAGTACAACACTCAAATGTACATCTAAACATCATTAAATCATCCATCAACATGAGATCATGATCCTTGATCCATAATTAAATTCAAGGGAAGCTAAGATCAAGGTCAAAGTAAGTAAAGGCAAGTTCTTAAAGTATTCAAAGTTTCTTAAACAATCACTTTAACTTTGTTTTAAGGCTTAAGTTACAGGTTGACCAAAGAGTAAAAAGTTGAGTTAAATTTTCAAAAAGCGATAAGGGAACTAAGTATTCCCTAAGAGTTAAGTTCAAGTGAAGTAAATAGTAAGAGTTGAGTTCATCTCTCAAAAATTTATAAGGGAACACAATATTGCCAAAAGGTTTATAAATGTTTTCACATTTAAATTACAAGCAAACTAAGAGTTCCAAAATAATTTTGAGTAAGAAAAGGGGAACACTAATTCCAAGATGGATTTTTTAGGGTAAAAAGTGTTGAGAAAATTATCTCAACCCAAAAGAAGTAAGTTATGTTAAAAGCTTGAGCTAAAGTATATTTAGGGAGTAGTGTTGAGCATCGATGTGGGGATGAGAGTTCATATTAACTCAAGTCTCCATTACACCATGTACGTACTGTGGGTATTAAAAGGTCATACTTTCTAGACGATCAGGTTAGTTAAGCTTGTGGATCCACTAAGTTAAGTAAGGTCCTATACCGATTGTAAGGTGTAGGATGTTCCTCGACAGCGTGAGGTTAAATTTCTTATCATCACTTAGGCTCAAGTGATGGTTGTTGGTTAGAGAAACTCCCACAGAAAATTATATTACTTTCATATATAAGTAAAGTTGAGTTGGTTATTGTTTTATCTTTACTAAACTAGGTGTTATATATATAAATAATTAAAGTTGAGTTGTTTATTGTCTTATCTCTACTAAACTAGGTGTTATATATATATATACACAGATATTGCATTGGTTCTTATTGCTTTATATTGAGGTCTTTTCTAATGAGTCAAGCATATAGTTGTGTTTAGCATTCCAACTCGCACACTCGTACATTTATTATACTGATGCCAGTTTGCTTGCATCATCTATAATGAAGACAAAGATAACCACGATCAACACGCAACACTTTATTGATCCAGTTTGAGTTCCAGAGTTAGTGGTGAGCCCCTTACATTTTGGAGGACATCCTTGTGATTGTTTTTCTAGTTATGTTCATTAGGATGTTGTGGGGTTTGTCCCAACATCAAACTTAGTTAATTTAGAGGCTTCATATACACTTATTAATTCAGTTTTTCAGTCTCATGTACTTTGTAATTTCATATGTTCAAGTGTTGAGACATAAGTGCCATTTTGGCCAGAATATCATATTAAGTACGACTTTTAACCATGCTCTGTTTCTTTATAGAATTGAGTTAAGTCTTTCGCTGAGTTATGTAAGTCAAGCCAACGGTTTGCTCGAGACAAGTAATGGTCATCGAGTGCCAGACCCTACAAAGGAGTAGGCCTTGATCTTGACAGGTCAGTTAAAAATTCAATTTTCTGATTTTATGACTTATTTTTTTTATAACAAATAGACATTTTTTATATATAAGAGATCTGAAAATATCAAGAGATATCATATGTTTTGTATTATAGATACAAAATTCCTACATTTTAGTCACTTTTATGTAAGGGCGAATATAGAAGGGGAAAAGGTAAATTCATTTGAATTTTCATTAAAAATATTTATTTGATACACATAAAAAAAATTTAGTGTTTATATATAAATTTCAAAATTCAACAACATAAATGGCTATGTACATTGTAAGGCATTTAATTGTCAAATTTTTAATTACAAATTTTTTAGCAGAAATTGAAAAAGTTCGAGGTTTTGTAGTATTATGAATTCTTTATATATATACTCATAAAATATTTTTATCAGTATTGTTATTGTGTACCAAAATATTTTAAAAGAACTAATAAAATAGTTAAACTTAGCGAAAATTGTTTTGAGTTGGGTCTTGACTCATTATTTGCCACGTCTTGGCTCAATTCATATTGATCCAATCGAATGCAGTTTTGAATTGGATCTTGGTCCGTTTTTTATCTTGACACAATATATTTGACTAAAATTGATCTAATTCTCTCAATTTTATAATAGAAGAAAAATTAATCAAACAAATACAATTATATACGAAAAACTAATAAATACTTACCCCTTTAGGATGAGTCGCGATTCATCTGATCAAATGAATATTAGCCTAGAAATTCCTTATGTTTTAATTAAATTGTAGATAGTTATGCGTATTTACTATTTTTCCTCGAAATAAAAAGATAAGCTATAAATAGTAATTATTCTAACATTCACTACTAATAATACTAATATGATATTTGCATATCATAAATTAGTTTCACCATAAAATTTTAATTTTTATAATAATTAAGTTTTCATCATTTCATTAGATTATATGTTGTGCAAAAAAATAATAACATTTTCTGTGGAATCCTATAAATTGGCCCAATTATGTTCATTATGATTAATACTTGCAATCGATTCAATCACGAAGTTAATGTAGTGTATGATAGGGAAAAGGGAGATTAATTTCGTTTACTTTCTCAGATAAGCTCGTTGAAAATCCTGCTATGCATGTATATTAATTTCGTTATTAGCATAACTGTTTATGCTTTAACATGCCGTATCAGACCCTGAAACTTGCACTAATGATTTTCTGTCATAAAGTAACTTTATTTTGTTATTAGAGACGGACCCACATTCATATGTATGGTGCAAATACATGTATATCTATCTTTGGCAAAGAAAAAGATGTAATTAACTGCTCATATTTAATGAAAGTCGAGTTATTCTTGTGTTAGAGGAATCACCACAAAACTAGGGTTTCAATCTAGTTAAAACCCTTATTTCTTTTTATGTTTATTGTGATATTCGAGGGGTAAATTTAAAATTCACTTAGTAAACTACCAGTATTCGATAGTAGTCTCACATGCAAGTTAGTAGTAAGATAAACAATTGCAGAAAGTTGCAGTAATAATTCACACAGATGGTTTTATCCTTGTTCGAATTACCAATGCGGTGGGCTGTCAATCCCCCTTGGGTTTCAAGGGTTTTCGTTAAGATATTTGAAGATATCCTAATGTTAAAGAAATTTGAAACGTTATCCTGTCTTGATATGCAAATATTATTTCAAGTGAAGTTGCGTATTTCACACTAAAAAACTGGGTCAATAAGTTTAGATGATGATTTGTGATCTTGTAAGGAAAAACCCAAGGGATTTATCTCAAACAAGGATCAATTTATGGGGTCTTTGATTGAGCCGATTCAGTTTATCTATATCCACATACCTTTTATCTTGTGGGTTGATTCATCGATTTTCCTTTGTTGATGATTTGGTTGTGATCTTTGCAAAGTGTGTGAGTATTCTGCTTCATTTAAATTTTCTCCATGTGTCGATTATTCATATATTTCATTCCTTCTTTTGTCCATTAGATTTGAGTCTTGCCTTTCCAATTCTTTTCTGAAACTTCAAGGCAATATTCGTTTCCTTCTTGAAGTCATTTATATTGATGATTTCCTTTTTGAATTTGTGATGTACGAAAATTAATATCAACGCCTTAAGTGTTTATTTTCAAAATCAACTAGCTCTAAGGAGTTACCAATCTGCCCCTTTTTTATAATTAAAAGATTAATCACAATATTAATAATAATCTTGATTGTCAATTTTTTTTAAAGTTAGTTGGACTTCCCAGAGGTTTCATGTTTTAGTTCATCGATGCATGCAACTCTCCATCTCTTATATCCCCCTGTCTCATAGAGGAGCAAGAATTATAGATTTGATTTCTTCCCCTTTGTCATAATATAAAAGACTGGCGAAAAGCATACTACATATAAGCAAGGAAAAAAGATAACAGGGTAGTCCAATATACAGAAAGACAAAAAAATAGTAGTCCAAGAGATATAGAGGTACGTGCCCCTATTGGAAGTTAGTGCAAAATGTAAAGGTCAGTTAGTAGAGTTAATGACCACCTCCAAAGTACTTGAGAGAGTTAATCACTTTCTCATAGAATGTGTTGTAAGAACGTTCCACATTTCGCGAAAGACTAAAGTATGAGGTCTGAATTTTAACAGAAAGCTCATTGTTGGAGGAGTTGACTACACTTTTGAGAGAGTCAACAAGTTGGATTAAGCGATTTACCGTTGAGATACCTTCATGCTTGATCGTTGTCATGGAAATCCACTATTTACCGATATATGGGCTAAAATTATTCTGTAAACGGCACAACATCATGAAGGGTTTCTAAATATCGTTCTACAACTCACATTCTAGTTTGACATCTTCATTGTTCTGCAATAAAAGACCGCAGAATACACTGAGATTTTTGAGGGTTAGGGAGAGTCCGCCCAAGCTTTGAGTGAGTCCTTTTTTACCCACTTTTCACCAACTTGCACATACCGCGTACTAGAAAAAGTATGAATATCATAAGTTGCATTTATAAGAGAGGGGGTAAACAAAGAAACTTCCACAAGACGGTCAACAATATTCCTCGAGATGATCAAGCCAGAGGGCAGACTTGCCGATGAATTCAAGCCTTCAAAACTTCCCAAAATGTACACCTTGTACCATTCAGCCCAGTTGATGCACTGATTTTTAAGAAGGAACTAGGGAACAAATACATTACGAGTAGAAATATTACTGAAGGAACCCTTCTGGAATAAGACATTAGGTCATGTTTTTTTCATGTACATAATTAACCCAAAAAACATAGTACCAAACACATCTTCGAATAACTTTTCATTGATAATGAATTGCATAACCAGCACAAACAACTGTATCTCATCACTCATAGGAGAAATGGGGAGATTCCCATACAACAGGTGAACCGCTTCGTAAAAAAGCTCAAGACCACACAAAGTAAAAAAGAGAGACAATTAGCTTTAAGATAGAAGCTTACCGGGAAGTGACAGTCCTTTAATTGATTGAGATCTAAAACTAGATCGGGAACAACAGGGCGAGTTTTAATTGACTGAGATTCTGCTTCTATTCGATACCCCAGAATCGTTGCATGTCTACGTTGGAGAGAGATCCCGTAACATAGAGACAAGGCTTATATGATGCTTTCTGATTAGTAGTAGAATCTCACTTCTTTGAGGACTTAGAAGAAGTATCCATGGATCCTACGGAGAATCAGAAGAGAGAGAGAGAGAGATGGTGTCTACTTTGAAGGAATTCAAAGCAAGAGACGATTTCTTTGAGGATATGGGGAGAGTATTTGTCATGGTGAGATGAAGTGTATAAGAGAGAGAGGAAAGAATAAATAAAAATAAAAAAGATGAGGGAAAAAAAAGAGGATCAGATGAGAAAGGGAAAGGGAAGGGGATTTGATAGGAAGAAGGGGAAGCGGAAGAGGCGGCAGCGGGTTATAATTACAGAACAAAAAATTGAAAAACACATTATTTGCATAAGGAAATAAAAGAAATAAACAGTAAAGTACAATGGATTAGTCAACACATTTAATGCCAATGCGATCTCTGCGAGGGAAATATCTTTCCTCAAGAACAGGTTTAGTAAAAATATCAGCTAATTGATTTTTAGAGTCTACAAATTCAAGTAAAAATCACAATTTTCAACGTAATCACAAATAAAATGATGATATATGTGAATATCCTTAGCCCTCGAATGATGCACAATATATTTTGAAAAACGGAAGTATTATCATATATAAACAGTACAGTTTCATAGGAAAGATTATAATCATGTAATTGATGCATCGTCCAAAAAATTTGAGTACCACAACTTCTAAACACTAATTATTCGGATTTGGTAGTAGATAAGGCAACCGAAACTTGTTTCTCTCTATCCATGAGACTAGAGAATGCCCCAAGATTGGCATGTTCCACTATTGTTTTTTGGTTTTTTTCTTCACTTGCAAAGTCAGCATTTGAATGATTCGTTTTACTACCACGAGATGTGATTCGTTCGGAGCAGCTTGAAATCGTGCAGACTTGCATATACTATATATTATATCGGGTCAACTGGATGTAATATATAGTAATGAGCCAACTATCTCTCTATGCATCTTTTTATCCACGTGTTTTCCAGATGCATCAATTTCAAGAAACGTTGACTAACTCATTGGGGTACCAAAGACTTTGCCCTTTTTGAGTCCAAACTTCTTAATAAATTCCTTGGTGACTTTGATTGACTAATGAATGTTCCATTAGTTTAATGGTTAATTTGAAATAAGAGATTGTATTTGACTTCTCACAGAAGACACATTTCGAATTCTAATTTCATTAGATTTTCAAAATTCTCGCGTAAAGAAGGATTAGTACTTCCAAAAATAATATAATAAACATGTATTTAAACTATAAGAATGAATAAACCAGATCTATGAATGAAGAGAGTTGTGTAAATTTTCCCCCTTTGAAAATTATTTTTCAATAAAAACAAACTCAATCTTTCATACCAAGCTTTTGGAACATATTTTAGTCTGCAAAGAGCCTTGGAAAGGTTGTAAACAAAATCAGGACACAAAAGGATTTTAAAAACCGGGGGTCATTTGACGATAACTTCTTCTCTTATAAAATCATTTAAACACACTTTTCACATCCATTTGAAATAGTATAAAAATCTTGAAAGAGTCATAAGAGAGTAGAATTAAAATAGATTCTAAAATTGCCACAAATGAAAAGGTATCCTCGTATTCAGTACAAAATTTTTGTGAGTAGCCTTCAGAGACCTTATCTATGGAGCCGGTTGGTCACCATGTCAAAACAACCCATTTAAAAGGTTAAACGAGCCTCAGAAAAGGAAAACTCCAATTTTCCCAATTGTCGTGTGCTATAGTCCACCATCTTTTTTGATGATCCGGAATTTTGAGATATTCAAGATTATTCTACTGTAATATGGCTAGTCTCTTTTGTGTTCTTAAAGTCAATAGCTGCTACCTTTACAGATCCAAAAACATCAATATATATTGTGGTCTTCAGGATTTTGGTATGATTGCTCATTGATTTAAGTTCTTCATTATATTTTTAAAAACCTTGCAGCCCATATGAACAATGATTCGACAGTATCTAAGAGATTGGCCTGGTCTATTTTGACATTTTGAAGAAAAGCTCACAAGAATCTTAAAAATTGATTACAATTATGTGAATCTCTAAATTCTGTAAAAACCAAATAAGGTTTTCTCTACTATTAATCAATATTTGGTTGTGGCTATTTTTTTAGGAGATAGGATTGTGTTACACTATACCAACTTTCATTTTTGACATCTAAATTTTTTCTTCTACTATTTGGTTCCTATATCATGTCCTACCTCCCGTGGGAGCTGGTCATCTACTAAAGAACAATTTTTTTTCATAATCTTCTTATTAATAAATTCTCTTGTGTATCTTATTTTTACTAATGAGGTATCCAAAATAAAAACATACAATAGAAAGTGTAGGAGAAGATTTTGTTTTTATAAAATCAGGATTAATATTCAAAATAAAGTGAGGAACTGCAGTTCAAATAAAGTACTATATAATTGTTAAAAATGTCATTATTATAACAAAGAATTTATGCCAGACTTTGTTCTTAAAGGGCGTAAGCGATCACATAATGGTATAAGAAACATATATGGGTTCTTACAAATGATGCTTCATCAAAATCAATATAAGAAACTAATATGACTATGATGAAACTAGATATTCCTACTCCATTGGATGATGATGAGATTTGTCAAATTTTGCATTTTGCAGGTTATCATATTAATTACTTATTTGAGATTGTCGCTAAAGTTTAAAGGACTCATTAATCATAGGTAAGCTTTTGTTTATTTTTCTGATTTCAACTTATACGTATGAAACCACAGTAGTTGCTTGTAATACATAACATTCTTAATTCTTTTCTCAGATCCTACTATCAAAAAGGATGTTCACTTCTTAATATACAGTTTATAATGCAACAAATTCAGGTGTATTAAATAAAATCACTTGAAAATAAAAAGATGTATAAGATAACCATAACGATTTGTCGTAGGGACAACAAGTGGTTGATATTATACCCCAAATTAGTTTGCCTTTTGGTAACATTTAACATTAGTTAGTTTTATTGTAATACATTCCCCTCATTTATATTTTGTTAATATATCAATTGATTTATTCTCATCAATCAAAAAAGTATGATGAGAAGATTTCACCTCAGTTTCTTACAGTAATATTCATGCCACAGGATTTGTCTTTTCTTTATTCAAGTCATATATATAACCAAAAAATTTATGAGGTTGTTTGCAGTAGGTTTAAAAGTAAGAAGTCAATGGTACAAATATCATAATAAGTAATTCACATATTGAATTCAAGAATAATTTCTTTCAATTTCTCTTTTCCTTCTTCATTCATTTTATTTCTATGAGCATATAGGGTTTCATCCCTTCTGTTAAGTCTTAGAAATAAGAAACCATTTTTTGTTAGATGTTCTAAGGTGAAGAATTGCAATAAGTTGTCTCTTGAGATGCAACTATAAGAGAGATGAACAGTGAATAATGAAAATAAAAAGAGAAAGTGCGAGAGCGATATACTATTGTTGTTCGCATTGGCAGAAAAATATAGGTTTATATTTGTAGAAGATGTTGACACTTTATACTTTAAAGCTTTCTAAATGAATGAGAAACAACACACAATCTAATGTGAATGAAGTTAGTCAACAAACTCAAATCCCCGTTTCTTTTCTTCCTATTGATAAATGTGTATTAAGTGTTAAACATCATAACCAAAAAGAATAAGAGAATTAATATGTTGTTGCCTGCTCATTTTTTGGAGAAATAAGACGGGTTGAATGACTATTTTAAGTAATGAAGAGTTTTTTTTTTTAAGCAAACTATTTTTTGTGTAAGACATTGTTAATTTTCCCAATATAGAATTTTAACACCGGCCGTGCCCATCTAGTATATAATATACATATAAAATTATTAGTTGGGAGTCTATCAAAAAAATATCTTTATTTTATTATTTTAAGGTCGGTGGAATTAGACTCAATTTGACAACAATAAAGACGCTCCATGTAGGAATTCAATTACCAATAAGTGTTTCGTCCTTTACATCTCAGGTATGCATTGACGACGGGTTTTGAGAGTTAGCTTTTATGTTGTTATAGTATAACAATGTCTGCTAGAAAAAGTAAACCATGTATGTTACTGGATATTTTATAAAGGCCATTTGAAGGTCCAACAGGCCCATATTAAACTTGAACTATATTTCCATTAAGTCCCTACTAATGAAGAAGAACTCAAATCATTGAACTACAAATGCTCGAGATATCGATTGAAAAAGGCGCCAAGTTCTGAATTTGGACAGTGCTCCAATAAATCCGAAATCTTTAAGGTACAATAACATATGCAAAATAATAATGTACATCAATGTAAATGCAGTATTTTTGTCTCCAATTTAATCAAGTTCTCTAAAAATTGACGTTACTGAGAGATCAATTGCAGAAAAATCTCATTACAATTCTGATGAACGTGAGTTTCATTCCTCTTTTCTGCAGCTTTTTCTATATATTTAAGTGGAAAAGTTGAAACGTTAATTGAATATTTAGTTGGAGTTGCAGAATCTAGGGAAAAAGAGTTTGGTGCTTGAGCTTAAGATTGGAGGTTCACTCTCGCTTATTATATAGAGCTCACTCCTCAAGATAGTTCTATCTCTTGATTTTATAATGAATTATTTACTTTACTGAGTTTGAGTTGAAATTTTTGAGTTTTTGCACTTCCTTTTTGGGGGTTATTTTAAATTTCTGTTGGGTTTAATATTTCCATTGTTTTTTAGTTTTTGAAAATTGAGTAACGAAATCTTTATTATTTTAAAAAAGGGAACTTCTGTTGTTGTTGGATAACACCTCAAAATACACACATTTTGCAAACTCACTACAATGCTTAGTTGTACTTTTTTGAAATTTTAGAATTCTGTCTGTCTCTCTAACAATGGGAGTTAGATCAAATCATAATTTATGCCTAGTCAAATATTGAATGTCCGAAAAAAAAAAGAATTCCAATAGTGTTCCTAGTTTATTGAGTGAAAATATATTCATTTCATTAATTTTTATAGTCCGAGTCAACTTGCATGCCTCGACTAATCCACGGGTACATATTCTCTGTCACTAGAACATATATCTGGTAGCTTTTTCTTACCAAAGCCTAGACGAGTGGAGATATATCTCCTTTATTTTAATTTTTTTCATCTATGAGAAATAACCTCTTGGGTAAATGCAGGCCGGCTTTGTCTTCCCTTTCCATATCCTGCACATAGCAGAATCTAAAGTGCAGCAGCATTGCCCTTTGTATTTTGGGTTATAACTATGACGATGAATTGATGCTAGAGAAAGAGCGTTGTACGAATTGTAAAATTTACACTTCACTAAGGAAAATAGTTCAATGATTTTTCTGTGATATTAGGTGTATAACGTGGTGATTCTATGAACAAGCTTCTTTTTAACACTTTTTTTCTTTTTGGTGTTTTTCACAACTCTAAACAGGTGCATGGGGCTGAATTGCAGTATCTTAATGTGGAACCAGTTCAAACTAATTGCACAAAATTAGTCGATCTAGTTCGATACTCTCTTCACTTGATGAAGTTCATTTCCTCACACACCCATAATGATATTTCAAAAAGGATTCAAAGGGAGTATTTTGTTTATTTCTCCTTCATCGAGCAGTTGTATGTGAGAAGGTTGGCCTTTTTGTTAACATCCAAGATAAACTTTTTATGGATGTAGTTTGGTATGCATTTCTTATTAACAATTGCTTGCAATCGTGACAGATACTCGAGGAAGATATAATTCATAACTTGTTAACTTTAGGTGAGTATACCCTTTAACTTATTCCTATGGATGAGGATGTATTATCCTTTGAACTTGATGTTTCTCATAAAGTACGTCTGTTTCTCACAGTTTAATCCAAAAAAAATTATTTTACCATTTTTATAGATTAGCATATGTAAAAATATTCATATATAAACACAGAGCAAAACCTTAGTGACATCTATATGGCGCCACCATCATAAAAAAAACCCTTTTAATTTAATATAGTTCCAAGAATACCCTTCCCTTTAAGAACTCCTACATTAAATAACACTTCTAATACAGAGTTATTATGCTTCTAATACATTTTCTTTTGATAGGTATATCATTCATCTTATGGGAAATTCATCATGACTTTTACATACAGGGAAAAGAAAAGTGGAAGATTCAGATGAACCAATAGACTATGAGGGAGGATAAAACACAGAATACTCAAAAGAAATTCCTAGTGGATGGTAGGCTTCCATTTCAAATTGAAGAGTTTATTCTAGAAAGTCTAAAAAGAGAAAACACTTATTCATAGATGACAACGGACAGAGTGACGATGACACCATCAAAAGGGCAAGGTGGAGGCTTTTTCTATGCTAGGGACCTTAATATTATTAGTTTTATCAAGTAGTGTCAATTTGTTAGTTGCAAAACTTTACATGTCAACCAATGGCTAATTGGTATATCATATGGTGTTGATGTCTGTTATGGTAGGTAAGTATTGCCAAAAATACTCCCCTTACTATAAATGTACATGTCTATAAAAGTTGTCTTGTTTATGTGCCATATGTCGATCCATGTTTTTGCCCTTAAAGTTATATGGTACCTTACCCTAATCACCAAGATGTGAATAACTCCTTCAAGCAGTGGCATTTTAAAGCTCCAGAACAACAAACCTATTACACTGCGGCATAACATAGGTGTAACTGAAAATGTCATTTTTTAACACTTATTTAACTACACTAAAACTAAAAAAAAAAAGATTCAACCAAATATAAAAATCAAAGTGCCGCGCGAAGCACGGACAATTTTCCTACACTCATCTTTTGTAAAAGAGCAAATTGATGTTAATTTGTGACAATACATTGTCCATGCTTCGCGAGGCACCGTGATTTTCAAATTTGGTTGAATTTTTTTTTTTTTTGGTTTTAGTGTAGTTAAATAAGTTTAAAACAACTACATTTGAAAATCACAGTGTGCACCATAATTGTCAATAATAATATCAATTTTCTCTTTTACAACAAATGAGTGTGCCTGATGTAAATACTGCCAAACTTTTGTGAGGTAGCATGCCTTCTTTCTTTCACTCAGCCCTAGTTTATCATATTATGGGTGTTCAGCAAGAAGGCAAGAAAATAATGGTTCTCCTTAATTCAATCAGTCGTCCAGTTTGATTTATTTTCTCTTCAATTTTTTTTAACAACAGTCTACGTGACTTAAGCATACATATGAATCTTCTATGTCCTATCATAACATTCAATTTCTCATGAACTTTTCTTTGTCTTCTATTTGTTTAAATTTAATTTGCAGTGTGATTGCAAGTTATACGTCAAAAGCAATTTCCATGAAGCAAGATAACACAAAAATGCAGACCATGGTTAGTTAATAATTGACTTTTGTGTTACATTTTATTTTATATGCAAAACCAAATTGTCTCCAAATTGAAGGATTATGTCACTAAGCTTAACTAATTGCCAAAAAGGCAGTAAGATTTATTGCTAATGTTAGATTCTAAAACGATCGTAATGGTTTTAACAATGTCATGACATCATTGACTTTCTGTTCCAAAGACACATAAATTTGGGTCAACATTTAACTACGTTTACATCCAAACCTTTATTCCTTTGCTAAATTTATATGGAGAAAACTCTTGTCGAGGCTAAAAGCTATTGTGAGTGAGTAAAATGAAACTTTTCATTCTAATGACTGATTACTTTGGTAGTTTTAGAGCATATCCACCTTTCAGCTCTCTCTTAGACAATCAACGGTACTCCGAAGTCTCTGTTTCACCAAGTGCTTGGAGTCAAATGTTGGAGAACTGAAAATGCAAGTCCACCTTTTGTTGGCAAGAAAAATCCTTTGCATGCATTATATGATACCAAGTAGTATTTTATTGTGTGTGAGCAAGGGTGAGCTCCATTTCTCCTTTCTCCATTTTTTTTTATTTTTTTTATGTGGTAATGAAACATGATTATTATTCAATCAGTAGGAAAACAAGCATATACAGCTGCAGATCACTCTTGGCCACTCCACATGGTACAAACCTAGAGAGAATATGATGAATTTTTCTCAATAAATGCTACTCTTAGTGCATAAAATAACCACGTAGAGAAAAATTCCTGCAATATTATCAACTCATGTCTTGCACTGTAATCTACAGTTGTATTGCAATATGTAGAATTTATGAAAAATATATTGTTACTATTAAATTCCTTAAAATATTGATTTTATTGTCTCCTTGATTTTCATGAAATGATTGTCCATTATAGTAAAGGATGATTAGAAAAAAGTAATATATATCATGAGCTTGAAGTGTAAGAGAGCGGAAGGGGTTTGGCTTTACTATTTTTGTTTTCTTCCGAGGTTAATGTTTTATGTTCTATTTGCTTACTCTTTCTTCACTGGGTAAATGCACATTCTTTGTGTACATATGCAGGAACCACTCATTAATGTTCTACGTCTTGTCATCTTGTTCTCAATAACAAATTAAGGGTTAACCAAGAAGAATTTTGAATATTTGAGGAAACTATAGTTGTTTCTTCTACTCTTTGACATGGATTCCATGCTTTTAGTATCACCATAGGAACCTCAAATTATATATTGAACTTCTGTACTTTTTGATAGACGAGAACTACTTCACAACAAGGTAATTTGGAATAGAGTGATCAACAAAAATCTGATGAGACATTAAATCAGTTTGAGAATAATCCTACAAAATTAGATGGACAAACCAACCCCCTAGGTATGGAATTCATTGAGAAACTTATTACCCAAAATGAGAATGATGATCTCACAAAAAATCTTGATGAAGAGGAAGCCGCATGTTAATGTGGATTTTCACTCATTTGAGGCTCTTTTCTTAGTTATATTGGCTTGCTTTAGTTTGTAATTGGTGCTTTTAATGTGGTTTTGAATGAAAATGAATGTATGGTTGATTTAGAAGAAATTTGAAGAAAACAAGTGAAAACGAGGTAAAAAGGTCAATAGGAAGAAAGAAGAACTGCCTGAAAATTAGAGTAGAGAGAATATTGTGGTTTATACTTTTGGGTAAAGATTTTGAAGGTAAGTTGCCTAAAAATTCATATTTGGGCTTGAAGATTGGGTGCCTAATAGTAAAATATATTGTTCTCTTCTCCATTCCTTATTATATATTGTTAGAATTATAGGTGTAATTGTGCATATGAAATTGATGTTCAATTCTAGAAAGAGACAAAACTATTTTAGGGATTAGTGTTGATTTATAATGATTAAGACTATCTATGATTAGTCTAGGTCTTTAATTGCAATGGATCATGGATCGTGGATTGAATTCCTATATTTTTAATTCCCATGTATACTTTGTTTGATAGTATCTTTTCCCAAATCCATCATTTTGTTACAAAAATCACGTCTTTCCAATTGCCGACAAATTGATCGACCCTGATGCTTCTTGGGTATTTTTGTTGTTAACAACCTCTTACTCTTTTAACTTATTTTGAGGGTAATTTGAGAGCTATCACCGGTTGGAGCATTATATAAAGGAAGTGGTTGATTTTGTTCGAAGTTATTTCAATGGGGCTGAGTTGACTAAGTTGTATTCTACTTGTTGTTTAATTACTATTCATAATGTTAATAATCCTGATTCATTTTCTTATATAAGGCCTATTGACCTTAGTAACTCTACTAATAAGATTATTTTAAAAATCTTAAATGATGTACTGGACCACATTCTTCCTATGATTATTTTTGGAACCAATCTGGTTTTGTATATGGTACATTGATTACTGAAAATATTCTGTTACAACAAGAAATTAATTATGGTATTAAAAGAAGAATGGCATAGGCAATGTGTTCATTGAACGGGATATGTCTAGAGCATATGATATGACTGAGTTAATTAGAAATTTCTTTTTAATATTTTAAGCAGATTTGTTTTTTCTGATAGATAGTTTAGTCAAGATCCATTAGTAATATATTGTACTCTTGTCTATGTTAATGGATCTAGAAAACATTTTTTTCATTAAGAGAGCTATCATTTTTTTTAAAATGTTAAACCAATTGAATAGCAATCACTTTTTTAAAGGTTTTATAATCATAAGACAAGACCCTCAAGATAATAAAAGGGATTATTAATTATACACATAAGCAATTTCTTATAACATATTTGGGTTACCACTTGTACATTAGAAAAACATTGATTTCCAGTTTAACTGATATGGTATCTAAAATTATCAAAGGAACTACAAGATGGACAAAAAGCTCCTCTCCATTGGGGATGAGCAATATCGATTAAGCATGTCTTACAATATCAATCCTTCAAAAGGTTCAAAGACAACTTAGTAGATTCTTTTGGAGAACTGGTGATGTGGAAGAAAGATACTACTGGTATTCATGGAAATTTTTATGTTTTCCGATTGAATAGGTGGTGGTGGGTTCAGAACTATCATGGAGAGGTACGAGCAATATACGTGAGGTCATACCAACATATTTTGGAGCAAAATTTTTACTGGAAAATGGCTATTCAGAATTTATTTAAGAATGTGATATCCTTTTTATTGCATATATGATTAAGGATTTGTCTCAACTGGCCTGGATACTATGGGATGCTATTATGGAGACTAGAAGAATGAATTTGCAGGCCAATGTGATAGGTCGACATTGCTTTATACAGAGGACTCAAGTGGCAGATGTACTAGCTAAATATTATTTATATAGAAAGTACGTGTTGATTTTTAATCTTAATGATTTGCCAAAATATGCATCTTGTATGCACATTATTGATGTCATTGTGATGTCCTGCTTAAGACATGCAAAAAAAAATAAAAAATTTTAGTAACTATCTATGATCTGTCATTCTTAATTTTTTGTTCTATATGAGCTTTTTTCAAGACTGTATATTAATGCTTATTAAAAGAGGTTTAGGATCTTGTCCTCCTCTGTTTGTTTTATGTATAGATCTTTGAAGAAATAAGAGGTTTTAACCACCGAGGGCGTAAACTTTTATCTTTAAAAAGTCCACTTGATTCTCCATGAAATGATAGACTTTATATTTGTTGACTTTTATGAATCCTCCATGAGCTAAGAGATAAGGTTCCTTGATTGTATTTATAATAGAAAAAAATAGTAAATGCTTAAAGTAAAGAGCACAAATGATTATGTGAAAACATCCTTGATTAAAAGAGAAAATTTACACCATGCCACAGGAGACTTCTCAAGATCCGATAACTTAAAGCAACTTATGAGTCATGCTGTGATAATAACCACATTGTAACACCTAATTAAAGACATGATGAGTGATAGATTTACTTAAGGGAGAAAAACGTCCAGATTTCAACTCATAGTTAGGTATTTTGAAAGATACAAACAGTGTCTTTAAATAAATTTTAGAGATTACATATCAGTGTTACAAAAATGGTGCCGCGACTAGATACTAGTGGTTCAGAAATTTTTTGAGAAATTAGGTTGTTAATTTTCCTATTTGTAGTAAATTATTGTTTTGAGTTGTTATTGGTTGAGTTGAAGGTCTAATACAATGAGTGACCATGATAATGAAACTGATAGTCACTACAGTCAAAATGACATGGGTGATTTTAAAGATATGTAAGTGAATATTGTCCAAACTACGGGAGTCATTCAGATACCTCCCATAACAGGGAGGATAGTGATTCGTGTAACTGTATTGTAACTACAATTGCTCAAACCAAGAGGAATGTTTGGGAGGTTTAACTCATGAGGACCTCCAAGAACACCTTTGAAATTTTGTGGAGGTGTGTACACCATTTGTGTTTTAAAATATCACATGCGTCCACGAGATTGAAGTTACTCGTTCTCTTTGATGAGTGATGATACAAAATTATTGTTGGAATTTCCAAATTACCATATAACTTCTTGGTCCCATAACAAAAAAATTATACATATATAATGAAATTGTCACATCCAGGGAGAACACCCTAGACTTAAACGACGTGTTCGTCCTCGGAGAGGACTAAGACTAGCCTCTTAGCTTTCATCATTACAATAATACGTAAAAATTGCAGAAAATTTATAACTTTTCATCTACACTACTTTATGAGGTTTACTTAGAACTCTCGCATACACATAATATATTCATATCGAGTATACATAGACCCTTCGTATAAGAAGATTATATAGTCTTCTACTTTTATGGTACACACATATATAAGATTCAATATAGTCTTAAAATGGATGTCTCATATCATAACCATCTAAACAAGAATATAACAATTGGGCATAGACCATACATAAATAATATAAAAGCCACCTACATGTTATATAATCATAGTTGTCAATTGAAAGAGAATGAATAAAATGTCTTTAAGACTAATCAACATCCAATGCTAGAAAAAGGCATTGTGCTCGAAATAGTGAGGACCCACCCAACTTGGAGAATGTGGATCCAAGTCTTATTCAATGTCCTCAACCTCATAAACGACCGGAACCTAAAAATTAGGGAAAAGGGATAAAATAGGGGTTAGTACATAGCTTGTACTACGTATGGAAACGATGCACACAGAACATAGATATCAGTCTAGAAAAGGGACAATTTTTTGAAAACATGCAAGTTACTGTGAAAATCTCATTTATGCACTTTAATGAATCACCTTAACCATTAAAATACATAATCATCAAGGCAATGGCATATTCCAAACAAGGTCAACAATACTATGTCAAGTCAACATATGTATAGCCAAAAAACTTCAATCATCATATTATAACAAGAAGGAAATATACAAGAACTTCATAACGTTTCAACACATACTAGACCCTTACCCACAACCCATTATCAAGTCCACAAGTCCAATAACCAATCAAAGCACAAGAATTGCCTAACTTCACATATCATAACATCAAGAGTAACCATTATCATATTTCAGCAATATAGACCGAGAACATGCTCATAAGAAACTAACATCATATAGAGTGAATAACATGTAAAGTCAACATAAACATAATATATACATTAGAGAACATAATAACCACCTCCTAAGGCTTCCCTCAAGGTAAACTAATGTAAGGCATAGGTAGGGCTACATACCCTTACGTAGGCTAAGTCAATCCTCTTAAGTCACTCTAGTTAGTGCTTAGTTCATTACTTCATATTACTTTTCGGAACACTTGCACTAACCGACATAGACTATAAGAGCTAAGAGTGGAATCAAGTGTTGTAAAACCATACACCAATGGAAGGTGGTCTACTTGCAAAAGTAGTACCAAACATGATCATAGAATCTAGGTGGATCCACCTAGATAGCATTCCTACGGAGGCAATATAGTTTATGGAACATGGAGGCCTTTATTGGAAATATAACTCTATTCTCTTTTTGGGACATGAGGCTATCCGCTATGGTAAACCCTACCTACCCACCTAATTAAGGTTCACCCATAATCTTCAAGCTAATTCGGTGTTAAGGCACAATCCCTTTATAAAATGTCTTTATGTCATCCATTTTTGTCAAAGGTTAGTTTAGGTCATATGGTCTACCCCTTATATAATCATCATCATAGATCCATATGAATTGCATGGGTATTGTCCTTTAATTTCAACTCACACATGTGAGGTTAGCACATTTATATATTCACATTATAATAAGGCACATAGGTAAGTCATCACTATGTTTATATCATTAGATCTTAGCCTACAACTCTCAAGTCATAATTCAAGACATTCCAATTCAACATCATACCAACCCTGGTCAATCTTAACATAAGGTATAATTCAATATAACTTCATCACTAAACACAAGTAGTCATAATTGAAGTTAAGGATTGATATCACAAGACTTACCCTAATGTGCTTGACAATCTATATTAAAGGTTTTACCGTCAACTATACAATTCAACCCAACAATGGGTGTAGTATCCTCACGCCATAGTAATCAACACAATAATGAAGTCAATTGAATCACTACAAAACTATATATCACTAGTTCATAGCCTAGGCTTAGAGATTTGGGTAAAATTCACGATCTACTTCACAACTTAGATTAATTCATGAAGAACTAGCACAATTGAATCTTAATACATCATGATATTAACATAATCAACTAATTAAATCATAAACAAAGAAATTTAGAATATCAATTTCGTAATAGAAGAAAACCCACTTGAAACTCATATTTTTGAAATCAATTTTGAGGAACCCTTTGGTGAAAGGAATCCCATACCTTGTTAATTGATGGATATTGATGTAGCAACAACCCCTTTGATGAAATTATACCTTTACATAGCCCTTCAATGGAAATCTTCTATTTAGAAGAGAGAAAGAAGAGTGAAGGAATAACTTTTGGGTTTAGGAGAATATGAGGGTTGGGTTAGTTTAATTATGTTAGGTCTTTCTATAGGTCATTAACAAACTTAATTAGACCACCCTAAACCTCTAAATAATATAATAACCACCTAATTAATTAATTAGACTAATTAAAATAGGGCAGCCAAAATAGTTACCTAACCTACGAGACCCCGACTTAGAGTTGTACGTCAGTCGACGGCTAGTGTCCCTTCTGTGCTGCACATCTGTAATTTTCGTCATCCACTTGCCAAAATAAACCCTCAGAAAATTTACTAAGGGACCATTGACGGTGTCCATCGACACCACGTCGATTTTCTTACTCCCCGTTTGTTAGGAATCATTCATGGCACTGTCTTTTGAAAACTTTTAACCAAATAGAAGGGTCCTACTCAAGGACCCTTTGGTTGGTAATTTAGGAGTCGTATCCGATTATTTCAACCCTAAAATGATTCTAATATGTATCAGACACCTTACTACCTAATTACATTCCATACCGACTCGTAAAACCTAGTCAAATAGGATAAGTCATATAAGCAACTCTTTGACTAGTTTTTAACGTCATGGACATTTCTTGACACTTTGAATCTAATGCTTCCTAGACAACTTATACAAATTATATTTGACCTTTACACAGTGTCCAAACCCTTAGGAAATCATGTTAGGTTCTAGATTATGGTTTAGACTTTCAGTGTGTTACATTATCCACCAGGCAATTCATACCCGAATGACACTAAAATTCTTAAAAAGGACAGAATAGACTCAAGATTAGAAGCCGAAACGACAAAAAAAATATCAAAACCTGAGTTACATTTCAAATCAACATAATTACATGACCTTTTACACCATGCAACTAAGGAATCTCTTGAAAACAAACTATTGCCGGCAAAAGTCATGTGCTTACCAGTCTAAGTTTGTTCTCCTATGGTTTTTACCTAGTTTTACACATATGATCCTTCAGAGGATTTCTTTGTGGTCATGGAGCAAGTTTTTTCATAGTGAGATGAAGAGTAGAAGAGAGTAAAGGAAAGGATAAATAAAAAGAAAAAAAGAGAAGAGAAAAGAAAGGGGATCAGACAAAAAGGGGAAGGGAATTTGACTGGAAGTGGTGGAAGTAGATCATAATTACTGAACAAAAAAAATAGAAAACACATTAAATGCATAAGGAAATAAAATAAATAAACAGTGAAGTACAACGCATAAGTCAACACATTTAATACCAAGGCGATCTTTGAGACAATAAAATCTTTCCTCAAGTAGAGATTTAGTAAAAATATTAGTTAATTGATTTTTGGACTCTACAAATTTAACAGAAAATCATCATTTCCAACATGATCATGAATAAAATAATGCTTTATGTCCATACACTTAGCCATAGAATGATTCCCACTAAAAATATATTTACAAAGACTTAAATACTATCACAGATAATAGTAATAGTTTCATAAGAAAAATCATTATCAAGTAATTGATGCATCTTCCATAAAATTTGAGTACCACAACTTCCAACCGCTAAGTATCAAGATTCTATGGAGGATAAGGAAACCGAAGCTTGTTTCTAGCTATGCCATAGGATCAAATAGTATCCCGAGATTAGGTATTTTCGACTAGTGCTTTTTCGGTCGTTTTTGTCACATGAAAAGTCTGCATCTGAATAAATAATTAAATCTAAATTAGTGGAATGAGGGTACCATAGTCCTAGACTGTGGTTCCAATAAGGTAGCAAATGATTTGCCTTACTACCGTCAAATGTGATTCCTTCGGGCAGCTTAAAACAGTGCACACATTCATCCATTATACATTATATCGAGCCGACTACCTGTAAGATGTAGTAAAGAGCCACCACTACTAAAAAAAGTCATTAGCGACCTAAAAATTACCGACCTCGAATGGAGTCGGTAATTTCCAAACTCAGGAGGTCAGTATTGTGAAAAAGAAAAAAACTAGTTGGGTTTTATGCAAAATGTCACGACCGGAGTGTAGACTCCAGACAAGACCGGCGTCGTTAACATTCTAAGGTCGCAGACAAGCCTACTTACGTCATTCTTACTTCGTCTAGGTTAATTTTAGCGGAAAATTTTAAACTTTGTATTTCTTAACATACATACTAATCACTCCATTAGATTCATAATTTTTCACCATAAACCATCTAACATTATGATTATCAAATTAAAAAAATATTTTAAAATAGAATTAAATGTATACTTGCCAATATGGCACCAATACATTGTCTGACCAAAAGCGGACAGAAACGCTAGTGGAACATACTACACTAGATCAATCCTATAACTAAGCTAGAATACAATGGGACAGCATCCTCGAAAGCATGACGGCCTACAAAGTCCGGATGAATGCTCCACGTCCGGATAGTTTCAGCATCAACCTGTATTTCTAGCGTCCACCTGTGTCTGCATCTAAAATTGTAGAGTTCTATAAAAATCAATACACACTTGTACTAATTATGGGTATATGCAAGCACACACAAAGGAAATGTATGATTAAGAGAAACTCATTCCTAACAACATGATTATGGAAAGTCAAGTCAATGGACTTGCCAAATTGGGATTAGGAAAGTGAGTGATCTTTCCAAATTTTAATTAGGAATGTGTATGACCATTTATAATTTGTATAAGGAATGTTATTCCATGAGAGTAACATGCGTCATCGTACTTAACATCTTGAACACATCATACAACAGCGTACACATAGCACATATCATAATTCCTATAACGCATAATGTTGTTCATATAATTCATTCGTACATCATGAGACCTTGGAATTTGGAATTAACATTAAGACTTCCCGAAAATGAGGGCTCAACAAATGGGACCTCAACTTGGGAATCTGCTTTAGCAAACATAGAGTCTTCTTCGTTCATTCATACTTACTTTATTTCATTTCATTCATGGTCCAGTGCTAAAACCAGCTTTACCTAGGACGTAGCTTAAGACTTTCGTGTAATTACAAGAATGATCTAATGATATTACTTGAATCTAACTCACCTCTTGATTATCCCATACTAACACCTTCGGTATCATTCGTTTCAATATGTGCTTCATTTGAGGATGGCCTCATTAATTCAATGAAAACTATAACTTTAAACGACATAGATCATTTGACAATTATGCAATCCAGTCTCATGAGGTGGAATCACCAGCCAAAGTTACCCAAAACATGCTAACGTACATGGGAATTGACTCCTGCCAGCTCCCTATATTGGCAGTTTAGGTTCGAATTCTAAGTTATATAAGGAGACCTATACCCATCATGCTGGACAGTCTCATCTCATGAGAGTTATGTTAACCTCCGCCCTTTCTAAAAGAAGGCATCACCACTTATAGCTAGTAAATCGGTTCTCAGTATAAAGACCCATTATATTCAACTCATACATCATGGAAGTCGGATAATACTATGAGGAAGTCATTGCTCAATGGATTATTTTTCATCTCCTAATTAGTATTGAGTGTGTTAATCTCAATACTTTTGTTTGAGGGTTCATAGAGACTGGTCTTTTAATAAACATTACACTCTCATAGGTGAGTACCTTTTGGAAACATTTACTTAGTCTCATTTGAGATAGCTCTTATCTTTTACATTAGCCTCATATCATGTTGTCACCACATTCATCAACATTAGCACATTTTCTCTTCATAGTTACTCACCGTCTTTTACGTGAATGTTTGTTTCATCATATGCTAATGCACTTGCCCATTTGTATGTTTCTACTCTTACTTAACCATTCTAGGGTTTCATAATTTCTTTATATAATATTCATTTCATCTTATGCTAATGCACTTGGTGATTTAGTGTGTTTTACACTCTTACTTAACCCTTCTAGAGTAACATCATTTCATTACATACATCTTAGGTTCACTTTTTTTTAATGTATGCTAGACTTATGGGTCTATAAATACAAGCCATAAGGTTTCATTCATAGTTCGTTTAAGTGATTCATATCTGCCTAAGATTATGTAGTTCAACACTTATTCATCTTGTATGTATGAAAAGATCTCGATTTTGATCTAAGTAGGCAGCACTATTCTTGAAGATATAATTCACGTATGACTTAGGAATCTATACGGAATTTGGGCAACGGAACCCAATTTCGAATATCTTAGACAACACTTACATATTTTTTTAATTTATTTTATTTGGGTCCATATGACATTGGGACCCTATAACGAGCCCCAACATTGATGTTTCTTTTGTTCTCCTCCTTAAATCTGCCTAAGAGATTGTGGGTTCGATTCCCACAGGCCTTCCCCTTTATTTTTCTTTTATTCTCCTCCTTAAATCTACCTAAGGGGTTGTGGATTTGATTCCAACATGCCTCCTCCTTTATATTTCTTTTAATCACCTCCTAAATCTGCCTAGGAGGTCATGGGTTCGATTCCCACACGCGTCCCCCTTTAGTTTTCTTTTATTCTCCTCCTTAATTTTCCGAAGAGGTTGTGGGTTCGATTCCCACACGCCTCCCCCTTTATTTTCTTTTATTCTCCTCCTTAAATCTGATCAAGAGGTGGTGGGTTCAAATCCCACTCCTCTCATTTCTTAATTTTTTATGTTAAGTTACATTTTCCAGCGAAAATCATGGTTCGAATACCCTTTACCACAATTCTTTTTACTTCTTTATTTTCATGGTTTTTGACATGGTGAGGTCACGGGTTCAATCCTCCATGACCTCACTTGTTTTAATTCATTTTTTTCAGCATTTCTAACCCTCTTTGCTGAACTAAATTCCTCATTAGAAGCTTGAAATTTTCATGTAATTTTTAAGCATCCTTTCATCAAGTTACACCTTAGTTCTCATGGGATTTTTTTAGTTCATTTAAAACATTTTAGGTGTGTTTTCATGGATTTGTATAGACAAGAGATTATTACTTAAATCAGCCACATTTCAACTCATATGAAAATCACATTTACATTAACATGTGTACATGAAATATAAAGAACTATCATTCCATTTAAAGTCCTAAACAATGAATAATAGTCACGGCAACACACATATACACACGTAGTTACATTTCTGGAAGCATCAACATAACTCACATTCCAAACATATACAAAAACAAAATCATGACGAAAACACGTTTCATCCCTAGTTTTGTACCAGCAAACATAACCAACATATGTTTCAATGAGATCTAGTGACAGGGACATGCAACGGGGTACAATCGTAGTTTTCAGAATGAATATTCTTAACCTGAAGGGGTCTCTTCGAAAAGGGACAGAGAGAGAAGAGAACCCATACCTTTTTGACGTTAAAACCTCGACTTGCTTCCAGAAGAATTCCTCCAAACACACATCCAACACCAAAAGTTCAATACCAAACTCAACGAAAAACCTTCTCTTTGCCCACATAATTGATTAACGTTTGTTTTTCTTATATTTTCGTGTAAGCTATTCAAGTGTTAAGAAATTTGGTTTGACTACTATTTTTGGAGTTATTTTGGCAGAGAAAATGTGAACGAGAGTGATAAAGACATGAGAGAGTGGGATGAGCGTGGGAGAGGAGAGTTTTCTTAGGGTTAGGAGTCTAGTTTAGGACTTAGTCAAATAAGATTTTATTTAATTATTTAGAATCTTATTTTCTTTATTTAAATCAGCTAATAACTAATAAACATAAATTAATTAGATTAATTTAACAACTTTATTTAAAAATAATTTAATTCATTTCTTCAACCTAGGTTCAAACTAGGGTGGAGCAAGACGTCACTTCAAGAGTTCAATTTTGGCCCTCTCTCCCCAAAATGCCCCTCTACCTTATGAATTAAATAATTTATTATATATTTAGGGTAATTACTATACTACCCTTAGCCTGGAAAAAGACCATTTTATCCCTAGACCCCCCAAACTCGAGATTTTCCCTTTTTAAGTCCGGTAATGACTCCTTCAAGTAAATCTTCATATTCGAGATCCCTACATGGTTGGAACCAACCTTTCCACGCTCAACTAAATTTCCAAGTTAGTTGGCTTGGCTGTAGAAATGGTTAAGACGTGTGGGTCTACGCGCATCAATCTGTGTGAACATTGGTCTAATCATAGGCATTCTTGACTCAATAAGCATTTCTTATCTTATTCATTATTAGGTTTGCTACTCTAAAAAAGAGGGAAAAACTTCCGACCTCAGAGAGTCTGTATTTTTTAACGGAGAAAATGAATTACAATAAACCTCTTGATGTCGGTAATAAAATAAATAAATGAATAAACATATATTATTTTTTCTCAATTAAATAAAAAATAAAATTGAGAAATATTTGGATTTAGTTATTTGAATCGTCGTTGAAGGACGGGTTTAAGTATAATAAAAAACAAAAAAAATAATAATACTGACATCTGCACGCCAATAAAATTAATAGTATATAATTGTATAAATTTTTATTAAAATATTTATATAGTTAGTTCCATAAAATTATAAATTGATATTTTTAATTAACTCTAAATAAATTGAATCATGATTATTATGTAAATTAGAATATTTATTAATATAGAATATTGACATCATGAGATTGGTATTTACATTTTATCCAAATACCGACATAATGAGGTTGGTATTTTTATTTCATCCATATCAAATTACCGACATCATGCGGTAGGTGTTTTTACATCATCAAAATATTGACATCATGAAGTCAATATTTTTATTTTATTTAAATATCGACCTCATGAAGTCTGTATTTTTTCTTTATCCATATAGCAACCTCATGAGGTTGATATTTTTACTTCATCTAAATACCGACTTTATGAGATTGGTATATATCTTCCATCCAAATATCTACCTACTGAGATATTAAGTTCTTCGAATAAGTTAATGTGATTTAGTTGGTGAATATAGTGTTGGAATTATGTTAAGACTAAACTAATTAGACATATAAAGTTGTTATGTTCTTCAAATATGTAAATGTGATTTAGTTAGTGAATATTATGTTTGAATTAAGTTAAAACTAATTTAGTTATACTTACAAAGATGTTAAGTTCTTCAAATAAGAGATGCAAATTGTTTGGTGAATATTGTGTTTGAATTAAGTTAAAACTAAATTAATGAGACTTTGAAAGTTGTGAAGTTCTTTATATAAGTTAATGCGAATTTGTTTGTGAATATAGTGTTGGAATTAAGATAAAAACTAAACTAATTAGACATAGAAGGTTGTTAAGTTCTATAAATAAGTTAATGTGATTTAACGGGTGAATATAGTGTTGGAATTATGTTAAAACTAAATTAATTAGACTTAGAAAGTTGTTAATCTCTTTAAATAAGTTAATATGATTTAGTTGGTGAATATAGTGTTGGAATTAAGTTAAAATTAAACTAATTAGACTTTGAAAGAATTTAAGGTCTTCAAATAGGCTAATGTGATTTTGTTGGTAAATATAGTGTTGGAATTAATTGAAAACTTAACTAATTAAACTTAGAAAGATGTTAAGGTCTTAAAATAAGTAAATGTGATTTAGTTGGTGAATATATTGTTAGAATTAAGTTAAAACTAAACTAATTACACTTAGAAAGATGTTAAGTTCTTCATTTAAGAAATATGATTTATTTGGTGAATATTGTGTTTAAATTAAGTTCAAACCAAACTAATTAGACTTAGAAAGATGCTATGTTCTTCAAATAAGTAATGTGATTTAATTGGTGAATAAATTGATTGAATTAAGCTAAAACTAATCTAACTAGAGTTAGAAAATTGTTAAGTTCTTTAAATAAGTTAATGTGATTTAGTTGGTGAATATAGTGTTGTAATTAAGTTTAAACTAAACTATTTACACATAGAAAATTGTTAAGTTCTTTGAAAAAGTTAATTTGATTTAGTTGGTGAATAAATTTTTGGAACTAATAAAACTAAACTAATTAGACTTATAAATATGTTAAGTTCTTATATATAGGTTAATGTGATATAGTTTGTGAATACGGTGTTGGAATTATTTCAAAATGAGCATCAGTTTTACCTACTCACTATCCACACCAGGCATTTAATTCCTCTACTCATGTGTCTCCACAATCTTCTTATACTATATCCACACCTATTGTTGTACCTAGATCTGGGTACTAACAATTGCAGGGCTATTCACATCTTGTTCGTGAGTCTACCATACGATCAGCTAGTGCTAGTCAGTGCAATATTTTGAATACTAATAGTGGATCAATTGGATTTTCAAATCTTCATCTTGAATCCAATGGCTCGGAGCATAATACTCCCACCACCCAGCACTGAGATGCACGTGGTCCTCAGGAAGGCAATAGACACAATTTTTGTAGACTTGTCTCGAGCCTCTAGGATAAAAGTTTGATTTAATTATGTTCATCTTTTATTTGTATTTTTATATTTTAATTAAGATTGATTATTTTTTGTTTACCATTCTTTGTCAATTAACTCATATTTCAACTTACCTCCGGATGTGGGTATGTCAAGATTATTTTGAAGTGCAACGGTACTCACTATAATGGTGTGTACCTGACTTGGGGTTCGATTCCAATTAAAAACAGGGGACAGATGTTCAATGAATTTAAGGTAAGAATGTGTATGAATTAAATTCACATCATATATATTTAAATTAGCTATTCATTTGAATAATAAATATTTAGTCATTTTTCATTAAATAAATATTTTTTCTGGGTTCCCGAACATGAGGAAGAGGTTCAAGAAAACATCAAGGTTAAAATTTCAAAGTTTCTTTCTAGTACATTTAGTGAATGTCAAAAAAATAGAATTCGTATGTTTATGGTAACAACACGATGGGATCTATTACTAGAACATTGGGGTACTGTTTAAAAGTTTAAGAAGAGGAGTGAGATTGGGAAGATGGCTCGCGCATCAAAAAAGGAGGCTCTTTGCACACCAGTGGACCTATTAGCCTAGTTACTAGGAAGGAAAGAATGGTATACTTTCTTAATTTTGTAAAATATTTCCTTTCCTTTTTTGATAAGTAGTTTTTTGAAATTAAATAATACTTGTGTTATTTGCCATAAAAAGAGATTGGTAGGTCGGTAGTTCTAGAAGAGATGTTGAAGGTTACAAATGTGAAGAAGAGTACAAACCCCGATGAAAAAGAAAGTTGAATTGATCCACCTGCTCAAGAAACATATGTAAGAACTCTATTTAAGTTAATCTTTTGTTCTTTTTCTTCAATATATTACATTCTTATTAGTAGAGTTCATTGTTTAAATTACAGGATAGGTTATACGAATATCGCAGGAATTGTGTAGTACTCTACCTTTTCAGAGCTGGGACAGATCATTTACACAAGAAGAAGATGTGAATTTTTTTAAACAAAGTGCAGGCGAACCGATTAGAGCTACGGCTATCCCGAAAGGACATATCAAATGAAGCAGGCTTAGTATTTTTGTTCATCATCCTATAGTTTCAATGGCAGGGATAAAGAGACAATATCTGCAAGGCAGGGTGACATAGCTTTTCAAGATGCGGAGCTTGCTCTTGTAGCCGATAGAGAGAAGAAGATAGAGGTGGAGATTGTGGCATTAAATAAAGAAAAGAACAAGAGGTATGCAGCACTTCAGGACCAACCAACTTTTCTTTTGAATCAGGAAAGATACTTCCTACATGTCTACCAAGCAGCGAAGATTGAGCTAAGAATGTGATGATAATGATAAGGGTGATAAGGAGAGTGATGGTGATAAGGATTACTTATATTTGTTTGACATTTTAGACTTCCATATTTTTGAATTATTTGATCGTATTTTAGTTTATTTTGAAGTTGAATGAAGTTAATTTTGAAAAAGTTTAATGCATATGTTGAAAATATTGTGTTGTTTTGGTTGGATGAAGTTTATTTTAAAATAGCTCATTTGGAATTCTTTTACTTGGATGAAGATTATTTTGAAATAGCTTATTTTGAATTCTTTAGGTTGTTTTGATATAAATATGCAAGTGGGATACTAAAATTGTAACTCAATGCTGCCAATTCTGTAGCAAAAATACAGACCTCTAGAGGTCAAAATCTCAAAAATAAAAAATAAAAATACCGACCTCCAGAGGTCGAAATCTAAAAAATGATAAATGAAACTACCAACCTCCAAAGGTTGGAATCTAAACTATAAAATAAATAAAATAAACCGACCTCGAGAGGTTTGAATTTTAAAAATAAGAAACAAAAATATCGACCTACGAAAGTTGGAATCTAAAAAATAAGAAATAAAAGTACCTAACTCCGGATGTCGGAATCTAACAAATAAGAAAAAAAATATCGACCTCCGAAGGTTGGAATCTAAAAAATAATAAATAGATATACCGACCTCCGGAGGTCGGAATCTAAAAATAAGAAATAGAAATACTGGCCTCCAGAGGACGGAAATTAAAAATAATAAAATAAAAATACCGACCTCCGGAGGTTGGAATCTCAAAAATAAGAAATACCGACTTTCAGAGGTAGCAATCTCAAAAATTAGAAATAAAAATATTGACCTCCAGATTTTGATATTCTAAAATTTGAGAATTAAATTTGCTGACCTCTGAAAGACGGAAATAATAAAAATAAGAAATGAACAAATATATTAAAGAGACCTCTGAAAGTCGGAAAATAAAATAATTAATTTTACCAACTTAAATTGAAACTGACCTCGAGAGGTCATTACTATAGGTCTGAATCGAATAGAGACAAAGCTTGTTTCGGCCTACGGAGGTTGGTATTCTTCGGTAGGTATTCACTATTTTTTAGTAGTAAAACTATCTTTCTGTTCATCTTTTCATCCATGTCTTTTCGAGATGCATTAGATTCAAGACACGTGGCAGACTCATTGTGGTACAAAAGGCTTTGCCCTTTTCGAGTCCAAACTTCTTAATCAATTCCTTATTGTCCTTTTCTTGACTATTGAATGTTCTATAAGTTGACTGGTTAATTTCATGTTCGAGAAGGAATGTGAGTTCCCAAATAAGAATCATTTCGAATTCTCCTTTCATTAGACTTGCAAAATTCTCTCACAAAGAAGGATTAGAACTTCAAAAATAATATCATCAACATAGATATGACCTATAAAAATGTATTCATAAGATCTTTCAATGAAGAGAGTTGTGTAAATTTTCCCCAAACTATTTTGCAGTATGAACGAACTCAATCTATCATACCAAGCTTTTGTAGATTATTTAAGTATGCAAAGAGCATTGAAATGTTTGTAAACAAAATTGGGACAACGAGGATTTAAAACCGTCGGGTTGAAAACAACTTCTTTAATAAAATCGTTTAAAAATGAACTTTTCACATCCATTTCAAATAGTATAAAATGCTTGAAAGAGGCATATGAAAGTAAATTTCGAATAAATTATAAGCTTGCTACATTTGAAAAGGTTTTATCTTAGCCAATACCTTCTTGTTGTGAGTATCCTTGAGAGGATAACCATACATTGTTTCAAGTAATATTTTCATTTTCATTTAGTGTGTTTCGAATTACCCACTTAATTCCAATAATAGAGCAATTTTTTTGTCGTTCTATTTGAGTCGATACTTGATTTCTTTGAAATTGATCGAATTCTTCCTTCATTTCTTGCACCCATGATTACTCTACAGTTGCTTCATTTATTCGATTAGGTTCCATTTGAGATATCAATGCAACGGAAGCTTATTTTCTTAAAGAAGACCACATCTGATTTTTCCTTCATGTTTATCGTGAACGAAACTTTCAAGATAATTAGTATCATGTCGCCATTCTCTTGGAATGTTTGATATATCAGCTAGACTAGTCGACTCTCCTTCTCCAGCAGTGGACTTCAATATGAATTTTTGAACTTATATCTGCATTATTTTCCACTATTTTGATGAGGGGTGATTTCGTCGTCACCTCCATTAATTTCCTACATTCTTGGGTTAGTCACATCAAATACAACATGCACATATTTTTCAACACTTAAGTTTCTTTTATTAAAAAAATGAAAGACTCTATTGATAGGATCATAGCCTAAGAAAATACCTTTGTCACTCCTTGGATCAAACTTACCAAGATTGTTCTTACCATGGTTCTGGATGAAGCACTTGCATCTGTAGGGATCAAAGTATCTTATGTTTGGCTTCTTACCTCTCCTTAGTTCATAGGGAGTATTCTTTAGTATCACTATAATTAATTACGTATTACGAATGTCGCATGTAGTGCTCACTGCGTCTGCCCAAAAGTGATCTAGTAAACTTCTATGCAAAAGCATTGTTCATGATGACCTAAGAGTGATGGTTTTGACTCAAGTAACTTCTCCTTTAGCATTACCTTTAAATCTAACACATCATTCATCTACTCTTTTTATTGTTGTTAAGTTTTCCTTCTTTCCGCACATACGTATGGAGAATCCGCTATGAATTACCACATTCCCTTTTTGTAGTTTTTCTTGAATTGCTCCTGCAAGACAAAAAGATTAGTTTCTCTTAGGAACCCAAGTGTTTTTGGGCAATTGATGATTAAAATTTTTTTTTCTCCAAATCTATTTTCCAGAAAAATATTTTCTACATATGAAGGATTTATGACCTATATCACCATAAGTAAAACACACAATAGTTAGAATTATGACTTGGAAAGTTTCTTCAATAGAGCGTAGTTCTGTTTGATTGAATAGAACTATGTCATGAAGATTTTTTAACACTATTTAACTGCATTTTTACTTTGTCCAATTCTTCTGATAGCAGATCAACTTCAATATGACTTGCTTCAAGGAGAATCTGCCAAACTTTCTTTTCTTGTAGAAGTTTGTTGTATTCGTCAATTAATTTCTATAATTCATCACTACCCATATTTTAAGAGTTCTCTAAGTAATTACAATTTGGACCATTATAAGATCTTACCTCGCTTGTTTCTCCTAGATACTCGAAACACGAGTTTTCCATTTCATCGTTTTTATAATCGGTTGTTTCTCCTTGTTCCCATGCTCCGAGAATTTTTAGATCTTCATTTCGTCGATTGGGTCTTCTTTTTCATTTTGTACATGTTTTCATGATATGTATTGGTTCTCAGCAGTAGTACCATCGATCGTTGTTTCTCTTGATGTCCTTTGTTTTTAATCTTTTTGAGGTCGCTATCTCCTTTGTTAGAGCATTTGTCTTACTCTACGATTAATGAGGGTCATTCCTTAATATTGGTTTTCATCGACTTCCTCCTCAGTTTCTAATTTTACACCAATAAAAGCTATTGTTTTCTTTTTGTCGTCCTTGTTGTACCTTTTAATGTAATTTTGTTCATAAGACATTAAGTTACCTCGAATTTCATCATATGTCATGTTCTGTAGATCTCCGTCTTTAAGAATGACAACTTTTGTTTCCCAGGCTTTGTGAATAGTGTTGACAAGTTTACTGACTCTTAACGAGTTTGAATACACCATTCCAACAGATTTTAGTTCAATGACAATTTTGCTAAATCTTGAGAACATAGATTCAACATTTTTTTCGTCAACCATTTCGTACAGTTCAACTTCATTTACAAGGGAGTTGATTTGGTCTTCCTTGACATTCGTCGTTCCTTCATAGTTCACTTAAAGATTATCCCACATTTCTTTTGCAGCTATGTCATTTGAAATTTCGTAATATTCTACTCCTCTTACTAAACCATACCACAAACTCATACCTCTAGCGTCAGTTTGAATTACCTCTTGTTGTTCCTTAGAAATATCGAACAATTTAGGATCAACATGTTTTTCAGTTCCATCCTTTTCAGTTAATCCAAGGAATGCCTTTGTGCCTTCATTGATGAATACTCAAGCTTGATGTTCATTTGCGGAGACAAAGATTCTGAATCTATCATTTCTGTGAGAGTAATCTTTCCCATTGAAGTAAGGTGTTCTATGTTTAAAGTGTCTGTCTTAAAGTAAAGCACCGGGGATTTGGTAATGTGACATTTGATCTTTACTCTCGTGTGGTTAAACACTAAATCTATTAGACATTCTCTTATACCAATTGATATTCAAGAGGGAGGGGGTTAATTTAAAATTCACTTAGTCAACTAATAGTAGTCGAGAATTGACTCACCTGTTAGTTAGTAGGAAGATAAACAATAAGAGAAATTTGCAGTAAATAATTGACACAAAAGGTTTTATCCTGGTTCAGATCACCAATGTAGTGCCTAATCCATTCCCTTTGGATTTCAAGGGGTTTCCTTACGAGCTTTGAAGAGATCTTCGTGCTACAACAATTTGATACTTTATCATGTGTGATATGAAATTAAGATTTCTACCTTGACACTGCCTCAACTTGTATACCTACAGCCAAATTCTTTCTCTTCTCTTTTTTTTTTCATTTGTATATTGTTAGCTAAGATCTAGTGAAGTTGCGTACTTCACTATACAAATCTGGCTCGGTTTATGTAGATGATTATTTGTGATCTTGTAAGGAAAACCCCAAAGGATTTATCTCAATCAAGTATTAATTTAGGGAGTCTTTAATTGATGCGATTTTGTTGATCTATATCCATGATGTGAATTGCGCCTTCCTCTTTCATTTTGTTGGTTTGATCTTTTCCTTGTTTGATCGACAGACTTGTTATCTTTTCTCTTGATTTATGACTCTTTCCTTTAATGATGATTCAGTTGTGATCTCTGCTAAGTGTGCGAGTATTCTTCTTTATTTAGATTTTCCTTTATGTGCTGATCAGCCATATATTTCTTTTCTTCTTTTGTCTCTTCAATTTGAGGCTTGCCTTTCCAATGTTTCTCTAATGTTTCAAGCAAACATTCTTTTCCTTCTTGAAGTCATTTTCGTTGATGATTTCCTTTTTGAAATAATGACCTACGAAAATTGAGATAAGTGCGTTAAGCGTATTTTAAAAATTAACTAACTCTAACGAGTTAACGTATTATTTCACCAAAAGTCTTTAATTATTAGGTTCGGTTTGCTTGTTTTAGACGCAAATTTTTATGTTCTACTACAACATAATATTGTAGACAACTACCATTAATATTGAAGAAAGAAAAAGTTGTTAAAATGGGCGTTTAATAAAGTACAAAAATTTTTTTTTATAGATTTAATTCATCATGATAGAAATCTAACTAGAAGAAAGAAAATGATTCTTATTTAGTCCTAGAACCCACGAATTCCAAAAAGAAAAAGTTATGGAAAATCAATGATAATTTTTTAATATTTATTTTGTTGTATATTATTAAAAAAGGCATAAGTACTCGCTTTGAACTATGGTGGAAATTTTAAGGACACACATTTTCTTTAAATGTCCTAATACCTCCTATAAGTAATTTGAAATGTAATAAATATACTTTTTTGGTGTTGAGGTGGCATAGAGAGTGTTCAAAGCATATATATAGTAAAAATTATAAAGAAAATGAAATTGTAATAAGTTGTACCATAGTTAAATTTACAGTCAAACTTTGTACCAAAATTTATTACAAATTTTATTTTTATACATAATACCAAATGACTCCTTTAGTGTTGAATGAACTGTCAAGTGTTATCTATTGATTTATAATTTTATGATAAACACATGTCATTCATATGATTTTTTTATGTAAGCATTAAGTACTATAAATATCAACTACAATAAGTATAACATCACTAATTCAAACTTCTAAGTTCTCTTCAATTTCTATACAAAGCCAGAAAATTTTACATCAACAGTTGCAATTAAGGAAATTAAAACAAATTTCATCTACAAATTATGCACCTTTTTCTTTTATTGTTATAGTTGTGACATGTTAATTGATTAAGGTGAATATCATTTCTTTGTTGTTCGTGTAGCGTATACCCTGACCTTACAAATAGTATTGTGTTTAATTTCTACAAATTATCATGCGTCCAAATGAACAAAGACTACCTTTACCTTCTCTTGATTGACTATGAAACCTTTCCATTCATTTAATCAATGACATTCTAAATAGGTTGTCTTTTCGAGATATGTTAAAATCTAGTACACTTTTTATGGATTGTGAATATACTTTCCGTAAAATTCAAAAGGTAGGAAACACCACAGGACTTAATATCCCCTCCCATAGGAATAATAATTCTCATTCTCAATTATTTCTTAAGTTCTCATATAGGAAGAACATTGAATGTTATCCTTGATATTAATACTCTAAAAGTATGTCCTAATATTGTTCGTTTGATACATTTGCTCACCAAAAATTTCATTCAACATTTCGTCCTTAAACTTCCATTTACTTATCCACCATACAAAATCCCTTACTTCTTTTTTTATTCTTCAGCATTGAGACATTTGTATCTCATGGAATGTTAAATACACCTTCTATGCTTCTTCAAGGATTTAATAAGTTGATCAGGCTAAAATTAAAATTTGTAACATTATCTTCTAACACGCTTGAAATTTTAATATCTAATTGCCCATTGCTTGAGGATTTGGTTCTAAACGACATAGACAATTCGTACCTCCTGAGTATTGATTCTCCTAAGCTAAGGTCATTTGTCTTTTGTGGTGATAGACAATTGATTTATCTAGAAAATGAATCTGTTCTTTCCAATGTTCTGTATGAGCCTGCAGAATTAGTTTTAGAGGAAAAATGATTTTGATAATATTTTTTTCGTTTATTCATGCTCTTGAGTATTTCAGCTGGTATCATTTTGAGGTAATGTTGTTGCATTTCACTTGTATTGTCATCATGAAAATGATAGAGAGAAAAATAAATATTAGTGACATCTTGAATTTGAATTTATTCAAAAATACAAGCGAAATGCAGCAACATTACCTCAAAATGATACCATCTGAAATACTCAAGAGCAAGAATAAACGAAAAAAAATATTATCGAAATCATTTTTCCTCTAGAATTATTTTCTGCATGCTCATACAGAACATTGGAAAGAAGAGGTACATTTTTTAGAAATATCAATTGTGTACCGCCACAAAAGACAAATGACCTTAGCTTAGGAGAATCAATACTCAGGAGGTACGAATTGTCTATGTCTTTTAGAACAAAATCCTCAAGCAATGGGCAATTAGAGATCAGAATTTCAAACGTATTAGAAGATAATGCTACAAATTTTAATTGTAGGCTAATCAACTTATTAAATCCCTGAAGAAGCATAGAAGGTGTTTTTCACATTCCATGAGATACAAATGTCTTAATGCTGAACAATAAAACAGATGTAAGGGATCTTGTATGGTTGATAAGTAAATGGAAGTTTATGGACGAAATGTGGAATGAAATTTTTGTTGAGCAAATGTATAAAACGATCAATATTAGGACATACTTTTAGACTTGTAATATCAAGGATAACATTCAATGTAGTTCCTATATGAAAACTGAAGAAACAATCGAGAATGAGAATTATAAATCTAATGGTAGGGGTTATCAAGTCCTCTGGTGTTTCCTACCTTTGGAATTGTACGGCAAGTATATGGTCAATCCATAAAAAGTGTACTAGTTCTTACAACATCTCGAAAATACAACCTATTTAGAATGTCATAGATTAAATAAATGGCAAGGTTTCTTAGTCGATCTGGAGAAGGTAAATGTAGTCTTTGTTCATTTGGATGCATGATAATCTGTAGAAATTAAACAATACTATTGGTAAGGTCATAGTATTGAACACAAAACAAACATATGACTACTTTAAAAATAAAAGAAAAGGTGTATAATTTGTAGATGACATTTGTAGTGGTTTCATTAATTTGCAACTCTTGATGTAAAATAAACTGGCTTAGGTTAAATTAAACACATATAAAGTATTTTTGTATAGAATTTAAAGAGAACATAGAAGTTTAAATTAGTGATGTTATACTTATTATACTAGAAATTTATAGTACTGAGTTCTTACATCAAAAGACATTATGAATAACATGTGCTTATCGCAATATTATACATCAATACATAACACTTAAAACTTCCTTTAACACTAAAGAAGTCGATTAGTAGTATATATAAAAATAGTATTTATGTTAAATTTTTGTACCATTGTAAGACTGTAAATTTAACTCTGGTACAACTAATAGTACTATTTCAATTAACCTTTTTTGGGATATATGACCCCAAAATTTATGCTACAAGATGAATCATTATGTATCCACGTGAAAGGGTATTATTTCGAACCTCTGTCCCATGAATTTGTTGATGAGATTCGTGTAAGCTTCTCAGATATCACATTTAATCACCTGAGGATACTTAAGTTTTATGATGTACTATTAGTAATCCCTTAGAAAACTAGAAAGTTCTACTACCCATACAAAAAGTAAGTTTCCATTCAATACTTCAAGCTAGCCTAAGAGAATTTAACACATAACAGAACTTCGATATTAACATCAACTCATGAATCCCAAATTGGGTGATGCTTCTTCCTAAGGAACGAATATGTCCAACATACTTCTCGTTCTAACTTGGACTAATCCCTTAACAAGCAAGAACTCTCTACTAAACTGATAGAATGTAAGTTCCACTATAATTTTCAATCTCACCTAAGGTAATTAAACACATAAAATAACTTCACAATACATATCAACTCATGAATGCCAAACTGAGTGATGCTTTTCGAGTTTATTCCATATACTTAAGGAAGGATCATGTCCAACATATATACATCTTGGTGTATCATGGACTAATTCCTTATGAAAAAAGAGATTTCTACTATCCAGACACAAAGTAAGTCTTAAGAGGTCTAGAAAGGATAGCATGTAGAATACATTTTACTCCAAACTTTTTTTCCGGGGTTTGAGAGTTGATTTTCGATAGACCCTCGACAGAAAAGAAATGTCATTGCATTAAAAGATCTAAAAACCCCCAAAAAAAATATGGAAATTAGGGCTTCTATTTCACAAAATTAACAACATGTCAATGAGAAAGATTTGATTTTTTAAACAGATCAAGGAATGAAATTTTAAGCTTATCAAGATCTAAAATTATTACTGATACTGTGAAAATCCAAAAAAACGTTAGAAAAGTATCAAATACCCTTTTGAGAACACGTTATCCTTCAGCTGCTGAAGACAAATTTGTATGATTTTGAAGTCTTCAAATTCATTACCCAAGAGTGAAAGAGGGAACTGAAGAAGGGAGAGAGGTTTTCTTCTTAAATTAAATTTAAAGAGGGAACTGAAGAAGGGGGAGAGGTTTTCTTCCTAAATTAAATTTTATAGAAATGTTATATGGAGTGGGGTGAGTGGGGGAAATTTGTATTGGAGGTTTCTTAGTTGTATTGTTGTGTCCGTATCAATTTATGTGACACGATTTAATTCGAGATAAAAAACTTAAAAAGAAATTGAAATATGAAATGTAGTAGAATATTTAGAGCTCAATGTGATTAAATATTGTTAAAACAATTTATAGAGTTAAAATATGTCATTTTTATTTTAATTTAGTTATTTTTGAAGGTTTACAAACATGATTAATTTACAAAAATAAAAAAGGAATAATCTTAATGATCAATGAGATCAAAATGATTGGTAGAATTATCTATAATGGAGTGAACAATTAATATAGGTCTTTAAAAAGACTTTCTTTTTGAAATAACCTAAAAAACTAAAAATTACATAAATTAAGAGAAAAAGAGAGTAAAAAAATGTGATTATTTAATTAGAGAAATTGGCACATATATTTAGTTACTAATAATTTACTTTGACTTTTTTTAATTATGTCCACTTAATTATTTTTTGCATGTTACATTTAATACCTGAAAATTGTTAAATTTGATTGTATAGGTCATGTAACATCTAGTAATAGAATAATCTAGGAAATCAAGGAATAATTGTTTTTGGAAACAAAAAGAGAAATGTGGAAAATATCCAAATTTTAAAAGTGAGTTTTTGGCCTTTTTTTAGACGGCCATAACTTTCATATTGAGAGAAACTGATGTGAGTTATTTATACGGTTGGAAATCCCATGCTAAGATCTTTCTAACGCTGCAGAGTTTGAGATATGCCTTATGTATGTTAGCTTGTTGGATTGAGGAGAATCAAATCAGAATTTTAGTAAGGCTAAAGTAGTATTCTAAGCCTACAATTTCCTAATTTTTTTAAGGGTTAATGAAGGGAAAATTTAAGCGTTAAATAAGTTTTTAAAATATTGAATACGCTTAGGGCTTGGAAAAAGAGAAGAGAAGAGGAGAAAGAAGAAAGAGAAGAAACAACGCCAAGAATCATTGTGGATTTCGTCAGAGGTGATCCCTTTAAGGTATGTCAGACCATTTTATGTAGGGTCCTTTCACCCACACCCCAATTTGATTCAATACAACAAATTAGAGTTTATTGAATGATGAACATGGAACTTCTTGTTGGTTGAATTGTAATTTATCTCTAGTACATTGTTGTTGGGTCTAATATAATGGTTAATGAGGTAATTTAATGATCCTAAGTGTTTATGGTGGGATCCGTTGTTGCTTAAGAGGTTTAGAGATGAAACATGGAGAAGAAAAGTGGGAGGTTCCCTCTAACAACCCCTTGAGAGCGCGCTTATCAGAGACCCTCAGAGAAGGCTCTGTACGACAGGTCCTGGCGTGCCGAACCAGCTAGAGCACCTCTTACTAGAGTCTGTAAGAAAGGCTCTGGCGCTCCCCGCCTCTTAGAGCGCCAAGGTCACTTAGAGACCTCGTTCTTTTCCTATCATTTCGAACTAGTTCCTAAGTGATGTACCTAACATTCCTAGTTGAGTCCAACACTCTAATGTACATCTTAACATCATTAAATCATCCATAAACATGAGATCATGACCCTAATCCATAATCAAATTCAAGGGAAGCTAAGATCAGGTCAAAGTAAGTAAAGTCAAGTTCTTAAAGTATTAAAAATTTCTTAAACAATCACTTTAACTTTGTTTTAAGGCTCAAGTTACAGGTTGACCGAAGAGTAAAGTTGAGTAAAATTTTCAAAAAGCGATAAGGGAACTAAGTATTCCCTAAGAGTTAAGTTCAAGTGAAGTAAATAGTAAGAGTTGAGTTCATCTGTCAAAAAGTTATAAAGGAACACAATATTGCCAAAAGGTTTATAAATGTTTTCACATTTAAGTTACAAGGAAACTAAGAGTTCCAAAATAATTTTGAGTAAGAAAAGGGAAACACTAATTCCAAGAGGGATTTTTTAGGGTAAATAGGGTTGAGCAAATTATCTAAACCCAATGGAAGTAAGTTATGTTAAAAGCATGAGCTAAAGTATATTTAGGGAGCAGTGTTGAGCACCGATTTGGGGATGAGAGTTCATATTAACTCAATTCTCCATTACCTCATGTACCTACTGTGGGTATTAACAGGTCATATTTTCTAGATGATCAGGTTAGTTAAGCTTGTGGATCCACTAAGTTAAGTAAGGTCCTATACTGATTGTAAGGTGTAGGATTGTCCTCGACAGCGTGAGGTAAATTTTTTTCTCATCACTTAGGCTCAACTGATGGTTGTCGGTAAGAGAAACTCCCACAGAAAATTATATTACTTTCATATATAAGTAAAGTTGAGTTTATTATTGTTTTATCTTTACTAAACTAGGTGTTATATATATATATATATATATATATTGAATAGGTTCTTATTGCTTTATATTGAGTTCTTTTCTTATGAGTCAAGCAGAGCCAATGTAAGTTCTTCTTTAATCCATTTCAAGCATTATAGTTGTGTTTAGCATTCCAACTCGCACACTCGTACATTTATTGTACTGATGCCAGTTTTCTTGCATCGCCTTATGATGGAGACAATGATAACCACGATCAACACGCAACACTTTATTGATCTAGTTTGAGTTCCAGAGTTAGTAGTGAGCCCCTTACATTTTGGAGGACATCCTTGTGATTGCTTTTCTAGTTCTGTTCATTAGGATGTTGTGGGGTTTATCCCAACATCCATCGTAGTTAATTTAGAGGCTTCATATACACTTATTAGTTAAGTTTTGGAGTCTCATGTACTTTGTAATTTCATATGTTCAAGTGTTGAGACTTAAGATACATTTTGGCCAGAATATCATATTAAGTACTACTTTTAACCATGCTCTGTTTCTTGATTGAATTGAGTTAAGTCTTTCGCTTAGTTATGTAAGTTAGGCCAGCGGTTTGCTCGAGACCAGTAATGGTCATCGAGAGCCTGTCCCTACCAAGGCGTATGCCTTGATCTTGACAGGTCAGTTAAAAATTCAATTTTCTGATTTTATGACTTTTTAATAACAAATAGACATTTTTTATATATAAGAGATCTGAAAATATCAAGATATATCATATGTTTTGTATTATAGATACAAAAATTCCTACATTTTAGTCACTTTTATGTAAGGGGGAATATAGAAGGGGCGAAGGTATCATTTGAATTTTAATTAAAAATATTTATTTGATATACATAAAAAAATTTCAGTGTTTATATATAAATTATAAATTCCTCAACATAAATGGCTCAGTACATGGTAAGGCATTTAATTGTCACATGCTTAATTACCATTTTTTTAGCAGACAATGAAAAAGTTCAAGGTTTTATAGTAGTATGAATTCTTTATATATATATTGACAAAATATTTTTATCACTATTGTTATTTTGTAACAAAATATTTTAAAAGAACTAATAAAATAATTAAAATTACCGAAAATTGTGTTGAGTTGGGTCTTGACTAGTTATTTGCCACGTTTTGGCTCAATTCATATTGATCCAATCAAATTTAGTTTGAATTGGATCTTGGTCCGTTTTTTATATTGACACAATATATTTGACTAAAATTGATCTTATTCACTCAATTTTAAAATAGAAGAAAAATTAATGAAACAAATACCGTTATACACGAAAAACTAATAAATAGTTATCCTCTTTTGGATGAGTCGCGATTCATCTGATCAAATGAATATTAGCCTAGAAATTCCTAATGTTACAACTAAATTGTAGATAGTTACGTGTATTTACTATGTTTCTATTATATAAAAAGACAAGCTATAAATAGTAATTATTCTAGCATTCACTACTAATAATACTAATATGCTAATTGCATATAAGAAATTAGTTTCACCATATAATTTTCATTTTTATAATAATAAAGTTTTCATCATTTCATTAGATTATATGTTGTGCAACAAAATTAATAACATTTTCAGTGGAATCCTATAAATTGGTCCAGTTATGTTCATTAGGATTAATACTTGCAATCGATTCAATCACGAAGATAATGTAGTGTATGATAGGGAAAAGGGAGATTGATTTCGTTTTCTTTCTCAGATAAGCTCGTGGAAAATCGATGTATGCATGTATATTAATTTCGTTATTAGCATAAATATTTATGCTTTAACATGTCGTACCAGAGCCTGAAACTTGCACTAATGATTTTCACTCATAAAGTAACTTTATTTTGTTATTAGAGACGGACCAACATTCGTATGTATGGTGCATATACATGTATATCCATCTTTGGCAAAGAAAAAGATGTAATTAACTGCTCACATTTAATGAAAGTCGAGTTATTCTTGTGTTTGAGGAATCACCACAAAACTAGGGTTTCCATCTAGTTAAAACCATTATTTCTTTTTATGTTTATTGTGATATTCGGAGGGGGGGGGTAAATTTAAAATTCACTTAGAAATCTACCAGTAATCGATAGTAGTCTCACATGCAAATTAGTAGTAAGATAAACAATAGTAGAAAGTTGCAGTAATAATTCACACAAAAGGTTTTATCCATGTTCGAATTGCCTGCGGTGGGCAGTCAATCCCCCTTGGGTTACAAGGGCTTTCTTAAAGATATTTGAAGATATCCTAATCTTAAAGAAATTTGAAACGTTATCCTGTCTTGATATGCAAATCTTATTTCTACCTTGACACTTCTTCAACTTTTATACCTACAATCAAATTACTTATTTTCTCTTTTCTTTTAAATTTCATCACTCACGTGCTTACAAAAATTTGTGAAAGATAAAAGAAAAATGTTTGCTAAGCCCAAGCGAAGTTGCGTATTTCCTTGTATGATCGACATACTTCTTATCTTGTATGATCGACATACTTCTTATCTTGTGGGTTTATTCATGGATTTTCCTTTGTTGATGATTTGGTTGTGATCTCTTCCAAGTGTGTGAGTATTCTGCTTCATTTAAATTTTCTCCATGTGTCAATTAACCATATATTCCTTTCCTTCTTTTGTCCATTAGATTTGAGTCTTGCCTTTCCAATGCTTATCTGTAACTTCAAGCCAATAATCTTTTCCTTCTTGAAGTCATTTATATTGATGATTCCCTTTTGAATTTGTGACGTACGAAAATTAATATCAACACCTTAAGTGTTTATTTTTAAAATCAACTAACTCTAAGGAGTTACCAATCTGACCCTTTTTATAATTAAAAGATTTATCACAATATTAATAATAATCTTGATAGTCAATTTTACTTAATGTTAGTTGGACTTCCCAGAGGTTTTATATCTTAGTTCATGGATGCATGCAACTCTCCCTCTCTTATCTCCCCCTATCTCACAGAGGAGCAAGAATGATTGATTTGATTTCTTCCCCTTTGTAATAATATAAAAGACTAGCGAAAAGCATACTACATATAAGCAAGGAAAACAGAAAACAGAGTAGTCTAATATTCAGAGAGACAAAAAAACAGTAGTCCAAGAGATATAGAGGTACGTGCCCCTATTGGAAGTTAGTGCAAAATGTAAAGGTCAGTCAGTTGAGTTAATGACCACCTCAAAAGTACTTGAGGGAGTTAATCACTTTCTCATAGAAGGTGTTGTAAGAAGGTTCCACATTTCACGAAAGACCGGAGTATGAGGTCTGATTTGTAACAGCAAGCTCATTGTTGGAGGAGTTGACTCCATTTTTGAGAGAGTCAACATGTTGGATTAACCGATTTACCGTTGAGATACCTTCATTCTTGATCATTGTCATGGAAATCCACTAATTACCGATATAAGGGCTAAAATTATTCTGTAAACGCCACAACATCATGAAGGGTTTCTAAGTATCGTTCTGCAACTCAGAGTCTAGTTTTGACATCTTCATTGTTCAGCAATAAAAGACCGGCACAATTTGCTGAGATTTTTGAGGGTTAGGGGGAGTCCGCCCGAGCTTTGACTGAGTCCTTTTTTACCCACTTTTCACAAACTTGCACATACCCCGTACTAGATAAAGTATGAAAATCATAAGTTGCATTTATAAGAGAGGGGGTAAACAAAGAAAGATCCACAAGACGGTCCACAATATTCCTCGAGATGATCAAGCCAGAGGGCAGATTTGCCGATGAATTCAATTTTCAAAACATCCCAAAAGGTACGGCTTGTACCATTCAGCCTAGTTGATGCACTACTTTTTAAGGAGGAACTAGGGAACAAATACATTACGAGTAGAAATATTACTCAAGGAACCCTTCTAGGAATAAGAGTTGTGTCCAGTATATGTGCGAGTACGATTCTGAAAACATAGCGATAAAGGCCCAAAGTAAGAAATGTAATAGTTGGGTTAAGCCACGACTCTCTTTGCACCTATAAGAGAAATTTCAAAGACATTAGGTCATGTTTTTTTCATGTACGAAATTAACCCAAAGAACTTAGTACCAAACACATTTTCGAATAATTTTTCATTGATAATGAATTGCATAACCATCACCAACAACTGTATCTGACCACTCTTAGGTGAGATGGCAAGATTCATATAAAGCAGGTGAACCGCTTCGTCAAAAAGCTCAAGACCACACAAAGTAAAAAAGAGAGACAGTTTATGAGCTTTGAGATAGAAGCTTACCGGGATGTGAGAGTCCTTTAATTAACTGAGATCTAAAACTGGATCGGGAACAATAGGGCGAGTTTTAATTGACTGAGATTCTGCATCTATTCGTTCCCTAAAATCGTTGCATGTCTGCGTTGGAGAGAGATCCCGTAACATAGAGACAAGGCTTCTTTGATGCTTTCTAATTAGTAGTAGAATCTCATTTCTTTGAGGACTCAGACGAAGTATCCATGGATCCTACGGAGAATCAGAAGAGAGAGAGAGAGAGAGTCATGGTGTCTACTTCGAAAGAACTCAAAGCAACAGAGGATTTCTTTGAGGTCATGGGGTGAGTATTTTTCATGGTGAGATGAAGTGTATATGAGAGAGAGGCAAGAATAAATAAAAACAAAAAAAAGATGAGGGAAAAGAAAGGGGATCAGATAAGAAAGGGAAAGGGAAGGGGATTTGATAGGAAGAAGGGGAAGCGGAAGAGGCGGCAACGGGTCATAATTACAGAACAAAAAATGAGAAAACACATTATTTGCATAAGGAAATAAAATAAATAAACAGTAAATTACAATGAATTAGTCAACACATTTAATGCCAATGCGATTTCTGAGAGAGCAATATCTTTCCTTAAGAAGAGGTTTAGTAAAAATATCAGCTAATTGATTTTTAGAGTATACAAATTCGAGTGAAAAATCACAATTTTCAATGTAATCACAAATAAAATGATGATTTATGTGAATATGCTTAGCCCTAGAATGATGCACAATATATTTTAAAAGAGGGAAGTATTATCATATATAATCAGTACAGTTTCATAGGAAAGATTATAATCAAGTAATTGATGCATCGTCCATAAAATTTGAGTACCACAACTTCCAACCACTAATTATTCTTATTTGGTGGTGGATAAGGAAACCGAAACTTGTTTCTCTCTATGCCATGAGACTAGAGAATGCCCCAAGATTGGCATGTTCCACTAGTGTTTTTTGGTTGTTTTTTCCACTTGCAAAGTCAGCATTTGAATAACCAATTTAATCAAAATGAGTAGACTTAGAATAGCATAATCCCGGCTCCGTGGTTCCAACGAGGTAGCGAATAATTCGTTTTACTACCACGAGATGTGATTCGTTTGGAGCAGCTTCAAATCGTGCAGACTTGCGTATACTATATATTATATCGGGTCGACTGGATGTAATATATAGTAATGATCCAACTATCTCTCTATGCATCTTTTTATCCACGTGTTTTCCAGATGGATCAATTTCAAGAAACGTTTTACTATCTCATTGGGGTACCAAAGACTTTGCCCTTTTTGAGGCCAAACTTCTTAATAAATTCCTCGTTGTAATTTGCTTGAATAATGAATGTTCTATTAGGTTAATGGTTAATTTGAAATATTAGATTCAATTTGACTTCTCACAGAAGACACATTTCGAATTCTACTTTCATTAGATTTTCAAAATTCTCGCATAAAGACGGATTAGAACTTCCAAAAATAGTATAATCAACATATATTTAAACTATAAGAATGAATAAACGAGATCTATGAATGAAGTGAGTTGTGTAAATTTTCCCCCTTTGGAAAGTTTGTAAACAAAATAAGGACAGGATGGATTTTAAAAACCGGGGGTTATTTGACGATAACTTCTTCTCTTATAAAATAATGTAAACACACTTTTCACATTCATTTGAAATAGTATAAAAATCTTGAAAGAGTCATAAGAGAGTAGAATTACAATATATTCTAAAATTGCCAAAAATTAAAAGGGATCCTCGTATTCAGTACAAAATTTTTGTGAGTAGCCTTGAGCGACCTTATCTAAGAGCCGGTTGGTCACCATGGCAAAACAACCCATTTAAAAGGTTAAACGAGACTCAGACAAGGAAAACTCCAATTTTCCCAATTGTCGTGCGTTATAGTCCACCATCTTTTTTGATGATCCGGAATTTTGAGATATTCAAGATTATTCTACTGTAATGTGGCTAGATCAATCTCTGTTGTGTTCTTAAAGTCAATAACTGCTACCTTAGCAGATCCAAAAACATAGATATATATTGTGGTCTTCAAGATTTTGGTAAGAATGCTCATTGATTTCAGTTCTTCATTATATTTTTAAAAAGCTTGAAGCCCATATGAACAATGATTCGAGTAACTAAGAGATTGGCCTGGTCTATTCACATTTTGAAGAAAAGCTCACAAGAAACTTCAAAATAGATTACTATTATGTGAATCTTTAAATTTGGTTACAACCAAATTAGGTTTTCTCTGCTATTAATCAATGTTTGGTTGTGGCTATTTGTTTATGATATAGGATTGTGTTACACTATACCAACTTTCATTTTTGACATCTAAATTTTTTCTTCTACTATTTGGTTCCTATATCATGTCCTACCTCCCGTGGGAGCTGGTCATCAACTAAATAACAATTTTTTTCTTAATCTTCTTATAAATAAATTCTCTTGTGTATTTTATTTTTACTAATGAGGTATCCAAAATAAAAACATACAATAGAAACTATAGAAGAAGATTTTGTTTTTATAAAATCAAGATTAATATTCAAAATAAAGTGAGGACATGCAGTTCAAATATAGTACTATATAATTGTTAAAAATGTCATGTTTATATCAAAGAATTTATGCCAGACTGCGTCCTTGAAGGGTGTAAGCAATCACATAATGGTATAAGAAACATATATGGGTTCTTACAAATGATGCTTCATTAAAATCAACATAAGTAACTAACATGACTATGATGAAAATAGATATTCCTACTCAAGTGGATGATGATGAGATTTGTCAAATTTAGCGTTTTGCAGGTTATCATATTAATTACTTAGATGAGATTTTCGCTAATGTTTAAAGGACTCATGAATCATAGGTAAGCTTTTGTTTATTTTTCTGATTTTAACTTATACGTATGAATCCACGGTAGTTGATTGTAATACATAACATTCTTAATTCTTTCCTCGGATCCTACTACTAAGAAGGATGTTCACTTCTTAATATACAGTTTATAATGAAACAAATTCAGGTATATTAAAAGAAATCACGAAGAAAAAGAGGTATTAGATAACCATAACCAATTGTCGTAGGGACATAACGTGGTTGATATTATACCCCAAATTAGATTGCCTTTTTGTAACTTTTAACATTATTTAGTTTTGTTGTAATACAATTCCCTCATTTACATTTTGTTAATATATCAATTGATTTATTCTCATCAATCAGAAAAGAAAGATGAGAGGATTTCACCTAAGTTTCTTAAAGTAATATTCATGCCACAAGATTTGACTTTTGTTTTTTCAAGTCATATCTATAACTTAAAAATATATGAGGTTATTTGCAGTAGGTTGAAAAGTAAGAAGTCAATGGTAATGTTTCTACTAATAGCATAATAAGTACTTCACATATTGAATTCAAGATTATTTTCTTTCAATTTCTCTTTTCCTTCTTCATTCATTTTATTTCTAAGAGAATATTGGGTTTCATCCCTTCTGTTAAGTCTTACAAATAAGAAAACATTTTTTGTTACATGTTCTAAGGTGAAGAATTGCAATAAGGTGCCTTTTGAGCTGCAACTATAAGAGAGATGAACAGTGAATAATGAAAGTAAAAAGAGAAAGTGCAAGAGCGATATACTATTTTTGTTTGCATTGGCAGCAAAATATAGGTTTATATTTGTAGAAGATTTTAACACTTTATACTTTAAAACATTCCAAATGAATGAAAAACAACACAGAATCTAATGTGAATGAAGTTAGTCAACAAACTCAAAGCCCCGTTTCTATTTTTCCTATTGATAAATGTGTATTAAGTGTTAAACATCATAACCAAAAAGAATAATAGAAAAAAGTATGTTGTTACCTGCTCATTTTTTGGAGAAATAAGACGGGTTGAATGACTATTTTCAGTAATGAAGGGTTTATTTTTTTAAGCTAAGTATTTTTTGTGTAAGACATTGTTAATTTTCCCAATTTAAAATTTTATCACCGGTCGTGCCCATCTAGTATATAATATACATATAGAATTATTATTAGCTGGGAGTCTATAAAAAAAAAAACCTCTATTTTATTATTTTAAGGTAGGTGGAATTAGACTCAATAAGGACACTGCATATAGGAATTCAATTACCATCAAGAGTTTCGTCCTTTATATCTCAGGTATGCATGGACGACGGGTTTTGAGAGTTAGATTTTTTGTTGTTATAGTAAAACAATGTCTAGTAGAAAAAGTAAACCGTGAATCTTACTGAGTATTTTATAAAGGCCATTTGAAGGTCCAACAGGCCCAAATTAAACTTGAACTATATTTGCACTAAGTTCCTACTAAAAAAGAAGAACTCAAATCATCGAACTACAAAAGCTCGAGATATCAATTGAAAAAGGCGCCAAGTTCTGAATGTGGACAGTGCTCCGATTAATCTGAAATCTTTAAGGTATAATTACATATGCATAATAATAATATACATCAATGTATATGAAGTATTTTTGTCTCCAATTTAATCAAGTTCTCTGAAAATTGACCTTACAGAGAGATCTATTGCAGAAAAAGCTCATTACTATTTTGAAGAACGTGAGTTTCATTCCTCTTTTCTGCAGTTTTTTCTTTAAATTTAAATGGAAAGGTTGAAACCTTAATTGAATATTTAGTTGGAGTTGCAGATTCTAGGGAAAAAGAGTTTGGTGATTGAGCTTAAGATTGGGGCTTCACTATCGCTTATTGTACAGAGCTCACTCCTCAAGATAGTTCTATCTCTTGATTTAATAATGAATTATTTACTTTACTGAATTTGAGTTGAAATTTTTGAGTTTTTGCAAATCCTTTTTTGGAGTTATTTTAAATTTCTGTTGGGTTTAATATATCCATTGTTTTTTAGTTTTTGAAAATTGAGTAACGAAATCTTTATTTTAAAAAAAAAGGGAACTTCTTTTGTTGTTGGAGAACACCTCAAAATCAACACATTTTGTAAACTCACTACAATGCTTAGTTGTACTTTTTTGAAATTTTAGTATTCTGTTTGTCTCTATAACAATGGGGGTTAGATCAAATCATAATTTATGCCTAGTCAAATATTGATTGTACGGAAAAAAAATCCAATAGTGTTCCTAGTTTATTGAGTGAAAATATATTCATTTCATTAATTTTAATAGTCCGAGTAAACTTGAATGCCTCGACTAATCCACGGGTACATACTCTCTGTCACTAGAACATATATCTGGTAACTTTGCCTTATTAAAGCCTAGACTAGTGGAGATTTATCTCTTTTATTTTATTTTTTTGCATCTATGGGAAATAACCTCTTGGGTAAATGCAGGCCGACTTTGTCTTGCCTTTCCATATCCTGCACATAGCAGAATCTAAAGTGCAGCAGCATTGCCCTTTGAGTTTTGGGTTATAACTAAGACGATGAATTGATGCTAGAGAAAGAGCGTTGTACGAATTGTAAAATTTACACTCACTAAGGAAAATAGTTCAATGATTTTTCTGTGATATAAGGTGTAAAAAATTGTGATTCTATGAACAAGCTTCTTTATGACACTTTTTTCTTTTTGGTGTTTTTCACACCTATAAACAGGTGCATGGGGCTGAATTGCGGTATCTTAATGTTGAACCAGTTCAAACTAATTGCACAAATGTAGTCGATCTAGTTTGATACTCTCTTTACTTGATGAAGTTCATTTCCTCACACACCCATAATGATATTTTTAAAAGGATTCAAAGGGAGTATTTTGTTTATTTCTCCCTCATCGAGCAGTTGTAGGTGAGAAGGTTGACATCAAAGATAAACTTCTTATGGATTTAGTTTTGTATTCATTTCTTATTAACAATTGCATGCAATCGTGACATATACTCGAGGAAGATATAATTCATAACTTGTTAACTTTAGGTGAGTATCACCTTTATCTTATTCCGATGGATGAGGATGTATTATCCTTTGAACTTGATGTTTCTCATAAAGTACGTCTGTTTCTCACAGTTTCATCCAAAAAAAATTATTTTACCATTTTTAAAGATTAGCATATGTAAAAATATTCAAATATATATATATACAGAGAAAAACCATAGTGACGTCTACATGGCGCCACCATCATCAAAAAAACCCTTTTAATTTAATATATTCCCAGTAATACCCTTCGCTTTAAGAACTCCTACATTAAAAACACTTCTAATACAGAGTTATTATGCTTCTAATTCTTTTTCTTTTGATAGGTACATCATTCATCTTCTGGAAAATTCATCATTAATTATTTTTACATACATGGAAAAGAAAAGTGGAAGCTTCACCTGAACCAATAGACTATGAGGGAGGATAAAACACAGAATAAACAAAAGAAATTCCTAGTGGATGGGAGGCTTCCATTTCAAACAAAAGAGTTTATTCGAGAAAAGCTAAAAAGAGAAAAACTTATTCATAGACGACAACGGACAGAGTGACGATGACACCACAAAAAGGGTAAGGCAGAGGCTTTTTCAATGCTAGTGAACTTAATGTTATTAGTTTTATCAAGTAGTGTCAATTTGTCAGTTGCAAAACTTTACATGTCAACCAATGGCTAATTTGTATATCATATGGTGTTGATGTCTTTTATGGTAGGTAAGTATTGCAAAAAATACTCCCCTTACTATATATGTACCTGTCTATAAAATTTGTCTTGTTTATGTGCCATATGTCGATCCATATTTTTGCTCTTAAAGTTATATGGTACCTAACCCTACTCACCAAGATGTGAATAACTCCTTCAAGCAATGGCATGTTAAAGCTCTAGAACAAAAAACCTATTACACTGCGGCATTACATAGGTGTAACTCAAAATGTCATTTTTTAACACTTATTTAACTACACTAAAACAAAAAAAAAAAAAAAAACATTCAACCAAATTTGAAAATCAAAGTGCCGCGTGAAGCACAGACAATTTTCCTACACTCATCTTCTTTAAAAGAGCAAATTAATGTTAATTTGTGACAATACATTGTCCATGCTTCGCGCGGCACCGTGATTTTCAATTTTGGTTGAATATTTTTTTAGTTTTAGTGTATTAAATAAGTTTTAAAAAATTACATTAGAAAATCACGGTGTGCACCATAATTGTCAAAAATTAATATCAATTTTCTCTTTTACAGCAGATGAGTGTGCCTCATGTAAATAATGCCATACTTTTGGGAGGTAGCATGCCTTCTTTCTTTCACTCAGCCCTTCCCTATCTCCTCTCTCATTATATTTAATATAATGTAGTTATCAAACACATAAGATTATTGTGTGACCTAATGGTTTATTTGGTGAAGATGAGACAAAAATTGTGGATTATGTTGAAGGTTCATGCTAGTTTATCATATTATGGGTGTTCAGAAAGAACGCAAGAATATAAAGGTTCCCCTTAATTCAAGCATCGTCCAGGTTGATTTATTTTCTCTTCAATTTTTTGTAACAACAGTCTACGTGACTTCAGCATACATATGAATCTTCCATGTCCTATCATAACATTCAATTTCTCATGAACTTTGCTTAGTCTTGTATTTGTTTAAATGTCATTTGCAGTGTGATTGAAGGTTATACATAAAAAGCAATTTCCATGAAGCAAGATAACACATAAATGCAGACCATGGTTAGTCAATAATCGTAGATGTGAATGTCTTAGCTTTGGTAGTTCAATAATTGACTTTTGTGTTACATTTTATTTTATATGCACAACCAAACTATCTCCAAATTGAAGGATTATGTCAATGGGATTAACTCATTGGCAAAAATGGCAGTAAGAGTTATTTCTAATGTTAGATTCTAAAACGATCGTAATGGTTTTAACAATGTCATGACATTATTGACTTTCTGTTCAAAAAAAAAACATTTAACTATGTTTACATCAAAACCTTTATTCCTTTGCCAAATTGATATGGAGAAAACTCTTGTCGAGGATAAAAGCTATTACATGTGGGTAAAATGAAACTTTTCATTCTAATGACAGATCACTTTGGTAGTTTTTGAGCATATCCACCTTTCAGCACTCTCTTAAATATTCAACGGTACTCCGAAGTCTTTGAAAATGCAAGTCCACCTTTTGTTGGCAAGAAAAATACTTTGCATTCATTATATGATGCCGTGTAGTATTTTATTGTGTGTGAGCAAGGGTGTGCTCCATTTCTCCTTTCTCCATTTTTTCTTTTTATTTGTTGTAACGTAACATGATTATTATTCAATCAGTAGGAAAACAAGCATATACAGCTGAATATCATTCTTTGCCACTCCACATGGTACCAACCTAGAGAGAATATGATGAATTTTTCTCAATAAATGCTACTCTTAGTGCATAAAATAACCACGTAGAGAAAATTTCCTGCAATATTATCAACTCATGTCTTGCACTGTAATCTACAGCTGTATTGCAATATGTAGAATTCATGAAAAAAATATTGTTACTATTAAATTCCTTGAAATTTTGATTTTACTGTCTCCTTGATTTTCAGGAAATGATTGTCCATTATAGTAAAGGATGATTAGAAAAAAGTGATATATATCATGGGCTTGAAGTGTAAGAAAGGGGAAGGGGTCTGGCTTTACGCTTTTCCTTTTCTTCCGAGGTTAATGTTTTCATGTTCTATTTGCTTACTGTTTCCTCACTGGGTAAATACAGATTCTTTGTGTACATATGCATGAACAACTTATTAATGTTCTACGTCTTCTCATCTTGTTTTCAATAACAAATTAAGGGTTGGGCAAGAAGAATTTTGAATATTTGAGGAACCTATAACTGTTTGTTCTATTCTTTGACATGAATTCCATGCTTTTAGTATAACCATAGGAACCTCAAATTACGTATTGAACTTCTGTACTTTTTGATAGACGAGAACTACTTCACAACTAGGTAATTTGGAATAGAGTGACCAACAAAAATCTGATGAGACTTTAAATCAGTTTGAGAATAATCTTACTAAGTCAAGTCAATATATGTATAGCCAAATAACTTCAATCATCATATTATAACAAGAAGAAAATATACAAGAACTTCATAACATTTCAAGACATACTAGACCCTTACCCACATCCCATTATCAAGTCCACAAGTCCAATGATCAATCAAAGCCCAATTACCTCACTCAATCAAGTAATCCATATCAAGGACCACAAGAATTGCCTAACATCACATATCATAACATCAAGAGTAACCATTATAATATTTCAGCAATATAGACCGACAACATGCTCATAAGAAACTAACATCATATAGAGTGAATAACATGTAAAGTCAACATAAACATAATATATACATTAGAGAACATAATAACCAACTCCTAAGGCTTTCCTCAAGGTAAACTAACGTAAGGCATAGGTAGGGTACATACCCTTAGGTAGGCTAAGTCAATCTTCTTAAGTCACTCTAGTTAGTGCTTAGTTCATTACTTCATATTACTTTTCGGAAAACTTGCACTAACCGACATAGACTATAAGAGCTAAGAGTGGAATCAAGTGTTGTAAAACCATACACTAATGGAAGGTGGTCTACCTGCCAAATTAGTACCAAACATGAACATAGAATCTATGTGGATCCACCTAGATAGAATTCCTACGGAGGCAACATAGTTTATGGAACTTGGATGCCTTTATTGGAAATATAACTCTATGCCCTTTTTGGGACATGAGGCTATCCACTATGGTGATCTCTACCTACCCACCTAATGAAGGTTCCACCCATCATCTTCATGCTAACTCTATGTTACGGTACAATCCCTTTATAAAATGTCTTTATGTCATCCATTTTTATCAAAGCTTAGTTTAGGTCATAGGGTCTACCCCTTATATAATCATCATCATAGATCAATATGAATTTCATGGGTATTGTCCTTTAATTTCAACTCACACATGTGAGGTTAGCACATTTACATACTCACATTATAATAAGGCACATAGGTAAGTCATCACCATGCTTATATCATTAAATCTTATCCTACAACTCACAAGTCATAATTCAAGACATTCCAATTCAACATCATACAAACCCTGGTCAATATTAACATAAGGTATAATTCAATATAACTTCATCACTAAACACAAGTAGTCATAATTGAAGTTAAGGAGTGAGATCACAAGACTTACCCTAATGTCCTTGACAAGCCAGTATCAATGTTTTACCGTCAACCATACAATTCAACCAAACAATAGGTGTAGTATCATCACGCCATAGTAATCAACACAACAATGAAGTCAATTGAATCACTACAAAACAATTCATCACTAGTTCATAGCCTAGGCTTAGGGATTTGGGTAAAATTCACGATCTACTTCACAACTTAGATTAATTAATGAAGAACTAGCATAATTGAATGTTAATACATCATTATATAATCATAATCATCTAATTAAATCATAATCAAAGAAATTTAGAATATCAATTTTGTATTAGAAGAAAACCCACTTAAACCTCATCTTTTTTAAATCAATTTGGAGGAACCCTTTGGTAAAAGGAATCCCATACCTTGTTAATTGAAGTATATTGATGTAGAAACAACCCCTTTTATGACCTTATACCTTTACCTAGCCCGTCAATGGAAATCTTCTATTTGGAAGAGAGAAAGAAGAGTGAAGGAAGAGCAGTTGGGTTTTGGAAAATATGAAGGTTGGGTTAGTTTAATTATGTTAGGGGCTTTCAATAGGTCATTAACTAACTTAATTAGACCACCCTTAACCTCTAACTAATTAAATAGCCACCTAATTAATTAATTAGACTAATTAAAACAGGGCACCCAAAATAGTGACCTTACCTACGAGACCCCGACCTAGAGTTGTAGGTCAGTCGACGGCTAGTGTCCCTTCTGTGTTGCACATCTGTCATTTTCATCAGCCATTTGCCAAAATAAAACCTCACAAAATTGAATAAGGGACCATTGACACTGTCCATCGACACCACGTCCATTTTCTTACGCCCCATTTGTTAGCAATTATTCATGGCACTATCTTTTGAACACTTTTAATCAAATAGAAGGGTCCTCTTCAAGGACCCTTTGGTTGGTAATTTAGGAGTCGTATCCGAACGTTTCAACCCTAAACCGATTCTAATATGTATTAGACACCTTACTACCTAATTACATTCAATTCCGACTTCTAAAACCTAGTCAAATAGGATAAGGCACTTAAACAACTCTTTGACTAGTTTTCGAACGTCATGGACATTTCTTGACGCTTTGAATCTAAAACTTCCTAGACAACTTATACAAATTATATTTGACCTTAACAGAGTGTCCAAACCCTTAGGCACTCATGTTAGGTTCTAGATTACGATTTAGACTTTCAGAGTGTTACATTATCCACCAGGAAATTCCTACCCGAATGACACTAAAATTCATAAAAAAGACAGAATAGACTCAAGATTAGAAGCCCAACCAACAAAAAAATATCAAAACATGAGTTACAATTCAAACCAGCATAATTACATGACCTTTTACACCATGCAACTAAGGAATCTCTTGAAAACAAACTATAGCCGGCAAAATTTATATGATTACCATAGGAGAACAAACTTAGAGTTTGAAGAAGGTGATAAAGTGTGCCTAAAAATGTCACCTAGTTTTAATATTGGAAAGTTTGTCGGCAAAAGTCATATGCTCCATGACCTCAAAAAAAAGAGGATATCTTTTGAAGCAAAGAAACTATTATCAATATTGGAAAGTTTGTACCTTGGTGAGGTATAAAAGAGTATAGGTTTTGGTGCATGGTGAGTTTGTGTGAGGGTCTGATCCACATAAATGAGCCTAGTGATCCTCAAAGTGAAATCATGCATTAGAGATATGAAAATAGTCGGGATCTATAGCCAAATGGTAGCAAAAGCTTAAAAGAGGATACTTTTGTACAAAGGTATTGTGGTGAGTCTTAGTGAGTCATTTGAGGATAAAAAATGAATTTAAGTTGGGGGTGTTAATGTACGTTTGTTTAATGTTAGTTTCAATGCTTTTTGCTTATGTTTAGTGTGTTTGTAGAGCCTTTTTAGTAATTTTAATGTGTTTTATCTGTGTTTTTAAGGAAAGTTTACAAAAATGAAAATGAAGAAGGCAGTGCACAAGTGACCCACGAAGCCATCGACGTAAGTAGGTAGTGATCGTCGACCGTCCAAGCATCTGCAAGAAAATAGAGAATTCTGACCAAGTGTGGGACTACCGAAGGATCGACGATCCATTGATAAGTCGACGGAACGTCCTAGCAAAGCGTCGATCAGATCAGTGATATGTCCCAATAACTGGTGTTGAAGAAAAGCTAAGTGTGGAGCGACGGGAAGCATCGATAGACTGTGATGTTAGTCTGTCGATTGGATCAGAGAAGATGCAAAAATGAATGCCGAAGAAAAAGCTAAGTATGGAGCGATTGAGGCAGTCGACGGTCAGTCTTTCTGTCGACGAACCGTCTGTGTGGTCGTCGATTGAAGTAGTGTTTTCTGGAAAAAAAATTCCTTATTTTTTTTTCTTTAATTTTAGGACAATGTCTTTATAAATAGGGGGTAAAAAACTTGTTTTTGGGTTGGATCTTTTATTATTTTTATACAATTTTCTTGGAGATTTGACTTTTGCAACTTTGTAATAAATTCAAGTTACAAGAATCTATTCTAAAATGAATTTTAATGTTTTGAAGTATAATTTTTGCATTTTCTTCATACTTGTCAAAGTAAGTGCATGATTTATTATTCAACAAATATGAATTATGTTCTTCTAAGCATGGGTAACTCAATACACAACTAGGGTTGTGGGAACCATGGGCGAGTAATAAAATAAGCCTAGTTGTTAACAATTCTCGTCAAGAATATTGCATGCATCAATAATTCTTTCATCCAGAAATTTTTTAAACGAGTGAACGCATTAGAACTCGTCTTGTTTCTATTTGTCTAACCAAGGGGATAGTTAATAGGAAAGGAATTATCGGAATAGGATTTTTGGATTCTATCTAATATGATAATTTCAATTGGTACAAAATTATGTCAAAGACAAACATCGAATATGATGCTTAATATGAGGTAAAAGGTAAGGGTTAATAACTTAGACACACGTAGCCGGAACAAGGTACGGAGTGAAATCTTATAAATGGCGGACAATGTATTTAGAGATACATAACTTATCACTTTGCATGAAAAACCATAGGAAAGAAATCTTAGAGGCTAGATTATGGTGCTATGAACCTATAGAGAACACTTACACCCTAGTTTTTCTCACTACTTGATAAACACCAACAATTTTTACTCTTGCTACTTTTTATACTTCTTAATATTGCAATACTTTTGTTTCACCAAACCCCCTTTAATTACTTGTTTTTTAAAAGAACTTGACTAAATAGAGGTAATCGTATATTAAAGTTATGTCTAAATCATTTTCCTTGGGGGATCGACCCCATTAAGTTCTCTACTTGATACGATCGCGTATACTTCTTTAGTAATGTATAATTTGAGCGTATCACGGAGGTCTAGAAAGGATATCATGAACAAAACATTTTACTCCTAACACATTGTTTATGGGTTTTGAGTTTTTATTTTCGATAACCTCTCGACTCAAAAGAAATGTCATGTAGTAAAACCAACACCTAACAATAACCCCCCCCCCCCCAAATAAAAAAAAAAAGGAAAATAGGGTTTTTTCTACATTCCAAAATCCCAAGAAAACCAACATCTACCCCAAAAAAAAGTACAAAGAAGAAGATAGGGCTTCTATTTCACAAAATTAACAACACCAAAAATGAGAAAGATTTGATTATCTAAACAGTACAAGGAAGCAAAATTTTGAGCTTATCAAGAACTAAAATTATTACTGATAATGTAAGTATCCAATAAAAATAGAAAAGTATCAAATTCCCTTTTAAGAACACGTTATCCTCCAGCTGTTGAACACAAATTTGTATTATTTTGAAGTCTTCAAATTCATCACCCTAGAGTGAAAGAGGGAGCTGAAGAAGGGGGTGAGGTTTTCTTCTTAAATTAAATTTTATAGAATTGTAATATGGAGTGGGTTGACTGGGGTGGGTGGGTGAGTGGGGGCAATTAATTATGGAGCTTCCTTAGTTGTATTGTCTTGTTCATATAAATTTATGTGACACAATTTAATTTGACATAAAAAAAATTAAAATTTAAAAGGAAATTAAAATTTGACATGTTTTGAAATCATAGATATTAATGTAATTATAAATTATTTTATTGAAATTTTGAGTCAAAATATGTCTTTTTTCTATATTAGTTATTTATTTATAATCATAAAAAATATGATAATTTTCATTAATTTGCACTTTAGAATTTTAAAGGTTTACAAACTTGATTAATTCATAAAATAAAAAATGAATAATTCTATGGATAAATGAAATCAGAATGCTTGGAAGAATTATTTATAATAAAGTGAATAATTAATATATGACTATATAAAATAATTTCATTTTTAGATAACCTAAAAAGTGTTAATATCACATAAGTTAAGGGGAAAAGAGAGTAAAAATTAATGTTATTATTTATTTAGAGAAATTGGTTAGTAAAATTAGTTACTAAAAAATTACATTGATATGTCCAATTCAATCCACTTAATTAATTTTTTTTATGTGACATTTAACACCTCAAAATTTTTATATTTTATTGTATAGGTCAGTTAAAAATTTAATTATCTGATTTTATGACACTTTTACATTAAGAAATTGTTCTTTTTTTATATAATGGATCTAGAAAGTACCAAGAGATATCATATTTTCAGTATTATTGACACAAAATTTCTACATTTTAGGCACTTTTATGTAAAGCGAATGTAGAAATAGGGAAGGTATATTCATATAAATTTTCTCGAAAATAGAAATTATATTATATAGGTAAGAGTTTTTTAAGTGTTTATATATAAATTTTAAATTCATCAACATAAATGACTTCGTACATTGTAAGGCGTTTAATTTTCACTTTTGTAATTACCATTTTTTTAGCAGACCATGAAAAAGTTGGAGGTTTTGTAGTTTTATGAATTCTTTATATATATTCATAAAATATTTTTATCAGTAATGTTATTTTGTACTAAAAAATTTTCAAAGAACTAATAAAATAATTAAACTTAGCGAAAATTGTGTTGAGTTGGGTCTTGACTCATTATCTGCCCCGTTTTGGCTCAATTCATATTTATCCAATAAATTTCAGTTTGAATTGGATCTTGATCCATTTGTTATCTTGACACAATATATTTGACTAAAATTTATCTATATCACTCAATTTTAAAATAGAAGAAAAATTAATGAAACAAATACACTTATACATGAAAAACTAATAAAAAATACCAAATAGTTATCCTCTTCTGGATGAGCCGCGATTTATCTTAGCAAATTAACATTAGCCTTGAAATGCCTAATGTTACGAACAAATAGTAGATATATATATATATATATATATATATATATATATATATATATATATATATATATATATATGGATAAATGTTTATGCTTTTATATGCCGTATAAGAATCTGAAACTTGCACTTATTATTTTCAATCAAGAAGTAGCTTTATCTTATTGTAAGAAGCGGATCCACATTCATATGTGTGGGTGCATATGTATGTATATCTAATGTATATCTATCTCTAGAAAAAAAATATAATTAGTAGTGCACTCTTAATTAGTGTAGAGCTATCCTTGTGCTAGTAAAAACACCCATAAAACTAGGGTTTGAATCTAGTTAAAACCCTTATTTAAATTAAAGTTTATTTTAATATTCAAGGGGGGAGTGTAAATTAAAATTTACTTAGTCAACTAGTAATAGTTGATAGTCGACTCACATGCAAATTAGTAGGAACATAATAAATAATATAAAGTTGCACTAAATAATTAACACAAGATTTTATCCTGGGCCAGACCACCAATGCGGTGCCTAGTAAAGTCCCCTCAGTTCCAAGGGTTTTACTTAAGAGATTCGAAGAGATCTTCGTATTGCAACTATTTGAAACTTTCTCATGTCTTATATGAAAATTATATTTCTACCGTGACACTTCCTCAACTTGTATACTACACTCTGATTCTTTATTTTCTCTTTTCTTTTCAATTGTGTCACTCATGTGTTCACAAATCTTTATGAAAGATAAAAGAAAACTGTTTGCTAAGCTCAAGTGAAATTGTGTACTTCACACTACAAATCTGGGTCGGTTTATGTAGATGATGATCTATGCTTTTGCAAGTAAAAACCCAACAGATTTATCTTATTCAAGGATCAATTTAGGGAGTCCTTGATTGAGGCGATTTAGTTGATCTGTATCCATGAAGTAAATCACTTGTCTTCTTTCCTTTTATTCGTTTGATCTTTTCCTTTTATGATCGACAAACTTCTTATCTTGTGTCTTGATTCATGGCTCTTTCCGTTCTTGATTATTCAGTTTTGATATGTGCCAAGTGTGCGAGTATTCTGCTTCATTAAGAGTTTCATTTATCTGCTTATCCACTATATATTCCTTTACATCATTTGTCCCTTAGATTTGGGGCTTGCCTTTCCAATGCTTCTCTGCAGCTGCAAGCAAATATTATCTTCCTTCCTGAAATTGTTTGCGCTGATGATTTCCTTTTATAATAATTTACCTACAAAATTGATATCAACTCGTTAAGTATCTGTTTTCAAAATCAACTAACTCCAAGGAGTTAACAGTCTCCCCCTTTCTGATAATGATAAGATTGATCATAATTATAATAGTAATCTTGATAGTCAATTTTACTGAGAAAGTTAATTGTACTTCCTTGAGGTCTCATGTCTTAGTTCATCGATGGATGCAGCTCCCCCCCTGTCTCACGGAGGAGTAAGAGAGATATATTTGTTTTCTCCCCTTTTTCATAATACAAAAGAATAGAAAAAAGTAAACTAGATTAAAACAAACACAGCATATACCAAAGTAGTCCAAGAGTCAAAGAGAGAAAAAAATAGTGGTCCAAGAGATAGAGAGGTACATGCCCCTATTGAAAGTTAGTGAAAAGATTTAAGGTTCAGCCATTAGAGTTAATAACCACCCCAAAAGTACATGAGGGAGTTAATCACTTTCTCACAGAAGGTGTTGTATGAAAGTTCAAGATTCTGCGAAAGAGTAAATTATAAGCTCTGTACTCTAACAGCAAGCTCATTGTTGGAGAAGTTGACTCAATTTTTGACAGAGTCAACATGTTGGATCAATAGATTTACCATTGAGATACCTTCCTGTTTGATCGTTATCTTGGTGATGCGCAACTTACTGATATTAGTGCTAGATTCTTTATGTAAAAAAATGTCTTTTCTACAACATCATAAAAGGTCTTCAACTTCCGTTCTCCAGCTAAAAGTCTACTTTTGACCTCCTCATTGTCCTTCCATAAAATATGGCGAAATGTGCTGAGAATTTTGAGGGTTTGGGAGAATCCGTCCGAGTTCTGAGTGAGTCATTTTTTAAACCACTTTTAACAAACCTGCACATACATCATACTAGAAGAAGTTTGGGAATCATAAGTTGCATTTATAGGAGAGGGGGTAAACATAGAAAGATCCTCAAGACGGTCCACAATATTCCTCGATATGAGAAAGACATAGGGCAAAGTGGCCAAGACATTCAAGTTTTCAACACTTTCCCACATAGACTCCTTGAACCATTCTGCCCAGTTGATGCGGTACCTTTTAAGAAGGAAGTACGAAAAAAATACATCACGAGTAGAGAAATTACTTAAGGAGACCTTCCTGTGAATAAGAGTTTTTGCCACGTTATGTGAAACAATACAGTCATCTAAACATAGCGATAAGGGCCAAAGTAAGAAATGTAGGTGTAATGTTCAAGAATGACTCTCTTTGCATCTTCAACGGAACTTCAAAGTCATCACTCCATATTCCGTTTTATGGAATTACGTTAGAGAACTTCGTACCAAACACATCTTCGAATATATCTACATTGATGATAAAGAGTTTACCCTGCACCAACGATTCCACCTCACCATTCTTAGGTGAAATTCAGAGATTCTCATAGAGTAGGCAAAAAACTTCATCCAAAATCTTAAAAACACACAAATTAAATTAGAGAGAAATTTTCTGAGCTTTGATGTAGGATCTTAAGGGCGGTAAGAGTCCTTTAGTTTCCTGAGATTGACAACACTTTCGGGATTAATAGGGCAAGTTTTGAAGGGATCATACATGTGCTTCTGTTTGATACCCTAAAACCGTTGCATATCCGCGTGGGAGAGAGATCCCATCATATGGAAAAGAGGCTTATTTGATGCTATTTGCTTAGTAGTAGAAGCTCCCCTTTTTTTAGGAACTCGGGCGGAGCAACATGGATCCTACGAAGGAATTAGAAAAGATAGATGGTGTCTATTTCGACGGAACTCAAAGCGACAGAGGATTGCTTTGAGGTCATGCAGCAAGTTTTTGTCATAGTGAGAAGAAGAGTAGAAGAGAGTAATGGAAAGGATAAATAAAAAGAAAAAAGAGAAGAGAAAAAAAAGGGGATCAGACATAAAAGGGAAGGGAATTTGACTGGAAGTAGTGGAAGTAGGTCATAATACCTGAACAAAAAAAATAGAAAACACATTAAATGCATAAGGAAATAAATAAATAAACAGTGAAGTACAACGCATTAGTCAACACATGTAACAACCTGTTTAGTCGTTTTGAGCAGCATATTTTATTTCTGGAAAACTGGTTGAGGCGACGGACCCCACGACGGACCGTCATGGGCACGACGCACCGTCGCAGGGTCTCGTTTAAAAAAACTTAGAAATTCTGAAATTGGTTACTGAAATCGACTCTCTGAACTTCGTAACGACATGGCAGGAAGGACCGTCGTGGGCACGACGGACCGTCACAGACCCTTCAAGGAAATTGAGTCTCTGAACTCGCGGGAGCAAGAGACGGACCGTCGCAGTACGACGACGGCCATCGCTGCATCGCGTAATCCCAGTCTGAGTTGGATTTCCTTAATTGTTTTGAGGGACGTTTTTGACTATTCCTGCTTTAATTATAAAGTTAGTGGGTTAATGTTAATAAGTCTAATTACTTGGGGGTTAAAAGAGGTAACCTTAAGTTAATTAGTGGGTTATTATTTCCATCTTTTATTCTTAATTATGTGCTAATTAGGGTAAAAGAAAGAGGGTTTGAATAAGAAAAATAGAAAGAACAAAGAGAGGGAAAGAGAAATGATAGAGAGAGGATCGAACGAGAGGAAAAACACAAAGCTTGGGAAATTTCTTGCTTGATCACGAATCATCGGTGGAGGTAGGTTATGGTTATTTCATGCTATTCTTAGTAAACTCTTAATAGCGAATGATATGTATTGATAATATTGTAAACCCTGCTATGTGCTTAATTGTATGCTTGCATGAATATGATTATATAATTGTGAATAAATAAGCATGATGAAGCTATTGAATCCCAAATCTTGAAAAGAAACCCTAATCTAATTTGTTAATGATGATGCCTTGGTATAAAAGAAGGCTTGATGAACGAAAGTGGTGAGATTAGGGGATCGGGTGCCACGTTTCGGTACCAGGATAGAAATAGAGGATCGGGTGCCACGTTTCGGTACCAGGATAGAATGAGGATCGGAGTGTCACGTTCTGACACCAGGATAGTATATGATCGGGTGCCACGTTCCGGTACCAGGATAGAATGAGGATTGGAGTGTCACGTTCCGACACCAGGATAGTATATGGATCGGGTGCCACGTTCCTGTACCAGGATAGTATATGGATCGGGTGCCACGTTACGGTACCAGGATAGTATATGGATCGGTTGCCACGTTTCGGTACCAGGATAGTATATGAGGATCGGAGTGTCACGTTCCGACACCAGGATAGTATATGGATAGGGTGCCACGTTTCGGTACCAGGATAGAATGAGGATCGGAGTGTCACGTTCCGACACCAGGATAGTATATGGAGCGGAGTGTCACGTACCGACACGAGGGGAATAAAGATAATGAATCTTGAAAGATGCTAATATACTCAATCTAATGAATCTAATTCCCAAATGAGTATGATATTTATGCTTGAGTCCTCATATGTGAACTTGACGGTAATTGTTAATGATATAGTACTTGTTGCTGCTACATGTTGAGTATCATAGTTAATTTTATAATATTACTTGGTATGTATATTGTTTTCTATTTTGAGTTGGCCGATGATATCTACTCAGTACTTGTGCTTGTACTGACCCCGTACTTTTATGTTTTCTTCTTTGTATTTGTGGAGTGCAGCAAACGTACCGACGTATTCAACTCAATAGTAATTCTAGCCACTCTTCGTCACACCGGATCTTCAGGGTGAGTTAATGTTTCTAGCTTGGACTGGATCTTCTTCCTCGTGTCTTGATGCCTTGAAGTTTCGGCATGGACTAGCTTCTACTTGTTTTTGCTTTTAGAATACTCTTAGTTTAGTAATTCAATCATAGATGTTCTTGTGGTGATGACTTCCAGATTTTGGGGAATAATAGATGTTGAATTTTAGAAGTTATTGAATTGGTTTTATTAATGAGTTTAAGTCTTCCGCATTACTTTCTGTTGATATTGTACTGAAATGTTAAGGTTTAGATTGGTTGGTTCGCTCACATAGGAGGATAAGTGTGGGTGCCAGTCGCGGCCCGGTTTTTGGGTCGTGACAAACTTGGTATCAGAGCATTAGGTTCGTTGGTATCATCACACAAGAACGAGTCTAGTAGAGTCATAAGAAACGGTAGGGGGACGCCTTTACTTTTCTTTGAGAGGCTATAAGACTTTAGGAAAATTCCATTCTTTCTTCTTTCTTTCGTGCTACTACTTGAATCCAATTGGTATTCACGTGATACAAATTGGTATCTGACCATCTCCACTCTATTTCGTAGATAGTTACAACTAGAGCAATGACTGCGCCAACACCGACACCGGCAAGACAAGAAACGTCTGAACCAGCCACTGGGGCTGTGGTTCGAGGTAGAGCAGTGGAAAGAGGCCGTGGTAGAGGTCGTGGGAGGACGTCCTCTAGAGGAAGAGGACGAGCACCTAGTCCATCTGATGCTAGGGCGGTGACTCCTCCACCGACTGAGGAGGTAGTAAGAGACGGTGAGGAAGGGAGAATGAACAAGTGCAAAATGAGGAATTGCCACCCCAACCTACCCCAGAGATGATCAATCAGGTTCTTGCTTATCTTAGCGGGTTATCTGATCAGGGTCAGGCACCTCCAGTGTTTTCTGCACCAACACCTCCGGTTTCAGAGGTACGACATGCCGCTGCTGGCGCTCCTTGCATGGATGCCTCATTGGAGATAGGCACGTTTCCTCGTCTGACTACGGGGCCCATAATGACAAATGATCAGCATGAACTTTTCAGTAAGTTCTTAAAATTGAAACCTCCAGTCTTCAAGGGTGCTGAATCTGAGGATGCCTACGATTTTCTGGTTGATTGTCATGAGCTACTACACAAGATGGGCATAGTAGAACGGTTTGGTGTTGAGTTTGTGACTTATCAGTTCCAAGGAAACGCCAAAATGTGGTGGCGGTCACATGTAGAGTGTCAACCAACAGAGGCACCACCAATGACTTGGGCCTCATTCTCTAGCTTGTTTATGGAGAAGTATATCCCCCGGACTTTGAGGGATAGGAAAAGAGATGAGTTCTTGAGCCTAGAGCAAGGAAGGATGTCGGTTACTGCTTATGAGGCTAGGTTTCGCGCACTATCCAGTTATGCCACCCAACTTTGTTTCAGTCCACAAGAGCGGATTCGCCGTTTTGTGAAGGGGTTGAGGTCAGAGTTGTGGATTTCAGTCTTACAGGTAGCGGCTATAGCAAAATCCTTCCAAGAAGTGGTAGACTTTGTGGTAAAGGTGGAAGGAGTAAAGCCAGATGACTTCACCATGGCATCGACATCAAAAATGTTTCGAAAGGGAGGTGAGTTTAATGGTTCTTACTCTATAGGACAGGGTTCCGGAGGTTACTCAGTTCGACCAATTCAGTCTTCACTACAGACTGTAGTTGGGGGTCCACCTCACACCGGTCAACACTTCTCTGAGAGACCTATGCTTGAACCCTGAGAGTGTTCTGGATGTGGGGAGATTGGACATATTAAGAGATATTGTCCAAAACAGAGTTATCGACCCCCAATAGCTAGAGGTAGATGTGGTCATGGTAGAGGCCGTTATTCTAGAGGACGCGGTGGTCGAGGTAATGGTGGTCACCAAAACGGCCGGGGTGATGGTCAAACTGGAGCCACTACATCACAACAGGGTAGGGGCAATGGACAGACAAGTGAGAGGGCCCATTGTTACGCTTTCCCTGGGAGATCTGAAGCGGAGACATCTGATGCCGTCATCACAGATAATCTTTCGGTTTGTGATTGCATGGCTTCTGTATTGTTTGATCCTGGATCCACATTTTCTTATGTATCTTCTTCATTTGCTAATGGTCTAAATTTACCTTGTGAATTACTTGACATGCCTATTCGTGTTTCTACTCCGGTGGGTGAGTCTGTGATAGTTGAAAAAGTATATAGGTCTTGTTTGGTGAATTTTGTGGGGAGCAACACTTATGTAGATTTGGTTATCTTAGAAATGGTTGACATTGATGTAATTCTTGGTATGACTTGGCTTTCTCCAAATTTTGCGATCTTGGATTGTAATGCTAAAACTGTGACGTTAGCCAAGCCTGGGACAGATCCGTTAGTGTGGGAGGGCGACTACACTTCCAATCCGGTTCGTATCGTGTCCTTTCTTCGTGCTAAGAGAATAGTTAGTAAGGGTTGTTTAGATTTCTTGGAACACCTCAAGGATGACACTACCCAAGTACCTTAGATTGAGTCGATTTCTGTAGTCCGTGAGTTTTTTGATGTGTTCCCTGCAGATCTTCCTGGCATGCCACCGGATAGGGATATTGACTTCTGTATTGATCTTGAACCGGGTACTCGCCCCATTTCTATACCCCCTTATAGAATGGCTCCTGCGGAGTTAAGAGAGTTAAAGGCCCAACTTAAAGAGTTGTTGAGCAAGGGCTTCATTAGACCAAGTGCATCTCCTCGGGGTGCTACGGTTTTGTTTGTGAAGAAGAAGGATGGGAGTTTTCGGATGTGCATAGACTACCGGAAGTTGAACAAGGTAACTATTAAGAACAAGTATCCTCTTCCTCACATTGATGACTTGTTCGATCAGTTACAAGGTGCTTGTGTCTTCTCTAAGATTGACTTGAGATCCGGTTATCATCAATTGAAAATACGCGCAATGGATGTGCCAAAGACTGCTTTTAGAACCAGGTATGGGCATTACGAATTTGTAGTGATGTCTTTTGGTGTTACGAATGCCCCTGCTGCATTCATGAGCTTGATGAACGGGATTTTTAAGCCATATTTGGATCTCTTTGTGATCGTGTTTATTGATGATATACTGATATACTCTAAAAGTAAGAAGGAACATGAGGAGCATTTGAGAATTGTATTGGAAATGTTGAGGGAGAAAAAGCTTTATGCCAAGTTCTCTAAGTGTTAGTTTTGGCTAGATGCAGTGTCCTTCTTGGGGCACGTGGTTTCTAAGGAAGGGGTGATGGTGGATCCTTCTAAGATTGAGACAGTAAAGAATTGGGTAAGACAGACTAATGTGTCAGAAATAAGGAGCTTTGTTGGGTTAGATAGCTACTAACGTTGATTTGTCAAGGGATTCTCTTCTATTGCTTCCCAATTGACGAACTTGACTAAGCAGAATGTTCCATTTGTATGGTCTGACGAATGTGAGGAAAGCTTTCAGAAGCTCAAGACTTTGTTGACAACCGCACCTATCCTTACCTTGCCAGTAGAGGGTAAGAACTTCATTGTTTATTGTGATGCATCCTATTCTAGTTTGGGTGCAGTGCTAATGCAGGAGAAGAGTGTGATTGCTTATGCTTCAAGGCAATTAAAGGTGCATGAACGTAACTATCCGACCCATGATTTGGAATTGGCTGCGGTAGTGTTTGCATTTAAGCAATGGAGACACTATCTGTATGGGGTTAAGTGTGAGGTCTACGCGGATCATCGTAGCCTACAGTATGTCTTTACTCAGAAAGATTTGAACTTGAGACAGAGGAGATGGATGGAACTACTGAAGGACTACGACATCACTATTTTGTATCATCCGGGGAAGGCGAATATTGTGGCAGATGCTTTAAGTAGAAAGGCGAGAAGCATGGGAAGTCTAGCTCACTTGCAAGCTTCTAGACGCCCATTGGCTAGAGATGTTTAGATTCTGGCTAATGACCTTATGAGGTTAGAAGTAAATGAGAAGGGAGGATTGTTGGCTTCTGTGGAGGCAAGATCTTCCTTCCTTGACAAGATTAAGGAAAAGCAGTTTAATGATAGAAATTGATCCGGATCCGAGAAAAAGTGTTGCAAGGAGAGGCTAAAGAAGGAACAATCGATGAGGAAGGTATTTTGAGGATTAAGGGAAGGGTATGTGTACCTCGCGTCGATGATTTGATCAACACTATTCTGACATAGGCTCATAGTTCAAGGTATTCGATACATCCGGGTGCAACCAAGATGTACCGTGACCTAAAGCAACACTTTTGGTGGAGTAGAATCAAGCGTGATATAGTTGATTTTATTGCCAAATGTCCAAACTGTCAACAAGTAAAGTATAAACACTAGAGGCCCGGAGGAACACTTTAGAGAATGCCCATTCCTGAATGGAAGTGGGAGAGAATTGCAATGGATTTTGTGATTGGTCTTCCACAGACAATGGGTAAGTATGACTCTATTTGGGTGATTGTTGATAGGTTAATTAAATCTGCTCATTTCATTCCGGTCAAGGTGACTTACAATGCAGAGAAGTTAGCCAAAATTTACATATCGGAAATCATTCGATTGCATGGGGTTCCACTCTCCATCATATCAGATAGAGGTACGCAGTTGACTTCTAAGTTTTGGAAAACATTGCATGCGGAATTGGGTACTAGGTTGGACCTTAGTACTGCATTTCACCCTCAGACCGATGGTCAGTCTGAGCGAACGATTCAAGTGTTGGAGGATATGCTTCGTGCATGTGTGATAGAATTTGGTGGTCATTGGGATAACTTCTTACCCTTAGCAGAATTTTCATACAATAATAGTTATCACTCAAGTATTGACATGGCCCCATTTGAAGCATTGTATGGTAGGAGATGTAGGTCTCCCATTGGGTGGTTTGATGCATTTGAGGTTAGACCTTGGGGTACTGACCTTTTGAGGGATTCTTTAGAGAAAGTGAAATCTATTCAAGAAAAGCTTTTAGCGGCGCAAAGTAGGCAAAAAGAATATGCAGACCGAAAGGTTAGAGACTTAGAGTTCATGGAGGGTGAACAAGTCTTGCTGAAGGTTTCGCCCATGAAAGGGGTGATGCGTTTTGGTAAAAGAGGTAAACTAAGCCCAAGGTATATTGGTCCCTTTGAAGTACTTAAGCGAGTAGGGGAGGTGGCTTATGAGTTAGCCTTGCCTCTAGGGCTGTCCGGAGTGCATCCGGTATTTCATGTGTCTATGTTGAAAAGATACCATGGGGATGGAAGCTACATCATTCGTTGGGATTCAGTTTTGCTTGATAAGAATCTGTCTTATGAGGAGGAACCGGTTGCTATTTTAGATAGAGAAGTACGCAAGTTGAGGTCGAGGGAGATTGCATCCATCAAGGTTCAATGGAAGAATCGACCCGTTGAAGAGGCCACTTGGGAGAAAGAGGCTGATATGCATGAAAGATACCCACATCTGTTTAGAGATTCAGGAACTCCTTCTCGCCTTTGTTTTTCTTCTTATGATCATTCGAGGACGAACGATGGGTAAATTGGTTTCTATTGTAACGACATGTTTAGTCGTTTTGAGCACCAAATTTTATTTCTGGAAAACTGGCTGAGGCGACGGACCCCACGACGGACCGTCATGGGCACGACGGACCGTCGCAGGGTCTCGTTTCAAAACACTTAGAAATTCTGAAATTGGGTACTGAAATCGACTCTCTGAACTTCGTAACGACATGGAAGGACGGACCGTCGTGGGCATGACGGACCGTCACAGACCCTTCAAAGAAATCGAGTCTCTGAACTCTGTGACGGAGCAGCAAGATGGACCATCACAGGCACGACGGGCCATCACAGACTGCGTAATCCCAGTATGAGTCAGATTTCCTTAATTGTTTTGAGGGACGTTTTTGACTATTCCTGCTTTAATTATAAAGTTAGTGGGTTAATGTTAATAAGTCTAATTACTTGGGGGTTAAAAGAGGTAACCTTAAGTTAATTAGTGGGTTATTATTGCCATCTATTATTCTTAATTATATGCTAATTAGGGTAAAAGAAAGAGGGTTTGAATAAGAAAAATAGAAAGAACAAAGAGAGGGAAAGAGAAACGATAGAGAGAGGATCGAACGAGAGGAAAAACACAAAGCTTAGGAAATTGCTTGCTTGATCACGAATCTTCGGTGGAGGTAGGTTATGGTTATTTCATGCTATTCGTAGTAAACTCTTAATAGCGAATGATATGTATTGATAATATTGTAAACCCTGCTATGTGCTTAATTTTATGCTTGCATGAATATGATTATGTAATTGTGAATAAATAAGCATGATGAAGCTATTGAATCCAAAATCTTGAAAAGAAACCCTAATCTACTTTGTTAATGATGATGCCTTGGTATAAAAGAAGGCTTGATGAACGAAAGTGGTGAGATTAGGGGATCGGGTGCCACGTTCCGGTACCAGAATAGAAATAGAGGATCGGGTGCCACGTTCCGGTACCAGGATAGAATGAGGATCGGAGTGTCACGTTCCGACACCAGGATAGTATATTGATCGGGTGCCACGTTCCGGTACCAGAATAGAATGAGGATCGGAGTGTCACGCTACGATACCAGGATAGTATATGGATCGGGTGCCACGTTCCGGTACCAGGATAGTATATGGATCGGGTGCCACGTTCCGGTACCAGGATAGTATATGAGGATGGGAGTGTCACGTTTCGACACCAGGATAGTATATGGATCGGGTGCCACGTTCCGATACCAGGATAGAATGAGGATCGGAGTGTCACGTTCCGACACCTGGATAGTATATGGAGCGAAATGTCACGTACCGACACGAGGGGAATAATGATAATGAATCTAGAAAGATGCTAATATACTCAATCTAATGAATCTAATTCCCAAATGAGTATGGTATTGAGGCTTGAGTCCTCATGTGTGAACTTGACGGTAATTGTTAATTATATAGTACTTGTTGCTGCTACATGTTGAATATCGTAGTTGATTTTATGATATTACTTGGTATATATATTATTTTCTATTTTGAGTTGGCCGATGATATCTACTCAGTACTTGTGTATTTACCGACCCCCTACTTTTATGTTTTCTTCTTTGTATTTGTGGAGTGCAGCAAACGTACCGACATATTAAACTCAACAGTAATTCTAGCCAGTCTTCGTCACACCGGATCTTCAGGGTGAGCTAATGTTTCTAGCTTGGACTGGATCTTCTTCCTCATGTCTTAATGACTTGAAGTTTCGGCATGGACTAGCTTCTACTTGTTTTAGCTTTTAGAATACTCTTATTTTAGTAATTCGATCATAGATGTTCTTGTGGTGATGACTTCCAGATTTTGGGGAATAATAGATGTTGAATATTAGAAGTTATTGAACTGGTTTTATTAATGAGTTTAAGTCTTCCGCATTACTTTCTGTTGATATTGTATTGAAATGTTAAGGTTTAGATTGGTTGGTTCGCTCACATAGGAGGGTAAGTGTGGGTGCCAGTCGCGGTCCGGTTTTTGGGTCGTGACAACACATTTAATACCAAGGCGATCTTTGAGATAGCAAAATCATTCCTCAAGTAAAGATTTAGTAAAAATATCAGTTAATTGATTTTTAGAGTCTACAAATTCAAGAGAAAATCATCATTTCCAACATGATCATGAATAAAATAATGCTTTATGTCGATATTCTTAGCCTTAGAATGATGCACAATAAAAATATATTTACAAAGACTTAAATACTATCAAAAATATTCGGAATAGTAACATAAGAAAGATCATTATTAAGTAATTGATGCATCTTCCATAAAATTTGAGTACCACAACTTCCAACCGCTAAGTATCAATATTCTATGGAGGATAAGGAAACCGAAGCTTATTTCTAGCTATGCCATGAGACTAGATAGTATTTCAAGATTAGGCATGTTCCACTAGTGCTTTCTCGGTCGTTTTAGTCACATGCAAAGTCAGCATCTGAATAACTAATTAAATAAAAATTAGTAGAATGAGGATACCATAGTCCTAGACTGTAGTTTCAATAAGGTAGCGAATAATTTGCTTTACTACCGTCAAATATGATTCCTCCGGGCCAGCTTAAAACAGTGCACAGTTTCATTCATTATACATTATATCGAGCCGACTACCTGTAAGATGTAGTAAAGAGCCACCACTACTAAAAATAGTCATTAGGGAACTAAAAATTTCCGACCTCAAACTAGTTGGGTTTTATGCAAAATGTCACGACCAGAGTGTAGACTTCAGACAAGACCGGCGTCGTTAACCTTCTGAGGTGGCAGACAAGTCTACTTACGTTATTCTTACTTCGTCTAGGTTAATTTTAGCGGAAAATTTGAAACTTTGTATTTCTTAACATTCTTACTAATCACTCCATTAGATTCATAATTTTTCACCATCAACAATGTAACACTAGGATTATCAAATTAAAGAAATAGTTTAATATAGAATTAAATGTATACGTGCCAAAATGGCACCAATACAATGTCTGAACAAAATCAGAAAGAAACGCTAGTGAAACATAGTCCACTAGATCAATCCTATAACAAAGCTAGAATACAATGGGAAAGAATCATTGAAAGCTTGAGGGCCTACAAAGTCCGGATGAATGCTCCACATCCAGATAGTTTCAGTGTCAACCTGTAGCTCTAGCGTCCACCTGTGCCTGCATCTAAAATTGTAGAGTTCCATAAAAATCAATACACACTTGTACTAATTATGGGTATATGCAAGAACACACAAAGGACATGCATGATTAAGAGCAACTCTTTCCTAAGAACATGATTGAGGAAAGTAAAGTCAGTGGACTTGCCAATTTGGGATTAGAAAAGTGAGTGAACTTCCAAATTTTAATTAGGATTGTTTATGAGCTTTTATAATTTGTATATGGAATGTTATTCCACGAGAGTATTATGCGTCATCGTACTTAACATCTTGAACACATCACACAACAGCGTACACATAGAACATATCATAATTCCTATAACACATAATGTTCTTCATATAAATCATTCGTATATCATGAGACCTTGGAATTTGGACTTGACATTAAGGCTTCCCGAAAATGAGGGCTCAACAAATGGGTCCTCAACTAGGGATTCTGCTTTATCAAACATAGAGTCTTCTTCATTCATTCATACGTACTTCATTTCATTTCATTCATGGGCAAGTGTAAACACCATCTTTACCTAGGACGTAGCTTAAGACTTTCGTGCAATTACAAAGAATAAACTAATGATATTACTTGAATCTAACTCACCTCTTGATTATCATATCCTAACACCTTTGGTATCATTCATTTCAATATGTGCTTTATTTGAGGTTGGCCTCATTAATTCAATGAGAACTTTAACTTTAAACGACATAGATCATTTGAGAATTATGCAATCCAGTATCATGAAACCCCAAACAGAAAAGAGGTGGAATCACTAGCCAAAGTGACCCAAAACATGCTAGCGTACATGGGAATTGAACCCCGTCAGATCCCTATATTGGCAGTTTAGATTAGAATTCTAAGTGATATCAGGAGACCTATACCCAGCATTCCAGACAGTCTCATCTCATGAGACTTACGTTAACCTCCGCCCTTTCCGAAAGAAGGCATCACCACTTATAGCTAGTCTATCGGTGCTCATTATAAAGTTTCATTAAATTCAACTCATGAATCATGGAAGTTGGATACTACTATGAGGACTTCATAGCTTAATCGATTATTTGTCATTTCATAATTAGTATTAAGTGTGTTAATCTCAATACTTTTATTCGAGTGTTCATAAAGACTGGTCTTTTAATTAACATTACACTCTCATAGGTGAGTACCTTTTGGTATCATTTACTTAGGATCATTTGAGATAGCTCTCATCTTTTACATTAGCCTCATATCATGTTGTCACCACATTCATCCACATTATCACATTTTCTCTTCATAATTACTAACCCTCTTTTACGTGAATGTTCGTTTCATCACATGCCAATGCACTTGGCCATTTGTATGTTTCTACTCTTACTTAACCCTTCTAGGGTTCAATAATTTCTTTACATAATATTCATTTCATCTTATGCCAATGCACTTGACCTTTTAGTGTGTTTTACACTCTTACTTAACCCTTCTAGATTTACATCATTTCATTACATACATCTTAGGTTCACTTATTTTAAAATGTATGCTAGACTTATGGGTCTATAAATACAATCCATGAGGACTCATTCATAGTTCGTTTAAGTGATTAATATCTTCCTAAGATTATGTAGTTCAAGACATATTAATCTTGTATGTACGAAAAGATCTCGATTTCGATCTAAGTAGGCAGCACTATTCTTGAAGATATAATTCACGTATGACTTACGAATCTATACGGAATTTGGGCAAGGGAACCCAATTTCGAATATCGTAGACAACACTTACATTTTTTTTAATTTATTGTATTTGGGTCCACATGACATTGGGACCCTATATCGAGCCCCAACATCAATGTTTCCTCTATATTTTTCTCCTTTGGATTACCTCTTACTTGGCCGAGGGGTTGTGGGATCAAATCCCCACAACCCCTTTTAATTTTTTTTTATCTATTTTGCCTTGCCTATTTCGAGTTGACTATGACGTTGTGGGATCAAACCCCTATAGCGTCTCTATATTTTTCTTTTGTTCTCGTCCTTAAATCTGCCTAACAGGTTGTGGGTTCGATTACCACATGCCTTCCCCTTTATTTTTCTTTTATTCTCCTTCTTAAATCTACCTAAGGGGTCGTGGGTTCGATTCCAACACGCCTCCTCCTTTATATTTCTTTTATTCACCTCCTAAATCTGCCTAGTAGGTCATGGGTTCGATTCCCACACGCGTCCCCCTTTAGTTTTCTTTTATTCTCCTCCTTAATCTGCCTAAGAGGTTGTGGGTTCGATTCCCACACGCCTCCCCCTTAAATTCATTTTTTTCAGCATTTCTAACCCTCTTTGTTGAACGAAATTCATCACTAGAAGCTTTAAATTTTCTTGTAATTTTTAAGCATCCTTTCATCAAGTTACACCTTAGTTCTTATGGGAGTTTTTTAGTTCATTTAGAACATTTTAGGTGTGTTTTCATGGATTCGTATAGACAAGAGATTATCCCTCAAATCAGCCACATTTCAACTCATATGAACATCACATTCTCATTAACATGTGTACATAAAATATAAAGAACTATCATGCATTTAAAGTCCTAAACAATGAATAATAGCCACGGCAACTCACATATACACACGTAGTTAAATTTCTGGAAACATCAACATAAGTCACATTCAAAACATACATACAAACACAAAATCATGACTAAAACACGTTTCATCCCTTGTTTTGTACCAGCAAACATAACCAACATATGATTCAATGGGAGCTAGTGACAGGGACATGCAACGGGGAACAATCGTAGTTTTCAGAATGAATATTCTTAACCTTAAGGGGTCTCTACGAAAAGCGACAGAGAGAGAAGAGAACCCATACCTTTTTGACATTAAAACCTCGACTTGCTTCCCAAAGAATTCCTCAAAACACACGTCCAACACCAAAAGTTCAATACCAAACTCAATGGAAAACCTTCTCTTTGCCCACATAATTGATTAAAGTTTGTTTTTCTTATCTTTTCGTGTAAGTTATTCAAGTGTTAACAAATTTGGTTTGCCTACTATTTTTGGAGTTATTTTTGCAGAGAAAACGTGAATGAGAGTGATAAAGACGTGAGAGATGGAGATGAGCGTGGGAGAGAAGAGTTTTCTTAGGGTTAAGAGTCTAGTTTAGGACTTAGACAAATAAGATTTTATTTAATTATTAAAAATCTTATTTCCTTTATTTAATTCAGCTAATAACTAATAAAGATAAATTAATTACATTAATTTAACAACTTAAATTAAAAACAATTTAATTCATTTCTTCCACCTAGGTTCGAACTAGGGTGGAGCAAGACGTCTATTCAAGAGACCAATTTTGGCCCTCTCTCCCCAAAATGCCCCTCTACCTTATGAATTAAATAACTTATTATATATTTAGGGTTATTACTATACTACCCTTAGCCTGGAAAAAGACCATTTTATCCCTAGACCGTCCTAACTCAAGATTTTCCCTTTTTAAGTCCGGTAAAGACTCCTTCAAGTAAATCTTCATATTCGAGATCCCTACATGGTTGGAACCAACCTTTCCACGCTCTACTAACATTCCCACTAAAAGTTAGTTGGCTTAATTGTAGAATGGGTTCAGACGTGTGGGTCTACGCACATCAATCTGTGTGAACATGTGTCTAATCATAGGCATTCTTGACACATTAAGCATCTCTTATCTTATTAGTTTTTAGGGATGCTACACTAAAAAAGAGGGAAAAAATTCCGACCTCAGAGGGTCCGTATTTTTTAGCGGAAAAAATGAATAACAATAAACCTCGTGATGTCGGTAATAAAATAAATAAATGAATAAACGTATTTTGAATTTTTCTCAGTTAAATAAAACAATAAAATTGAAAAAAAAAATTGGATTTAATTATTTAAATTGTCTTTGAAGGATGGGTTTAAGTAAAATAAAAAAAAATTATAATACTGACATCTACACGCCTTGTATATAATTGTATCAATTTTTATTAAAATATTTATATAGTGAGTTCCATAAGATTATAAATTGATATAATTAATTAACTTTAAATAAATTGGATCACGTTTTTATGTAAATTAGAATATTTATTAATATAAAATACAGACATCATGAGGTTGGTATTTATATTTTATCCAAATACCGACCTAATGATGTTGGTATTTTTATTTCATCCATATCAAATTACCGACATCATGGGCTAGGTATTTTTACATCATCAAAATAATGACATCATGAAGTCGATATTTTTATTTTATCCAAATATCGACCTCATGAAGTCTGTATTTTTTCTTCATCCAAATAGAAACCTCATGAGGTCGATATTTTTACTTCATCTAAATACCCACTTTATGAGATTGGTATTTATCTTTAATCCAAATATCTTCCTACTGAGATATTAAGTTCTTCGAATAAGTTAATATGATTTAGTTGGTGAATATAGTGCTGGAATTAAGTTAAGAATAAACTAATTAGAAATATAAAGTTGTTAAGTTCTTCAAATAAGTAAATGTGATTTAGTTAGTGAATATTATGTTTGAATTTAATTAAAACTAAACTAGTTATACTTAGAATGATGTTAAGTTCTTCAAATAAGAGATGCAAATTATTTGGTGAATATTGTGTTTGAATTAAGTTAAAAGTAAATTCATGAGACTTAGAAAGTTGTAAAGTTCTTTATATAAGTTAATGCGATTTTGTTTGTGAATATAGTGTTGGAATTATGTTAAAACTAAATTAATTAGACTTAGAAAGTTTTTAAGCTCTTTAAATGAGTTAATATGATTTAGTTGGTGAATATAGTGTTGGAGTTAAGTTAAAATTAAACTAATTAGACTTGGAAAGAATTTAAGGTTTTCAAATAGGCTAATGTGATTTAGTTGGTAAATGTAGTGTTGGAATTAATTGAAAACTTAACTAATTAAACTTAGAAATATGTTTAGTTCTTAAAATAAGTAAATGTGATTTAGTTGGTGAATATATTGTTAGAATTAAGTTAAAACTAAACTAATTAAACTTAGAAAGATGTTAAGTTCTTCAATTAAGAAATATGATTTATTTGGTGAATATAATGTTTACATTAAGTTAAAACTAAACTAATTAGACTTAGAAAGATGTTAACTTCTTCAAATAAGTAATGTGATTTATTGGTGAATATAGTGATTGAATTAAGCTAAAACTAAACTAATTAGACTTAGAAAATTGTTAAGTTCTTTAAATAAGTTAATGTGATTTAGTTGGTGAATATAAGGTTGCAATTATGTTTAAGCTAAACTAATTAGACATAGAAAATTTTTAAGTTCTTTAAATAAGTTAATTTGATTTAGTTCGTGAATATATTGTTTGAACTAAGTAAAACTAAACTAATTAGACTTATAAATATGTTAAGTTCTTTCATATAGGTTAATGTCATTTAGTTTGTGAATATGGTGTTGGAATTATTTCAAAATGAGCATCAGTTTTACCTACTCACTATCCACACCAGGCATATAATTCCTCTACTCATGTGGTTCCACAATCTACTTATACTATTTCTACACCTATTGTTGTACCTAGATCTAGGTACTAACCATTGCAGGACAGTTCACATCTTGTTCGTGAGTCTACCATACGATCAGCTAATGCTAGTCAGTGCAATATTTTGAATACTAATAGTGGATCAATTGGATTTTCAAATCTTCATATTGAATCCAATGGCTCGGAGCATAATACTCCCACCAGCCAGCACTCAAATGCACGTGGTCCTCAGGTGGGCGATAGACACAATTTTTGTAGACTTGTCATCGAGCCTTTAGGATAAAAGTTTGATTTAATTATGTTCGTCTTTTATTTGTCTTTTTATATTTTAATTAATTGATTAAATATCTTTTGTTTACCATTCTTTGTCAATTAACTCATATTTCAGCTTACCTCCGGATGTGGGTATGTCAAGATTATTTTGAAGTGCAACGGTACTCACTATAATGGTGTGTGCCTGACTTGGGGTTCGAGTCCAATTAAAAACAGGGGACAGATGTTCAATGATTTTAAAGTAAGAATGTTTATGAATTAAATTCAAATCATATACATTTAAATTCACTATTCATTTGAAAAATAAATATTTAGTCATTTTTCATTAAATAAATTTTATGTATGGGTTCCCGAACATGAGGAAGAGGTTCAAGAAAACATCAAGGTTAATGTTTCAAAGTTTCTTTCTAGTACATTTAGTGAATGTCAAAAAAATAATAGAATTCCTAAGTTTATGTTAACAACAAGACGGGATCTATTACTGGAACATTGGGGTACTGTTTAAAAGTTTAAGAAGAGGAGTGAGTTTGGGAAGATGGCTCGCGCATAAAAAGGAGGCTCTTTGCACACTAGTGGATCTATTAGGCTAGTTACTAGGAAGGAATCAATGGTATACTTTCTTAATTTTGTAAAATATTTCCTTTCCATTTTTGATAAGTAGTTTTTGGAAATTAAATAATACTTGTGTTATTTGCAGGAAAAAGAGATTGGTAGGTCGGTAGTTTTAGAAGAGATATTGAAGGTTACTAATGTCAAGAAGAGTACAAACCCCGATGAAAAAGAAAATTGAATTGATCCACGTGCTCAAGAAACATATGTAAGAACAATATTCAAGTTAATCTTTTGTTCTCTTTCTTGAATATATTACATTTTTATTAGTAGAGTTCGTTGTTTAAATTACAGGATAGGTTATACAAATGTCTCAGGAATATCGTAGTACTCTACCTCTTGAGTGTTGGGACAGATCATTTACTCAAGAAGAAAATGAGAATTTTTGGAAACAAAGAGCAGGCGAACCGATTAGAGCTACAGCTATCCCGAAAGGACATATCAAAAGAAGCAGGCTTGGTATTTTGGTTCATCATCATATAGCTTCAATGGCAGGGATAAAGAGACAATATCTGCAATGTAGGGTGACATAGCTTTTCTCAATGCGGAGCTTGCTGTTGTAGCCGATAGATAGAAGAAGATAGAGGTGGAGATTGTGGCATTAAAGGAAGTAGAGAACAAGAGGTATGCAGCAAGACCAACCAACTTTTCTTTTGAATCAGGAAAGATATTTTCTACATGTCCACCAAGCAGCAAAGATGGAGCTGATCATGAATGTGATGATAATGATAAGGGTGATAAGGAGAGTGATGGTTATAAGGATTACTTATATTTGTTTGACATTTTAGACTTCCATATTTTTTGAATTATTTGATCGTATTTTAGTTTATTTTAAAGTTGAATGAAGTTTATTTTGAAATAGTTTAATGCATATGATGAAAATATTGTGTTGTTTTGGTTGGATGAAGTTTATTTTAAAATAGCTCATTTAGAATTCTTTTACTTGGATGAAGATTATTTTGAAATAGCTTATTTTGAATCCTTTAGGTTGTTTTGATATAAATATGCAAGTGGGATACTAGAATTGTAACACAATGCTGCCAATTCTGTAGCAAAAATACAAACATCTAGAGGTCAAAATCTCAAAAATAAAAAAAAAATACCGACCTCCGGAGGTCGAAATCTAAAAAATTATAAATAAAAATACTAACCTCCAGAGGTTGGAATCTCAACAATAAAATAAAAAAAATAAACCGACCTCCAAAGGTTTGAATTTAAAAAATAAGAAACAAAAATATCGACGAACGAGGGTTGGAATCTAAAAATAAGAAATTAAAATACCTACCTCTGAATGTCGAAATCTAACAAATAAGAAAAATAATATCGACCTCCGAAGGTTGGAATCTAAAAAATAATAAATACAAATACCAACCTCTGGAGGTCGGAATCTAAAAATAAGAAATAGAAATACTAGCCTCCAGAGGTCGGAATCTCAAAAATTAGAAATAAAAATATTTACCTCCAGATTTCGGTATTCTAAAATTTGAGAATTAAATTTGCTGAACTCCGAAAGACAGAAAAAATAAAAATAAGAAATGAAAAAATATATTAAAGAGACCTCCGGAAGTCGGAAAATAATATAATGAATTTTACCAACATAAATTGAAACTGACCTCGAGAGGTCAGTACAAGAGTTCTTAATTGAATAGCGACCAAGCATCTTTCGGCATATGGAGGTTGGTATTTTTAGTTAGGTATTCACTATTTTTTAGTAGTAAAACTATCTTTCTGTTCATCTTTTCATGCATGTCTTTTCGAGATACATCAGATTCAAGACACGTGGCGGACTCATTGGGGTACAAAAGGCTTTGCCCTATTCGAGACCAAACTTCTTAATCAATTCCTTGTTGTACTTTTCTTGACTAATGAATGTTCTATAAGTTGACTGGTTAATTTCATGTTCGAGAAGGAATGAGAGTTCTCCCATAAAAATCATTTCGAATTCTCCTTTCATTAGAGTTGCAAAATTCTCGCACAAAGAAGGATTAGAACTTCCAAAATAATATCATCAACATAGATATGAGCTATAAAAATGTATTCATAAGATCTTTCAATAAAGAGAGTTGTGTAAATTTTCCCCAAACTATTTTGCAGTATGAACGAACTCAATCTATCATACCAAGCTTTTGTAGATTATTTAAGTATGCAAAGAGCATTGGAATGTTTGAAAACAAAATTGGGACAATGATGATTTAAAACCTGGGGTTGAAAACAACTTCTTTTATAAAATCGTCTAAAAATGCACTTTTCACATCCATTTGAAATAGTATAAAATGCTTAAAAGAGGCATAAGAAAGTAAAATTCGAATAGATTATAAGCTTGCTGTATTTGAAAAGGATTCATCATAGCCAATACCTTCTTGTTGTGAGTATCCTTGAGAGGATAACCATGCATTGTTTCAAGTAACTTTTTAATTTTCATTTAGTGTGTTTCGAACTACCTACTTGATTCCAATAATAGAGCAATCTTTTTGTCATTTTATTTGAGTCCATACTTGATTTCTTTGAAATTGATCAAATTCTTCCTTCATTGATTACACCCATGATTACTCTATAGTTTCTTTATTTATTCGATTAGGTTCCATTTGGGATATCAATGCAACGGAAGCTTATTTTCGTAGAGAAGTTCCTTTCTGATTTTTCCTTCATGTTTATCGAGAATGAAACTTTCAGCATAATTAGTATTATGTCGCCATTCTCTTGGAATGTTTGTTCTATTAGCTAGACTAGTCGACTTTCCTTCTGCAGTAGTGGACTTCAATATGAATTTTGGAACTTATATCTGCAGTATTTTCCACTATATTGATGGGGGGTGATTTCGTCGTCACCTCCATTAATTTTCTACATTCTTGGGTTATTCTCATCAAATACAACATGCACATATATTTCAACAGTTAAAGTTCTTTTATTAAAAACATGAAAGACTCTATTGATAGGATCATAGCCTAACTAAAATAGCTTTGTCACTCCTTGGATCAAACAAACCAAGATTGTTCTTACCATTGTTCTTGATGAAGCACTTGCATCTATAGGGATGAAAGCATCTTATGTTTGGTTTCTTACCTCTCCACAGTTCATAGGGAGTCTTCTTCAGTATCAGTCTAATTAAATACCTATTAAGAATGTCGCATGTAGTGCTCACTGCGTCTGCCCAGAAGTGATCTAGTAAACTTCTATGCAAAAGCATTGTTCATGATGACCTAAGAGTTATGGTTTTGACTCAAGTAACATCTCCTTTACCATTACCTCCAAATCTAACACATCATTGATCTACTCTTTTTATTGTTTTTATGTTTTCCTTCTTTCGGCACATACGTATGGAGAATCCTCTATAAAGTACCACATTCCCTTTTTGTAGGTTTTCTTGAATTGCTCCTGCAAGACAAAAAGATTAGTTTCTTTTAGGAACCCAAATATTTTTGGGCCATTGATGATTAAAAAATTTTGGTCTCCAAATCTATTTTCCAGAAGAATATTTTCTACATATGAAGGATTTATGACCTATATCACCATAAGTAAAACACACAATAGTTAGAATTATGACTTGGAGAGTTTCTTCAGTAGAGCGTAGTTCTGTTTGATTGAATAGAACTATGTCTTGAAGATTTTTTAACACTATTTAATTGCATTTTTACTTTCTCCAATTCTTCTGATAGCAGATCAACTTCAATACGACTTGCCTCAAGGAGAATCTGCCAAACTTTCTTTTCTTGTAGAAGTTTGTTGTATTCTTCAATTAAATTCTATAATTCATCACTAACCATATCCAAAGAGTTTTCTAAGTAATTACAATTTGGACAATTATAAGATCTTACCTCTCTTGTTTCTCCTAGAGACACGAAACACGAGTTTTTCATTTAAACGTTGTCAACCTCGGTTGTTTCTCCTTGTTCCCATGCTCCGAGACTTTGTGCATCTTTATTTCGTCGATTGGTTCTTCTATTTCATTTTGTACAAGTTTTATTGATATGTATTGGTTATCAGCAGTAGTACCATCGATCATTGTTTCTTTTGAAGTCCTTCGTTTTTTAAACTTTTTGAGGTCGATGTCTCCTTTGTCTGAGCATTTGTATTACTCTATGATTAATGAGGGTCATTCCTTAATCTTGGTTTTCATCGGCTTCCTCCTTACTTTCTAATGTTACACCAATAAAAGCTACTTCTTTATTTTTGTCGTCCTTGTTGTACCTTTTAATGTAATTTTGTTCATAAGCCATTAAGTTACCTCGAAGTTTATCATATGTCATGTTCTGTAGATCTCCGTCTTTTAGAATGACAACTTTTGTTTCCCAGGCTTTGTGAAGACTGTAGACAAGTTTCTTAACGAGTTTGAATACACCATTCCAACAGATTTTAGTTCAATGACAATTTTGCTTAATCTTGAGAACATAGATTCAACATTTTCATCGTCAACCATTTTGTACAGTTCATATTCATTTACAATGGAGATGATTTGGGCTTCCTTGACTTTCGTCGTTCCTTCATAGGTCACTTAAAGATTATCCCACATTTCTTTCGCACCTACGTCATTTGAAATTTTGTAATATTCTGCTTCTCTAACTGAACCATACAACAAACTCATACCTCTAGCGTTATTTTTAATTACCTCTTGTTGTTCCATAGAAATATCGTACATTTTAGGATCAAAAGGTTTTTCAGTTCCATCCTTTTCAGTTAATCCAAGGAATGCCTTTGTGCCTTCCTTGATAAATACTCAAGCATAGTGTTCATTTGCGGGGACAAAGTTTCGGAATCTATATTTTCTATGAGAGTAATCATTCCCATTGAAGTAAGATCTTATATGTGAAAACTGTCTGTCCTAAAGTAAAGCACCGGGAATTTGGTAATGTGACATTTGATCTTTACTCTCGTGTGGTTAAACGCTAAATCTATTAGACCTTCCCTTTAATTTGAGGCTTGCCTTACCAATGTTTCTCTAAAGTTTCAAGCAAACATTTTTTTCCTTCTTGAAGTCATTTTCGTTGATTATTTCCTTTTTTGAAATAATGACCTACGAAAATTTAGATAAATGCGTTAAGTGTATTTTAAAAATCAACTAACTCTAACGAGTTAACGTATTGGTGCACCAGAAGTCTTTAATTATTAGGTTCGGTTTGCTTGTTATAGACGCAAATTTTTATGTTCTACTACAACATAAGATTGTAGACAATCACCATTAAGATTGAAGAAAGAAAAAGTTGTTAAAATGGGCATTTAATAAGCTACAACAATATTTTTTTGATATATTTGATTCATCATGATAGAAATCTAACTAGAAGAATGAAAATGATTCTTATTTAGTCCTAAAACCCACGAATTCCAAAAAAAAAAGTTATGGAAAATCAATTTTAATTTTTTAATATTCATTTTGCTGTATATGATTAATAAAGGCATAAGTTCTCCCTTTGAACTATGGTGGAAATTTTAAGGGCACACCTTTTCTTTAAATGTCCTAATACCTCCTATAAATAATTTGAAATGTTATAAATATACTTTTTTGGTGTTGAGGTGGCATAGAGAGTGTTCAAAGCAAATACATAGTAAAAATTCTAAAGAAAAAGAAATTGTAATAAGTTGTACCATAGTTAAATTTACAGTCAAACATTGTACCAAAATTTAATACAAATACTATTTTTATACATACTACCAAATGACTCCTTTAGTGTTGAATGAATTGTCAAGTGTTATCTATTGATTTATAATGTTATGATAAACACATGTCATTCATATGATGTTTTGATGTAAGCATTAAGTACTATAAATATCTACTACAATAAGTATAACATCACTAATTTAAACTTCTATGTTCTCTTTAATTTCTATACGACGCCAGAAAATTTTACATCAACAGTTGCAAATTAAGGAAATTAAAACAAATTTCATCTACAAATTATGCACCTTTTTTTTTTAGAGTTGTGAAATCTTAATTGAATAAGGTGAAGATCATTTGTTTGTTGTTCTTGTAGCGTATACCCTGACCTTACAAATAGTTTTGTGTTTAATTTCTACAGATTATCATGCGTCCAAATGAACAAAGACTAAATTTACCTTCTCCTGATCGACTAAGAAACCTTGCCATTCATTTAATCAATGACATTCTAAATAGGTTGTCTTTTCGAGATGTCTTAAGAACTAGTACACTTTTTATGGATTGTCAATATACTTTCCGTAAAATTCGAAAGGTAGGAAACACCAGAGGACTTAATATGCCCTGTTGACACCCAATTTTGGCCTAACATTTTTAAAAAATTCGTAATTTTGGGCCACAATGCTAAGCCCGTCCTTTGATTCCATTTTGAGTTTATATTTAACTTACTAACTAGGTCAAAATTTGGGGGAAGAATTAATTTTAAGAAAAAATAAAATAGAAAACCCTCTCCTCTCTTCCTCCCTTAGCCGTCTCCCCCCTCCCTCTTCTTCTCCCTCTCTCCACAGCGCCGCCCCACCCTCACTCCTCTCCATTTTTTACTCCAGAAAGAGGAGCTACCAGACTGCTGCTCCGTCTCCTTCACCTCCCCTACCTCTATCTTCTACGTCTCCTTTTTCTCCTCGTTCGGACCAGCAGAGCGTAGCTAGCAGCTGCAATCTCCGGCAACAGCTACAAACAGAGGGAGTGTACATCAAAACTCACTTGACAGCAGCTCCATCCGGCAAACAACCGCCTCTCATCTTCTTCCCTTCTCCCTCTTTCCGTCGCACCTTCCCTCTTACTCTCTACCACTCTCCAATCGCCCTTTCCCCCCCCCCCCTTCTTATCTTCTCTCCATTCCCTCTTCCTTCTCCTCCAGTCGCCTCCCATTCCCTCTTCCTTATCCTCCAGTTGCCTCCCATTCCCTTCCGCTACAAACAGAGGGAGTTGACTTTCTCTTTTCCCTTTTTCTCTTTTTTCCGACGAACCCCACCGCGAGGCAGCAACTCCATGCGCCAACGAGCAGCAAGCTCCGGCGAGGCAGTCAGCCAATCAACAGTGGTGAAACTCTGATCTAGCAAAACCAGCATCCCACCAGTAAGTAGAAGCAGCCACCAGCAACAACCATAGTTGGGAAAACAACGCAGCAGCAACAGCAAAATCGCAGCAGCTTCGGCCAAAGAACTCCGGCGAAAGACCGGGTTTCGATCATCTGAGATACCACAACGGTAACTCAGATTTATTTTTTTTGTTTGAATCGTTATTTCGTGGTTATATTTTTGAAGATGAAGATTGTTTTGTCATTATTATAATCACTGTGATTTGTTTTAATTTAAGTCATGTATTTATGCAAATATTTTTGTGTTCTTGGTCTATTTTGTGATAAATTGGGTGATTAGTGTTTGATTATTAATTTAATTTATTTGCTCTCATCCATTGATATTTAGTAATTAATTATTATTTTTTATTATTTATTGTGTATTACTTTAAAAAATCTTAGCATTATTCATCTGTTATTTGAGATACCGTTTAAATTTATTGTGCATTTGATCTAGTTATTACATAAATTTATGTGTTTGCTTTAACATTATTCTATTGTCATTTATGTTTAGATATTTATGAATTTTGTTTGGAATTAATTATATTCTCCAGCATGTTAGTTCCTGTTATTATTATTATAAGTGCTTTGAATCATTGATTTAATATTTTACTAATTATATTTTCTTTTGTACTTAAATTAAATTATTCATAGTCATTAATGATAATTTTAATGTTATTGTTTATTTTATTTTTGTTTCATACAATACTAGATAGGAAGTTGCAGTACTTTGCTATTATTATTGTTTGCTTTAAGACGGATTTTTATTATTAAGTTATTATTTGAGTTATTCATTTTTTGTTATATTTATTTGGCACTAACTCTTTTTCTAAGTGTCTTTACATGTAAACCGAGGTGCTTCTTCTTGAAATTATACGAAAAAGTTCGAATGATATTTTTATTTTGTTATTTTGTAAATATTGATGTAAGGCAAACCTTAGGTCGATGATTATTATTTTATTGTGTATGTTGTATGTTTATTATCTGTATATTATTTTATTCTTCCTCAATTTAAAAAAAAAATTAATTCAGTCGGGAACCACATTTGTAGATTCCGGAGGGTGCCTAACCCCTTCCCTTTGGAATAACTTGAACCCTTTACCTACAATCGAAATTGGTTTCATAAATTATTTAATGGTTTCCTAGTTTTCCTAGAATTAGGTGGCGACTCTTTTTAAAACTCGTTTATTTCTAAAACTTTATTAAAATTGAAACAATTAATTAATTTCGAGTTGCCGCGACGTTTCGCCTTATATTGACAAAATAGGGATGTAAACAGAATGGCGACTCTTCTGGGGAGTTTAGATGTTTTAACCAACATGAATTTAATTTTTTATCGAATTGAGGAAATTTTTTTTCTATTGTTATATTATAGCTTCTATTTTATATTTTGTTGATTATTTGTATATTGTATTTATTCATTATTTATTTTATTTTTTGTATATTATCATTGCATTTCATGGCATAATTCCCGTCAAATGACAAATAGTTTGCATTAGGACAAAGGAAGTTACGTGGCTTACCACGGCTTCCTTCAGAAAAACACACAAGTCTAATCTTTGGAAGTAATAAACAAATAGTTGGCGTGCGGTCAATCCGACTCGGGTAACCGTCAATTCTATACCAATTCTAGTCATCCTAGGATAGAGCAAAATCAAATCTGAATTTAAGCATCAGCCTAAGATGACCAACAACCAAGGTGTGTTGTGCCCATTAGAAGACCACCTTGAGTCCAAAACGGTCCACGGCCTAAATGGACGTTCATACTTATGTGTTTAAATTTGAAGGATGTATACGTTGTTTAAGAAAATCATTGTCTCACAGTGTAAGGATTAGATTATAGTTTGTTTAGGTTAAACAAAGATCTTCACCAGCTACTAGCCTATTTGAAGATATTGCCACCCGAAGATGACAACAAATCAAGAAAGCAGAAGAATATTTCATGGAGGCATAGTTTAGGGTTGTACCCCTTCGTGGGACTGATTATTTTGTATACATTTCCCCTATTATGTATTTTCATTAGGTTCTATTCATAAAATTTGTATAAATCTGAGTTTTGGGGCAGTGAAATATTTCAAATGACGGATACATCCTTCAAGTCGATAGGCCTACCCTAGGCATAAAAGGGTCCTATATTTGTATAGGACGCGCAATAATTATTTGTATGCTATGTGATATATTTTAGTTTGTATTTAATTAAAACAGTATTGATGTGTTTAATTCATTATTTCTGTGATATTTTGCATTACTTATTATGTATAGGAACTAACACTTTTACATTTTGAGTTGTTCTTGTTTACAAAAAAAAAAGAATAAAAATATGATTTATGTTCGGAATTCAGAAATCATTATTTGTCAAAAGTTGCAAGAGACAAGAGGATTAGCGAAATTAGAGTCCTTGCATTTCTCAGTTATATCAAGTCAAAACGATAAATCAGGGGAGTATTTGACTATGAGGTCGCTTCCACTTATTTTTATTATTACTTTGCATGACGGTCCTGCTCTCACATATTTCTCATATTTTTGTAGGGATATCGTCCCCGACATCAGTCGGAGATGGTCATAACAATGTTTGGATCTCGTGAAAATTGGGAGGAGACAAAGGCCCAAGAAAACATCAAAAAGAGTACAACAAATAATTACTGTAGAAATTCGTAGGTTACGTTCAACAGACAACATAAATATTGAAGATGAAGAGGCTATAGAACATATTGGTGCAAAAAAAAAACATTCCATGACTACAAATTTTAGTGGCGCTAGACCTACGAATTTCGTTGAGTTGTCTAAATCTTTAAATTCCTATATGCCTTATCTGGACGAACTACGCGTACCTGATTCCCATTTCGATGAGATACGTAGGCAACCCTTCTTGGGTTCGGTATTATCTTTCAAAAAAAAATTTAAAAAAAAAGAGTTTGTGCATATTTTGAAAGATATATATGCATGAACTACGCGTACCTGATTCTCATTTTAATGATATACGTAGGCAACCCTTCTTAGGTTCCGTATTATCTTCTAAAAAAAAAAACTTTTATAAAATAGTTTGTGCATATTTTCCAAGTCAAATCTGCCCGAACTACGCGTACCTGATTCTCATTTTAATGAGATACGTAGGCAACCCTTCTTAGGTTCGGTATTATCTTCTCCAAGAAAAAAAATCTTTTAGCAAATAGTTTGTGCATATTTTCAAAGTTATATATGCACGAACTACGCGTACCTGATTCTCATTTTAATGAGATACGTAGGCAACCCTTCTTGGGTTCGGTATTATCTTCTCCAAAAAAAAATATATGTTTTATAAAATAGTTTGTGCATATTTTCCAAGTCAAATCTGCACGAACTACGCATACCTGATTCTCATTTTAATGACATACGTAGGCGACCCTTCTTGGGTTCGGTATTATCTTCTCCAAAAAAAAAACCTTTTATAAAATAGTTTGTGCATATTTTCCAAGTCAAATCTGCACGAACTACGCGTTCCTGATTCTCATTTTAATGAGATACTTAGGCAACCTTTCTTGGGTTCGGTATTATCTTTTCAAAATAAAAAAAAAATTGTTGTTGATACTGTAAGAGTCATGTCTTCAGCTCGGTTGAGACCTATGTAGTTAAGAGCATGTAAATATATTCGATATGATGGAAAAGACTGATTTTGCGATGAACTACAGATTCTCGTGGTAATTCTTATCTGTACTTTTGTGATGCTTGAAAATAGTCTTGTATTCAATCAAGATAAGAATAAAACTAGCCTCATGTTTTATGTGCATTGCGTGGTGAGATTTTGATCAAAGTTCAATTGTGCTACACTGTTAATCTAGAACTTGGCCTGAATGTTTTTCGAGGCAAAATCATGAGTAATGTTTGGTTTGAGAAAGGATCGTAGGCCTTTTTGACCCGATTGTGCCTTTCAAATCCTACCAAATTACATTAATCCTAGTTTTTCCCACTTTGAGCCTGAAACCTTCATTTGGACAACCACATCTTAACCACTACCCTTTTGAGTGCTTACGAGCACTATCTTCTCTTGGCCCAACCTTCTTGAGTGCACACAGAATGTGTGAATTATAAGAGGAGATCCATGTTTGAAATTTTCAAAAGCAAAGATATTGAGTCTCCCAAAATCAATGAAGCAAAGACTTCTAGAGAAAAGAGAGAAAGGAAGAAAGAATGTGGAAGAAATAAAGAAAGTTAAAGAATACCCTACAGTGTCAGTGAAAGGAGCGAAGAAAAATATTCCAACAAAAAAAAAAGGGAAAAATTATTATAATAAAGAAGTGGATAAAGAAAATCTCCAACGAATAAGGACTCAAGAGAGAAAAAAAAGAAGAAAAAAGCTCAAAAAATGAGAAATGAAAAAAAGAGAGGGAAAAAACGTTAAAAATGAGAATTCAAAAGAAGATGAAAGGTGGGAGAACAATGAGAAGGATCTGACGCCAAAGGCATACCAATCATTAAGAGCACAAATTCTGTGTGACGCTCAAGGCGGAATTCTGTCACTTTTATCTCAAATAAATATCCTACCCATCCCTAAGCCTACGTTACAAGGCAATTACAAGCCCTACATGATCTCATTCCAAATGTTCTCAACTAGTTGAGATTTACATAAGGGTCAAGCATATGGTATCACAGTTGTGTACATTGAACATTCTTGTGAGTGTGAGTACACTTTGAAAAATGTCCTATAATCAAATGTTTCAAATATGTGTGAAATAGGACTAGTCTTTGTCGTGATGACACTTGAAACATGAGGATTGATACAATTCAAAATCTTTGTTTGAAACAAGATGAACGGATCTTGTTAATCCTTAAGTATATTTGAGGTACCACTTGAAGCTATAGGGATTACCTTAATTCAATCTTAAAAAAAAAGTACTTGCAATCTTAACTGTTGGTACCAATCGTAGTGAAGATTTGACTATCTCATCGCATTTTTATTTTTGAAAAAAACAAAAGATTAAAAAAAATTGTCTTTTGAGTTGTTCATTACAAAAGGTGTTGGTAAGTTAATCTTATATATGTGAGATGCCTATTTTACATCATTGGATTGTCCACCCCCAAAATGTGATATGTCTTGATTTAGGTTTTGAATATAGAAAAGAATACCATTTGCATATTCCATCATGTTCATATTGTGCATTTCCTACTGATAATCTTTCAGATTCTTTGTAGCACTAATCATCAACAAGATTGGAATTACATTTGACCTGATTCTTGCCTCAACAGGATATGTCGGCGCCACGGTGGCTCGCTCATATACCCAGTGTGATTATTACTTCTCATTACAATAAAAACTGGGACAGAATTTTTGAAGATATTTCAAAAATTCACAATGGAGATAGTCAACAAGTCAAGATTGAAGATTATTTTGAGATGTGTCAAAATTCTAACTGGGACAGAATTTTGAGAAAGACCTCAAAATTCTGATAAGTGCTTCCAGAAGCTTGATAGCAACTACAAAGAGCATGCATCACAAGTTAATTCATGCATCCTAAGTTAATATTAATGCATTGAGAGTCAATTCATGCATCACGAGGTAATATTCATGCATTGAGAGTCAATTCATGCATCACGAGGTAATATTCATGCATTGCGAGTTAATATTCATGCATCGCGAGTTAATTCATACATAACTAGTTAATTCATGCATAGAGAGAAAATTCATGCATCACGAGAAGATTTCGTACCTCACAGAAATGTATGAATCGCAAGAAGATTTCATACCTTGATGAATTCATGCATCACAAGTTAATTCGAGCATAGAGAGAAAATTTCATGCATCGCGAGAAGATTTCATACCTCGCAGAAATGTATGCATCGCAAGAAGATTTCATACCTTGTGGAATTCATGCATCACTAGTTAATATTCATGCATCGAGAATCAATTCATGCATTACTAGTTATTTCATGCATCGCGAGTTAATTCATCACTAGTTAATTCATGCATAGAGAAAAAATTCATGCATCGGGAGAAGATTTCATACCTCGCAGAAATGTATGCATCGCAAGAAGATTTCATGCCTTGCGGAATTCATGCATCACTAGTTAATTCATGCATCACTAGAAGATTTCATACCTCGCAGAAATGTATGCATCACAAGAAGATTTCATACAAGCGGAATTCATGCATCACTAGTTAATTCATGCATAGCGAGAAGATCTCATACCTCGCCGAAAATTCATGCATAGCGAGAAGATCTCATACCTCGCAGAAAATTCATGCATCGCGAGAAGATCTTATACCTCGCAGAAAATTCATGCACAGCTAGCAGATCTCATACCTCGCAGAAAATTCATGCATCACGAGAAGATCTCATACCTCGCAGAAAATTCATGCATAGCGAGAAGATCTCATACCTCATAGAAAATTCATGCATCGCGAGAAGATCTCATACCTCGCGGATTAATATTCATGCATTGCGAGAAGATTTCATACCTCGCGAAAATTCAGGCATCGCGAGAAGATCTCATACCTCGCATCAAAATTCATGCATCGCGAGAAGATCTCATACCTCGCAGAAAATTCATGCATCGCGAGAAGATTTCATACCTCGCAGAGCATTCACTCATCGCGAGAAGATTTCATACCTCGCAGAAAATTCATGAATCGCAAGAAAATTTCATACCTCGCAGAAAATTCATGCATCGTGAGAAGATTTCATACCTCGCAGAAATGTATGCATCGCAAGAAGATTTCATACCTTGCGAAATTCATGCATCACTAGTTAATATTCATCCATCGAGAGTCAATTCATGCATCACTAGTTAATTAATGCATCGAAAGTTAATATTCATGCATCGAGAGTTAATTCATGCATCAAGAGTTAATATTCATGCATCGAGAGTCAATTCAAGCAATACTAGTTAATATTCATGCATCGAGAGTCAATTCATGCATCGAGAGTCAATTCATGCATCGCGAGTTAATTCATGCATCACTAGTTAATATTCATGCATTGCGAGTGAATATTCACGCATCGCTGATTGATATTCATGCATCGCGGATTAATATTGATGCATCGCAAGTTAAATTTTATGCATTGCGAGAAGATTCCATTCCTCGCAAGAGATTAGATATCGCAAGAAGATTTCATACCTTGCGAAATTCATGCATCGCGAGTTTAATTTGTTTTATGCATCGCTAGAAGATTCGATTCCTCGCAAAAGTTTACAGATCGCAAGAAGATTGCATATCTTGCGAAATTCATGCATCGCAAGTTAAATTTTATGCATCGCGAGAAGATTCCATTCCTTGCAACAGTTTATATATCGCAAGAAGATTTCATACCTTGAGAAATTCATGCATCGCGAGTTAAATTTTTTTATGCATCGTGAGAAGATTCAATTCCTCACAAAAGTTTGCATATCGCAAGAAGATTTCATACCTTGCGGAATTTATGCATCGCGAGAAGATTTCATCCCTCGCAATATTTTATGCATCGCGAGAAGATTTAATTACTCGCAAAAGTTTACATATCGCAAGAAGATTTCATACCTTGCAAAATTTATGCATCGCGAGAAGATTTCATTCCTCGTAAAATTTCATGCATCACGAGAAGATTCAATTCCTCACAAAAGTATACATATCACAAGAAGATTTCATCCCTCGCAAAATTTTATGCATCGCGAGAAGATTTCATCCCTCGCAAAATTTGCGCATCGCCGGAAGATATTCATGCCCTGCAAGCAATCATGCACTGCCAGAAAAAGACTCGTGCATCTCAAAGGAATATTTATCCCTCAACGTCAACTGACGTTAAATGTCGAGGAGAGAAATCAAGTGTCGACACGGTGAAAGACATTGTCTCCCATTTAAATTGCATTTTAGGATGACAAGTTTTATCTCAGTCTTTGTCAAGAGCATTTGAAAGGATGAATTTCTTCAAAAATCAAAAAATCAAAAATAAAAAAAAATAAAAAAAAAACAAAACAAAAAGAAAAAACATGTGCAAACTACTTCAACAAGGACGCAACGCATCATAGAACCTTTTGGAGACAGGTCTGGAATTGACTTCCAGCACATGCAACCGCACTTTTCTACAAAGGTCATGTGTTCAGTCAAAATTGGATTTGTCAATTTTCGTTGTCCACGATTTCTTTCATCAATCGTATACAACGAAAGGGACAGCTGTTGACACCAAATTTTGACCTAACATTTTTTAAAAAAATTGTAATTTTGGGCCACAATGCTAAGCCCGTCATTTGAGCCCATTTTGAGTTTTTATTTAACTTACTAACTAGGTCAAAATTTGGGGGAAGAATCAATTTTCAGAAAAAAAAATAGAAAACCCTCTCCTCTCTTCCTCCCTTAGCCGCCTCCCCCCTCCCTCTTCTTCTCCCTCTCTCCACAGCGCCGCCCCACCCTCACTCCTCTCCATTTTTTACTCCAGAAAGCGGAGCTACCAGACTGCTGCTCCGTCTCCTTCACCTCCCCTAGATCTATCTTCTCGGTCTCCTTTTTTGTCCTCGTTCGGACCAGCAGAGCGTAGCTAGTAGCTACAATCTCCGGCAACAGCTACAAACAGAGGGAGTGTACATCAAAACTCACTTGGCAGCAGCTCCATCCGGCAAACAGCCGCCTCTCATCTTCTTCCCTTCTACCTTTTTCCGTCGCACCTTCCCTCTCCCTCTCTACCACTCTCCCGTCGCCCCTTCTCCCCCCCTCTTCTTATCTTCTCTCCATTCCCTCTTCCTTCTCCTCCAGTCGCCTCCCATTCCCTTCCTCTTCTCCTCCCTGTTCCTCCACCTCTTTTCTTCTTCTCGTTGCCTTCGTCTTTTTCCCTTTTTCTCTTTTTCCGATGAACCCCACCGCGAGGAAGCAACTCCATGCGCCAACGAGCAGCAAGCTCCGGCGAGCCAGTGAGCCAATCAACAGAGGTGAAACTCTGATCTAGCAAAACCAGCATCCCACCAGTAAGTAGAAGCAGCCACCAGCAACAACCATAGTTACGAAAACAACGCAGCAGCAACAGCAAAATCGCAGCAGCTTCGGCCAAAGAACTCCGGCAAAAGACCGGGTTTCGATCGTCTGAGAGACCACAACGGTACCTCAGATTTATTTTTCTTGTTTGAATCGTTATTTCATGGTTATATTTTTGAAGATGAAGATTATTTTGTCATTAGTATAATCACTGTGATTTGTTTTAATTTAAGTCATGTTTTTATGCAAATATTTTTATGTTCTTGGTCTATTTTTGTGATAAATTGGGTGATTAGTGTTTGATTATTAATTTAATTTATTTTCTCTCATTCATTAAATTTAGTAATTAATTATTGTTTTACATTATTTATTGTGTATTACTTTAAAAAAAGTTAGCATTATTCATCGGTTATTTGAGATACCGTTTAAATTTATTGTGCATTCGATCTAGTTATTACATTATGTTATGTGTTTGCTTTAACATTATTCTATTGTCATTTATGTTTAGTTATTTATGAATTTTGTTTGGAATTAATTATATTCTCCAGCATGTTAGTTCCTGTTATTATTATTATGAATGCTTTGAATCATTGATTTGATATTTTACTAATTATATTTTTTTTGTACTTAAATTAAATTATTCAGTCATTAATGATAGTTTTGATGTTATTGTTTATTTTATTTTATTTTCATACAATACTATATATGAAGTTGCAGTACTTTGCTATTATTACTATTTGCTTTATTTAACAATTGTTGATCTTATTTTATCAAGAAGACTCTCCATGTATTGGTTGCATAGTGTCCGCTTTTTGAAAATTTGTTCATTTGACAATAGCTGAGTTATTATTTAAATTTTATTATCGTGCTATTGTGTTGTTATTATTTGGGTGTTGCATCTTAGTTTATATATTTTATGTGTTGAAAAGGGCCGATGAAAAATCTATCCGTCCGTTTTGGAGGCCTCCCCATTTTAAAAAGACGGAATTTTAATTCAAGTTTATATATTTTATATGTTGAAAGTGGCCAATGAGAAAACTCTCCGTCGATTTTGGAGGCCTTTCCATTTTCATAGACGGAAATATAATTCATGTTTATATATAATTTTAGTTGTTGGAATTTGCCGATGAAGAAATTACCGTCGATTTCCAAGGTCTTCCATGTCAATAAGACGGATTGTTATTCTTAAGTTATTATTTGAGTTATTCATTTTTAGTTATATTTATTTGACACTAACTCTTTTACTAAGTGTCTTTACTGGTACACCGAGGTGCTTCTTCTTGTAATTTTTCGAAAAAGTTCGAATCATATTTTTATTTTGTTATTTCGTAAATATTGACATTAGGCAAACCTTAGGCCGATGATTATTATTTTATTGTGTATGTTATATTTTTATTATCTGTATATTATATTATTCTTCCTCAATTTGAAAAAAAAAATGAATTCAGTCGGGAACCACATTTGTGGATTTCGAAGGGTGCCTAACCCCTTCCCTTTGGAATAACTTGAACCCCTTACCTACAATCGAAATTGGTTTCATAAATTATTTAATGGTTTCCTAGTTTTCCTAGAATTAGGTGGCGACTCTTTTTAAAACTCGTTTATTTCTAAAACTTTATTAAAATTGAAACAATTAATTAATTTCGAGTTGCCGCGACGTTTCGCCTTATATTGACAGAATAGGGATGTAAACATCCCCTACCATAGGATTATTACTTCTCATTCTCAATTGTTTCTTCAGTTTTCATATAGGAAGAACATTGAATGTTATTCTCGATATTAATAGTCTGAAAGTATGTCCTAATATTGATCGTTTGATACAATTGCGCACCAAAAATATCATTCAACATTTCGTCCTTAAACATCCATTTACTTATCCACCATACAAGATTCCTTACTTCTTTTTTTATTCTTCAGCATTGAGACATTTGTATCTCATGGAATGTGAAATATACCTTCTATGTTTCTTCAAGGATTTAATAAGTTGATTAGTCTAAAATTAAAATTTGTGACATTATCTTCTAATACGCTTGAAATTTTAATGTCTAATTGCCCATTGATTGAGGATTTTGTTCTAAAAGACATAGACAATTCATACCTCCTGAGTATTGATTCTCCTAAGCTATGGTCATTTGTCTTTTGTGGCGATATACAATTGATATATATAGAAAATGAAGCTCTTCTTTCCAATGTTCTGAATGAGACTGCAGAATTAGTTCTAGAGGAAAAATGATTTTGATAATATTTTTTTCGTTTATTTAGGCTCATGAGTATTTCAGCTGGTATCATTTTGAGGTAATGTTGCTGCATTTCACTTGTATTTTCATCATGGAAAAGATAGAGAGAAAAACAAAAAAAAGTGACAACTTGAATTTCAATTTCTTCAAAAATAAAAGTGAAATGCAGCAACATTACCTGAAAATGATACCATCTGAAATGCTCAAGAGCATGCTTAAATGAAAAAAATATTATCAAAATCATTTTTCCTCTAGAATTAATTCTGCAGGCTCATACAGAACATTGGAATGAAGAGGTACATTTTTTTCGATATATCAATTGTATAGCGGCACAAAAGACAAATGACCTTATCTTAGGAGAATCAATACTAAGGAGGTACGAATTGTCTAAGTCTTTTAGAACAAAATCCTCAAGCAATGGGAAATTAGAGATCAGAATTTCAAACGTATTAGAAGATAATGCTACAAATTTTGATTTTAGGCTAATCAACTTATTAAATCCCTGAAGAAGCATAGAAGGTGTTTTTCACATGCCATGAGATACAAATATCTTAATGTTGAACAATAAAAAAGAAGTAAGGGATCTTGTATGGTGGATAAGTAAATGGAAGTTTAAGGACGAAATGTTGAATGAAATTTTTGGTGAGCAAATGTATCAAACGATCAATATTAGGACATACTTTTAGACTAGTAATATCAAGGATAACATTCAATGTAGTTCTTATATGAAAACTGAAGAAACAATCGAGAATGAGAATTATAAATCCAATGTTAGGGGTTATCAAGTCCTCTGGTGTTTCCTACCTTTGGAATTGCACGGCAAGTATATGGCAATCCATAAAATGTGTACTAGTTCTTACAACATCTCAAAAAGACAACCTATTTAGAATGTTATACATTAAATGAATGGCAAGGTTTCTTAGTCGATCAGGAGAAGGTAAATGTTGTCTTTGTTCATTTGGATGCATGATAATCTGTATAAATTAAGCACAATACCAGTGGTAAGGTCAGATTATACGCTACATTAACAACAAACAAACATATCACAACTTTAAAAATAAAACAAAAGGTGTATAATTTGTAGATGATATTTGCAGTGATTTCATTAATTTGCAACTCTTGATGTAAAATTGACTGGCTTAGGTTAAATTAAACACATATAAAGTATTTTTGTATAGAATTTGAAGAGAATATATAAGTTTAAATTAGTGATGTTATACTTATTGTACTAGAAATTTATAGTAATGAGTTTTTACATCAAAATACTTTACGAATAACATGTGCTTATCGCAATATTATAAATCAATAGATAACACATAAAACTTCCTTCAACACTAAAGAAGTCGTTTGGTAGTATATATAAAAATAGTATTTATGTTAAATTTTAGTACAATTGTTAGAATGTAAATTTAACTCTTGTACAACTAATAGTACTATTTCAATTAACCTTTTTTGGGATATATGACCCCAAAATTTATGCTACAAGATGAATGATTATGTATCCACGTGAAAGGGTATTATTTCGAACCTCTGCCCCAGGAATTTGTTGATGAGATTCTTGTAAGCTTCTCTGATATCACATTTAATCACCTGGGGATAGTTAAGTTTTCTGATGTACTATTATAATCCCTTAGAAAACTAAAAAGTTTTACTACCCATACAAAAAGTAAGTTTCCATTCAATACTTCAAGCTAGCCTAAGAGAATTTAACACATAACAGAACTTGGATATTAACATCAAATCGTGAATCCCAAATTGGGTATGTCCAACATACTTCTCGTTCTAACTTGGACTAATCCCTTAACAAACAAGAACTCTCTACTAACCTTATAGAAAGTAAGTTCCACTCAAATTTTCAATATCGCCTAAGGTAATTCAACACATAACATAACTTCAAAATACATATCAACTCATGAATGCCAAATTGGGTGAGGCTTTTCGAGTTTATTCCTTATTCTTGAGGAAGGATCATGTCCAACATATATACATCCTGTTCTATCTTCAACTAATTCCTTATGAAACAAGAGATTTCTACTAGCCAGACACAAAGTAAGTGTTCAGAGGTCAAGCAAGGATAGCACGTACAAAACATTTTACTCCTAACTTTGTTTCCAGGTTTTGAGAGTTGATTTTAGATAGACCCTCGACAGAAAAGAAATGTCATTGCGTTAAAACCATCTAAAACACCAAAAAAAAAGAAAGGAAAGTAGGGTTTTTTAAACATTCAAGAATCCTAAGAAAACCAACATCTACCCCGAAAAAAGTACAAAGAGAAAGATAGGGCTTCTATTTCACAAAATTCACAACACCCAAATGAGAAGGATTTGATTTTTTAAACAGATCAAGGACTGAAATTTAAAGCTTATTAAGATCTAAATTATTACTGATACTATAAACATCCAAGAAAACTTTAGAAAAGTGTCAAATTCCCTTTTGAGAACACGTTATCCTTCAGTTGCTGAACACAAATTTGTATGATTTTGAAATCTTCAAATTCATCACCCCAGAGTGAAAGAGGGAACTGAAGAAGAGAGAGAGGTTTTCTTCTTAAATTTAATTTGAAGAGGGAACTGAAGAAGGGGGAGAGGTTTTCTTCCTAAATTAAATTTTACAAAAAAGTAATATGGAGTTGGGTGACTGGGGGAAATTAGTAATTGAGGTTTCTTAGATGTCTTGTTGTGTCCGTATCAATTTATGTGACACGATTTAATTCGAGATAAAAAACTTAAAAAGAAATTGAAATGTGAAATGTAGTAGAATTTTTAGAGCTTAATGTGATTAAATATTGTTAAAACAATTTATAGAGTTAAAATATGTAATTTTTATTCTAATTTAGTTATTTCTTTTTCTCATTATAAGAAATCATAAATAAAAATGATAAATTTCATTAATTTGCATATTCATATTTTTTTTGAAGGTTTACAAACATGATTAATTTACAAAAATAAAAAAGGAATAATCTTAATGATCAATGAGATCAAAAGGATTAGAAGAATTATCTATAATAGAGTGAACAATTAATATAGGTCAATAAAAAGACTTTCTTTTTTAAATAACCTAAAAATGTAAATATTACATAACTTAAGAGAAAAACAGAGTAGGAAAATGTCGTTATTTAATTAGAGAAATTGGAAGATATATTTAGTTACAAATAATTTACTTTGACTTGTTTAATTTTGTCCACTTAATTATTTTTTGCATGTGACATTTAATACCTCAAAATTGTTAAATTTGATTGTATAGGTCATGTAACATCTAGTAACTAGAAATAACTAAGAATTATCTAGGAAATCAAGGAATAATTGTTTTTGGAAATAAAAAGAGAAATGTGGAAAATTTCCAAATTTTAAAAGTCAGTTTTTGGCCTTTTTTTAGCCGGCCATAACTTTCATCTCAGGATAATCTGATGTGAGTTATATATACGGTTGGAAATCCCATGCTAAGATCTTTCTAATGCTGCAGAATTTGAGAAATTTTTATATCGTAAGGGTAAAGTAGTATTTTCAGCCTACAATTTCCTAATTATTTTTAAGGGTTTATTAAGGGAAAATTTAAGCGTTAAGTAAGTTTTTAGAATATTGAATACGCTTAGGGATTGGAAAAAGAGAAGAGAAGAGGAGAAAGAAGAAAGAGAAGAAAGAACGCCAAGAATCGTTGCGGATTTCGTCATAGGTAATTCCTTTAAAGTGTGTCAGACAATTTTATGTAGGGTCCTTTCGCCCACACCCCAATTTGATTCAATTAAGCAAGTTAGAGTTTATTATTTGATGAAGATGGAACTTCTTAACGAAAAAATATGAATTTCTTGTTTGTTGAATGGTAATTTATCTCTAGTACATTGTTTTCTGGTCTAATATATTGGTTAATGAGGTATTTAGTGATCCTAAGTGTTTGTGGTAGGATCTGTGGATGTTTAGGAGGTTTAGAGATGAAACATGGAGAAGAAAAGTCGGAGGTTCCCTCTAACAACCCCTTGAGAGCGTGCTTATCAGAGACCCTCAGGGAAGGCTCTGTACGACAGGTCCTGGCGTGCCGCACCAGCTAGAGCACCTCTTACTAGAGTCTGTAGGAAAAGCTCTGGCGCTCCGCGCCTCTTAGAGTTCCAAAGTCACTTAGAGACCTCGTTCTTTCCCTATCTTTTCGAACTAGTTCCTAAGTTATGTACCTATCATTCCTAGTTGAGTCCAACACTCTAATGTACATCTAAACATCAATAAATCATCCATAAACATGAGATCATGATCCTTGATCCATAATCAAAATCTAGGGATGCTAAGATCAAGGTCAAAGTAAGTAAAGGCAAGTTCTTAAAGTATTCAAAATTTCTTAAACAATCACTTTTACTTTGTTTTAAGGCTCAAGTTACAGGTTGACCAAAGAGTAAAAAGTTGAGTTAAATTTTAAAAAAGCGATAAGGGAACTATGTATTCCCTAAGAGTTAAGTTCAAGTGAAGTAAATAGTAAGAGTTGAGTTCTTCTGTAAAAAAGTTATAAGGGAACACAATATTGTCAAAACGTTTATAAATGTTTTTACATTTAAGTTACAAGGAAACTAAGATTTCCAAAATATTTTTGAGTAAGAAAAGGGGAACACTAATTCCAAGAGGGATTTTTTAGGGTAAAAAGGGTTGAGAAAATTATCTCAACCCATAGAAGTAAGTTATGTTAAAAGCATGAGATAAAGTATATTTAGGGAGTAGTGTTGAGCATCCATGTGGGGATGCGAGTTCATATTAACTCAATTCTCCATTACACCATGTACCTATTGTGGGTATTAAAAGGTCATATTTTCTAGATGATAAGGTTAGTTAAGCTTGTGGATCCACTAAGTTAAGTAAGGTCATATACCGATTGTAAAGTGTAGGATGGTCCTCGACATCGTGAGGTAAAATTTCTTATAATCACTTAGGCTCAAGTGATGGTTGTCGGTAAGAGAAATCCCACAGAAAATTATATTATTTTCATATATAAGTAAAGTTGAGTTTATTATTGTTTTATCTTTACTAAACTAGGTGTTATATATATATATGTATATATATCTATATATTTATATATATATATATATGTATATATATATATATATGTATATATATATATATATATATTTATATATATATATATATATACACACACACACACACACACACACACACACACACATATATATATATATATATATATATATATATATATATATATATATATATATATTGCATACTTTCTTATTGCTTTATATTGAGTTCTTTTCGGATGAGTCAAGCAGAGCCAATGTAAGTTCTTCCTTAATCCATTTCAAGCATTATAGTTTTGTTTAGAATTCCAACTCGCACACTCGTACATTTATTGTACTGATGTAAGTTTGCTTGTATCGCCTTATTATGATGACAATGATAACCACGATCAAAACGCAACACTTTATTGATCAAGTTTGAGTTCCAGAGGTAGTGGTGAGCCCCTTACATATTGGAGGACATCCTTGTGATTGCTTTTCCAGTTCTGTTCATTAGGACGTTGTTGGCCTTGATCCTTACAGGTCAGTTAAAAATTAAATTTTCTGATTTTATGACTTTTTTTTATAACAAATAGACATTTTTTATATATAAGAGATCTGCAAATATCAAGAGATATCATATGTTTTGTATTATAGATACAAATTTCCTACATTTTAGTCACTTTTATGTAAGGGCGAATATAGAAGGGGCGAAGGTATATTCATTTGAATTTTAATTAAATATATTTATTTGATATAAATAAAAAAATTTCAGTGTTTATATATAAATTTCAAATTCCTCAACATAAATGGCTTTTTACATTGTAAGGCATTTAATTGTCACATGTTTAATTACCATTTTTTTAGCAGACAATGAAAAAGTTTGAGGTTTTGTAGTAGTATGAATTCTTTATATATATATTCATAAAATATTTTCATCAGTATTGTTATTGTGTACAAAAATATTTTAAAAGAACTGATAAAATAATTAAAATTAGCGAAAATTGTGTTGAGTTGGGTCTTGACTCATTATTTGCCACATTTTGGCTCAATTCATACAGATCCAATCAAATTCAGTTTGAATTGGATCTTATTCCTTTATTTATCTTGACACAATATATTTGACTAAAATTGATCTAATTCTCTCAATTTTAAAATAGAAGAAAAATTATTGAAACAAATAGAATTATACACGAAAAACTAATAAATAGTTATCCTCTTTTGGATTAGACGCGATTCATCTAATCAAATGAATATTAGCCTAGAAATTTCTAATGTTACAACTAAATTGTAGATAGTTATGCGTATTTACTTTTTTTCTATGAAATAAAAAGATAAGCTATAAATAGTAATTATTCTAGCATTCACTACCAATAATACTAATATGATAATTGCATATCAGAAATTAGTTTCACCATATAATTTTCATTTTTATAATAATTATGTTTTCATCATTTCATTAGATTTTATGTTGTGCAACAAAATTAATAACATTTTCAATGGGATCCTATAAATTGGTCCAATTATGTTCATTAGGATTAATACTTGCAATAGATTCAATCATGAAGTTAATGTAGTGTATGATAGGGAAAAGGGAGATTGATTTCGTTTTCTTTCTCAGATAAGCTCGTTGAAAATCCTGGTATGCATGTATATTAATTTCGTTATTAGGATAAATTTTTATGCTTTAACATGCCGTATCAGAGCCTGAAACATGCACTAATGATTTTCACTCATAAAGTAACTTTATTTTGTTATTAGAGAAGGACCCGCATTCATATTTATTGTGCATATACATGTATATCTATCTTTGGTAAAGAAACAGATGTAATTAACTGCTCACATTTAATGAAAGTCGAGTTATTTTTGTGTTAGAGGAATCACCACAAAACTAGGGTTTCAATCTAGTTAAAACCTATATTTCTTTTTAAGTTTATCGTGATATTCGGGGGGGGGGGGGGGTAAATTTAAAATTCACTTAGTAAACTACCAGTAATCTATAGTAGTCTCACATGCAAATTAGTAGTAAGATAAACAATAGTAGAAAGTTTCATTAATTATTCACACAAAAGGTTTTATCCTTGTTCGAATTACAAATGCGGTGGGAAGTCAATCCCCCTTGGGTTTCAAGGATTTTCGTTAAGATATTTGAAGATATCCTAATGTTAAAGAAATTTTGAATGTTATCCTGTCTTGATATGCAATTCTTATTTCTACCTTGACAGTGCTTCAACTTTTATATCTACACTCAAATTATTTATTTTCTCTCTTCTTTTAAATTTTATCACTCACGTGCTTACAAAAATTTATAAAAGACCGAAGAAAAATGTTTTCTAAGCTCAAGCGAAGCTGCGTATTTCACACTAAAAAACTGGGTCAATTTTTGTAGATGATGATTTGTGATCTTGTAAGGAAAAACCCAACGAATTTATCTCAAACAAGGATCAATTTATGGGGTCCATGATTGAGCCGATTCAATTGATCTGTATCCATGAAGTAAATTGTTTCTTCTTCTTTCCTTTTGATGGTGTGATCATTTCCTTGAATGATCTACATACTTCTTATCTTGTGGGTTGATTCATGGATTTTCCTTTGTTGATGATTTGATTGTGATCTCTGCCTAGTGTGTGAGTATTCTGCTTCATTTAAATTTTCTACATGTGTCGATTAACCATATATTTATTTTCTTCTTTTGTCCATTAGACTTGTGTCTTGCCTTTCCAATGCTTTTCTGCAACTTCAAGCCAATATTCTTTTCCTTCTTGAAGTCATTTATATTGATGATTTCCTTTTGAATATGTGACGTACCGAAAATTAATATCAACGCCTTAATTGTTTATTTTCAAAATCAACTAACTCTAAGGAGTTACCAATCTGCCCCTTTTTATAATTAAAATATTAATAACAATATTAATAATAATCTTGATAGTCAATTTTACTTAAAGTTAGTTGGACTTTCCAGAGGTTTTATGTATTAGTTCATCGATGCATGCAACTCTCCCTCTCTTATCTCCCCCTGTCTCACAGAGGAGCAGGAATGATAGATTTGATTACTTCCCCTTTGTCATAATATAGAAGACTAGCGAAAAGCATACTACATATAAGCAATGAAAGCAGATAACAGAGTAGTCTAATATTCAGAGAGACAAAAAAACAGTAGTCCAAGAGATATAGAGGTACGTGACCCTATTGGAAGTTAGTGCAAAATGTACAAGTCAGTCAATAGAGTTAATGACCACCTCAAAATTACTTGAGGGAGTTAATCACTTTGTCATAGAAGGTGTTATAAGAACGTTCCACATTTCGCGAAACACTGGAGTATGAGGTCTTAATTGTAACAGCAAACTCATTGATAGAGGAGTTGACTCCACTTTTGAGAGAGTCAACATATTGGATTAACCGATTTACCGTTGAGACTTCATGCTTTATCATTGTTATAGAAATCCACTAATTACCGATATAAGGGCTAAAATTATTCTGTAAACGCCACAACATCATGAAGGGTTTCCAAGTATCATTCTACAACTCATAGTCTAGTTTTAACATCTACATTGTTCTGCAATAAAAGACCGGCAGAATCCGCTGAGATTTTTGAGTGTTAGGGAGAGTCCACCCGAGCTTTGACTGAGTCCTTTTTTACCCACTTTTTACCAACTTGGACATACCCCGTACTAGGAAAAATATGAAAATCATAAGTTGCATTTATAAGAAAGGGGGTAAACAAAGAACGATCTACAAGACGGTCCACAATATTCCTCGAGATGATCAAGCCAGAGGACAGACTTACCGAAGAATTCAAGTCTTCAAAACATCCCAAAATGTACGCCTTGTACCATTCAGCCAAGTTGATGCACTACTTTTTAAGGAGGAACTAGGGAATAAATACATTACGAGTACAAATATTACTCAAGGAACCCTTCAGGGAATAAAAGTTGTGTCCACGATATGTACGAGTACGATTCTGAAAACATAGCGATAAGGTCCCAAAGTCAGAAATGTAATAGTCGGGTTAAGCCACGACTCTCTTTGCACCTTTAAGAGAAATTTCAAAGACATTAGGTCATGTTTTCTTCATGTACAAAATTAACCCAAAGAACTTAGTACCAAACACATTTTCGAATAACTTTTCATTGATAATGAATTGCATAACCAGCACCAACAACTGTATCTCACCACTCTTAGGTGAGATGGGGAGATTCCCATAAAGCAGGTGAACCGCTTCGTCACAAAACTCAAGACCACACAGAGTAAAAAAGAGAGACAGTTTATGAGTTTTGAGATAGAAGCTTACCGGGAAGTGAGAGTCTTTTAATTGACTGAGATCTAAATATTAATCGGGAACAATAAGGCGAGTATTAATTGACTGAGATTCTGCTTCTATTTGATACAGCAGAATCGTTGCATGTCTGCGTTGGAGAGAGATCCCGTAACATAGAGACAAGGCTTCTTTGATTTTTTTGGATTAGTAGTAGAATCTCACTTCTTTGAGGACTCAGATGAAGTATCTATGGATCCTACGGAGACTCAGAAGAGAGAGAGAGAGAGAGAGATGGTGTCTACTTCGAAGGAACTCAAAGCAACAGAGGATTTCTTTGAGGTCATGGGGCAAGTATTTGTCATGGTGAGATGAAGTGTATAAGAGAGAGAAAGAAACTAAATAAAAACAAAAAAAGATGAGGGCAAAGAAAGGGGATCAGATGAGAATGGGAAAGGGAAAGGGATTTGATAGGAGGAAGGGGAAGCGGAAGAGGCGGCAGCGGGTCGTAATTACAGAACAAAAAAATGAGAAAACACATTATTTGCATAAGGAAATAAAATAAATAAACAGTAAAGTACAATGGATTAGTCAACATATTTAATGCCAATGAGATCTCTGAGAGAGCAATATCTTTCCTCAAGAAGAGGTTTAGTAAAAATATCAGCTAATTGATTTTTAGAGTCTACAAATTCGAGTGAAAAATCACAATTTTCAAAGTTATCACAAATAAAATGATGATTTATGTGAATATGCTTAGCCCTGGAATGATGCACAATATATTTTGAAAGACGGAAGTATTATCATATCTAAACAGTACAGTTTCATACGAAAGATTATAATCAAGTAATTGATGCATCGTCCATAATATTTGAGTACCACAACTTCCAAGCACTAATCATTCGGATTTGGTGGTGAATAAGGCAACCGAAACTTGTTTCTCTCTATGCCATGAGACTAGAGAATACCCCAAGATTGGCATGTTCCACTAGTGTTTTTGGGTTGTTTTTGTCACTTGGAAAGGCAGTATTTGAATAACCAATTTAATCAAAATGAGTAGACATAGAATACCATAATCCCGGCTCGGTGGTTCCAATGAGGTAGCGAATGATTCGTTTTACTACCACGAGATGTGAATCGTTCGGAGCAGCTTGAAATCGTGCAGACTTGCATATACTATATATTATATCGGGTTGACTGGATGTAATATATAGTAATGAGCCAACTATCCCTCTATGCATCTTTTTATCCACGTGTTTTCCAGATGCATCAATTTCAACAAACGTTGACTAACTCATTGGGGTAGCAAAGACTTTTCCCTTTTTGAGTCCAAACATCATAATAAATTCCTTGGTGTACTTTGCTTGACTAATGAATGTTCCATTAGTATAATGGTTAGTTTGAAATAAGAGATTGAATTTGACTTCTCACAGAAGACACATTTCGAATTCTACTTTCATTAGATTTTAAAAATTCTCACGTAAAGAAGGATTAGAACTTCCAAAAATAATATAATAAACATATATTTAAACTTTAAGAATGAATAAACCAGATCTATGAATGAAGAGAGTTGTGTAAATTTCCCCCCTTTGGAAATTATTTTTCAGTAAAAACGAACTAAATCTTTCATACCAAGCTTTTGGAACTTGTTTTAGTCTCCAGAGAGCCTTGGAAAGTTTGTAAACAAAATCTGGACAGGAAGAATTTTAAAAACCGGGGCTTATTTGACGATAACTTGTTCTCTTATAAAATAATTTAAACACACTTTTCACATCCATTCGAAATAGTATAAAAATCTTGAAAGAGTCATAAGAGAGTAGAATTCAAATAGATTCTAAAATTGCCACAAGTGAAAAGGTATCCTCCTATTCAGTACAAATCTTTTGTGAGTAGCCTTGAGCGACCTTATCTACGAAGCCGGTTGTTCACCATGGCAAAACAACCCATTTAAAAGGTTAAACGAGCCTCAGACAAGGAAAACTCAAATTTTCCCAATTGTCGTGTGCTATTCCACCATATTTTTTGATGATCCGGAATTTCGAGATATTCATGATTATCCTACAGTAATGTGGCTAGCTCAATCTCTTTTGTGTTCTTAAAGTCACTAACTGCTACCTTAGAATATCCAAAAACATCAATATATATTGTGGTCTTCAGGATTTTGGTAAGATTGCTCATTGATTTCAGTTCTTCATTATATTTTTTAAAAGCATGAAGCCTATACGAACAATGATTAGACAGTATATAAGAGATTGGCCTGGTCTATTGAAATTTTGAAGAAAAGCTCACAAGAATCTTAAAAATAGATTACAATTATGTGAATCTTTAAATTCTGTTACAACCAAATTAGGCTTTCTCTGCTATTATTCAAAGTTTGGTTGTGGCTATTTGATTATGAGATAGGATTGTGTTACACTATACCAACTTTCATTTTTGACTTCTATTTTTTTTCTTCTACTTCCTATATCATGTCCTACCTCCCGTGGGAGGTTGTCATCAACTCAATAACATTTTTTTTCTTAATTTTCTTATAAATAAATTCTCTTGTGTATCTTATTTTTACTAATGAGGTATCCAAAATAAAAACATAAAATAGAAAGTGTAGAAGAAGATTTTGTTTTTATAAAATCAGGATTAATATTCAAAATAAAGTGAGGAAATGCAGTTCAAATATAGTACTATATAATTGTTAAAAATGTCATGTTTTTGATAAAGAATTTATGCCAGACTGCGTTCTTGAAGGGTGTAAGCAATCACATAATGGTATAAGAAACATATATTGGTTCTTACAAATGATGCTTCATTAAAATCAATATAAGAAACTAACATGAATATGATGAAACTAGATATTCCTACTCCAGTGGATGATGATGAGATTTGTCAAATTTAGCATTTTGCATGAATCATAGGTAAGCTTTTGTTTATTTTTCTAATTTCAATTTATACGTATGGATCCACGGTAGTTGATTGTAATACATAAGATTCTTAATTCTTTCCTCGGATCCTACTACTAAGAAGGATGTTCACTTCTTAATATACAGTTTATAATGCAACAAATTCGGGTATATTAAATAAAATCATGTGAAAAGAAAAAGAGGTATAAGATAACCATAACCAATTGTCGTAGGGACATCAAGTGGTTGATATTATACCCCAAATTAGTTTGCCTTTCTGTAACTTTTAACATTAGTTAGTTTTGTTGTAATACATTCCCCTCATTTACATTTTGTTAACATATCGATTGATTTATTCTCATCAATCAAAAAAGTAAGATGCGAAGATTTCACCTCAGTTTCATAAAGTAATATTCATGTCACAAGATTTGACTTTTGTTTTTTCAAGTCATATATATAACTAAAAAACTTATGAGGTTATTTGCAGTAGGTTTAAGAGTAAGAAGTCAATGGTCATGTTTCTACTAATAGAATAATAAGTACTTCACATATTTAATTCAAGAATAGTTTCTTTCAATTTCTCTTTTCCTTCTTCATTCATTTTATTTCTAAAAGCATATAGGGTTTCATCCCTTTTGTTAAGTCTTAGAAATAAGTAAACATTTTTTGTTAGATGTTCTAAGGTGAAGAATTGCAATAAGCTGCCTCTTGAGATGCAACTATAAGAGAGATGAACATTGAATAATGAAAATAAAAAGAGAAAGTGCAAGAGTGATATACTATTGTTGTTTGCATTGGCAGCAAAATATAGGTTTATATTCGGATACCTCCTATAACCGGGAGGATAGTGATTCATGTAACTACAATTGCTCCAACAAAGAGGAATGTTTGGGAAGTTTAACTAAACAGGACTTCCAATAACACTTTTGACATTTTGTGGAGGTGTGAACACCATTTTTCTTTTTAAACATCTCACATGCGTCAACAACATTGAGGTTATTCTCGTTCTCTTTAATGAGTGATGATTAAAAATTATTGTTGGAATTTCCAAATGACTATATCACTTCTTGGTCCCATAACAAAAAAATTATACCTATATAGTGAAATTGTCACATCTAGGGAGAACCCCCTAGACTTAAACGATGTCTTCGTCCTCGGAGAGGACTAAGACTAGCCTCTTAGCTTTCATCATTACAATAATAGGTAAAAATTGCAGAAAATTTAAAACTTTTCATCTGCACTACTTTATGAGGTTTACTTTGACCTCTCGCATACACATAATATATTCATATCGAGTATACATATATCCTTCGTATAAGAAGATTATATGGACTTCTACTTTTATGGTACACATATTTAAGATCCAATATAGTCTTAAAATTAATGTCTCATATCATAACTATCTAAACAAGAGTATAAAAATTGGTCACAGACCATACATAAATAACATAAAAGCCACATATATGTTATATAATCATAGTTTTCAATTGAAAGAGAATGAACAAAATGTCTTTAAGACTAATCAACATACAATGCTAGAAAATGGCATTGTGCTCGAAGTAGTGAGGACCCACCCAACTTGGAGAATGAGGATCCCAGTCTTATTCAGTGGCCTCAACCTTGTCAATGACCGGAACCTAAAAATTTGGGAAATGGGATAAAATAGGGGTTAGCACATAGCTTGTACTAGGTATGGAAAGATGCACACACAACAAAGATATCATCCTAGAAAAGGGACAATTTTTTAAAAACATGCAAATTACTGTGAAAATCTCATTTACGCACTTTAATGAAATACCTTAACCATTAAAACACATAATCATCAAGGAAATGTCGTATTCCACACAAGGTCAACAATGCTAAGTCAATTCAACATATGTATAGCCAAATAACTTCAATCATCATATTATAACAAGAAGGAAATATACAAGAAATTTATAACATTTCAACACATATTAGACCCTTACCCACAACCCATTATCAATTCCACAAGTCCAATGACCAATCAATGCCCAATAACCTCGCTCAATCAAGTAATCCAAAATCAAGGACCACAAGAATTGCCTAACTTCACATGTCATAACATCAATAGTAACCATTATCATATTTCAGCAATATAGACCGACAACATACTCATAAGAAACTAACATCATATAGAGTGAATAACATGTAAAGTCAACATAAACATAATATATACATTAGAGAATATAATAACCACCTCCGAAGGATTCCTGAAGGTATGCTAATGTAAGGAATAGGTAGGGCTACATGCCCTGACGTAGGCTAAGTCAATCCTCTTAACTCACTCTAAATAGTACTAAGTTCATTACTTCATATTACTTTTCGGAACACTTGCACTAACCGACATAGACTATAAGAGCTAAGAGTTGAATCCAGTGTTGCAAAACCATACACCAATGGACGGTGGTATACCTGCCAAAGTAGTATCAAACATGAACATAGCATCTAGGTGGATCCACCTAGATGGCATTCCTACGGAGGCAACATAGTATATGGAACTTGGAGGCCATTATTGGAAATATTACTTTTATGCCCTTTTTTGAACATGAGGCTATCCACTATGGTGAACCCTACCTACCCACCTAATGAAGGTTCCACCCATCATCTTCAAGCTAACTCGGTGTTAAGGTACAATCCCTTTATAAAATGTCTTTAAGTCATACATTTTTATCAAAGCTTAGTTTAGGTCATAGTGTCTACCCCTTATGGAATCATCATAATAGATCAATATGAATTGCATGGGTATTGTCCTTTAATTTCAACATACACATGTGAGGTTAGCACATTTATATATTCACATTATAATAAGGCACATAGGTAGGTCATCACCATGCTTATATCATTAGATCTTAGCCTACAACTCACAAGTCATAATTCAAGAAATTCCAATTCAACATCATACAAACCCTGGTCAATCTTAACATAAGGTATAATTCAATATAAATTCATCACTAAACACAAGTAGTCATAATTGAAGTTAAGGATTGAGATCACAAAACTTACCCTAATGTCCTTGACAATCCATTATCTATCGCGTTTTTGGTTTAATTTATATTGATCCAATAAAATTCAGTTTGAATTGGATGTTGATCCGTATGTTATCTTGACACAATATATTTGACTAAAATTGATCTATATCACTCAATTTTAAAATAGAAGAAAAATTAATGAAAAAAATACACATATACATGAAAAACTAATAAAAAACTACCAAATAGTTATCCTCTTTTGGATAAGTCGCGATTTATCTTAGCAAATGAAGATTAGCCTAGAAATGACTAATTTTATGACCAAATTGTAGATTATATATATATATGGATAAATATTTATGCTTTGATATGCCGTATCAGAATCTGAAACTTGCACTTATTATTTTCACTCATGAAGTAGCTTTATCTTATTATAAGAAGCGGATCCACATTCAAATATGTGGGTGCACACTTATGTATATCAATCTCTAGAAAAAAAAATATAATTAGTAGTGCACTCTTAATGAGTGTAGAGATATCCTTGTGCTAGAGGAATCACCCATGATACTAGGGTTTGAATCTAGTTAAAACCCTTATTTCAATTAAAGTTTATTTTAATATTCAGCGGGGGAGTGTAAATTAAAATTAACTTAGACAACTAATATTAGTTGATAGTCGACACACCTGCAAATTAGTAGGAAGATAAAGAATAATAGAAAGTTGCACTAAATAATTAACACAAGAATTTATCCTGGTCCAGATCACCAATGCGGTGCCTAGTAAAGTTCCCTCGGTTCCAAGGGTTTTCCTTAAGAGATTTGAAGAGATCTTCGTGTTGCAACTATTTGAAACATTCTCATGTCATATATGAAAATAATATTTCTACCGTGACACTTCCTCAACTTGTATACTACATTCAGGCTCTTTATTTTCTCTTTTCTTTTCAATTGTGTCACTCATGTGTTTACAAATCTTTATGAAAGACAAAAAAAACTGTTTGCTAAGCTCAAGTGAAATTGCGTACTACACAATACAAAACTGGGTCGGTTTATGTAGATGATGATCTATGCTTTTGCAAGTAAAAACCCAAGGGATTTATCTTATTCAAGGATCAATTTAGGGAGTCCTTTATTGAGGCGATTAATTTGATCTGTTTCCATAAAGTAAATCACTTGTCTTCTTTTCTTTTATTCTCTTGATCTTTTCCTTTTATGATCGACAAAATTCATATCTTGTGGTTGATTCATGGCTCTTTCCTATCCTGATTATTCAGTTGTGATCTGTGCCAAGTGTGCGAGTATTCTGCTTCATTAAGAGTTTCCTTTATGTGCTGATCAACTATATATTCCTTTACTTCATTTGTCACTTAGATTTGGGGCTTGCCCTTCCAATGCTTCTCTGCATCTTCAAGCAAATATTATCTTCCTTCTAGAAATTGTTCGCGCTGATGATTTCCTTTTAGAATAAATTACCTACAAAATTGAGATCAACTCGTCAAGTATCTGTTTTCAAAATCAATTAACTCTACGGAGTTAACAGTCTCCCCCTTTCTGATAATGATAAGATTGATGAAAATTGTAATAGTAATCTTGATAGTCAATTTTACTGAGAAAGTTAATTGTACTTCCTTGAGGTCTCACGTCTTAGTTCATCGATGCATGCAGCTCTCCCCCTGTCTCACGGAGGAGAAAGAGAGATAGATTTGTTTTCTCCCCTTTGTCATAATATAAAAGAAAAGCAAAAAGTAAACTAGATTAAAACAAAGACAACATATACCAGAGTAGTCCAAGAGTTAGAGGGAGAAAAAATAGTTGTCCAAGAGATAGAGAGGTACATGCCCCAATTGAAAGTTAGAGAAAAAGATTTAAGGTTCAGCCGGTAGAGTTAATAACCACCCAAAAAGTACTTGAGGGAGTTAAGCACTTTCTCACAGAAGGTGTTGTATGAAAGTTCAACATTCTGCGAAAGACTGAATTATAAGCTCTGTACTGTAACAGCAAGCTCATTGTTGGAGGAGTTGACTCAACTTTTGAGAGAGTCACCATTGAGATACCTTCCTGCTTGATCGTTATCTTGGTGATGCGCAACATACCGATATCAGTGCTAGATTCTTTATGTCAAAAAATGCCTTTTCCACAGCATCATAAAAGGTCTTCAACTTCCGTTCTCCATCTAAAAGTCTAGTTTTGACCTCCTCATTATCCTTCCATAAAATATGGCGAAATCTTCTGAGATTTTTGAGGGTTTGGGAGAATGTGCCCGAGCTCTGAGTGAGTCATTTTTTAAACCACTTTTAACAAACCTGCACATACATCATACTAGAAGAAGTTTGGGAATCATAAGTTGCATTTATAAGAAAGGGGGTAAACATAGAAAGATCCACACGACGGTCCACAATAACCTCGATATGAGAAAGCCATATGGCAAACTTGCCATGACATTCAAGTCTTCAACACTTTCCCACATAGACTCCTTGAACCATTCTGCCTAGTTGATGCAGTACTTTTGAAGAAGGAAATAAGAAAAAAATACATCACGAGTAGAGAAATTACTTAAGGAGACCTTCCTGAGAATAAGAGTTGTGGCCACGTTATGTGAGATGATACAGTAATCTAAATATAGCAATAAGGGCCCAAAGTCAGAAATTTTAGAGTAAGGTTCAACAATGACTCTCTTTGCAACTTCAAAGTCATCATTCCATATTCCGTTTATGTATGGAATTACGTTAGAGAACTTTGTACCAAACAAATCTTCGAATATATCAACATTGATGATAAAGCGTTTACCCTTCCAAGATTAATAGGGCAAGTTTTGAAGAGATCATACATGTCCTTCTGTTTGATACCCCGAAACCGTTGCATATCCGCGTGAGAGAGATCCCATAATATGGAAAAGAAGCTTCTTTGATGCTATCTGCTTAGTAGTAGAAGCTCCCTTTTTTTAGGACTCGGGCGGAGCAACCATGGATCCTACGAAGGAATTAGCAAAAAGAGATGGTGTCTATTTCGACGGAACTCGAAGCGACAGAGGATTGCTTTGAGGTCATGGAGCAAGTTTTTTTCATAGTGAGATGAAGAGTAGAAGAGAGTAAAGGAAAGGATAAATAAAAAGAAAAAACAGAAGAGAAAAGAAAGGGGATCAGACAAAAAAGGGAAGGGAATTTGACTGGAAGTATTTGAAGTAGGTCATAATTACTAAACAAAAAAAAAATAGAATACACATTAAATGCATAAGGAAATAAAATAAATAAAAAGTGAAGTACAACGCAGTAGTCAACATATTTAATACCAAGGCGATCTTTGAGATAGCAAAATCTTTCCTCAAGTAGAGATTTAGTATAAAAAAAAAGATAATTGATTTTTAGAGTCTACAAATTCAAGAGAAAATCATCATTTCCAACATGCTCATGAATAAAATAATGCTTAATGTCGATATGCTTAGCCCTATAATGATGCACCATAAAAATATATTTACAAAGACTAAAATACTATCATAGATAATCGGGATGGTTTCATAAGAAAGATCATTATCAAGTAATTGATGCATCTTCCATAAAATTTGAGTACCACAACTTCCAACCGATAAGTATCAAGATTCTATAGAGGATAAGGAAACCGAAGCTTGTTTCTAGCTATGCCATGAGACCAAATAGTATCCCAAGATTAGGCATGTTCCACTAGTGCTTTTTCGGTCGTTTTTGTCACATGCAAAGTCAGCATCTGAATAACTACTTAAATCAAAATTAGTAGAATGCAATATTTTGAATACTAATAGTGGATTAATTGGATTTTCAAATCTTCATATTGAATCCAATGGCTCGGAGCATAATAATCCCACCACCCAGCACTCATATGCACGTGGTCCTCAGGAAGGCGATAGACACAATTTCTGTAGACTTGTCATCGAGTCTTTAGGATAAAAGTTTGATTTAATTATGTTCTTCTTTTATTTGTCTTTTTATATTTTAATTAATTGATTGATTATTTTTTGTTTACCAATCTTTGTCAATGAACTCATATTTCAGCTTACCTCCGGATGTGGGTATGTCAAGATTATTTTGAAGTGCAACGGTACTCACTATAATTGTGTGTACCTGACTTGGGGTTCGATTTCAATTAAAAACAGGGGGCAGATGTTCAATGAATTTAAGGTAAGAATGTGTATGAATTAAATTCACATCATAAACATTTTTATTCTCTATTCATTTGAATAATAAATATTTAGTCATTTTTCATTAAATAAATATTATGTATGGGTTCCCGAACATGAGGAAGAGCTTCAAGAAAACATCAAGGTTAAAATTTCAAAGTTTTTTTCTAGTACATTTAGTGAATGTTAACAAAATAATAGAATTCCTAAGTTTATGGTAACAACACGACGGGATCTATTACTGGAACATTGGGGTACTGTTTAACAGTTTACGAAGAGGAGTGAGATTTGGAAGATGGCTCGCGCATCAAAAAAGGAGGCTCTTTGAATACCAGTGGAGCTATAAGCCTAGTTACTAGGAAGGAAAGAGTGGTATACTTTCTTAATTTTGTAAAATATTTCCTTTTCATTTTTGATAAGTAGTTTTTGGAAATTAAATAATACTTGTGTTATTTGCAGGAAAAAGTGATGGGTAAGTAGGTAGTTGTAAAAGAGATATTGAAGGTTACTAATGTCCAGAAGAGTACAAACCCTGATGAAATAGAAAGTTGAGTTGATCCACGTGCTCAAGAAACATATGTCAGAACTCTATTCAAGTTAATCTTTTTTTCTCTTTCTTGAATATATTACATTCTTATTAGTAGAGTTCATTGTTTAAATTAAAGGATAGGTTATACGAATGTCTCAGGAATAAAGTAGTACTCTACCTCTTGAGAGCTGGGACAGATCATTTACACAAGAAGAAAATGAGATTTTTGGAAACAAAGTGCAGGAGAACCAATTAGAGCTACGGCTATCCCGTAAGGACATATCAAAAGAAGCAGGCTTGGTATTTTGGTTCATCATCCTATAGCTTCAATGGTAGGGATAAAGAGACAATATCTGCAATGGAGGGTGACATAGCTTTTCTCAATGCGGAGCTTGCTATTGTAGCCGATAGAGAGAAGAAGATAGAGGTGGACATTGTGGCATTAAAGGAAGCAGAGTATAGGAGGTATGCAGCACTTCAGGACAACCCAACTTTTCTTTTGAATAAGGGAAGATACTTCCTACATGTCCTCGAAGAAGCGAAGATGGAGCTGATCATGAATGTGATGATAATGATAAGGGTGATAAGGAGAGTCATGGTGATAAGGATTACTTATATTCGTTTGACATTTAAGACTTCCATATTTTTTGAATTATTTGATCGTATTTTAGTTTATTTTGAAGTTGAATGAAGTTTATTTTGAAATAGTTTAATGCATATGTTGAAAATATTGTGTTTTTTTGGTTGGATGAAGTTTATTTTAAAATAGCTCATTTGGAATTCTTTTACTTGGATGAAGATTATTTTGAAATAGCTTATTTTTGAATTCTTTAGGTTGTTTTGATATAAATATGCAAGTGAGATACTAAAATTGTAACTCAATGCTGCCAATTTTGTAGCAGAAATACAGACCTCTAGAGGTCAAAATCTCAAAAATAAAATATAAAAATACCGACCTCAGGAGGTCGAAATTTAATAAATTATAAATAAAACTACCAACCTCCGGAGGTTGGAATCTCAGCAATAATTAAAAAAAAATGACCTCCAGAGGTTTGAATTTAAAAAATAAGAAACAAAAATATTGACCTACGAAGGTCGGAATCTAAAAAATAAGAAATAAAAATACCTACCTCCGGATGTCAGAATCTAACAAATAAGAAAAAGAATATCGACCTTCGAAGGTTGGAAGCTAAAAAATAATAAATAGAAATACCGACCTTCGGAGGTCGAAATCTAAAAATAAGAAATAGAAATACTGGCCTCCAGAGGTCGGAAACATAAAAAAAAATGAAAATACCGACCTTCGGAGGTTGGAATCTCAAAAATAAGAAATACCGACTTTCAGAGGTCGCAATCTAAAAAATTAGAAATAAAAATATTGACCTCCAGATTTCAGTATTCTAAAATTTTAGAATTAAATTTGCTGACCTCCGAATGACGGAAATAATAAAAATAAGAAATGAACAAATATATTAAAGAGACCTCCGGAAGTCGGAAAATAAAATAATGAATTTTACCAACTTAAATTGAAACTGACCTCGGGAGGTCAGTACTAGAGGTCTGAATTGAATAGTGACCAAGCTTCTTTCGGCCTATGGAGGTTGGTATTTTTAGGTAGGTATTTACTATTTTCAAGAGACGTGGCGGACTCATTGGGGTACAAAAAGCTTTACCCTTTTCGAGTCCAAACTTTTTAATCAATTCCTTATTGTACTTTTCTTGACTAATGAATGTTCTATAAGTTGACTGGTTAATTTCATGTTCGAGAAGGAGTGTGAATTCTCCCATAAGAATCATTTTGAATTCTCCTTTCATTAGAATTGCAAAATTCTCGCACAAAGAAGGATTAGAACTTCCAGAATAATATCAAAATGTATTCATAAGATCTTTTAATGAAGAGAGTTGTGTAAATTTTCCCCAAACTATTTTGCAGTATGAAAGAACTTAATCTTTCATACCAAGCTTTTGTAGATTATTTAAGTATGCAAAGAGCATTGGAAACTTTGTAAACAAAATTGGGACAAATAGGATTTAAAACCGTGGGATTGAAAACAACTTCTTTTATAAAGTCGTTTAAAAATGCACTTTTCACAACTATTTGAAATATTATAAAATGCTTGAAAGAGGCATAAGAAAGTAAAATTCGAGTAGATTATAAGGTTGATACATTTGAAAAGGTTTCATCGTAGCCAATACCTTCTTGTTCTGAGTATCCTTGAGAGGATAACCGTAAATTGTTTCAACTAACTTTTTAATTTTCATTTAGTGTGTTTCGAACTACCCACTTGATTCCAATAATAGAGCAATTTTTGTGTCGTTCTATTTGAGTCCATACTTGATTTATTTGAAATTGATCGAATTCTTCCTTCATTTCTTGCACCCATGATTACTCTAGAGTTATTTCATTTATTCAATTAGGTTCCATTGAGATATCAATGCAACGGAAGCTTATTTTCTTAGACAAGATCACTTCTGATTTTTCCTTCATGTTTATCGAGGATGAAACTTTCAGGATAATTAGTATTTATGTCGCCATTCTTTTGGAATGTTTGATCTATCATCTAGACTAGTCGACTTTCCTTCTGCAGTAGTGGACTTCAATATGAATTTTGGAACTTATATCTGCAGTATTTTCCACTATTTTAATGGGGGGTCATTTCGTAGTCACCTCCATTAATTTCCTACATTCTTGGGTTAGTCTCATCAAATACAACATGCACATATTTTTCAACACTTAAAGTTATTTTATTAAAAACATGAAAGACTCTATTGATAGGATCATAGCCTAAGAAAATACCTTTTTCACTCCTTAGATCAAACTTACCAAGATTGTTCTTACCATTGTTCTGGATGAAGCACTTGCATCTGTAGGGATGAAAGTAGCTTATGTTTTTTTTTCTTACCTCTCCACAGTTCATAGGGAGTCTTCTTCAGTATTATTCTAATTAAACACCTATTAAGAATGTCTCATGTAGTGCTCACTGCGTCTACCCAAAAGTGATCTAGTAAACTTCTATGCAAAAGCATTGTTCATGATGACCTAAGAGTGATGGTTTTGACTCAAGTAACTTCTCCTTTAGCATTACCTCCAAATCTAACACATCATTCATGTACTCTTTTTATGGTTTTGAAGTTTTCCTTCTTTCCGCACATATTTACGGAGAATCCGCTGTGAAGTACCACATTCCCCTTTTGTAGGTTTTCTTGAATTTCTCCTGCAAGACAAAAAGATTAGTTTCTTTTAGGAACCCAAGTATTTTTGGGCCATTGATGATTAAAAATTTTTTGTCTCCAAATCTATTTTCCAGAAGAATATTTTCTACATATGAAGGATTTATGACCTATATCGCCATAAGTAAAACACACAATAGTTAGAATTATGACTTGGAGAGTTTCTTCATTAGAGCGTAGTTCTGTTTGATTGAATAGAACTATGTCTTGAAGATTTTTAACACTATTTAACTCAATTTTTACTTTCTCCAATTCTTCTAATAGCAGATCAACTTCAATATGACTTGCTTCAAGGAGAATCTGCCAAACTTTCTTCTCTTTTAGAAGTTTGTTGTATTCATCAATTAATTTCTATAATTCATCACTAACCATATCCAAAGAGTTTTGTAAGTAATTACAATTTGGACAATTAAAAGATCTTACCTCGCTTGTTTCTCCTAGAGATACGAAACACGAGTTTTCCATTTAATCGTTGTCATCATTGGTTGTTTCTCTTTGTTCCAATGCTCCGAGACTTTTTTGATCTTCATTTCGTCGATTGGTTCTTCTTCTTCATTTTGTGCAAGTTTTCTTGATATGTATTGGTTCTCAGCAGTAGTAACATCGATCGTTGTTTCTTTTGAAGTCCTTCATTTTTTAATCTTTTTGAGGTCGCTGTCTCCTTTGTCTGAGCATTTGTCTTACTCTACCATTGATGAGGGTCATTCCTTAATCTTGGTTTTCAACAGCTTCCTCCTCAGTTTCCAATGTTACACCAATAAAAGCTACTGTTTTCTCTTTGTCGTCGTTGTTGTACCTTTTAATGTAATTTTGTTCATAAGCCATTAAGTTACCTCGAAGTTCATCATATGTCATGTTCTGTAGATCTCCATCTTTAAGAATGACAACTTTTGTTTCCCAGGGTTTTTGAAGACTGTTTACAAGTTTACTGACTCTTAACTAGTTTGAATACACCATTTCAACAGATTTTAGTTCAATGACAATTTTGCTGAATCTTGAGAACATAGATTCAACATTTTCATCGTCAACCATTTTGGTACAGTTCATATTCATTTACAAGGGAGATTATTTGGGCTTCCTTGACTTTCGTCGTTCCTTTATAGGTCACTTAAAGATTATCCCACATTTCTTTCGCAGCTACGTCATTTGAAATTTTGTAATATTTTGCTCCTCTTAGTGAACCATACAACAAACTCATACCTCTAGCGTTAGTTTGAATTACCTTTTGTTCTTCCTTAGAAATATCGAACAATTTAGGATCAAAATGTTTTTCAACTCCATCCTTTTCAGTTAATCCAAGGAATGCCTTTGTGTCTTCCTTGATGAATACTCAAGCTTGATGTTCATTTGCGGAGACAAAGATTCTGAATCTATCTTTTCTGTGAGAGTAATCTTTCCTACTGAAGTAAGGTGTTCTATGTGAAAAGTGTTTGTCTTAATGTAAAGAACCGAGGATTTCGTAATGTGACATTTGATCTTTACTCTCGTGTGGTTAAACACTAAATCTATTGTACCTTCTCTTATACCAATTGATATTCAAGAGGGAGGGGGTTAATTTAAAATTCACTTAGTCAACTAATAGTAGTCGAGAATTGACTCACCTGCAAGTTAGTAGGAAGATAAACAATAAGAGAAAGTTGCAGTAAATACTTGACACAAAAGGTTATATCCTGGTTTAGATCACCAATGTAGTGCCTAATCCATTCCCTTTGGGTTTCAAGGGGTTTTCTTAAGAGCTTTGAAGAGATCTTCGTGCTACAGAAATTTGAAACTTTATCATGTGTGATATGCAATTAAGATTTATACCTTGACACTATCTCAACTTGTATACCCACAGTCAAATTCTTTCTCTTCTCTTTTCTTTTCATTTGTATACTGTTAGCAAAGATCTAGTGAAGTTGCGTACTTTACAATACAAATCTGGGTCGGTTTATGTAGATGATTATTTGTGCTCTTGTAAGGAAAACCCCTAAGGATTTATCTCAATCAAGGATTAATTTAGGGAGTCTTTAATTGATGCGATTTAGTTGATCTATATCCATGAAGTAAATTGTGTCATCCTATTTCATTTTGCTTGTTTGATCTTTTCCTTGTATGATCGACATACTTGTTATCTTGTCGCTTGATTTATGACTCTTTCCTTTCTTGATGATTCTGTTGTGATCTCTGCCAAGTGTGCGATTATTCCTCTTCATTTTGATTTTCCTTTATGTGCTGATCAGCCAAATATTTTTTTCTTCTTTTGTCCCTTTAATTTGAGGCTTGCCATTCCAATGTTTCTCTAAAGTTTCAAGCAAACATTCTTTTCCTTCTTGAAGTCATTTTCGTTGATGATTTCCTTTTTGAAAAAATGACCTACGAGAATTGAGATTAATGTGTTAAGTGTATTTTAAAAATCAACTAACTCTAACGAGTTAACGTATTAGTGAACCAGAAGTCTTTAATTATTAGGTTCGATTTGCTTGTTAAAGACGCAATTTTATGTTCTACTACAACATAAGTTTGTAGACAACCACCATTAAGATTGATGAATGAAAAAGTTGTTAAAATGGGCATTTAATAAACTACAACAATATTTTTTTGATAGATTTAATTCATCATGATAGAAATCTAACTAGATGAAATAAAATGATTCTTATTAAGTCCTAGAACCAACGAATTCCAAAAAGAAAAAGTTATGGAAAATCAATGTTAATATTTTAATATTTTTTTTGTTATATATTATTAGAAAAGGCATAAGTACTCCCTTTGAACTATGATGGAAATTTTAAGGACACACATTTTCTTTAAATGTCCTAATACCTCCTATAAGTAATTCGAAATGGAATAAATATACTTTTTTGGTGTTCAGGTGGCATAGAGAGTGTTCAAAGAAAATACATAGTAAAAATTATAAATAAAAAGAAATTGTTATAAGTTATACCATAGTTAAATTTACAATCAATTTAACTAAAGAAGTCGTTTGGTAGTATATATAAAAATAGTATTTATGTTAAATTTTAGTACAATTGTTAAGACTGTAAATTTAACTCTAGTACAACTAATAGTACTATTTCAATTACCCTTTTTTGGGATATATAACCCCAAAATTTATGCTACAAGATGAATGATTATGTATCCTTCGTGAAAGGGGATTATTTCGAGCCTCTGCCTCAGGAATTTTTTTATGAGATTCCTATAAGCTTCTCAAATATCACATTTAATCACCCGAGGTTAGTTAAGTTTTATGATGTACTATTAGTAATCCCTTAGAAAACTAGAAAGTTATACTAACCATCCAAAAAGTAAGTTTCCATTCAATACTTCAAGCTATCCTAAGAGAATTTAACACATAACAGATCTTCGATATTAACATCAACTCATGAACCCCAAATTGGGTGATGCTTCTTCCTAAGGAACGAATATGTCCATCATACTTCTCGTTCTAACTTGGACTAATCCCTTAACAAGCAAGAACTCTCTACTAACCTGATAGAAAGTAAGTTCCACTCAAATTTTCAATCTCGCCTAAGGTAATTAAACGCATAACATAACTTCAAAGTACATATCAAGTCATGAATGCCAAATAAGGTGATGGTTTTCGAGTTTATTCCTCATACTTGAGGAAGGATCATGTCCAACATATATACATCTTGGCCTATCTTGGACTAATTCTTTATGAAGCAATAGATTTCTACTAGCCAGAAAGAAAGTAAGTTTTCACAGGTCTAGAAAGGATAGCATGTAGAAAACATTTTACTCCTAACATTTTTTCCGGGGTTTGAGAGTTGATTTTCGATAGACCCTCGACAGAAAAGAAATGTCATTGCGTTAAAACGATCTTAAAAACACCAAAAAAAGTGAAAGGAAATTAGAGTTTTTTCTACATTCTAGAATCCCAAGAAAACCAACATCTACCCCAAAAAAAGTACAAACAGAAAGATAGGGCTTCTATTTCACAAAATTCACAACACCCAAATAAGAAAGATTTGATTTTTTAAACAGATCAAAAGAAATGAAATTTTAAGCTTATTAAGATCTAAAATTAATATTTATACTGTAAACATCCATAAAAACTTTAGGAAAGTATCAAATACCCTGTTGAGAACACCTTATCCTTCAGTTGCTGAATACAAATTTGTATGATTTTGAAGTCTTCATATTCATCACCCCGGAGTGAAACAGGGAACTGAAGAAGGGAGAGAGGTTTTCTTCTTAAATTAAATTTAAAGAGGGAACCGAAAAAGGGGGAGAGGTTTTCTTCCTAAATTATAGTTTACAAAAATGTAATATGGAGTGGGGTGAGTGGGGGAAATTAGTATTGGAGGTTTCTTAGTTGTATTGTTGTGTCCGTATCAATTTATGTGATACGATTTAATTCGAGATAGAAAAGTTAAAAGGAAATTGAAATGTGAAATGTAGTAGAATTTTTAGAGCTTAATGTGATTAAATATTGTTAAAACAATTAATAGAGTTAAAAATGTCATTTTTAATAATTTATTTATTTATTTTTCTCATTATAAGAAATCATAAATAAAAATAATAAATTTCATTGATTTGCACTTTCAGAATTTTTTTTTGATGGTTTACAAACATGATTAATTTACAAAAATAAAAAAGGAATAATATTAAGGATCAATGAGATCAAAATGATTGGAAGAATTATCTATAATACAGTGAACAATTAATATAGGTCTATAAAAAGACTTTCTTTTTGAAATAACCTAAAAAGTAAATATTACATAACTTAAGAGAAAAAGAGAGTAAAAAAATATGATTATTTAATTAGAGAAATTGGCAGATATATTTAGTTACTAATAATTTACTTTGACTTGTTTAATTTTGTCCACTTAATTATTTTTTGCATGTGACATTTAATACCTCAAAATTGATAAATTTGAATGTATAGGTCATGTAACCTCCAGTAAATTGAAATAACTAAGAATAATCTAGGAAATCAAGGAATAATTGTTTTTGGAAATAAAAAGAGAAATGTGGAAAATTTCAAAATTTTAAAAGTGAGTTTTTGGCCTTTTTTTAGACGGCCATAACTTTCATCTCAGGAGAAACTTATGTGAGTTAATTATACGGTTGGAAATCCCATGCTAAGATCTTTCTAACGCTGCACAATTTAAGAAATTTTTAAATTGTACTAATGAGATATGCCTTATGGATGTTAGGTTGTTGGATTGAGGAGAATCCAATCAGAATTTTAGTAAGGGTAAAGTAGTATTTTCATACTACAATTTCCTAACATGTTTTAATGGTTTATCAAGGAAAAATTTAAGCGTTAAGTAAGTTTTTAGAATATTGAATACGCTTAGGGCTTGGAAATAGAGAAGAGAAGAGGAGAAAGAAGAAAGAACGCCAAGAATCGTTGCGGATTTCGTTAGAAGTGATCCCTTTAATGTATGTAAGACCATTTTATGTATTGTCCTTTCACCCACACCCCAATTTGATTCAATTCAGCAAGTTAGAGTTTATTTAATGATGAACATGGAACTTCTTAACGAAATAATATGAATTTTTTGTTGGTTGAATTGTAACTTATTTCTAGTACATTGTTTTTTGGTCTAATATATTGGATAATGAGGTATTTAGTGATCCTAAGTGTTTGTGGTAGGATCCGTGGATGTTTGTCACGACCCAAAACCGGGCCGCGACTGGCACCAACACTTACCCTCCTATGTGAGCGAACCAACCAATCCAAACTCTAACATTTCAATGTAATATCAACAGACCAATTCAATAACTTCTAAAATTCAACATCTATTATTTCCCAAAATCTGGAAGTCATCACCACAAGAACATCTATGATCAAATGACTAAACTAAGAGTATTCTAAAAGCTAAAACAAGTAAAAGCTAGTCCACGCCGGAACTTCAAGGCATCAAGACATGAGGAAGAAAGTCCAGTCCAAGCTAGAAGCGTTAGCTCACCCTGAAGATCCGATGTGACGAAGACTGGCTAGAATTGCGGTTGAGTCGAAGACGATGGCACGTTTGCTGCACTCCATAAATAACAAGAAGAAAACATAAAAGTAGGGGTCAGTACAAAACACGGGTACTGAGTAGATATCATCGGCCAACTCAAAATAGAAAACAGTATATACCAAGTAATATCATAAACTCAACTATGATACTCAACATGTAGCAACAAAAAATACTATATCATTAACAATTACCGTCAAGTTCACACATGAGGACTCAAGCCTCAGTACCATACTCATTTCGGAATTAGATTGAGTATATTAACATCTTCCAAGATTCATTATCTTTATTTCTCTTGTGTCGGTACGTGACACTCCGCTCCCTCATATTCTTTAATCCCCTTGTGTCGGTACGTGACACTCCTATCCCCTACTACTATGTGTCGGAACGTGACACTCCGATCCCCTAAATCTACGTGTCGTTTCGTGACACCCGATCCCCTAAATCTACGTGTCGGTTCGTGACACCCGATCCCCTAAATCTATGTGTCAGTTCGTGACACCCGATCCCCTAAATCTACGTGTCGGTTCGTGATACCCGATCCCCTTAATCTACATGTCGGTTCGTGACACCCGATCCCTTAATTCTATTTGTCGGAACGTGACACTCTGATCCCCTAATCTCTTTCTATCAATTCATCAAGCCTTCTCTTATACCAAGGCATCATCAATCTCATTACTTTAGCTCATCAAGCCTTCTTTTATACCAAGGCATCATCATTAACAAGAGATTAGAGTTTTTATCAAGATTTGGGATTCAATAGCTTCATCATGCTTAATTTATCACAATTATATCATCACATTCATGCAAGCATACAATTAAGCACATAGCAGGGTTTACAATACTATCAATACATATCATTCGCTATTAAGAGTTTACTACGAATATCGTAAAATACCATAACCTACCTCCACCGAAGATTCGTGATCAAGCAAGCAATTTCCCAAGCTTTGTTTCTCTTCATTTCTCCTCTTTCTCGTTCGACTCTCTCCCTCTTTCTCTTGTTCTTTCTATTTTCTTTATTCAAACCCTCTTTCTTTTACCCTAATTAGCATATAATTAGGAATAAAAGATGGCAATAATAACCCACTCATTAACTTAAGGTTACCTCTTTTAACCCCCAAGTAATTAGACTTATTAACATTAACCCACTAACTTTATAATTAAAGCAGGAATAGTCAAAAACGTCCCTTAAAATATTTATAGAAATCCGACCCAGCCTGGGATTACGCAGTCTGTGACAGCCCGTCGTGCCTGCGACGGTCCGTCCTGCTGCCCCGTCACAGAGTTCAGAGACTCAATTTCATTGAAGAGTCTGTGACGGTCCGTTCTGCCGTTCCGTTACGAAGTTCAGAGAGTCGATTTCAGTACCCATTTCTTAGAATTTCTAAGTGTGTTGGAACGAGACCCCCTCGACGGTCCGTTGTGCCCATGACGGTCCGTCGTGGGGACCGTAGTCTGTCTTAGTTTTCCAGAAATAAAATATGCTGCTCAAAACGTCTAAACAGGTCGTTACAATAGATACCAATTTACCCATCGTTCGTCCTTGAACGATCATAAGAAGAAAAAAAAGGGCGAAAAGGAGTACCTGAATCTGTAAACAGGTGTGGGTATCTTTCTTGAATATCAGCTTCTTTCTCCCAAGTGGCTTCTTCAACGGGTCGATTCTTCCATTGAACCTTGATGGATGCAATCTCCCTCCACCTCAACTTGTGGACTTCACTATCTAAAATAGCAACAGGTTCCTCCTCATAAGAAAAATTCTCATCAAGCAGGACCGAATCCCAACAGATAATGTAGTTTCCATCCCCATGATATCTTTTCAACATAGACACATGGAATACCGGATGCACTCCGGACAGCCCTGGAGGCAAGGCTAACTCATAAGCCACCTCTCCTACTCGCTTAAGTACTTCAAATGGACCAATATACCTTGGGCTAAGTTTACCTCGCTTACCAAACCGCATCACCCCTTTCATGGGAGAAACCTTCAGTAGGACTTGCTCACCCTCCATAAACTCTAAGTCTCTAAACTTTTGATCTGCATATTCCTTTTTTTTATATTGCGCCGCTAAAAGCTTTTCTTGAATAGATTTCACTTTCTCTAATGAATCCCTCAAAAGGTCATTACCCCAAGGTCTAACCTCAAATGCATCAAACCAACTAATGGGAGACCTACATCTCCTCCCATACAATGCTTTAAATGGGGCCATATCAACACTTGAGTGATAGCTATTATTGTATGAAAACTCCGCTAAGGGTAAGAAGCTATCCCAATGGCCACCAAATTCTATCACACATGCACGAAGCATATCCTCCAATACTTGAATCGTTCTCTCAGACTGACCATCGGTCTGAGGATGGAACGCAGTACTAAGGTCCAACCTAGTACCCGATTCCGCATGCAATGTTTTCCAAAACTTAGACGTAAACTGCGTACCTCTATCTGATATAATGGAGAGTGGAACCCCATGCAATTGCACCACTTCCGAGATGTAAAGTTTGGCTAACTTCTCTGCATTGTAAGTCACCTTGACCAGAATGAAATGGGCAGACTTAGTTAACCTATCAACAATCACCCAGATAGAGTCATACTTAACAATTGTCTTGGGAAGACCAACCACGAAGTCCATTGCAATCCTTTCCCACTTCCATTCAGGAATGGGCATTCTCTGAAGTGTTCCTCCGGGACTCTGGTGTTCATACTTTACTTGTTGACAGTTTGGACATTTGGCACTAAAATCAACAATATCACGCTTCATTCTACTCCACCAAAATGTTGCTTTAGGTCACGGTACATCTTAGTTGCACCAGGATGTATAGAGTACCTTGAACTATGAGCCTCTGTCAGAATAGTGTTGATCAAATCATCAACTCGGGGTACACATACCCTTCCCTTTATTCTCAAAACACCTTCCTCATCGATTTGTGCTTCCTTAGCCTCTCCTCGCAATACTTTATCTTGGATTCGGCTCAGTTTCTCATCATCAAACTATTTTCCCTTAATCTTGTCAAGAAAAGAAGATCTTGCCTCCACACGAGCCAACAATCCTCCATTCTCATTTCCTTCTAACCTCATAAAGTCGTTAGCCAGAGTCTGAACCTCTCTAGCCAATGGACGTCTAGAAACTTGAAGTGAGCTAGACTTCCCATGCTTCCCGCCTTTCTACTTAAAGCATCTGCCACAACATTCGCTTTTCCCGGATGATACTAGATAGTGATATCGTATTCCTTTAGTAGTTCCATCCATCTCCTCTGTCTCAAGTTCAAATCTTTTTGAGTAAAGACATACTGTAGGCTACGATGATCCGTATAGACCTCACACTTAACCCCATACAAATAGTGTCTCCATTGCTTTAATGCAAACACTACCGCAGCCAATTCCAAATCATGGGTCGGATAGTTACGTTCATGCACTTTTAATTGTCTTGAAGCATAAGCAATCACATTCTTCTCTTGCATTAGCACTGCACCCAAACCCGAATAGGATGCATCACAATAAACAATGAAGTTCTTACCTTCCACGGGCAAGGTGAGAATGGGTGCGGTAGTGAACAAAGTCTTGAGCTTCTAAAAGCTTTCTTCACACTCGTACGACCATATAAATGGAACATTCTGCTTAGTCAAGTTCATCAATTGGGAAGCAATGGAAGAGAATCCCTTGACAAATCGACGGTAATAGCTAGCTAAACCAACAAAGCTCCTTATTTCTGACACATTAGTGGGTCTTACCCAATTCTTCACTGTCTCAATCTTAGAAGGATCCACCATCACTCCATCCTTAGACACCACGTGCCCCAAGAAGGACACTGAATCTAGCCAAAACTCACACTTGGAGAATTTGGCATAAAACTTTTTCTCCCTCAACATTTCCAATGCCATTCTAAAATGCTCCTCATTTTCTTTCTTACTCTTTGAGTATATTAGTATATCATCAATAAATACGATCACAAAGAGATCCATATATGGATTAAAAATCCCATTCATCAAGCTAATGAAAGCAGCAGGGGCATTCGTAAGACCAAAAGACATCACTACAAACTCGTAATGCCCATACCTGGTCCGAAAAGCAGTCTTTGGCACATCCGTTGCCCGTATTTTCAATTGATGATAACCGGATCTCAAGTCAATCTTAGAGAAGACACAAGCACCTTGTAACTGATCGAACAAAGTCATCAATGCGAGGAAGAGGATACATGTTCTTAATAGTTACCTTGTTCAACTGCCGGTAGTCTATGCACATCCGAAAACTTCCATCCTTCTTATTCACAAACAAAACCGGAGCACCCCAAGGAGATGCACTTGGTCTAATGAAGCCCTTGCATAACAACTCTTGAAGTTGGGCCTTTAACTCTCTTAACTCCGTGGGAGCCATTCTATAAGGGGGTATAGAAATAAGGCGAGTGCCCGGTTCAAGATCAATGCAGAAGTCAATATCCCTATCTGGTGGCATACCAGGAAGATCTGCAGGGAACACATCCAAAAACTCACGGACTACCGAAACCGACTCAATCGAAGGTACTTGGGTAGTGTCATCCCTGAGGTGTGCCAAGAAAGCTAAACAACCCTTACTAACCATTCTCTTAGCCCGAAGAAAGGACACGATACGAACCGGATTGGAAGTGTAGTAGCCCTCCCACACTAACGGATCTGTCCCAGGCTTGGCTAACGTCACAGTTTTAGCATTACAATCCAAGATCGCAAAATTTGGGGAAAGCCAAGTCATACCAAGAATTACATCAAAATCAACCAATTCTAAGATAACCAAGTCCACATAAGTATTGCCCCCCACAAAATTCACCAAACAAGACCTATATACCTTTTAAACTATCACAGACTCACCCAGCGGAGTAGAAACACGAATAGGCATGTCAAGTAATTCATAATGTAAATTAAGACCATTAGCAAATGAGGAAAATACATAAGAAAATGTGGATCCAAGATCAAACAATACAGAAGCCATGCAATAACAAACCAAAAGATTACCTGTGATGACAGCATTAGATGTCTCCGCCTCAGATCTCCCAGGGAAAGCGTAACAATGGGCCCCATTACTTGTCTGTCCGTTGCCCCTACCATGTTGTGCTGTAGTGGCTCCAGTTTGCCCATCACCCTGGCCGTTTTGGTGACCACCATTACCTCGACCACCACGTCCTCCAGAATGACGGCCTCTAACATGACCACCTCTACCTCTAGCTATTGGAGGTCTGTAACTCTGTTTGGGAAAATTCTTCCTAATATGTCCAGTATCCCCACATCCATAACACTCTCTGGATTCAAGCATAGGTTTCTCAGAGAAGTTTTGACCGGTCTGAGGTGGACCCCCAACTACAGTCTGTAGTGAAGACTGAATTGGTCGGACTGAGTTACCTCCGGAACCCTGTCCTCTAGAGTAAGAACCATTAAACTCACCTCCCTTTCGAAACCTTTTTGATGTCGATGCCATGGTGAAATCATCTTGCTTCACTCCTTCCACCTCTATCACGAAGTCTACCACTTCTTGAAAAGATTTCGCTATAGCCGCTACCTGTAAGGCTAAAATTCACAACTCTGATCTCAACCCCTTCACAAAACGGCGAATCCGCTCTTGTGGACTGAAACATAGTTGGGTGGCATACCGGGATCATGCACGAAACTTAGCCTCATATGCAGTAACCGACATCCTACCTTGCTCTAGGCTCAAGAACTCATCTCTTTTCCTATCCCTCAAAGTCCGGGGGATATACTTCTCCATAAACAAGCTAGAGAATGAGGCCCAAGTCATAGGTGGTGCCTCTGGTTGTTGACATTCGACATGTGACCGCCACCATATTTTGGCGTTCCCTTGAAACTGATAAGTCACAAACTCAACACCAAACCGTTCTACGATACCCATCTTGTGTAGTAGCTCATGACAGTCAACCAGAAAATTGTAGGCATCCTCAGATTCAGCACCCTTGAAGACTGGAGGTTTCAATTTCAAGAACTTACTGAAAAGTTCATGCTGATCATTTGTCATTATAGGCCCCGTAGTTAGACGAGGAAATGTGCCTATTTCCAATGAGGCATCCATGCGGGGAGCCATAGAAGCCGCATGTTGTACCTCCGGAACCTGAGGTGCTGGTGCAGAAAACACTGGAGGTCTCTGGCCCTGATCAGATAACCCGCTAAGATAAGCGAGAACCTGATTGATCATCTCTGGGTAGGTTGGGGTGGCATTTCCTCATTCTGTACTTGTTCATTCTCCCCATCCTCCCCCTCTTTTACTACTTCCTCAGTCGGTGGAGGAGTCACCGCCCTAGTACCAGATGGGCTAGGCGCTCGTCCTCTTCCTCTAGAGGACGTCCTCCCACGACCTCTATCGCGGCCTCTTGCCACTGCTCCCCTTTGAGCTACAATCTCAGTGGCTGGCTCAGATGCATCTTGTCTTGCTAATGTTGATGTGGGCGTGGTTGTTGCTCTAGTTCTAACCATCTGCGAAATAGAGTGAAGATGGTCAGATACCAATTTGTATCACCTAGATACTAATTGGACTCAAGTAATAGCACGAAAGAAAGAATGAAAGAATGGAATTTTCCTAAAGTCTTATAGCCTCTCTAAGAAAAGTAAAGGCGTCCTCCTACCGTTCCTTAAGACTATACTAGACTCGTTCTTGTGTGATGAGACCAACGAACCTAATGCTCTGATACCAAGTTTGTCACGACCCAAAACCGTGCCGCGACTGTCACCCTCACTTACCCTCCTATGTGAGCGAACCAACCAATCCAAACTCTAACATTTCAATGTAATATCAACAGAAAATAATGCGGAAGACTTAAACTCATAATTAAAAACCAATTCAATAACTTCGAAAATTCAACATCTATTATTTCCCAAAATCTGGAAGTCATCACCACAAGAACATCTATGATCAAATGACTAAACTAAGAGTATTCTAAAAGCTAAAACAAGTAAAAGCTAGTCCATGCCGGAACTTCAAAGCATCAAGACATGAGGAAGAAAGCCCAGTCCAAGCTAGAAGCGTTAGCTCACCCTGAAGATCCGATGTGACGAAGACTGGCTAGAATTGCGGTTGAGTCGAAGACGAAGGCACGTTTGCTGCACTCCATAAATAACAAGAAGAAAACATAAAAGTAGGGGTCAGTACAAAACACGGGTACTGAGTAGATATCATCGGCCAGCTCAAAATAGAAAACAGTATATACCAAGTAATATCATAAACTCAACTATGATACTCTACATGTAGCAACAACAAATACTATATCATTAACAATTACCGTCAAGTTCACATATGAGGACTCAAGCCTCAATACCATACTCATTTGGGAATTAGATTCATTAGACTGAGTATATTAACATCTTCCAAGATTCATTATCATTATTTCTCTTGTGTCGGTACGTGAAACTCCGCTCCCTCATATTCTTTAATCCTCTTATGTCGGTACGTGACACTCTGATCCCCTACTACTATGTGTCGTAACGTGACACTCCGATCCCCTAAATCTACGTGTCGGTTCGTGACACCCGATCCCCTAAATCTACGTGTTGGTTCGTGACACCCGATCCCCTAAATCTACGTGTCGGTTCGTGACACCCGATCCCCTAAATCTACGTGTTGGTCCGTGACACCCGATCCCCTAAATCTACGTGTCGGTTCGTGACACCTGATCCCCTAAATTTACGTGTCGACTCGTGACACCCGATCCCCTAAATCTACTTGTCGGTTCGTGACACCCGATCTCCTAAATCTATGTGTCGGTTCGTGACACCCGATCCCCTAAATATACGTGTCGGTTCGTGACACCCGATCCCCTAAATCTACGTGTCGGTTCGTGACACCCGATTCCTTAATTCTATGTGTCGGAACGTGACACTCCGATCCCCTAATCTCTTTCTATCATTTCATCAAGCCTTCTCTTATACCAAGGCATAATCAATCTCATTACTTTAGTTCATCAAGCCTTCTTTTATACCAAGGCATCATCATTAACAAGAGATTAGAGTTTTTATCAAGATTTGGGATTCAATAGCTTCATCATGCTTAATTTATCACAAATATATCATCACATTCATGCAAGCATACAATTAAGCACATAGCAGGGTTTACAATACTATCAATACATATCATTCGCTATTAAGAGTTTGCTACGAATATCGTAAAATACCATAACCTACCTCCACCGAAGATTTGTGATCAAACAAGCAATTTCCCAAGCTTTGTTTCTCTTCATTTCTCCTCTTTCTCGGTCGACTCTCTCCCTCTTTCTCTTGTTCTTTCTATTTTCTTTATTCAAAACCTCTTTCTTTTACCCTAATTAGCATATAATTAGGAATAAAAGATGGCAATAATAACCCACTAATTAACTTAAGGTTACTTCTTTTAACCCCCAACTAATTAGACTTAATAATATTAACCCACTAACTTTACAATTAAAGCAGGAATAGTCAAAAATGTCCCTTAAAATATATAAAGAAATCTGACCCAGCCTGGGATTACACAGTCTGTGACAGCCCGTCGTGCCTGCGACGGTCCGTCCTGCTGCCCCGTCACAGAGTTCAGAGACTCAATTTCCTTGAAGAGTGTGTGACGGTCCGTCACGCCTGTAACGGTCCGTCCTGCCATTCCGTTACGAAGTTCAGAGAGTCGATTTCAGTACCCATTTTTCAGAATTTCTAAGTGTTTTGGAATGAGACCCCCTCGACGGTCCGGCGTGCCCATGACGGTCCGTCGTGGGGTCTGTCGTCTGTCTCAGTTTTCCAGAAATAAAATCTTCTGCTCAAAACGACTAAACAGGTCGTTACAATGTTTAGGAGGTTTAGAGATGAAACCTGGAGAAGAAAAGTCGGAGGTTCCCTCTAACAACCCCTTGAGAGTGCGCTTAAAAGAGACCGTTAGGGAAGGCTCTGTATGACAGGTCCTGGCGTCCCGCACCAGTTAGAGCACCTCTTACTAGATTCTGTAAGAAAGGCTCTGGCGCTCCGCGCCTCTTAGAGCGCCAAGGTCACTTAGAGACCTCGTTCTTTTCCTATCTTTTCGAACTAGTTCCTACTAGATGTACCTATCATTCCTAGTTGAGTCCAACACTCTAATGTACATCTAAACATCATTAATTCATCCATAAACATGAGATCATGATCCTTGATCCATAATTAAATTCAAAGGAAGCAAAGATAAAGTTCAAAGTAAGTAAAGGCAAGTTCTTAAAGTATTCAAAATTTCTTAAACAATCACTTAAAGTTTGTTTTAAGGCTTAAGTTACAGGTTGACCAAAGAGTAAAAAGTTGATTTAAATTTTCAAAAAGCGATAAGGGAACTAAGTATTCCCTAACAGTGAAGTTCAAGTGAGGTAAATAGTAAGAGTTGAGTTCATCTCTCAAAAAGTTATAAGGGAACACAATATTGCCAAAAGGTTTATAAATGTTTTCACATTTAAGTTCCAAGGAAACTAAGAGTTCCAAAATAATTTTGAGTAAGAAGAGGGGAACACTAATTCCAAGACGGATTTTTTAGGGTAAAAAGGGTTGAGCAAATTATCTCAACCCAAAAGAAGTAAGTTATGTAAAAAGCATGAGCTAAAGTATATTTAGCTAGTAGTGTTGAGCATCGATGTGGGGATGGTAAGTAAGGCTGGTGGATTCACTAAGTTAAGTAAGGTCCTATACCGATTGTAAGGTGTAGTATGGTCCTCGAGAGCGTGAGGTAAAATTTATTATCATCACTTAGGCTCAAGTGATGGTTGTCGGTTAGAGAAACTCCCACAGAAAATAATATTACTTTCATATATAAGTAAAGTTGAGTTTGTTATTGTTTTATCTTTACTAAACTAGGTGTTATATATATATATATATATATATATATATATATATATATATATATATATTTATACACACATATATTGCATTGGTTCTTATTGCTTTATATTGAGTTCTTTTCGTATGAGTCAAGCATATAGTTGTGTTTAGAATTCTAACTCACACACTCGTACATTTATTTTACTGATGCCAGTTTTCTTGCATCGTCTATAATGAAGACAAAGATAACCACGATCAACACACAACACTTTATTGATCCAGTTTGAGTTCCATAGTTAGTGGTGAGCCCCTTACATTTTGGAGGACATCCTTGTGATTGCTTTTCTAGTTCTGTTCATTAGGATGTTGTGGGGTTTGTCCCAACATCAAACTTAGTTAATATAGAGGCTTCATATACACTTACTAGTTCAGTTTTTGAGTCTCGTGTACTTTGTAATTTCATATGTTCAAGTGTTGAGACTTAAATGCCATTTTTGCCAGAATATCATATTAAGTACGACTTTTAACCATGCTCTGTTTCTTTATTGAATTGAGTTATGTCTTTCGCTGAGTTATGTAAGTCAAGACAACGGTTTGCTCGAGACCAGTAATGGTCATCGAGTGCCAGTCCCTACCAAGGAGTAGGCCTTGATCTTGACAGGTCAGTTAAAAATTCAATTTTCTGATTTTATGACTTATTTTTTTTATAACAAATAGACATTTTTTATATATAAGAGATCTGAAAATATGAAGAGATATCATATGTTTTGTATTATAGATACAAAATTCCTACATTTTAGTCACTTTTAAGTAAGGGTGAATATAGAAGGGGCAAAGGTATATTCATTTGAATTTTCATTTAAAATATTTATTTGATATACATAAATCTTTTTAGTGTTTATATATAAATTTCAAATTCCACAACATAAATGGCTATGTACATTGTAAGGCATTTAATTGTCACATGTTTAATTACAAATTTTTTAGCAGACAATGAAAAAGTTCGAGGTTTTGTAGTAGTATGAATTCTTTAGATATATATTCATAAAATATTTTTATCAGTATTGTTGTTGTGTACCAAAATATTTTAAAAGAACTAATAAAATAATTAAACTTAGCGAAAATTGCGTTGAATTGGGTCTTGACTCATTATTTGCCACGTTTTTGGCTCAGTTCATATTGATCCAATAAAATTCAGTTTGAATTGGATCTTGGTCCGTTTTTTATATTGACACAATATATTTGACTAAAATTGATCTAGTTCTCTCAATTTTATAATAGAAGAAAAATTAATCAAACAAATACAATTATAGACGAAAAACTAATAAATACTTATCCTCTTTTGGATGAGTCGCGATTCATTTGATCAAATGAATATTAGCCTAGAAATTCCTTATGTTACAACTAAATTGTAGATTGTTATGCGTATTTACTATTTTCCCTCTAAATAAAAAGATAAGCTATAAATAGTAATTATTCTAACATTCACTACTAATAGTACTAATATGATAATTGCATATCATAATTTAGTTTCACCATAAAATTTCATTTTTATAATAATTATGTTTTCATCATTTCATTAGATTTTATGTTGTGCAACAAAATTATTAACATTTTCAGTGGAATCCTATAAATTGGTCCAATTATGTTCATTAGGATTAATACTTGCAATCGATTCAATCACGAAATTAATGTAGTGTATGATAGGAAAAAGGGAGATTGATTTCGTTTACTTTCTTATATTAGGTCATTGAAAATCCTGCTATGCATGTATATTAATTTCGTTATTAGCGTAAATGTTTATGCTTCAACATGCCGTATCAGACCCTGAAACTTGCACTAATGATTTTCACTCATAAAGTAACTTTATTTTGTTATTATAGACGGACCCACATTCATATGTATGGTGCATATACATTTATATCTATCTTTGGCAAAGAAAAAGATGTAATTAACTGCTCACATTTAATGAAAGTCGAGTTATTCTTGTGTTAGAGGAATCACCACAAAACTAGGGTTTCGATCTAGTTAAAACCCTTATTTCTTTTTAAGTTTATTGTGATATTCGGGGGGGGGGGGGGGGGGTTAATTTTAAATTCACTTAGTAAACTACCAGTAATCGATAGTAGTTTCACATGCAAGTTAGTAGTAAGATAAACAGTACTAGAAAGTTGCAGCAATAATTCACACAAAAGGTTTTATCCTTGTTCGAATTACCAATGCGGTGGGCTGTCAACCCCCCTTGGGTTTCAAGGGTTTTCATTAAGATATTTGAAGATATCCTAATGTTAAAGAAATTTGAAACGTTATCCTGTCTTGATATGCAAATATGATTTCTACCTTGACACTGCTTCAACTTTTATGACTACACTAAAATTATTTATTTTCTCTTATCTTTTAAATTTATCACTCAAGTGATTACAAAAATTTACGAAAGACAAAAGAAAAATGTTTGCTAAGCTCAAGCGAAGTTGTGTATTTCACACTAAAAAACTGGGTCAATTTGTTTAGATGATGATTTGTGATCTTGTAAGGAAAAACACAAGGGATTTATCTCAAACAAGGATCAATTTGTGGGATCCTTGAATGAGCCGATTCAGTTGATCTGTATCCATGAAGTAAATCATTTCTTCTTCTTTCCTTCTAATGGTGTGATCATTTCCTTGTATGATCCACATACCTTTTATCTTGTGGGTTGATTCATGGATTTTCCTTTGTTGATGATTTGGTTGTGATCTCTTCCAAGTGTGTGAGTATTCTGCTTCATTTCAATTTTCTCCATGTGTCGATTAACCATATATTCCTTTCCTTCTTTTGTCCATTAGATTTGAGTCTTGCCTTTCAAATGCTTTTCTAAAAGTTCAAGGAAATATTCTTTTCCTTCTTGAAGTCATTTATATTGATGATTTCCTTTTTAAATTTGTGATGTACGAAAATTAATATCAACGCCTTAAATGTTTATTTTCAAAATCAACTAGCTCTAAGGAGTTACCAATCTGCCCCTTTTTTAAATTAAATGATTATTCACAATATTAATAATAATCTTGATAGTCAATTTTACTTAAAGTTAGTTGGACTTCCCAGAGGTTTCATGTCTTAGTTCATCGATGCATGCAACTCTCCCTCTCTTATCTCCCCCTGTCTCATAGAGGAGGAAGAATGATAGATTTGATTTCTTTCCCTTTTTCATAATATAAAAGACTGGCGAAAAGCATACTACATATAAGCAAGGAAAAAAGATAACAGGGTAGTCTAATATACAGAAAGACAAAAAAATAGTAGTCCAAGAGATATAGAGGTACGTGCCCCTATTGGAAGTTAGTTCAAAACGTAAAGGTCAGTTAGTAGAGTTAATGACCACCTCCAAAGTACTTGAGGCAGTTAATCACTTTCTCATAGAATGTGTTGTAAGAAAGTTAAATATTTCGCGAAAGACTGTAGTATGAGGTCTGAATCGTAACAGCAAGCTCATTGTTGGAGGAGTTGACTCCACTTTTGAGAGAGTCAACATGTTGGATTAAGCGATTTACCGTTGAGATACCTTCATGCTTGATCGTTGTCATGGAATCCACTAATTACCGATATAAGGGCTAAAATTATTTTGTAAACGCCACAACATCATGAAGGGTTTCCAAGTATCGTTCTACAACTAACATTCTAGTTTTGACATGTTCATTGTTCTGCAATAAAAGACCGACATAATCCACTGATATTTTTGAGGGTTAGGTAGAGCCCGCCCGAGCTTTGACTGAGTCCTTTTTTACCCACTTTTCACCAACTTGCACATACCCCGTACTAGAAAAAGTATGAAAATCATAAGTTGCATTTATAAGATAGGGGGTAAACAAAGAAAGTTCCACAAGACGGTCCACAATATTCCTCGAAATGATCAAGCCAGAGGACAGACTTGCCGATGAATTCAAGCCTTCAAAACTTCCCAAAATGTACGCCTTGTACCATTCAGCCCATTTGATGCACTGATTTTTAAGAAGGAACTAGGGAAAAAATACATTACGAATAGAAATATTACTCAAGGAACCCTTCTAGAATAAGAGTTGTGTCCACGATATCTCCGAGTACGATACTGAAAACATAGTATAAGGGCCCAAAGTCAGAATTGTAATAGTCGGGTTAAGCCACGACTTTCTTTGCACATTTAAGCAAAATTTCAAAGACATTAGGTCATGTTTTTTTCATGTACAAAATTAACGCAAAAAACTTAGTACCAAACACATCTTCGAATAACTTTTCATTGATAATGAATTGCATAACCAGCACAAATAACTGTAGCTCATCACTCTTAGGTGAGATGGGGAGATTCCCATAAAGCAGGTGAACCGCTTCGTCAAAACGCTCAAGACCACACAAAGTAAAAAAGAGAGACGTTTAGCTTTGAGATAGAAGCTTACCGGGAAGTGAGAGTCCTTAATTTGACTGATATCTAAAACTGGATCGGGAACAATAGGGCGAGTTTTAATTGACTGAGATTCTTCTTCTATTCGATATCCCAGAATCGTTGCATGTCTACGTTGGAGAGAGATCCCCTAACATAGAGACAAGGCGTATATGATGCTTTCTAATTAGTAGTAGAATCTCACTTCTTTGAGGACTTAGACGAAGTATCCATGGATACTACGGAGAATCAGAAGAGAGAGAGAGAGATGGTGTCTACTTCGAAGGAACTCAAAGCAACATAGGATTTCTTTGAGGTCATGGGGCGAGTATTTGTCATGGTGAGATGAAGTGTATAAGAGAGAGAGAGGAAAGAATAAATAAAAAGAAAAAAGATGAGGGAAAAGAAAGAGTATCAGATGAGAAAGGAAAGGGGAAGGGGATTTGATAGGAAGAAGGGGAAGCGGAAAAGGCGGCAGCGGGTCATAATTACAGAACAAAAAATGAGAAAACACATTATTTGCATAAGGAAATAAAATAAATAAACAGTAAAGTACAATGGATTAGTCAACACATTTAATTCCAATGCGATCTCTGAGAGAGCAATATCTTTCCTCAAGAAGAGGTTTAGTAAAAATATCAGCTAATATATTTTTAGAGTCTACAAATTCGAGTAAAAATCACAATTTTCAACGTAATCACAAATAAAATGATGATTTATGTGAATATCCTTAGCCCTCGACTGATACACAATATATTTTGACAGACGGAAGTATTATCATATATAATCAGTACAGTTTCATAGGAAAGATTATAATCATGTAATTGATACATCGTCCATAAAATTTGAGTACCACAACTTCCAACCACTAATTGTCCAGATTTGGTAGTAGATAAGGCAACCGAAACTAGTTTCTCTCTATTCCATGAGACTAGAGAATGCCCCAAGATTGGCATGTTCCACTAGTGTTTTTTGGTTGTTTTTGTCACTTGCAAAGTCAGCATTTGAATAACCAATTTAATCAAAATGAGTAGACTTAGAATACCATAATCCCGGCTCCGTGGTTCCAATGAGGTAGCGAATGATTCGTTTTACTACCACGAGATGTGATTCGTTCGGAGCAGCTTGAAATCGTGTAGACTTGCATATACTTTATATTATATCGGGTCGACTGGATGTAATATATAGTAATGAGCCAACTATCTCTCTATGCATCTTTTTATCCACGTGTTTTCCAGATGCATCAATTTCAAGAAACGTTGACTAACTCATTGGTGTTCCAAAGACTTTGCCCTTTTTGAGTCCAAACTTCTTAATAAATTCCTTGGTGTACTTTGCTTGACTAATGAATGTTCCATTAGTTTAATGGTTTATTTGAAATAAGAGATTGAATTTAACTTCTCACAGAAGACACATTTCGAATTCTACTTTCATTAGATTTTCAAAATTATCGCGTAAAGAAGGATTAGTACGTCCAAAAATAATATAATCAACATATATTTAAACTATAAGAATGAATAAACCAAATCTATGAATGAAGAGATTTGTGTAAATTTTCCCCCTTTGAAAATTATTTTTCAATATAAACAAACTCAATCTTTCATACCAAGCTTTTGGAACATATTTTAGTCTGCAAAGACCTCGGAAAGTTTGTAAACAAAATCAGGACAGGAAGGATTTTAAAAATCGGGGGTTATTTGACGATAACTTCTTCTCTTATAAAATCATTTAAACACACTTTTCACATCCATTTGAAATAGTATAAAAATCTTGAAAGAGTCATAAGAGAGTAGAATTCAAATAGATTCTAAAATTGCCACAAGTGAAAAGGTATCCTCGTATTCAGTACAAAATATTTTTGAGTAGCCTTGAGCGACCTTATCTACGGAGCCGGTTGGTCACCATGTCAAAACAACCCATTTAAAAGGTTAAACGAGCCTCAGACAAGGAAAACTCCAATTTTCCCAATTGTCGTGTGCTATAGTCAACCATCTTTTTTGATTATCCGGAATTTTAAGATATTCAAGATTATTCTACTGCAATGTGGCTAGTCTCTTTTGTGTTCTTAAAGTCAATAACTGCTACCTTAGCAGATCCAAAAACATCAATATATATTGTGGTCTTCAGGATTTTGGTATGATTTCTCATTGATTTAAGTTCTTCATTATATTTTTAAAAAGCTTGCAGCCCATATGAACAATGATTCGACAGTATCTAAGAGATTGGCCTGGTCTATTGACATTTTGAAGAAAAGCTCACAAGAATCATAAAAATAGATTACAATTATGTGAATCTTTAAATTCTGTAACAACCAAATTAGGTTTTCTCTACTATTAATCAAAGTTTTGTTGTGGCTATTTGTTTATGAGATAGGATTGTGTTACACTATACCAACTTTCATTTTTGACATCTAATTTTTTTCTTGTACTATTTGGTTCCTATATCATGTCCTACCTCCCGTGGGAGCTGGTCATCTACTAAATAACAATTTTTTTCTTAATATTCTTATAAATAAATTATCTTGTGTATCTTATTTTTACTAATGAGATATCCAAAATAAAAACATACAATAGAAAGTTTAGAAGAAGATTTTGTTTTTATAAAATTAGGATTAATATTCAAAATAAAGTGAGGAAATGCAGTTCAAATATAGTACTATATAACTGTTAAAAATGTCATGTGTATAACAAAGAATTTATGCCAGACTGTGTTCTTGAACGGCGTAAGCGATCACATAATGGTATAAGAAACATATATGGGTTCTTACAGATGATGCTTCATCAAAATCAATATAAGAAATTAACATGACTATGATGAAACTAGATATTCCTACTGCAGTGGATGATGATGAGGTTATTCAAATTTTGCATTTTGCAGGTTATCATATTAATTACTTAGATGAGATTGTCGCTAAATGTTAAAAGACTCATGAATCATAGGTATGCTTTTTTTTATTTTTCTGATTTCAACTTATACGTATGAATCCACGGTAGTTGCTTGTAATACATAACATTCTTAATTCTTTCCTCAGATCCTACTACTAAGAAGGATCTTCACTTCTTAATATACAGTTTATAATGCAACAAATTCAGGTATATTAAATAAAATCACTTGAAAAGAAAAAGAGGTATAAGATAACCATAACCACTAGTCGTAGGGACATCAAGTGGTTGATATTATACCCCAAATTAGTTTGCCTTTTGGTAACTTTTAACATTAGTTAGTTTTGTTTTAATACATTCCCCTCATTTACATTTTGTTAATATATCAATTGATTTATTCTCATCAATCATAAAAGTAAGATGAGAAGATTTCACCTAAGTTTCTTACAGTAATATTCATGCCACAAGATTTGACTTTTCTTTTTTAAAGTCATATATATAACTAAAAAATTTATGAGGTTATTTGCAGTAGGTTTAAAAGTAAGAAGTCAATGGTAATGTTTCTACTAATATCATAATAAGTACTTCACATATTGAATTCAAGAATAATTTCTTTTAATTTCTCTTTTCCTTCTTCATTCATTATATTTCTATAAGCATATAGGGTTTCATCCCATCTGTTAAGTCTTAGCAATAAGTAAACATTTTTGTTAGATGTTTTAAGGTGAAGAATTTCAATAAGCTGCCTCTTGAGATGCAAGTATAAGAGAGATGAACAGTGAATAATGAAAATAAAAAGAGAAAGTGCGAGAGTGATATACTATTGTTGTTTCCATTGGCAACAAAATATAGGTTTATATTTGTAGAAGATGTTGACACTTTATACTTTAAAGCTTTCCAAATGAATGAGAAACAACACACAATATAATGTGAATGAAGTTAGTCAACAAACTCAAATCCCCGTTTCAATTCTTCCTATTTATAAATTTGTACTATGTGTTAAACATCATAACCAAAAAGAATAAGAGAATAAAGTATGTTGTTGCCTGCTCATTTTGTGGAGAAATAAGACAGGTTGAATGACTATTTTAAGTAATGAAGGGTTTTTTTTTATGCAAAGTATTTTTTGTGTAAGACATTGTTAATTTTCCCAATATAAAATATTAACAGCGGCCGTGCCCATCTAGTATATAATATACATATAGAATTATTATTAGTTGGGAGTCTATCAAAAAAAATATCTCTATTTTATCATTTTAAGGTCGGTGGAATTAGACTCAATTTGACAACAATAAAGACGCTCCATGTAGGAATTAAACTACCAATAAGAGTTTCGTCCTTTATATCTCACGTATGCATTGACGACGGGTTTTGAGAGTTAGCTTTTTTATTGTTATAGTATAACAATGTCTGGTAGAAAAAGTAAACCGTGAATCTTACTGGATATTTTATAAAGGCCATTTAAAGGTCCAACAGGCCCATATTAAACTTGAACTATATTTCCATTAAGTCCCTAATAAATAAGAAGAACTCAAATCATTGAACTACAAAAGCTCAAGATATTATTGAAAAAGGCGCCAAGTTCTGAATTTGGACAGTGCTCCGATAAATCCGAAATATGTAAGGTACAATGACATATGCATAGTAATAATGTACATTAATGTATATGCAGTATTTTTAGTCTCCAATTTAAACAAGTTCTCTGAAAATTGACCTTACAGAGAGATCAATTGCAGAAAAATCTCATTACGATTTTGATAAACGTGAGTTTCATTCCTCTTTTCTGTAGTTTTTTCTGTAAATTTAAATGGAAAATTTGAAACGTTAATTGAATATTTAGTTGGATTTGAAGATTCTAGGGAAAAAGAGTTTGGTGATTGAGCTTAAGATTGGAGGTTCACTCTCGCTTATTGTATAGAGATCACTCCTCAAGATAGTTCAATCTCCTTATTTTATAATAAATTATTTACTTTACTAAGTTTGAGTTGAAATTTTTGAGTTTTTGCACTTCTTTTTATGGGGTTATTTTAAATTTCTGTTGGGTTTAATATTTCCATTGTTTTTTAGTTTTTGAAAATTGAGTAACGAAATCATTATTTTTTTAAAAAAGGGAACTTCTTTTGTTGTTGGATAACACCTCAAAATCAACACATTTTGCAAACTCACTACAATGCTTAATTGTACTTTTTTGAAATTTTAGAATTCTCTCTGTCTCTATAACAATGGGAGTTAGATCAAATCATAATTTATGCCTAGTCAAATATTGATTGTTCCAAAAAAAGGAAGAATTCCAATAGTGTTCCTAGTTTATTGAGTGAAAATATATTCATTTCATTAATTTTTATAATCCGACTCAACGTGTATGCCTCGACTAATCCACGGGTACATATTCTCTGTTACTAGAACATATATCTGGTAACTTTTCCTTACCAAAGCCTAGACGAGTGGAGATATATCTCCTTTATTTTATATTTTTGCATCTATGAGAAATAACCTCTTGGGCAAATGCAGGCCGGCTTTGTCTTGCCTTTCCATATCCTGCACATAGCAGAATCTAAAGTGCAACAGCATTGCCCTTTGTGTTTTGGGTTATAACTAAGACGATGAATTGATGCTAGAGAAAGAGCGTTGTACGAATTGTAAAATTTACACTTCACTAAGGAAAATAGTTCAATGATTTTTCTGTGATATTAGGTGTAAAACATGGTGATTCTATGAACAAGCTTCTTTTTCACACTTTTTTCTTTTTGGTGTTTATCACAACTATAAAAAGGTGCATGGAGCCGAATTGCGGTATCTTAATGTGGAACCAGTTCAAACTAATTGCACAAAAGTAGTCGATCTAGTTCGATAATCTCTTTACTTGATGAAGTTCATTTCCTCACACACCCATAATGGTATTTCTAAAAGGATTCAAAGGGAGTATTTTGTCTATTTCTCATTCATCGAGCAGTTGTATGTGAGAAGGTTGGCCTTTTTGTTAACATCGAAGATAAACTTTTTATGGATTTAGTTTGGTATGCATTTCTTATTAACAATTTCGTGCAATCGTGACAGATACTCGAGGAAGATATAATTCATCACTTGTTAATTTTAGGCGAGTATCCCCTTTATCTTATTCTGATGGATGAGGATGTATTATCCTCTGAACTTGATGTTTTTCATAAAGTACGCCTGTTTCTCAAAGTTTGATCCCAAAAAAAAATTATTTTACCATTTTTAAAGATTAGCATATCTAAAAATATTCATATATATATACAGAGAAAAACCTTAGTGATGTCTACATGGCGCTACCATCATTCAAAAACCCTTTTAATTTAATATATTCCCAGGAATACCCTTCCCTTTATGAACTCCTACATTAAATAACACTTCTAATACAGAGTTATTATGCTTCTTATACATTTTCTTTTGATAGGTACATCATTCATTTTCTGGAAAATTCATCATTAATTATTTTTACATACAAGGAAAAGAAAAGTGGAAGATTCACCTGAACCAATAGACTATGAGGGAGGATAAAACACAGAATACTCAAAAGAAATTCCTAGTGGATGGGAGACTTCAATTTCAAACAGAAGATTTTATTCGAGAAAGTCTAAAAAGACAAAAAACTTTATCATAGACGACAACGGACAAAATGACGATGACACCATAAAAAGGGCAAGGTAGAGGCTTTTTGTATACTAGGGACCTTTATATTATTAGTTTTATCAAGTAGTGTCAATTTGTTAGTTGCAAAACTTTACATGTCAACCAATGGCTAATTTGTATATCATATGGTGTTGATGTCTGTTACGGTATGTAATTATTTCCAAAAATACTCCCCTTACTACAAATGTACATTTCTATAAAAGTTGTCATGTTTATGTGCCATATGTCGATCAATTTTTTTGCTCTTAAAGTTATATGGTACCTAACCCTACTCACCAAGATGTGAATAACTCCTTCAAGCAATGGCATTTTAAAGCTCAAGAACAACAAACCTATTACACTGCGGCATAACATAGGTGTAACTGAAAATGTCATTTTTTAACACTTATTTAACTACACTAAAACTAAAAAAAAATTCAACCAAATATGAAAATCACAGTGCCGCGCGAAGCACGGACAATTTTCCTACCTCATCTTCTTTAAAAGAGCAAATTGATGTTAATTTGTGACAATACATTGTGCACCATAATTGTCTAAAATTAATATCAATTTTCTCTTTTACAGCAGATGAGTGTGCCTGATGTAAATACTGCCATAATTTTGGGAGGTAGCATGCCTTCTATCTTTCACTGAGCCCTTCCCTATCTCCTCTCTCATTATATTTCATATAATGTAGTTATAAAACACATAAGATTATTGTGTGACCTAATGGGTTATTTGGTGAAGATGAGACAAAAATTTTGGATTATGTTGAAGGTTCATGCTAGTTTATCGTATTATCGGTGTTCAGCAAGAAGGAAAGAAAATAAAGGTTCCCCTTAATTAAAGAAGTAGTCCAGGTTGATTTTTTTTCTCTTCAATTTTTTTTAACAACAGTCTACGTGACTTCAGCATACATATGAATATTCCGTGTCCTATCATAACATTCAATTTCTCATGAACTTTTCTTCGTCATCTATTTGCTAAAATGTCATTTGCAGTGTGATTGAAGGTTAGACGTCAAAAGCAATTTCCATGAAGCAAGATAACACATAAATGCAGACCATGGTTAGTCAATAACCGTAGATGTTAATGTCTTAGCTTTGGTAGTTCAATAATTGACTTTTGTGTTACATTTCATTTTATATGCAAAACAAAACTGTCTCCAAATTGAAGGATTATGTCAATGAGCTTAACTCATTGCCAAAAATGTCAGTAAGAGTTATTGCTAATGTTAGATTCTAAAACGATCGTAATGGCTTTGACAATGTCATGACATTATTGACTTTCTGTTCAAAAGACACATAAATTTGGGTCAGCATTAAACTACGTTTACATCCAAACCTTTATTCCTTTGCCAAATTGATATGGACAAAACTCTTGTCGAGGCTAAAAGCTATTATATGTGAGTAAAATGAAACTTTTCATTCTAATGACTGATCACTTTGGTAGTTTTAGAGAATATCCACCTTTCAGCTCTCTCTTAAATATTCAACAGTACTCCGAAGTCTATTTTTCAGCAAGTGCTTGGAGTCAAATGTTGGAGGACTGAAAATGCAAGTCCACCTTTTGTTGGCAAGAAAAATTCTTTGCATGCACTATATGATACCATGTAGTATTTTATTGTGTGTGAGCAAGGGTGTGCTCCATTTCTCCTTTCTCCATTTTTTTCTTTTTATTATGCGGTAATGACACATGATTATTATTCAATCAGTAGGAAAACAAGCAAATACAGCTGCAGATCACTCTTGGCCACTCCACATGGTACCAACCTGGAGAGAATATGATGATTTTTTCTCAATAAATGCTTCTCTTACTGCATAAAATAACCATGTAGAGAAAAATTACTATAATATTATCAACTGATGTCTTGCACTGTAATCTACATCTGTATTGCAATATGTAGAATTCATGAGAAATATATTGTTAGTATTAAATTCCTTGAAATTTTGATTTTATTGTCTCCTTGATTTTCAGGAAATGATTATCCATTATAGTAAAGTATTATTAGAAAAAAGTGATATATATATCATGAGCTGGAAGTGTAAGAGAGGGGAAGGGGTCTGGCTTTACCCTTTTCCATTTCTTCCGAGGTTAATGTTTTCATGTTCTATTTGCTTACTCTTTCCTCACTGGGTAATGCAGATTCTTTGTGTACATATGCAGGAACCACTTATTAATGTTCTACGTCTTCTCATCTTGTTCTCAATGACAAATTAAGGGTTGGCCAAGAAGAATTTTGAATATTTGAGGAAACTATAGCTGTTTGTTATATTCTTTGACATGGATTCCATGCTTTTAGTATCACCATAGGAACCTCAAATTACATATTGAACTTATGTACTTTTTGATAGACGAGAACTACTTCACAGATAGGTAATTGGGAATTGAGTGACCAACAAAAATCTGATGAGACTTTAAATCTGTTTGAGAATAATCTTACTAAATCAGATGGACAAACCAACCCCCTAGGTATGGAATTCATTGAGCAACTTATTACCCAAAATGAGAATGGTTATCTCACAAAAAATCTTGATGAAGAGAAAGCTGCTAATACAGTTCTTCAAATGGATCCTAATAGTTCTCGTTGTCTTGATGGATTTGGGGGAATTTTCTTTCGAACGTGTAAATGTGGATTTTCACTCATTTGAGGCTCTTTTCTTAGTTATATTGTCTTGCTTTATTTTGTGAATGGTACTTTTAGTGTGTTTTTCATAATATTTGGATGAAAATGAATGTAGGGTTGATTTAGAAGAAATTTGAAGAAAACAAGTGAAAACGAGGTAAAAAGGTCAATAGGAAGAAAGAAGAACTGACAGAAACTTACAGTAGAGAGAATATTGTAGTTTATGCTTTTGGGTAAAGATTCTGAAGGTAAGTTGCATGAAAATTCATATTAGGGCTTGAATATTGGGTGCCGAATAGTAAAATCTCTTATTCTCTTCTCCATTACTTGTTATATATTGTAAGAATTATAGGTGTAATTGTGTATCTGAAATTGATGTTCTATTCTAGAAAGAGACAAAACTATTTTAGAGATTAGTGTTGATTTATAATGATTAAGACTATCTATTATTAGATTAGGTCTTTAATTGCAATGGATCGTGGATATTGGATTGAATTCCTATATTTTTAATTCCCATGTATACTTTGTTTGTTAGCATCTTTTCCCAAATCCATCATTTTGTTACAAAAATCATGTCTTTCCAATTGCCGACAAACTTTTTCTTGTGGGATCGACCCTTATGCTTCTTGGGTATTTTTGTTGTTAACAACCTCTTACTCTTTTAACTTATTTTGGGGGTAATTTGAGAGCTATCACCAGTTGGAGCATTATATAAAGGAAGTGCTTGATTTTATTCGAAGTTATATCAATGGGGCTAAGTTGACTAAGTTGTATTCTACCTGTTGTCTAATTCTTATTCATAATGTTAATAATCCTGATTCATTTTCTGATATAAGGCCTATTGACCTTAGTAACTCTACTAATAAGATTATTTCAAAAATGTTAAATGATGTACTGGACCACATTCTTCCTATGATTATTTTTGGAACCAATCTGGTTTTGTATATGGTACATTGATTACTGAAAATATTTCTGTTACAGCAAGAAATTAATCATGGTATTAAAAGAAGAATGGCATAGGCAATGGGTTCATTGAACGGGATATGTCTAGAGCACATGATATGACTGAGTTAGTTATAATTTCATTTTTTTTTATATTTTAAGAAGATTTGTTTTTTCTGAAAGATAGTTTATTCTTATGAGGAGATCCATTAGTAATATATTGTACTCTTGTCCTTGTTAATAGATGTAGAAAACATTTTTTTCATTAAGAGAGCTATCATTTTTTCTAAAATGATAAACCATTTGAATAGCAATCAACTTTTTAAAGGTTTTATAATGATAAGACAAGACCCTCAAGATAATCATTTATCTTATGTTGACGATATTATCCTTTTTTTCTTCAAGCTGTGGCCCAAAGATTAATGAAGAAAAAAGTTATTTCATGATTATTATAAGGACACTTATGGATGAGATAGAGAGAATAAAAGGGATTATTAATTATACACATAAGCATTTTCTTATAACATATTTGGGTTACCACTTGTATATCAGAAATACATTGATTTCCAGTTTAACTGATATGGTATCTAAAATTATCAAAGGAACTACAAGATGGACAAAAAGCTCCTCTCCATTGGGGATGAGCAATATCGATTAAGCATGTCTTACAATATCAATCCTTAAAAAGGTTCAAAGACAACTTAGTAGATTCTTTTGGAGAACTGGTTATGTGGAAGAAAGATACTACTGGTATTCATGGAAATATTTATGTTTTCCGATTGATTAAGGTTGTGGTGGGTTCAGGACTATGATGGAGAGGTACGAGCAATATACGAGAGGTCATACCAGCATAATTAGGAGCGAATTTTTTACTGGAAAATGTCTTTTCAGAATTTATTTTAGAATGTGACATCCTTTTTATTGCAAATATGATTAAGGATTAGTCTCAACTGGCCTGGATACTGTGGGATGCTATTATGGAGACTAGAAGAATGAATTTGCAGGACAATGTGATAGGTCAACATTGCTTTATAGAGGGGCTCAAGTGGCAGATGTACTAGCTAAATATTATTTATATAGAAAGTACGTGTTGATTTTTAATCCTAAAGATTTGCCAAAATATGCATTTGGTATGTACACCATTGATGTCATTGTGATGTCCTGTTTAAGACATGCAAAAAAAAGAAATAATTTTTAGTTACTATCTATGATCTGTCTTTCTTATGTTTTTGTTGTATATGAGTTTTTTCCAAGGCTGTATATGAATGCTTATTAACAGAGGTTTAGGATATTGTCCCCCTCCGTTTGTTTTATGTATAGATCTTTGAAGAAATAAGAGGTTTTAACCACCGAGGGCGTAAACTTTTATCTTTAAAAAGTCCACTTGATTCTCCATGAAATGATAGACTTTATATTTGTTGACTTTTATGAATCCTCCACGAGCTAAGAGATAAGGTTCCTTGATTGTATTCATAATAGAAAAAAAAGTAAATGCTTAAAGTAAAGAGCACAAATGATTATGTGAAAACATTCTTGATTGAAAGAGAAAATTTACACCATGCCACACGAGACTTCTCAAGATCCAATAACTTAAAGCAACTTATTAGTCATACTGTGATAATAAAAACATTGTAACACCTCATTTAAGACATGATGAGCGATAGATTTACTTAAGAGAGAAAAACGTCCGGATTACGCACAGTGTCTTTTATTCAATTTTAGAGATTACATATCAGTGTTACAAAAATGGTGCCGCGACTGGATACCGGTGGTTGAGAATTCATTTGAGAAATTAGGTTGTTAATTTTCTTAGTACAATGAGTGACCATAATAATTAAAATGATAGTCACTACAGTCAAAATGACATGGGTGATTTGAAAGATATGCAAGTGAACATTGTCTAAAGTATGGGAGTCATTCGGATACCTCCCATAACCGGGAGGATAGGGATTCATGTAACTCTATTGTACTACAATTGCTCCAACCAAGAGGAATGTTTGGGAGGTTTAACTCATGAGGACCTCCAAGAACAGCTTTTGAATTTTGTGGAGGTGTGTACACCATTTGTGTTTTAAAACATCTCACATGCGTCCACGAGATTGAGGTTATTCTCGTTCTCTTTGATGAGTGATGATACAAAATTATTGTTGGAATTTCCAAATCACTATATCACTTCTTTGTCCCATAACAAAAAAATTATACCTATATAATGAAATTGTCACATCCAGGGAGAACCCCCTAGACATAAACGATGTCTTCATCCTCGGAGAGGACTAAGACTAGCCACTTAGCTTTCATCATTACAATAATAGGTAAAAATTGAACAAAAGTTAAAACTTTTCATCTACACTACTTTATGAGGTTTACTTTGACCTCTCGCATACACATAATATATTCATATCGAGTATACATAGACCCTTCGTATAAGAAGATTATATAGTCTTCTACTTTTATGGTACACATATATATAAGATCCAATATAGTCTTAAAATGGATGTCTCATATCATAACCATCTAAACAAGAGTATAACAATTGGGCATAGACCATACATAAATAATATATAAACCACATATATGTTATATAATCATAGTTGTCAGTTGAAAGATAATGAACAAAATGTCTTTAAGACTAATCAACATCCAATGCCCGAAAATGGCATTGTGCTTGAAGTAGTGAGGACCCACCAAACATGGAGAATGGGGATCCAATTCTTATTCAATGGACTCAACCTCGTCAACGACCGCAACCTAACAATTTGGGAAAAGGGATAAAATAGGGGTTAGCACATAGCTTGTACTAGGTATGAATATAATGCACACACAACATAGATATCAGTTTAGAAAAAGGACAATTTTTTGAATACATGCAAGTTACTCCGAAAATCTCATTTACGCACTTTAATGAATTACCTTAACCATTAAAACACATAATCATCAAGGAAATGACATATTCCACAAAAGGTCAACAATACTAAGTCAAGTCAACATATGTTTAGCCAAATAACTTCAATCATCATATTATAACAAAAAGGAAATATACAAGAACTTCATAACATATAAACACATACTAGACCCTTACCCACAACCCATTATCAAGTCCAAAAGTCCAATGACCAATCAAATCCCAATAACCTCACTCAATCAAGTAATCCAAATCAAGTACCACAAGAATTGCCTAACTTCACATATCATAACATCAAGAGCAACCATTATCATATTCAGCAATATAGACCGACAACATGCTCATAAGAAACGAACATCATATAGAGTGAATAACATGTAAAGTCAACATAAACATAATATATACATTAGAGAACATAATAACCACCTCCTAAGGCTTCCCTCAAGGTAAACTAATGGAAGGCATAGGTAAGGCTACATACCCTTACGTAGGCTAAGTCAATCCTCTTAACTCACTCTAGTTAGTGCTTAGTTCATTACTTCATATTACTTTTCGGAACACTTGCATTAACCGATATAGATTATAAAAGCTAAGAGTGGAATCAAGAGTTGTAAAACCATACACCGATGGAATGTGGTCTACCTGCCAGAGTAGTATTAAACATGAACATAGCATCTAGGTGGATCTACCTAGATAGCATTCCTACAGAGGCAACATAGTTTATGGAACTTGGAGGCCTTTATTGGAAATATAACTCTATGACCTTATTGGGACATGAGGCTATCAACTATGGTGAACCCTACCTACCCACCTAATGAAGGTTTCACCCATCATTTTAAAGATAACTCAGTGTTAAGGTACAATCCCTTTATAAAATGTCTTTAAGTCATCCATTTTTAACAAAGCTTAGTTTAGGTCATAGGGTATACCCCTTATATAATCATCATCGTAGATCAGTATGAATTGCATGGTTATTGTCCTTTAATTTTAACTCACACATGTGAGGTTAGCACATTTATATATATTCACAGTATAATAAGGTACATAGGAAAGTCATCACCATGATTATATCACTAGATCTTAGCCTACAACTCACAATTCATAATTCAAGACATTCCAATCTTAACATAAGGTATAATTCAATATAACTTCATCACTAAACACAAGTAGTCATAATTGATGTTAAGGATTGAGATCACAAGACTTACCCTAATGTCCTTGACAAGCCATCATCAAGGTTTTACCGTCAACTATATAATTCAACCCAACAATGGGTGTAGTATCATCACGCCATAGTAATCGACACAATAAGAATGAAGTCAATTGAATCACTACAAAACAATTCATCACTAGTTCATAGCCTACGCTTAGGGATTTTGGTAAAATTCACTATCTATTTCACAAGTTATGTAAATTCATGAAGAACTAGCATAATTGAATCTTAATACATCATTATATAATCATAACCAACTAATTATATCATAAACAAAGAAATTTAGAATATCAATTTCGTAATAGAAGAAAACCCACTTGAAACTCATCTTTTAGAAATCAATTTGCAGGAACCCTTTGGTGAAAGGAATCACAAACCTTGTTAATTGATGGAGATTGATGTAGTAAAAATGGAAATCTTCTATTTGGTAGAGAGAAAGAAGAGTGAATGAAGAGTAGTTGGGTTTTGAAAAATATGAGGATTGGGTTAGTTTAATTATGTTAGGGGCTTTCTATAGGTCATTAACTAACTTAATTAGACCACCCTTAACCTGTAAATAATTAAATAACCACCTAATTAATTAAATAGACTAATTAAAACTGGGCAGCCAAAATAGTGACCTAATCTACGAGACCGGGACCTAGAGTTGTAGGTCAGTCGACGGCTAGTGTCCGTTCTATGCTGCACATCTGTCATTTTCGTCAGCCACTTGCAAAAATAAACACTCACAAAATTGAATAAGGGACCATTGACGGTGTCCATCGACACCACGTTGATTTTCTTACGCCCCGTTTGTTAGCAATCATTCATGGAACTGTCTTTTGAAAACTTTTAACCAAATAGAAGGGTCCTCCTCAAGGACCCTTTGGTTGGTAATTTAGGAGTCGTATCCGAACGTTTCAACCCTAAACCGATTATAATATATATAAGACACCTTACTACTTAATTACATTCAATTCTCCGACTCCTAAAACCTAGTCAAATAGGATAAGGCACTTAAGCAACTCTTTGACTAGTTTTCGGACGTCATGGACATTTCTTGACGCTTTGAATCTAAAACATCCTAGACAACATATACAAATTATATTTGACCTTAACACAGTTTCCAAACCCTTAGGAACTCATGTTAGGTTCTAGATTACAGTTTAGACTTTCAGAGTGTTACATTATCCACCAGGAAATTCCTACCCAAATGACACTAAAAATTTTAAAAAGGACAGAATAGACTCAAGATTAGTAGCCCAACCAACAAAAAAAAATCAAAACATGAGTTACAATTCAAATCAACATATTACATGACCTTTTACACCATGCAACTAAGGAATATCTTGAAAACAAACTATAGCAAGCAAAAGTCATATGCTTACCACTCTAAGTTTGTTCTCCTATGGTTTTTACATAGTTTTACACATATGCTCCTTCAGAGGATTTCTTTGAGGTCATGGAGCAAGTTATTGTCATAGTGAGATGAATAGTAGAAGAGAGTAAAGGAAAGGATAAATAAAAATAAAATAGAGAAGAAAAAAGAAAGGGGATTAGACAAAAAAGGGAAGGGAATTTGACTGGAAGTAGTGGAAGTAGGTCATAATTACTGAACAAAAAAAAAAAGAAAAAACATTTAATACATAAGGAAATAAAATTAATAAACAGTGAAGTACAAAGCCTTAGGGAACACATTTAATACCAAGGCGATCATTGAGACAGCAAAATCTTTCCTCAAGTAGATATTTAGTAAAAATATCAGTTAATTGATTTTTAGAGTCTACAAATTCAAGAGAAAATCATCATTTCCAACATGATCATGAATAAAATAATGATTTATGTCGATATGCTTAGCCCTAGAATGATGCACAATAAAAATATATTTACAAAGACTTAAATAGTATCACAGATAAGCGGAATAGTTTCATAAGAAATATCATTATCAAGTAATTGATGCATCTTCCATAAAATTTGAGTACCACAACTTCCAAACGCTAAGTATCAAGATTCTATGGAGGGTAAGGAAACCGAAACTTGTTTCTAGCTATGCCATGAGAGCAGATAGTATCCCAAGAATAGGCATGTTCCACTAGTGCTTTTTAGGTCGTTTTTGTCACATGCAAAGTCAGCATCTGAATAACTAATTAAATCAAAATTAGTAGAATGAGGATACCATTGTCCGAGACTGTGGTTCCAATAAGGTAGCGAATGATTTGCTTTACTACCGTCAAATGTGATTCCTTCGGGGCAGCTTAAAACAGTGCACACTTTCATCCATTATAAATTATATCTATCCGACTAACTGTAAGATGTAGTAAAGAGCCACCACTACTAAAAATAGTCATTAGCGACCTAAAAATCACCGACCTCGAATGGAGTCGGTAATTTCCAAACTCAGGAGGTCAGTATTGTGAAAAAGAATAAAACTAGTTGGGTTTTATGCAAAATGTCACGACCAGAGTGTAGACTCCAGACAAGACCGGCGTCGTTAACCTCCTGAGGTCGCAGACAAGCCTACTTACGTCATTCTTACTTCGTCTAGATTAATTTTAGCAGAAAATTTGAAACTTTGTATTTCTTAACATATATACTAATCACTTTATTAGATTCATAATTTTTCACCATCAACCATCGAACATTATGATTATTAAATTAAAGAAATAGTTTAATATTGTATAAATTGTATACTTGCAAAAATGGCACCAATACAATGTCTGAACAAAAGCGGAAAGAAACAGTAATGGAGAATACTCCACTAGATCAATCCTATAACTAACCTAGAATACAATAAGACTGCATCCTCGAAAGCATGAGGGCCTAGAATGTCCGGATGAATGCTCCACGTCCCGGATAGTTTTAGCGTCAACCTGTGCTTGCATCTAAAATTGTATAGTTCTATAAAAATCAATACACACTTGTACTAATTATGGGTATATGCAAGAACACACAAAGGACATGCATGATTAAGAGCAACTCTTTCCTAACAACATAATTATGGAAAGTCAAGTCAGTGGACTTGCAAAATTGGGATTAGGAAAGTGAGTGAGCTTTCCGAATTTTAATTAGGAATGTTTATGAGCTTTTATAATTTGTATAAGGAATGTTATTCCATGAGAGTAAAATGTGTCATCGTACTTAACATCTTGAACACATCACACAACAGCGTACACATAGCACATATCATGAGACTTTGGAATTTGGACTTGACATTTAGACTTCCCGAAAATGAGGGCTCAACAAATTGGACCTCAACTAGGGAGTCTGCTTTAGAAAACATAGAGTCTTCTTCGTTCATTCATACGTACTTCATTTAATTTCATTCATGGGCCAGTGTAAAGACCAGCTTTACCTAGGACGTAGATTAGGTTTTTCGTGCAATTACAAAGAATGACCTAATGATATTACTTGAATCTAACTCACCTCTTGATTATCCTATCCTTACACCTTTGGTATCATTCGTTTCAATATGTGCTTCATTTGAGGTTGGCCTCATTAATTCAATGAGAACTTTAACTTTATACGACATAGATCATTTGAGAATTGTGCAATCCAGTCTCATGAAACCCCACATAGAAAAGAGGTGGAATCACCAGCCAAAGTGACCCAAAACATGCTAGCATACATGGGAACTGAACCCCGCCAGATCCCTATATTGGCAGTTTAGGTTCGAATTCTAAGTGATATAAGGAGACCAATACCCAGCATGCCGTACAGTGTCATCTCATTAGAGTTACGTTAACCTCCGCCCTTTCATTTGAGTGTTCATTGGGACATGCATCATGTATGTATGAAAAGATCTCGATTTCAATGTAAGTAGGCAACACTATCTTGAAGATATAATTCACGTATGACTTATGAATCTATAGGGAATTTGGGCAAGGGAACCCAATTTCGAATATCCTAGACAACACTTACATTTTTTTAAATTTATTGTATTTGGGTCGACATGACATTGGGACCCTATATCGAGCCCCAACATCAATCTTTCCTCTATATTTTTCTCCTTTGAATTACCTCTTACTTGGCCGAGGAATTGTGGGTTGAAATCCCACCAAACCCTTTTAATTTTTTTATCTATTTCGCCTTGCCTATTTCGAGTTGACTATGACGTTATGGGATCAAACCCCTATAGCGTCTCTTTATTTTTCTTTTGTTCTACTCCTTAAATCTGCCTAAGAGGTTGTCGGTTCGAGTCCCACAGGCCTTCCCCTTTATTTTTCTGTTATTCTCCTCCTTAAATCTACCTAAGGGGTCGTGGGTTTGATTCCAACACGCCTCCTCCTTTATATTTCTTTAATTCTCGTCGTAAATCTTCCTAGGAGGTCATGGGTTCGATTCCCACACGCATTCCCCTTTAGTTTTCTTTTATTCTCCTCCTTAATCTGCCTAAGAGGTTGTGGGTTCGATTCACACACGCCTCGCCCTTTTTTTTCTTTCTATTCTCCTCCTTAAATCTGATTGAGAGGTGGTGGGTTCGAATCCCACTCCTCTCATTTCTTAATTTTTTATGTTAAGTTACATTTTCCAGCGAAAACCATGGTTCGAATCCCCTTTACCACAATTCTCTTTACTTTTTTATTTTCATGGTTTTTAATATGGTGAGTTCACGGGTTCAATCCTCCATGACCTCATTTGTTTTAATTCTTTTTTGTTCAGCTTTTCTAACCCTCTTTGCTGAACGAAATTCATCACTAGAAGCTTGAATTTTTTTTAAAATTTTTAAGCATCCTTACATCAAGTTACACCTTAGTTCTCATGGGAGTTTTTTAGTTCATTCAGAACATTTTAGGTGCAATTTCATGGATTCATATACACAAGGGATTATCCCTATAATCAGCCACATTTCAATTCGTATGAACATCACACTTACGTTAACATGTGTACATGAATTTTAAAGAACTATCATGCCATTTAAAGTCCTAAACAACGAATAATAGCCAAGATAGCACACATATACACACGTAGTTACATTTCTGGAAACATCAAAATAAGTCACATTCCAAACATACATATAAACACTAAATCATGACTAAAACCCGTTTCATCCCTAGTTTTGTACCAGCAAACATAACCAACATATGATTCAATGGGAGCTAGTGACAGGGACATGCATCGGGGAACAATCGTAGTTTTCAGAATGAATATTATGAACCTTAAGAGGTCTCTTCGAAAAAGGACAGAGAGAGAAGAGAACCCATACCTTTATTACGTTAAAACCTTGACTTGCTTCCCAAAGAATTCCTCCAAACACACATCCAACACCAAAAGTTCAATACCAAACTCAAGGAAAAACCTTCTCTTTGCCAACATAATTGATTAATGTTTGTTTTTCTTATATTTTCGTGTAAGTTATTCAAGTGTTAAGAAATTTGGTTTGCCTACTATTTTAGGAGTTATTTTGGCAGAGAAAATGTGAACGAGAGTGATAAAGACGTGAGAGAGTGAGATGAGCGTAGGAGAGAAGAGTTTTCTAAGGGTTAGGAGTCTAGATTAGAACTTAGTCAAATAAGATTTTATTTAATTATTAAAAATCTTATTTCTTTTATTTAAATTAGCTAATAACTAATAAAGATAAATTAATTACATTAATTTAACAACATAAATTAAAAATAATTTAATTCATTTCTTCCACCTAGGTTCGAACTAGGGTGGAGCAAGACGTCACTTCAAGAGCCCAATATTGGCCCTCTCTCCCCAAAATGCCTCTCTACCTTATGAATTAAATAATTAACTATATATTTAGGGTAACCACTCTACTACCCTTAGCCTAGAAAAAGACCATTTTATCCCTAGACCCTCCAAACTCAAGATTTTCCCTTTTTAAGTCCGGTAAAGACTCCTTCAAGTAAATCCTCATATTCGAGATCCCTACATGGTTGGAACCAACCTTTGCACGCTCAACTAACTTTCCAAGTTAGTTGGCTTGGTTGTAGAAAGGGTTCAGACGTCTGGGTCTACGCGCATCAATCTGTGTGAACCTTGGTCTAATCATAGGCATTCTTGACACATTAAGCATTTCTTATCTTATTTGTTTTTAGGGTTGCTACACTAAAAAAGAGGGAAAAAATTCCGACCTCAGAGGGTCCGTATTTTCTAGCGGAAAAAATAAATTATAATAAACCTCTTGATGTCGGTAATAAATAAAATAAATGAATAAACATATTTTAATTTTTCTCAATTAAATAAAAAAATAAAATTGAGAAATATTTGGATTTAATTATTTAAATCATCTTTGAAGGACGGGTTTAAGTAAAATAAAAAACAAAAAAAATGATAATACTGACATCTGCACACCAATAAAAATAATAGTATATAATTGTATCAATTTTAATTAAAATATTTATATAGTGAGTTCCATAAAATTATAAATTGATATTTTTAATTAACTTTAAATAAATTGGATCACGGTTTTTATGTAAATTAGAATATTTATTAATATAAAATACTTAAATCATGATATTGATACTTACATTTTATCCAAAAACAGACCTAATGAGGTTGGTATTTTTATTTCATCCATATCAAATTACCGACATCATGCGGAAGGTATTTTTTCATTATCAAAATACTGATATCGTAAAGCCGGTATTTTTATTTTATCCAAAAATCGACCTCATGAAGTCTGTATTTTTTCTTCATCCAAATAGCAACCTCATGAGGTCGATTTTTTACTTCATCTAAATACCACATTATGATATTGATATTTATCTTTCATCCAAATATCTACCTACTGAGATATTAAGTTCTTCGATTAAGTTAATGTGATTTAGTTGGTGAATATAGTGTTGGAATTAAGTTAAGACTAAACTAATTAGACATATAAAGTTGTTAAGTTCTTGAAATAAGTAAATGTGATTTAGTTAGTGAATATTATGTTTGAATTAACTTAAAACTAAACTAGTTATACTTAGAAAGATGTTAAGTTCTTCAAATAAGAGATGCAAATTATTTGGTGAATATTGTGTTTGAATTAAGTTAAAACTAAATTCATGAGACTTAGAAAGTTGTGAAGTTCTTTATATAAGTTAATGCGATTTTGTTTGTGAATATAGTGTTGGAATGAAGATAAAACAAAACTAATTAAACATAGAAAGTTGTTAAGTTCTATAAATAAGTTAATGTTATTTAACTGGTGAATATAGTGTTGGAATTATGTTAAAACTAAATTAATTAGAATTAGAAAGTTGTTAAGCTCTTTAAATAAGTTAATATGATTTAGTTGGTTAATATAGTGTTGGAATTAAGTTAAAATTAAACTAATTAGACTTGGAAAGAATTTAAGGTCTTCAAATAGGCTAATGTGATTTAGTTGGTTAATATAGTGTTGGAATTAATTGAAAACTTAATTAATTAAACATAGAAAGATGATAAATTCTTTATATAAGTAAATGTGATTTAGTTGGTGAATATATTGTTAGAATTAAATTAAAACTAAACTAATTACACTTAGAAAGATGTTAAGTTCTTCAATTAAGAAATGCGATTTATTTGGTTAATATAGTATTTAATTTAAATTAAAACTAAACTAATTAGACTTAGAAAGATGTTAAGTTCTTCAAATAAGTAATGTGTTTTAATTGGTGAATATAGTGATTAAATTAAGCTAAAACTAAACTAATTAGACTTAGAAAATTGTTAAGTTCTATTTAGTTAGTGAATATAGTGTTGGAATTAAGTTTAATCTAAACTAATAAGACTTAGAAAATCGTTAAGTTCTCTAAATAAGTTAATTTGATTTAGTTGGTGAATATATTGTTGGAACTAAGTAAATCTAAACTAATTAGACTTATAAATATGTTAAGTTCTTTCATATAGGCTAATGTGATTTAGTTTGTAAATATGGTGTTGGAATTATTTCAAAATGAGCATCAGTTTGACCTACTCACTATCCACACCGGCATATAATTCCTCTACTCATGTGGCTCCACAATCTGCTTATACTATATCTACACCTATTGTTTTACCTAGATCTGGGCACTAACCATTGTAGGGCTATTTACATCTTGTTCGTGAGTCTACCATACGATCAGCTAATGCTAGTCATAGCAATATTTTGAATACTAATAGTGGTTCAATTAGATTTTAAAATCTTAATCTTGAATCCAATGGCTCAGAGCATAATACTCCCACCACCCAGCACTCAGGTGCACGTGGTCCTTAGGAAGGCGATAGACAAATTTTTGTAGACTTGTCATCGAGCCTTTAGGATAAAAGTTTGATTTAATTATGTACATCTTTTATTTGTCTTTTTATATTATAATTAATTGATTGATTATTTTTGTTTATCATTCATTGTCAATGAACTCATATTTCAGCTTACCTCCGGATGAGGGTATGTCAAGATTATTTTGAAGTGCAACAGTTCTCACTATAATGGTGTGTACCTGACTTGGGGTTCGATTCCAATTAAAAATAGGGGGCAGATGTTCAATGAATTTAAGGTAAGAATATGTATGAATTAAATTCACATCATATACATTTAAATTCGCTATTCATTTGAATAATTAATATTTTGTCATTTTTCATTAAATAAATATTATGTCTTGGTTCCCAAAGATGAGGAATAGGTTCAAGAAAACATCAAGGTTAAAATTTCAAAGTTTTTTTCTAGTACATTTAGTGAATGTCAAAAAAATAATAGAATTCCTAAGTTTATGGTAACAACACGACGGGATCTATTACTCGAACATTGGGGTATTGTTTAAAAGTTTAAGAAGAGGAGTGAGATTGGGAAGATGGCTCGCTCATCAAAAAAGGAGGCTCTTTGCACACCAGTGGAGCTATTAGCCTAGTTACTAGGAAGGAAAGAATGGTAAACTTTCTTAATTTTGTAAAATATTTCCTTTTCTTTTTTGATAAGTAGTTTTAGGAAATTAAATAATACTTGTGTTATTTGCAGGAAAAAGAGATGGGTAGGTCGGTAGTTGTAGAAGATATGTTTAAGGTTATTAATGTCAAGAAGAGTACAAACCCCGATAAAAAATAAAGTTGAATTGATCCACGAGCTCAAGAAACATATGTAAGAACTCAATTCCAGTTAATCTTTTGTTCTCTTTCTTGAATATCTTACATTCTTATTAGTAGAGTTCATTGTTTATATTACAGGATAGGTTATACGAATGTCTCAGGAAAATCATAGTCCTCTACCTCTTGAGAGCTGGGACAGATCATTTACACAAGAAGAAAATGAGAATTTTTTGAAACAAAGTGCAGGCGAACCATTTAGAGCTACGGCTATCCCGAAAGGACATATCAAAAGCTTCATTGGATGGGACAAAGAGACAATATCTGCAATGGAGGGTGACATAGCTTTTCTCAATGGGGAGCTTGTTGTTGTAGCCGATAGAGAGAAGAAGCTAGAGGTCGAGATTGTGGCATTAAAGGAAGCAGAGAACAAGAGGTATGCTGCACATGAATGTGATGATAATGATAAGGGTGATAAGGAGAGTGATGGTGATAAGGATTACTTATATTTGTTTGACATTATAGACTTCCATATAATTTGAATTATTTGATCGTATTTTAGTTTATTTTGAAGTTGAATGAAGTTCATTTTGAAATAGTTTAATGCATATGTTGGAAATATTGTGTTGTTTTGGTTGGATGAAGTTTACTTTAAAATAGATCATTTGGAATTCTTTTACATGATTGAAGATTATTTTGAAATATCTTATTTTGAATTCTTTAGATTGTTTTGATATAAATATGCAAGTGGGATACTAAAATTGTAACTCAATGATGCCAATTCTGTAGCAGAAATACAGACCTCTAGAGATAAAAATCTCAAAAATAAAAAATAAAAATACCGACCTCCGGAGAACGAAATCTAAAAAATTATAAATAAAACTACCAACCTCCGAAGGTTTGAATCTCAACAATAATAAAAAAACGACCTCCAGAGGTTTGAATATAAAAAATAAGAAACAAAAATATTGACCTACGAAGGTCGGAATCTAAAAAATAAGAAATCAAAATACCTACCTCCGGATGTCAGAATCTAACAAATAAGGAAAAAAATATCGACCTCCGAAGGTTGGAATCCAAAAAATAATAAATAGAAATACCGACCTCCGGAGGTCGGAATCTAAAAATAAGAAATAGAAATAGTGGCCTCCAGAGGTCGAAAACAAAAAAAAGAAATGAAAATATTACCGACTTCCGGAGGTTGGAATCTCAAAAATAAGAAATACCGACTTTCAGAGATCGCAACCTAAAAAATTAGAAATAAAAATATTGTCCTCAAGATTTCGGCATTCTAAAATTTTAGATTTAAATTTGCTGACCTCCGAAAGACGGAAATAATAAAAATAAGAAATGAACAAATATAATAAAGAGATCTCCGGAAGTCGGAAAATAAAACAATGAATTTCACCAACTTAAATTGAAACTGACCTCGAGTGGTCAGTACTAGAGGTCTGAATTGAATAGCGACCAAGCTTCTTTCGGCCTCTGGAGGTTGGTATTTTTAGGTAGGTATTCACTAATTTTTAGTAGTAAAACTATATTTCTATTCATCTTTTCATACATGTCATTTTGAGATGCATCAGATTCAAGACACGTGGCAGACTTATTGGGGTACAAAAGGCTTTGCCCTTTTCGAGTCCAAACTTCTTAATCAATTCCTTATTGTACTTTTCTTGACTAATGAATGATCTATAAGTTGACTAGTTAATTTCATGTTCGAGAAGGAATGTGAGTTCTCCCATAAGAATCATTTCGAATTCTCCTTTCATTAGAGTTGCAAAATTCTCGCACAAAGAAGGATTAGAACTTCCAAAATAATATCATCAACATAGATATGAGCAATAAAAATGTATTCATAAGATCTTTCAATGAAGAGAATTTTGTAAATTTTCCCCAAACTATTTTGCAGTATGAACGAACTCAATATTTCATACCAAGCTTTTGTAGATTATTTAAGTATGCAAAGAGCATTGGAATGTTTGTAAACAAAATTGGGACAAGTAGGATTTAAAACCGTGGGGTTGAAACTAACTTCTTTTATAAAATCGTTTAAAAATGCAATTTTCACATCCATGATTACTCTACATTTGCTTCATTTATTCGATTAGGTTCAATTTGAGATATCAATGCAACAGAAGCTTATTTTCTTGGAGAAGATCACTTCTGATTTTTCCTTCATGTTTATCGAGAATGAAACTTTCAGGATAATTAGTATTATGTCGCCATTCTCTTGGAATGGTTGATCAATCAGCTAGACTAGTCCACGTTTCTTCTGCAGTAGTGCACTTTAATATGAATTTTGGAACTTATATATGCAGTATTTTCCACTATTTTGATGGGGGGGGGTGATTTCATCGTCTCCTCCATTAATTTCCTACATTCTTGGGTTATTCTCATCAAATACAACATGCACATATTTTTCAACAATTAATGTTCTTTTATTAAAAACATGAAAGACTCTATTGATACGATCATAGCCTAAGAAAATACCTTTGTCACTCCTTGGATCAAACTTACGAAGATTGTTCTTACCATTGTTCTGGATGAAGCACATGCATCTGTAGGGATGAAAGTAGTTTATGTTTGGTTTCTTACCTCTCCACAGTTCATAGGGAGTCTTCTTTAGTATCAGTCTAATTAAACATCCATTAAGAATGTCGCATGTAGTCCTCACTGCGTCTACCCAAAAGTAATCTAGTAAACTTCTATGCATAAGCATTGTTCATGATGACCTAAGAGTGATGGTTTTGACTCAAGTAACTTCTCCTTTAGCATTACCTCCAAATCTAACACATCATTCATCTACTCTTTTTATTGTTTTGAAGTTTTCCTTCTTTCCGCACATACGTATGGAGAATCCGCTATGAAGTACCACATTGCCTTTTTGTAGGTTTTCTTGAATTGCTCCTGTAAGACAAAAAGATTAGTTTCTTTTAGGAACCCAAGTATTTTTGGGCCAAAATCTATTTTCCAAAAGAATATTTTCTACATATGAAGGATTTATGACCTATATCGCCATAAGTAAAACTCACAATAGTAAGAATTATCACTTGGAGAGTTTCTTCAGTAGAGCGTAGTTCTGTTTGATTGAATATAACTATGTCTTGAAGATTTTTTAACACTATTTAATTGCATTTTTACTTTCTCCAATTCTTCTGATAGCATATCAACTTCAATATGACTTGCTTCAAGGAGAATTTTCCAAATTTTCTTTTCTTGTAAAAGTTTGTTGTATTCGTCAATTAATTTCTATAATTCATCACTAACTGTATCCAAAGAGACTTGTAAGTAATTACAATTTGGACAATTATAAGATCTTACCTCGCTTGTTTCTCCTAGAGACACGAAACACGAGTTTTCCATTTCATCGTTGTCATCATCGGTTGTTTCTCCTTGTTCCCATGCTCCGAGACTTTTTAGATCGTGATTTCGTCGATTGGTTCTTCTTCTTCATTTTGTACAAGTTTTCTTAATATGTATTGGTTCTCAACAGTAGTACCATCGATCATTGTTTCTTTTGAAGTCCTTTGTTTTTTAATCTTTTTGAGGTCGCTGTGTCCTTTGTTTGAGCATTTGTCTTACTCTACGATTAATGAGGGTCATTCCTTAATCTTGGTTTTCATCGGCTTCCTCCTCAGTTTCTAATGTTACACCAATAAAAGCTACTATTTTTTTTTGTCATCCTTGTTGTACCTTTTAATGTAGTTTTGTTCATTAGCCATTAAGTTACCTCAAAGTTCATCATATGTCATGTTCTGTAGATCTTCGTCTTTGAGAATGACGACTTCTGTTTCCCAGGCTTTGTGAAGGTTGTTGAAAAGTTTACTGACTCTTCACGAGTTTGAATACACCATTCCAACAGATTTTAGTTCAATGACAATTTTGCTGAATCTTGAAAACATAGATTCAACATTTTCATCGTCAACCATTTTGTACATTTCATATTCATTTACAAGGGAGATGATTTGGGCTTCCTTAAATTTCGTCGTTCCTTCATAGGTAACTTAAAGATTATCCCACATTTCTTTCATTGCGGAGACAAAGATTCTGAATCTATCTTTTCTATGAGAGTAATCTTTCCCATTAAAGTAAGGTGTTCTATTTGAAAAGTGTATGTCTTAAAGTAAAGCACCGGGGATTTGGTAATGTGACATTTGATCTTCACTCTCGTGTGGTTAAACACTAAATCTATTAGACCTTCTCTTATACCAATTGATATTCAAGAGGGAGGGGGTTAATTTAAAATTCACTTAGTCAACTAATAGTAGTCGAGAATTGACTCACCTGTAGGTTAGTAGGATGATAAAAAATAAGAGAAATTTGCAGTAAATATTTGACACAAAAGGTTTTATCCTAGTTCAGATCACCAATGTAGTGCCTAATCCATTCCCTTTGGGTTTCAAGGAGTTTCCTTACGAGCTTTGAAGAGATATTCGTGCTACAGCAATTTGAAACTTTATCATGTGTGATATGCAATTAAGATTTCTACCTTGACACTGCCTCAACTTGTATACCTACAGTCAAATCCTTTCTCTTCTCTTTTCTTTTCATTTTTATATAGTTAGCTAAGCTCTAGTGAAGTTGCGTACTTCACAATACAAATATGGGTCGGTTTATGTAGATGATTATTTGTGCTCTTGTAAGGAAAACCCCAAAGGATTTATCTCAATCAAGGATTAATTTAGGGAGTCTTTAATTTATGTGATTTAGTTAATCTCTATCCATGAAGTAAATTGGGTTGTCCTCTTTCATTTTGATGGTTTGATCTTTTCCTTGTATGATCGACAGACTTGTTATCTTGTCGCTTGATTTATGACTTTTTTCCTATCTTGATGATTCAGTAGTGATCTGTGCCAAGTGCGCGAGTATTCTTCTTCATTTAGATTTTCCTTTATGTGCTGATCAGCCATATATTTCTTTTCTTCTATTGTCCCTTTAGTTTCAGGCTTGCCTTTCCAATGTTTCTTTAAAGTTTCAAGCAAACATTCTTTTCCTTCTTGAAGTAATTTTCGTTGATGATATCCTTTTTTAAATAATGACCTACGAAAATTGAGATAAATGCGTTAAGTGTTTTTAAAAAATTAACTAACTCTAACGAGTTAACGTATTGGTGCACTAGAAGTTTTTGATTGTTAGGTTTGGTTTTCTTGTTATAGAAGCAAATTTTTATGTTCTACTCTAACATAAGATTGTAGACAACCACCATTAAGATTGAAGAAAGAAAAAGTTGTTAAAATGGGCATTTAATAAACTACAACAATATTTTTTTGATAGATTTAATTCATCATGATAGAAATCTAACTAGAAGAAAGAAAATGATTTTTATTTAGTCCTAGAACCCACAAATTCCAAAAAGAAAAAGTATATGGAAAATAAATGTTAATTTTTTAATATTTATTTTGTTATATATTATTAAAAAAGGAATAAGTACTCCCTTTGAACTATGGTGGAAATTTTAAAGACACACATTTTCTTTAAATGTCCTAATACCTCCTATAAGTAATTTGAAATGTAATAAATATACTTTTTTGGTGTTGCGGTGGCATAGAGAGTGTTCAAAGCAAATACATAGTAAAAATTATAAAGAAAAGGAAATTGTAATAAGTTGTACCATAGTTAAATTTACAGTCAAACATTGTACAATAATTTAATACAAATACTATTTTTATACATACTACCAAATGACTCCTTTAGTGTTGAATGAACTGTCAAGTGTTATCTATTGATTTATAATGTTATGATAAACACATGTCATTCATATGATGTTTTGATGTAAGCAGTAAGTACTATAAATATCTACTACAATAAGTATAACATCAATAATTTAAACTTCTAAATTCTCTTCAATTTCTATACAAAGCCAGAAAATTTTACATCAATAGTTGCAAATTAAGGAAATTAAAACAAATTTCATCTACAAATTATGCACCTTTTTCTTTATTGTTTTTGTTAGAGTTGTGACATGTTAATTGAATAAGGTGAAGATCATTTGTTTGTTGTTCGTGTAGCGTATACCCTGACCTTACCAATAGTATTGTGTTTAATTTCTACAGATTATCATGTGTCCAGATGAACAAATACTACATTTACCTTCTCCTGATCGACTAAGAAGGTATGCCATTAATTTAATCAATGACATTCTAAGTAGGTTTTCTTTCGAGATGTGTTAAGAACTAGTACACTTTATATGGATTGTCAATATATTCTCCGTAAAATTCAAAAGGTAGGAAACACTAGAGGACTTAATATCCCCTACCTTTGGATTAATAATTGTCATTCTCAATTGTTTCTTCAGTTTTCATATAGGAAGAACATTGAATGTTATCCTTGATATTAATAGTCTAAAAGTATGTCCTAATATTGATTGTTTGATATATTTGCTCACCAAAAATTTCATTCAACATTTCGTCCTTAAACTTCCATTTACTTATCCCCTATACAAGATCCCTTACTTCTTTTTTTATTATTCAGCATTGAGACATTTCTATCTCATGGAATTTGAAATACACCTTTTATGCTTCTTCAATGATTTAATAAGTTGATTAGCCTAAAATTAAAATTTGTAACATTATCTTCTAATACGCTCAAAATTTTAATGTCTAATTGCCCATTGCTTGAGGATTTGGTTCTAAAAGACATAGACAATTTGTACCTCCAGAGTATTGATTCTCCTAAGCTAAGGTCATTTGTCTTTTGTGGCGATATACAATTCATATATCTAGAAAATGTAGCTCTTTTTTCCAATGTTCTATATGAGCCCGCAGAATTAGTTCTAGAAGAAAAATGAGTTTGATAATATTTTTTTCGTTTATTCATGCTCTTGAGTATTTTAGCTGGTATCATTTGGAGGTAATATTGCTGCATTCCACTTGTATTTTCATCATGGAAAATATAGAGAGAAAAATAAATATAAGTAACAACTTGAATTTCAATTTCTTGAAAAATACAAGAGAAATGCAGCAACATTACCTCAAAATGATACAAGCTGAAATACTCAAGAGCATGAATAAATGAAAAAAATATTATCAAAATCATTTTTCCTCCAGAACTAATTCTGCTGGCTCATACAGAATATTGGAAAGAAGAGGTAGATTTTTTAGATATATCAGTTGTATATCGCCACAAAAGACAAATGACCTTAGCTTAGGAGAATCAATACTCAGGAGGTACGAATTGTCTATGTCTTTTAGAACCAAATCCTCAAGCAATGGACAATTAGAGATCAGAATTTCAAATGTATTAGAAGATAATGTTACAAATTTTAATTTTTGGCTAATCAACTTATTAAATCCCTTAAGAAGCATAGAAGGTTTATTTCACATTCCATGAGATACAAATGTCTTAATGCTGAACAATAAAAAAAGAAGTAAGGGATCTTGTATGGTTGATAAGTAAATGGAAGTTTGAGGACGAAATGTTGAATGAAATTTTTGGTGAGCAAATGTATCAAATGATCAATATTAGGACAAACTTTTAGACTAGTAATATCACGGATAACAGTCAATGTAGTTCCTACATGAAAACTGAAGAAACAATCAAGAATGAGAATTATAAATCCAATGGTAGGGGTTATTAAGTCCTCTGGTGTTTCCTACCTTTGGAATTGTACGACAAGTATATGGTCAATCCATAAAAAAGTATACTAGTTCTTAAAACATTTCGAAAAGACAACCTATTTAGAATGTCATAGATTAAATGAATGGCAATGTTTCTTAGTCGATCAGGAGAAGGTAAATGTAGTCTTTGTTCATTTGGATGCATGATAATCTGTAGAAATTAAATACAATACTATTGGTAAGGTCATAGTATATGCTACATGAACAACAAACAAACATATCACAACTTTAAAAATAAAAGAAAAGGTGTATAATTTGTAGATGACATTTGCAGTGATTTCATTAATTTGAAACTCTTGATGTAAAATTGATTGGCTTAGACTAAATTAAACACATATTAAGTATTTTTGTATAGAATTTGAAGAGAACATAGAAGTGTAAATTAGTGATGTTTTACTTATTGTACTAGAAATTTATAGTACTGAGTTCTTACATCAAAACACTTTATGAATAACATGTGCTTATCGCAATATTATAAATCAATAGATAACACATAAAACTTCCTTCAACACTAAAGAAGTCGTTTGGTAGTATATATAAAAATAGTATTTAAGTTAAATTTTAGTACAATTGTTAGACTCTAATATTAACTCTGGTACAACTAATAGTACTATTTCAATTAACCTTTTTTGGGATATATGACCCCAAAATTTATGTTACAAGATGAATGATTATGTATCCTTCGTGAAAGGGGATTATTTCGAACCTCTGCCCCAGGAATTTGTTGATGAGATTCCTATAAGTTTCTCAGATATCAAATTTAATCACCTGAGGATAGTTAAGTTTTATGATGTACTATTAGTAATCCCTTAGAATACTAGAAAGTTCTACTAACCAAACAAAAAGTAAGTTTCCTTTCAATACTTCAAGCTAGCCTAAGAGAATTTAACACATAACAGAACTTCGATATTAACATCAACTGATGAATCCCAAATTTGGTGATGCTTCTTCCTAAGGAACGAATATGTCCAACATACTTCTCGTTCTAACTTGGACTAATCCCTTAACAAGCAAGAACTCTCTACTTACCTGATAGAAAGCAAGTTCCACTCAAATTTTCAATCTCGCTTAAGGTAATTCAACACATAACATAACTTCAATATACATATAAACTCACGAATGCCAAATTGGGTGATGATTTTCGAGTTTATTCCTCATACTTGAGGAAGGATCATGTCCAACATATATACATCTTGGTCTATCCTTGACTAATTCCTTATGAAACAAGAGATTTTTACTAGCCAGACAGAATGTAAGTTTTCAGAGGTCTAGAAAGGATAGCATGTAGAAAACATTTTACTCCTAACTTTTTTTTCGGGGTTTGAGAGTTGATTTTCAATAGACCCTCGACAGAAAAGAAATGTCATTGCGTTAAAACCATCTAAAAAACACAAAAAAAATAGAAAGGAAATTAGGGTTTTTTCTACATTCCAGAATCCCAAGAAAACCAACATCTACCCCCAAAAAAATTACAAAGAGAAAGATAGGGCTTCTATTTCACAAAATTCACAACACCCAAATGAGAAAGATTTAATTTTTTAAACAGATCAAGGAATGAAATTTTAAGCTTACCAAGATCTAAAATTAGTACTGATACTGTAAACCTCCAAAAAAACTATAGAGAAATATCAAATACCCTTCTGATTTTATGACTTTTTTTTATAACAAATAGACATTTTTTATATATAAGAGATCTGAAAATATCAAGAGATATCATATGTTTTGTATTATAGATACAAAATTCCTACAGTTTAGTCACTTTTATGTAAGGGCGAATATAGAAAGGGCGAAGGTATATTCATTTGAATTTTCATTAAAAATATTTATTTGATATACATACAAAAATTTCAGTGTTTATATATAAATTTCAAATTCCTCAACATAAATGGCTCTGTACATTGTAAGGCATTTAATTGTCACATGTTGAATTACCATTTTTTAGCAGACAATGAAAAAGTTTGAGATTTTGTAGTAGTATGAATTCTTTATATATATATTCATAAAATATTTTTATCAGTATTGTTATTGTGTACCAAAATAATTTAAAAGAACTAATAAAATAATTAAACTTAGCAAAAATTGTGTTGAGTTGGGTCTTGACTCATTATTTGCCACGTTTTGGCTCAATTCATATTGGTCCAATCAAAATTCAGTTTGAATTGGATGTTGGTCCTTTTTTTTTATCTTGACACAATATATTTGACTAAAATTGATCTAATGCGCTCAATTTTAAAATAGAAGAAAAATTAATGAAACAAATATAGTTATACACGAAAAACTAATAAAAAGTTATCCTCTTTTGGATGAGTCGCGATTCATCTGATCAAATGAATATTAGCCTAGAAATTTCTAATGTTACAACTAAATTGTAGATAGTTATGCCTATTTACTATTTTTCTATGAAATAAAAAGATAAGCTATAAATAGTAATTATTGTAGCATTCACTACTATTAATACTTATATGATAATTGCATATCAGAGATTAGTTTCACCATATAATTTTAATTTTTATAATAATTAGGTTTTAATCATTTCATTAGATTATATGTTGTGCAATAAAATTAATAACATTTTCAGTGCAATACTATAAATTGGTCGAATTATGTTCATTAGGATTAATACTTGCAATCAACTCAATCACGAAGTTAATGTACTGTATGCTAGGGAAAAAGGGAGATTGATTTCATTTTCTTTCTCAGATAAGCTCTTTGAAAATCCTTGAATGCATGTATATTAATTTCGTTATTTGCATAAATGTTTATGCTATAACATTCCGTATCAGAGCATGAAACTTGCACTAATGATTTTCACTCATAAAGTAACTTTATTTTGTTATTAGAGACGGACCCACATTCATATGTATGGTGCATACACATGTATATCTATCTTTAGCAAAGAAAAATATGTAATTAAATGCTCACATTTAATGAAAGTCGAGTTATTCTTGTGTTAGAGGAATCACTACAAAACTAGGGTTTCAATATAGTTAAAACCCTTATTTGTTTTTAAGTTTATTGTGATATTTGTGGGGGGGGGGGGGTAAATTTAAAATTTACTTAGTAAACTACCTGTAACCGATAGTGGTCTCACATGCAAGTTAGTAGTAAGATAAACAATAGTAGAAAGTTGATGTTATAATTCACACAATAGATTTTATCCTTGTTCGAATTACCAATGCGGTGGGCAGTCAATCCCCCTTGGGTTTCAAGGGTTTTCGTTTAGATATTTTAAGATATCCTAATCATTAAAGAAATTTGAAAAGTTATCATGTCTTGATATGCAAGTCTGATTTCTACCTTGACATTGCTTCAACTTTTATACCTACACTCCAATTATTTATTTTCTCTTTTCTTTTAATTTTATTGCTCAAGTGCTTACAAAAATTTATGAAAGACAAAAGAAAAATGTTTTCTATGCTCAAGCGAAGTTGCATATTTCACACTAAAAAACTGGGTCAATTTGTGTAGATGATGATTTGAGATCTTGTAAGGAAATACACAAGGGATTATCTCAAATAAGGATCAATTTATGGGGTCCTTGATTGAGCCGATTCCGTTGATCTGTATCCATGGATTAAATCGTTTCTTCTTCTTTCCTTTTGATGGTGTGATCATTTCCTTGTATGATCCACATACATCCTATCTTATTGGTTGATTCATGGATTTTTCTTTGTTGATTATTTAGTTGTGATCTCTGCCAAGTGTGTGAGTATTCTGCTTCATTTAAATTTTATCCATGTGTCGATTAACCATATATTCCTTTGCTTCTTTTGTCCATTAGATTTGAGTTTTGCCTATCCAATGCATTTATGCAACTTCAAGCCAATATTCTTTTCCTTCTTGAAGTCATTTATATTGATGATTTCCTTTTTGAATTTGTGACGTACGAAAATTAATTTCAACGCCTTAAGTGTTTATTTTCAAAATCAACTAACTCTAAGGAGTTACAAATCTGCCCCTTCTTATAATTAAAAGATTAATTACAATATTAATAAAATCTTGATAGTCAATTTTACTTAAAGTTAGTTAGACTTCCGAGAGGTTTCATGTCTTAGTTAATCGATGCATGTAACTCTACCTCTCTTATCTCCCCCTGTCTCACATAGGAGCAAGAATGATAGATTGGATTTCTTCCCCTTTGTCATAATATAAAAGACTAGAGAAAACCATACTACATATAAGCAAGGAAAACAGATAACAAAGTAGTGTAATATTCAGAGAGACAAAAAAACAGTAGTCCAAGAGATATAGAGGTACGTGCCCCTATTGGAAGTTAGTGCAAAATGTAAAGGTAAGTCAGTAGAGTTAATGCCCACCTCAAAAGTACTTGAGGGAGTAAATCACTTTCTCATAGAAGGTGTTGTAAGAAAGTTCCACATTTTGCGAAAGACTGGAGTATGAGGTCTGAATTGTAACAGCAAGCTCATTGTTGGAGGAGTTGACTCCACTTTTGAGAGAGTCAACATGTTGGATTAACCAATTTACCGTTAAGATACCTTCATGCTTGATCACTGTCATGGAAATCCACAAATTACCGATTTAAGCGCTAAAATTATTCTGTAAACGCCACAACATCATGAAGGGTTTCCAAGTATCCTTCTACAACTTAGAGTCTAGTTTTGACATCTACATTGTTCTGCAATAAAAGACCAGCAGAATCCGCTGAGATTTTTGAGGGTTAGGGAGTGTCCGCCCGAACTTTGACCAAGTTTTTTTTACCCTCTTTTCACCAACTTGCACATACCCTGTACTAGAAAAAGTATGAAAATCATAAGTTGCATTTATAATAAAGGGGGTAAACACAGAAAGATCCACAAGACGGTCCACAATATTCCTCGAGATGATCAAGCCAGACGGCAGACTTGCCGATGAATTCAAGTCTTCAAAACTTCCCAAAATGTACGCCTTGTACCATTCAGCCCAGTTGATGCACTGCTTTTTAAGAAGGAACTAGGGAACAAATACATTACGAGTAGAAATATTACTCAAGGAACCCTTCTTGAATAAGAGTTGTGTCCACGATATGAGCGAGTAGGATACTGAAAACATAGTATAAGGGCCTAAAGTCAGAAATGTAATAGTCGGGTTAAGCCACGACTTTCTTTGCACCTTTAAGAGAAATTTCAAAGACATCAGGTCATGTTTTTTTCATGTACGAAATTAACCAAAATAACTTAGTACCAAAAACATCTTCGAATAACTTTACATTGATAATGAATTGCATAACAAGCACCAACAACTGTATCTCACCACTCTTATGTTAGATGGGGAGATTCCCATAAAGCAGGTGAACCGCTTCGTCAAAAAGCTCAAGACCAAACAAAGGTAAAAAGAGACACAGTTTATGAGCTTTGAGATAGAAGCTTACCGGGAAGTGAGAGTCCTTTAATTGACTGAGATCTAAAACTGGATCAGGAACAATAGGGCGAGTTTTAATTGACTGAGATTCTGCTTCTATTTGATACCCCAGAATCGTTGCATGTTTGCGTTGGAGAGAGATCTCGTAACATAGAGATAAGGCTTCTTTGATGCTTTCTGATAAGTAGTAGAATCTCTCTTCTTTGAGGACTCAGACGAAGTATCCATGGATCTTACGGAGAATCAGAAGAGAGAGAGAGAGAGATTGTGTCTACTTCGAAGTAACTCAAAGCAACAAAGGATTTCTTTGAGGTCATGGGGCGAGTAGTTGTCATGGTGAGATGAAGTGTATAAGAGAGAGATAAAAGAATAAATAAAAACAAAAAAAAGATGAGGGAAAAGAACGGGGATCATATGATAAAGGGAAAGGGAAGGGGATTTGACAGGAAGAAGGGGAAGCGGAAGAGGCGGCAGCGGGTCATAATTACAGAACAAAAAATGAGAAAACACATTATTTGCATAAGGAAATAAAATAAATAAACAGTAAAGTCCAATGGATTTGTCAACACATTTAATGCCAATACGATCTCTCAGAGAGCAATATTTTTCCTCAAGAAGAGGTTTGGTAAAAATATCAGCTAATTGATTTTTAGAGTCTACAAATTCGAGTGAAAAAACACAATTTCAACGTAATCAAAACTAAAATGATGATTTATGTGAATATGCTTAGCCCTAGAATGATGCACAATATATTTTGAAAGACGGAAGTATTATCATATATAATCAGTACAGCTTCATAGGAAAGATTATAATCAAGTAATTGATGCATTGTCCATAAAATTTGAGTACCAGAACTTCCAACCACTAATTATTCGGATTTTGTGGTGGATAAGGCAACCGAAACTTGTTTCTCTCTATGCCATGACACTAGAGAATGCCCCAAGATTGGTATGTTCCACTAGTGTTTTTTGGTTGTTTTTGTCACTTGCCAAGTGAGCATTTGAATAACCAATTTAATCAAAATGAGTAGACTTAGAATACCGTGGTTCCAATGAGGTAGCGAATGATTCGTTTTACTACCACGAGATGTGATTCGTTTGGAGCAGCTTGAAATCGTGCAGACTTGCATATACTATATATTATATCGGGTCGAGTGGATGTAATATATATTAATGAGCCAACTATCTCTCTATGCATCTTTTTATCCACATGTTTTCCAGATGCAGCAATTTCAAGAAACGTTGACTAACTCATTGGGGTACCAAAGACTTTGCCCTTTTTAAGTCCAAACTTCCTAATAAATTCCTTGGTGTACTTTGCTTGACTAATGAATGTTCCATTAGTTTAATGGTTAATTTGAAATAAGAGATTGAATTTGACTTCTCACAGAAGACACATTTCAAATTCTACTTTCATTTGATTTTCAAAATTTTCTCGTAAATAAGGATTAGAACTTCCAAAAATAATATAATCAACATATATTTAAACTATAAAAATGAATAAACCAGATCTATGAATGAAGGGACTTGTGTAAATTTTCCCCCTTTGGAAATTATTTTTCAGTAAAAATGAAATCAATCTTTCATACCAAACTTTTGGAACTTATTTTAGTCTGCAAAGAGCCTTGGAAAGTTTGTAAACAAAATCAGGACAGGAAGGATTTTAAAACACGGGGGTTATTTGAAGATAACTTCTTCTCTTATAAAATCATTTAAACACACTTTTCACATCCATTTGAAATAGTATAAAAATCTTGAAGGACTCATAAGAGTGTAGAATTCAAATACATTCTAAAATTGCCACAAGTTAAATGGTATCCTCGTATTCAGTACAAAATTTTTGTGAGTAGCCTTGAGCGACCTTATCTACGGAGCCGCTTGGTCACCATGGCAAAACAACCCATTTAAAAGATTAAAGGAGCCTCAAACAAGGAAAACTCCAATTTTCCAAATTGTCGTGTACTATAGTCCACCATCTTTTTTGATGATCCAGAATTTGGAGATATTCAATATTATTCTACTGTAATGTGGCTAGATCAATCTCTTTTGTGTTCTTAAAGTAAATAACTTCTACCTTAGCAGATCCAAAAACATCGATATATATTGTGGTGTTAGGATTTTGGTATGATTGCTCATTGATTTCAGTTCTTCATTATATTTTTAAGAATCTTGCAGCACATATGAACAATGATTCAGCAGTATCTAAGAGATTGGCCTGGTCTATTGACATTTTAAAGAAAAGTTCACAAGAATCTTAAAATATATTACAATTATGTGAATCTTTAAATTCTGTTACAACCAAATTAGGTTTTCTCTGCTATTAATCAAAGTTTTGTTGTGGCTATTTGTTTATGAGATAGGATTGTGTTACACTATACCAAAATTCATTTTTGACATCTAAATTTTTTCTTCTACTATTTGGTTCCTATATCATGTCCTACCTCCCGTTGGAGCTAGTCATCAACTAAATAACAATTTTTTTCTTAATCTTCTTATAAATAAATTCTCTTGTGTATCTTATTTTTACTAATGAGGTATCCAAAATAAAAACATACAATAGAAAGTGTAGAAGAAGATTTTGTTTTTTATAAAAATCAGGATTAATATTCAAAATAAAGTGAGGAAATGCAGTTCAAATATAGTACTATATAATTGTTTAGAATGTCATGTTTATAAAAAAGAATTTATGCAAGACTGCGTTCTTGAAGGGTGTAAACGATCACATAATGGTATAAGAAACATATATGGGTTCTTACAAATGATGCTTCATCAAAATCAATATAAGAAACTAACATGACTATGATGAAACTAGATATTCCTACTCCAGTGGATGATGATGAGATTTGTCAAATTTAGGATTTTGCAGGTTATCATATTAATTACTTAGATGAGATTGTCCCTAAAGTTTAAAGGACTCATGAATCACAGGTAAGATTTTGTTTATTTTTCTGATTTCAACTTATACGTATGAATCCACGGTAGATGATTGTAATACATAACATTCTTAATTCTTTCCTCGGATCCTACTAAGAAGGATGTTCACTTCTTAATATACAGTTTATAATTCAACAAATTCATGCATATAATAATAAAACACGTGAAAAGAAAAAGAGGTATAATATAACCATAACAAATTGTCGTAGTGACATCAAGTGGTTGATATTATACCCCAAATTTGTTTGCCTTTTGGTAACTTTTAACATTAGTTAGTTTTGTCGTAATACATTCCCCTCATTTATGTTTTGTTAATATATCAATTGATTTACTCTCATCAATCAAAAAAGAAAGATGAGAAGATTTCACCTCAGTTTCTCAAAGTAATATTCATGTTGTTTTTTCAAGTCATCTATATAACTAAAAAATTTATGAGGTTATTTGCAGTAGGATTAAAAGTAAGAAGTAAATGGTAATGTTTCTACTAATAGCATAATAAGTACTTCACATATTGAATTCAAGAATAATTTCTTTCAATTTCTCTTTTCCTTCTTCATTCATTTTATTTCTAAGAGCATATAGGATTTCATCCCTTAAGTTAAGTCTTAGCAATAGGTAAACATTTTTTGTTAGATTTTCTAAGGTGAAGAACTGCAATAAGCTTCCTCTTGAGATGCAACTATAAGAGAGATGAACAGTGAATAATGAAAATAAAAAGAGAAAGTGCAAGAGCGATATACTATATAGAATTGTTATTAGTTGGGAGTCTATCTAAAAAAAATATCTCTATTTTATTATTTTAAGGTAGGTTTAATTAGACTCAATTTGACAACAATGAAGAGGCTCCATATAAGAAATTAATTACCAATAATAGTTTTGTCCTTTATATCTCAGGTATGCATTGACGATGGGTTTTGAGAGTTAGAATTTTTGTTGTTATAGTATAACAATGTCTGGTAGAAAAAGTAAACTGTGAATCTTACTGGGTATTTTATAAAGACCATTTGAAGGTCCAACAGGCCCATATTAAACTTGAACTATATTTCCATTAAGTCCCTAATAAAGAAGAAGAACTCAAATCATTGAACTACAAAAGCTCGAGATATCGACTGAAAAAGGCGCCAAGTTCTGAATTTGGACAGTACTCCGATAAATCCGAAATCTTTAAGGTACAATTACATATTTATAATAATAATGTAAATCAATGTATATGCAGTATTTTTGTCTCCAATTAAATCAAGTTCTCTGAAAATTGACCTTACACAGAGATCAATTGCAGAAAAAGCTCATTATGATTTTGAAGAACGTGAGTTTCATTCCTGTTTTCTGCAATTTTTTCTGTAAATTTAAATGGAAAAGTTGAAACGTTAATTGAATATTTAGATGGAGTTGCAGATTCTAGGGAAAAAGAGTTTGGTGATTGAGCTTAAGATTGGAGGTTCACTCTCGCTTATTGTACAGAGCTCACTCCTCAAGATAGTTCTATCTCTTGATTTTTTAATGAATTATTTACTTTACTGAGTTTGAGTTGAAATTTTTGAGTTTTTGCACTTCCTTTTTTGGGGTTATTTTAAATTTCTGTTGGGTTTAATATTTACATTGTTTTTTAGTTTTTGAAAATTGAGTTACGAATTCTTTATTTTTTTAAAAAAAAGGGAACTTCTTTTGTTGTTGGAGAACACCTCAAAATCAACACATTTTGCAAACTCACTACAATGCTTAGTTGTACTTTTTTGATATTTTAGTATACTGTCTGTCTCTATAAAAATGGGGGTTAGATAAATCATAATTTATGCCTAGTCAAATATTAATTGTTAGGAAAAAAAGAATTCCAATAGTGTTCCTAGTTTATGGAGTGAAAATATATTCATTTCATTAATTTTTATAGTCCGAGTAAACTTGCATGCCTCGACTAATCCACGGGTACATATTCTCTTCCACTACAACATATATTTGGTATCTTTGCCTTACCAAAGCCTAGCCTTTATTTTAATTTTTTGCATCTATGGGAAATAACCTCTTGGGTAAATGCAGGCCGACTTTGTCTAGCCTTTCCATATCCTGCACATAGCAGAATCTAAAGTGCAGCAGCATTGCCCTTTGTGTTTTAGGTTATAACTAAGACGATAATTTGATGCTAGAGAAAGAGCGTTGTACGAATTAAAAAATTAACACTTCACTAAGGAAAATAGTTTAATGATTTTTCTGTGATATTAGGTGTAAAACATGGTGATTCTATGAACAAGCTTCTTTTTCACACTTTTTTCTTTTTGGTGTTTTTCACACCTATAAACAGGTGCATGGGGCTGAATTGCGGTATCTTAATGTTGAACTAGTTCAAACTAATTGCACAAAAGTAGTAGATCTAGTTCGATACCTCTTTACTTGATGAAGTTCATTTCCTCACACACCCATAATGATATTTCTAAAAGTATTCAAAGGAGTATTTTGTTAATTTCTCCCTCATCGAGCAGTTGCATGTGAGAATGTTGGCCTTTTTGTTAACATCTAAGATAAACTTCTTATGGATTTAGTTTGGTATGCATTTCTTATTAACAATTGCATGCAATCGTGACAGATGCTCGAGGAATATATAATTCATAACTTGCTAATTTAGGCGAGTATCCCCTTTATCTTATTCCGATGGATGAGTATGTATTATCCTTTGAACTTGATGTTTCTCATAAAGTACGTGTATTTCTCACAGTTTGATCCAAAAAAAATTATTTTACCATTTTTAAAGATTAGCATATGTAAAAATATTCGTATATATATATACAAAGAAAAACCTTAGTGACGTCTACATGGCGCCACAATCATCCAAAAAACCCTTTTCATTTAATATATTCCCAGGAATACCCTTCCCTTTAAGAACTCCCACATTAAATAACACTTCTAATACAGAGTTATTATGCTTCTCATACATTTTCTTTTGATTGGTACATCATTTATCTTTTGGAAAATTCATCATTAATTATTTTTACATTCAAGGAAAAGAAAAGTGGAAGATTCACCTAAACAAATAGACTATGAGGGAGGATAAAACATAGAATACTCAAAAGAAATTCCTAGTGGATGGGAGGCTTCCATTTCAAACAGAAGAGTTTATTGGGGAATGTCTAAAAAGAGAAAAAACTTATTCATAGACGACTACGGACAGAATGACGATGACACCATAAAAAGGGCACGGTAGAGCTATTTTCTATACTAGGGACCTTAATATTATTAGCTTTATCAAGTAGTGTGAATTTTTTAGTTGCAAAACTTTACATGTCAACCAATGGCCTATTTGTATATTATATGGTGTTGATGTCTGTTATGGTAGGTAAGTATTGCCAAAAATACTCCGCTTACTATAAATGTACATGTCTATAAAAGTTGTCTTGTTTATGTGCCATATGTCGATACATATTTTTGCTCTTAAAGTTATATGGTACCTAACCCTACTCACCAAGATGTGAATAACTCCTTCAAGCAATGGTATTTTAAAGCTCCAGAACAACAAACCTATTACACTGCGGCATTACATAGGTATAACTGAAAATGTCATTTTTTAACACTTATTTAACTACACTAAAACTAAAAAAAAAGATTCAACCAAATTTGAAAATCATAGTGCCGCGCGAAGCACGGACAATATTCCTACACTCATCTTCTGTAAAAGACCAAATTGATGTTAATTTGTGACAATACATTGTCCATGCTTCGCGCGCCACCGTGATTTTCAAATTTGGTTGAATATTTTTTTAGTTTTAGTGTAGTTAAATAAGCTTTAAAAAATTACATTTGTAAATCACGGTGTGCACCATAATTGTCAAAAATTAATATCAATTTTCTCTTTTACAGCAGATTAGTGTGCCTGATGTAAATACTGCCATACTTTTGGGAGGTAGCATGCCTTCTTTCATTCACTCAGCCCTTCCCTATCTCCTCTCTCATTATATTTCATATGATGTAGTTATAAAACACATAAGGTTATTGTGTGACCTCATAGGTTATTTGGTGAAGATGAGACAAAAATTTTGGATTATGTCGAAGGTTCAAGCTAGTTTATCATATTATGGGTGTTCATCAAGAAGGCAAGAAAATAAAGGTTCCCCTTAATTCAAGCAGTCATCCAGGTTGATTTATTTTCCTTTCAATTTTTTTTAACAACAGTATACATGACTTCAGCATACATATGAATCTTCCATGTCCTATCATAACATTCAATTTCTCATGAACTTTGCTTAGTCTTCTATTTGTTTAAATGTCATTTGTAGTGTGATTGCAGGTTATACGTCAAAAGCAATTTCCATGAAGCAAGATAACACAGAAATGCAGACCATAGTTAGTCAATAATCGTAGATGTGAATGTCTTAGCTTTGGTAGTTCAATAATTGACGTTTGTGTTACATTTTATTTGATATGCAAAACCAAACTGTCTCCAAATTGAAGGATTATTTCAATGAGCTTAACTCAATGCCAAAAATGGCAGTAAGAATTATTGCTAATGTTAGATTCTAAAACGATCGTAATGGTTTTAACAATGTCATGACATTATTGACATTCTGTTCCGAAGACACATAAATTTGGGTCAGCATTTAACTACGTTTACATCCAAACCTTTATTCCTTTGCCAAATTTATATGGAGAAAACTTTTGTCGAGGCTAAAAGCTATTATATGTGAGTAAAAATGAAACTTTTCATTCTAATGACTGATCACTTTGGTAGTTTTAGAGCATATCCACCTTTCAGCTCTCTCTTAAATATTCAACGGTACTCGAAGTCTCTGTTTCACCAAGTGCTTGGAGTCAAATGATGGAGAACTTAAAATGCATGTCCACCTTTTGTTGGGAAGAAAAATCCTTTGCATGCATTATATGATGCCATGTAGTGTTTTATTGTGTGTAAGCAATGGTGTGCTCCATTTCTCTTTTCTCCATTTTTTTCTTTTTATTATGTGGTAATGAAACATAATTATTATTCAATCAGTAGGAAAACAAGCATATACACCTGCAGATCACTCTTGGCCACTCCACATGGTACCATCCTAGAGAGAATATGATGAATTTTTCTCAATCAATGCTACTCTTAGTGCATAAAATAACCACGTAGAGAAAAATTCCTACAATATTATCAACTAATGTTTGGCACTGTAATCTACAGCTCTATTGCAATATGTTGAATTCATGAGAAATATATTGTTACTATTAAATTCCTTGAAATTTTGATTTTATTGTCTCCTTGATTTTCAGGAAATGATTGTCCATTATAGTAAAGGATGATTAGTAAAAAGTGATATATATCATGAGTTGGAAGTGTAAGAGAGGGGAAGGGGTCTGCCTTTACCCTTTTCCTTTTCTTCCGAGGTTAATGTTTTCATGTTCTATTTGCTTACTCTTTCCTCACTGGGTAAATGCAGATTCTTTGTGTACATATGCAGGAACCACTTATTAATGTTCTACGTCTTCTCATCTTGTTCTCAATAACAAATTAAGGGTTTGCCAAGAAGAATTTTGAATATTTGAGGAAACTATAGTTGTTTGTTCTAGTCTTTGACATGGATTCCATGCTTTTAGTATCACCATAGGAACCTCAAATTACATATTGAACTTCTGTACTTTTTGATAGACGAGAACTACTTCACATCTAGGTAATTCTTAATAGAAAGACCAACAAAAATCTGATGAGACAATAAATCAGTTTGAGAATAATCTTAACCCCCTAGGTATGGAGTTCATTGAGCAACTTATTACCCAAAATGAGAATGATGATCTCACAAAAAATCCTGATGAAGTGGAAGCTGCTAATATAGTTCTTCGAATGGATCCTAATAGTTCTCCTTGTCTTGATGGATGTGGGGGAATTTTCTTTCGAACGTGTTAATGTGGATTTTCACTGATTTGAGGCTCTTTTGTTAGTTATATTGGCTTGATTTAGTTTGTAATTTGTTCTTTTAATGTGGTTTTCATAATACTATGGATGAAAATGAATGTAGGGTCTATTTAGAAAATATATTAAGAAAACAAGTGAAAACAAGGTAAAAAGGTCAATAGGAAGAAAAAAGAACTGACAGAAACTTAGAGTAGAGAGAATATTGTAGTTTATACTTTTGGGTAAAGATTTTGAAGGTAAGTTGCCTGAAAATTCATATTTGGACCTGAAGATTGGGTGCCGAATAGTAAAATCTCTTGTTCTCTTCTCCATTGTTATATATTGTTAGAATTATAGGTGTAATTGTGTATATGAAATTGATGTTCTATTCAAGAAAGAGACAAAACTATTTTAGAGATTAGTGTTGATTTATAATGATTAAGACTATCAATGATTAGTTTAGGTTCTTATTGCAATTGATCGTGGATAGTGGATTGAATTCCTATATTTTTAATTCCCATGTATACTTTGTTTGATAGTATCTTTTCCAAAATCCATCATTTTCTTACAAAAATCACGTCTTTCCAATTGCCGACAAAGTGTTTCTTGTGGGATCGACCCTGATGCTTCTTGAGTGTTTCTGTTCTTAACAACCTCTTACTCTTTTAACTTATTTTGAGGGTAATTTGAGAGCTATCACCGGTTGGAGCATTATATAAAGGAAGTGGTTGATTTTGTTCGAAGTTATTTCAATGGGGCTGAGTTGACTAAGTTGTATTATACTTGTTGTATAATTCTTATTCATAATGTTAATAATCCCGATTCATTTTCTGATATAAGGCCTACTGACCTTAATAACTCTACTAATAAGATTATTTCAAAAATCTTAAATGATGTACTGGACCACATTCTTCCTATGATTATTTTTGGAACCAATCTGGTTTTGTATATGGTAAATTGATTACTTAAAATATTCTGTTACAGCAAGAAATTAATCATGTTATTAAAAGAAGAATGGAATAGGTAATGTGTTCATTGAACGGGATATGTCTAGAGCATATGATATGACTGAGTTAATTATCAATTTCTTTTTTATATTTTAAGAAGATTTGTTTTTCTGAAAGATAGTTTAGTCTTATGAGGAGATCCATTAGTATTATATTGTACTCTTGTCCTTGTTAATGGATGTAGAAAACATTTTTTTTCATTAAGAGAGCTATCATTTTTTTCCCAAATGTTAAACCATTTGAATAGCAATCAACTTTTTAAAGGTTTTATAATCATAGGACAAGACCCTCAAGATAATCATTTATCTTATGTTGACGATATTATCCGTTTTTTCTTTAGGTTGTGACCCGAAGATTAATGAGGAAAAAAGTTATTTCATGATTATTAGAAGGACTCTTATGGATGAGATAGATAGGATAAAAGGGATTATTAATTATACACATAAGCATTTTCTTATATCATATTTGGGTTACCACTTGTACATCAGAAAAACATATATTTCCAGTTTAACTGATATGATATCTTAAATTATCAAAGAAACTACAAGATGGACAAAAAGATTCTCTCCATTAAGGTTGAGCAATATCGATTAAGCATGTCTTACAATGTGAATACTTAAAAAGGTTAAAAGACAACTTAGTAGATTCTTTTGGAGAACTGCTGATGTGGAAGAAAGAAACTACTGGTATTCATGTAAATATTTATGTTTTGCCGATTGATTAAGGTGGTGGTGGGTTCAGGATTATGATGGAGAGGTATGAGCAATATACTAGAGGTCATACCAGCATATTTTGGAGCAAAATTTTTACTGGAAAATAACTATTAAAAATTTATTTTAGAATGTGATATCCTTTTTATTGCAAATATGATTAAGGATTAATCTCAACTGGCATGGATACTGTGGGATGCTATTATGGAGACTAAAAGAATGAATTTGCAGGCCAATGTGATAAATGGACATTGCTTTATAGAGGGGACTCAAGTGGCAGATGTACAGCTAAATATTTTTATATATAAAGTACGTGTTGATTTTTAATCCTAATGATTTGCCAAAATAAGCATCTGGTATGTACACCATTGATGTCATTGTGATGTCCTGCTTAAGACATGCCACTTTTTTTTTGAGTCACTATCTATGATCCGTCTTTCTTAAGTTCTTGTTTTATATGAGCTTTTTTCAAGGCTGTATATTAATGCTTATTAACAGAGGTTTAGGATATTGTCCCCCTCTGTTTGTTTTATGTATAGATCTTTAAAGAAATAAGAGGTTTTAACCACCGAGGGCGTACCCTTTTATCTTTAAAAAGTCCACTTGATTCTCCATGAAATGATAGACTTTATATTTGTTGAATTTTATGAATCCTCCACGAGCTATGAGATAAGTTTCATTGATTGTATTAATAATAGAAAAAACAGTAAATGCTTAATGTAAAGAGAACAAATGATTATGTGAAAATATCCTTGATTGAAAGAGAAAATTTACGCCATGCCACACGAGACTTCTCAAGATCCGATAACTTAAAGCAACTTATGAGTCATGCTTTGATAATAACCACATTGTAACAACTCATTAAAGACATGATGAGTGATAGAGTTACTTAAGAGAGAACAATGTCCTGATTTCGACTCTTAGTTAGGTATTTTGAATGATACGAACAGTGTCATTTAATCTATTTTAGAGATTACATATCAGTGTTACAAAAATGGTGCCGCGATTGGATACTGTTGGTTGAGAATTCATTTTAGAAATTAGGTTGTTAATTTTCTTAGTTGTAGTAATTTATTGTTTTGGGTTGTTTTTGGTTGAGTTGCAGGTCTAATACAATGAGTGACCATGATAATGAAAATTATAGTCACTACAGTCAAAAGGACATGGGTGATTTGAAGGATATGCAAGTGAATATTGTCCAAACTACGGGAGTCATTCGGATACCTCCCATAACCGGGAGGATAGTGATTCATGTACCTGTATTGTAACTACAATTGCTCCAACAAAGAGGAATGATTGGGAGATTTAACTCATTATGAGTGACGATACAAAATTATTGTTGGAATTTCCAAATGACTATATCACTTCTTGGTCCCATAACAAAAAAATTATACCTATATAGTGAAATTGTCACATCCATGGAGAACACCCTAGACTTAAACGATGTCTTCGTCCTCGGAGAGGACTAAGACTAGCCTCTTAGCTTTCATCATTACAATAATAAGTAAAAATTGCAGAAAATTTAAAATCTTTCATCTACACTACTTTATGAGGTTTACTTTGACCTCTCGCATACACATAATATATTCATATCGAGTATACATACACCTTTGCATAAGAAGATTATATGGTCTTATACTTTTATGGTACACATATATATAAGATCCAATATAGTCTTAAAATGGATGTCTCATATCATAACCATCTAAACAATAGTATATCAATTGGGCATACACCATGCATAAATAATATAAAAGCCACATATTTGTCATATAATCATAGTTGTCAATTGAAAGAGAATGAACAAAATGTCTTTAAGACTAATCAACATCCAATGCTAGAAAATGGCATTGTGCTCGAAGTACTGAGGACCCACCCAACATGGAGAATGAGGAACCAAGTCTTATTCAATGGCCTCAACCTCGTCAACGACCAGAACCTAAAATTTTGGGAAAAGGGATAAAATAAGCACATAGCTTGTACTAGGTATGGAAACGATGCACACACAACATAGATATCAGTCTAGAAAAGGGAGAATTTTTTGGAAAACATGCAAGTTACTGTGAAAATCCATTTACGCACTTTAATGAATTACCTTAACCATTAAAACACATAATCATCAAGGCAATGGCATATTCCACACAAGGTCAACAATACTAAGTCAAGTCAGCATATGTATAGCCAAATAACTTCAATCATCATATTATAACAAGAAGGAAATATACAAGAACTTCATAACATTTCAACACATACTAGACCCTTAACCATAATCCATTATCAATTCCACAAGTCCAATGACCAATCAAAGCCCAATAACCTCACTCAATCAAGTAATCCAAATCAAGGACCACAAGTATTGCATAACTTCACATATCATAACATCAAGAGTAACCATTATCATATTTCAGCAATATAGACCGACAACATTCTCATAAGAAACTAACATCATATAGAGTGAATAACATGTAAAGTCAACATAAACATTATATATACATTAGAGAACACAATAACCATCTCCTAAGGCTTACCTTAAGGTAAACTAATGTAAGGCATAGGTAGGGCTACATACCCTTACCTAGGCTAAGGCAATCCTCTTAAGTCACTCTAGTTAGTGCTTAGTTCATCACTTCATATTAATTTTTGGAACACTTGCACTAACCGACATAGACTATAAGAGCTAAGAGTGGAATCCAGTGTTGTAAAACCATACACCGATGGATGGTGGTCTACCTGCTAAAGTAGTACCAAACATGAACATAGCATCTTGGTGGATCCACCTAGATAGCATTCCTACGAAGGCAACATAGATTATGGAACTTGGAGGCCTTTTTTGGGAATATAACTCTATTCCCTTTTTGGGACATGAGGCTATCCACTATGGTGAACCCTACCTACCCACCTAATTAAGGTTCCACCCATCATCTTCAAGCTAACTAGGTGTTAAGGTACAATCCCTTTATAAAATGTCTTTAAGTCATCCATTTTTATCAAAGCTTAGTTTAGGTCATAGGGTCTACCCCTTATATAATTATCATAATAGATCAATGTGAATTGCATGGGTATTGTCCTTTAATTTCAACTCACACATGTGAGGTTAGCACATTTATATATTCACATTTTTATAAGGCACATAGGTAAGTCATCACCATGCTTATATCATTAGATCTTAGCCTACAACTCACAAGTCATAATTCAAGACATTCCAATTCAACATCATACCAACCCTGGTCAATCTTAAAATAAGGTATTATTCAATATAAATTCATCATTAAACACAAGTAGTCATAATTGAAGTTAAGGATTGATATCACAAGACTTACCCTAATGTCCTTGACAAGCCATCATCAAGGTTTTACCGTCAACCATATAATTCAACCCAACAATGGGTGTAGTATAATCACGCCATAGTAATCAATATAATAATGAAGTCAATTGAATCGCTACAAAACAATTCATCACTAGTTCATAGCCTAGGCTTAGGGATTTGGGTAAACATCACGATCTACTTCACAACATAGATTAATTCATGAAGAACTATCATAATTGAATCTTAATACATCATTATATAATCATAATAAACTAATTAAATCATAAACAAAGAAATTTAGAATATAAATTTTGTAATAGAAGAAAAACCACTTGAAACTCATCTTTTTGAAATAAATTTGGAGGAACCCTTTGGTGAAAGGAATCCCATACCTTGTTAATTGATGGATATTGATGTAGCAACAACCCCTTTGATGACCTTATAACTTTACCTAGCCCGTCAATGAAAATCTTCTATTTGGAAGAGAGAAAGAAGAGTGAAGGAAGAGCAGTTGGGTTTTGGAAAATATAAGGGTTGGGTTTGTTTAATTATGTTAGGGGCTTTCTATAAGTCATTAACTAACATAATTAGACCAACCTTAACCTCTAACTAATTAAATAACCACCTAATTAATTAATTAGAATAATTAAAACAGGGTAGCAAAAATAGTGACCTAACCTACGAGACCCCGACCTACAGTTGTAAGTCAGTCGACGGGTAGTATCCTTTCTGTGCTGCACATCTGTCATTTTCTTCAGCCACTTGCCCAAATAAACCCTCACAAAATTGACTAAGGGACCATTTACGGTGTCCATCGACACAACGTCGATTTGCTTACGCTGCGTTTGTTAGAAATCATTCATGGCACTGTCTTTTGAAAACTTTTAACCAAATAGAAGGGTCCTCCTCAAGGACCCTTTGGTTGGTAATTTAGGAGTCGCATCTGAACGTTTCAACCCTAAACCTATTCTAATATGTATTAGACACCTTACTACCTAATTACATTCAATTCTGACTCCTAAAACCTAGTCAAATAGGATAAGGCACTTAAGCAACTCTTTGACTAGTTTTCGGACGTCGTGGACATTTCTTGACGCTTTGAATCTAAAACTTCGTAGACAACTTAAACAAATTATATTTGACCTTAACACAGTGTCCAAACCCTTAGGCACTCATGTTAGGTTCTAGATTACGGTTTAGACTTGCAGAGTGTTACATTATCCACCAGGAAATTCCTACCCGAATGACACTAAAATTCTTAAAAGGACAGAATAGACTCAAGATTAGAAGCCCAACCAACAAAAAAATATCAAAACATGAGTGACAATTCAAATCAACATAATTACATGACCTTTGACACCATGCAACTAAAAACATCATTTTCAACTCATAACAGTTCAACATTTACATGCTTATTCACTTATGCCAAAGCTTTCTTCAACACATATCAACATTTTCAATAAAAATCATGAAGGAACAATATCCCAAAATACACCATATAAGTTCAAATAAAATAAAAGAGTATTTTTTTGAAAACATTCATTTCAATAGGCATAAATCACGGTAATTCCTGTAAATAAAAACATAAAATTAACTATTTTTCCAAAAAATCAAGGCAACTTCAAATAAAATAATTATTTTAACTATAAATAGGAACAACTAACTTTAGTTTTCAAATAGATGAGGGTAACAGGATTTCATGTCGGCCTCGGCCTCCCATGTTGCATCTTCAACTAGGTGGTTCTTCCATTACACCTTTACGGAACTGACCTCCTTGTTCCTTAACCTCTGAACTTGTCTATCAAGGATATCAATAGTAACCTCCTCACAAGTGAGGTTCTCTTGTACACCTAGACCCTTAATTGGAAGAATGGACTCGGGATAATCAGTAAACTTTTTAAGTATGGAAACACGGAAAATTGGATGAACCGAAGACAATTCACTAGGTAACGTCAACTAATATGTATACTTGCCAACCCTTTGCCAAATTTCATAAACACCCACATAACGAGGACTCAACTTCCCTTTCTTGACAAATCTCACCACCCTTTCATAGGTGAAATTTTTAGGCACACTTTATCACCTTCTTCAAACTCTAAGTTTGTTCTCCTATAGTAAGAATATGACTTTTGCCGGCTATAGTTTGTTTTCAAGAGATTCCTTATTATATGAACCTTGTCAATAGTCTTATTAATCTAATCGGGACCCAAAGTTTTAAGCATGGAAACATGGAAAACCGGATGAACCAAAGACAACTCACTAGGTAACGTCAACTCATATGTATCCTTGCCAACCCTTTGCCAAATTTCATAATCACCCACATAACGAGGACTCAACTTCTCTTTCTTGCCAAATCTCACCACCCTTTCATAGATAAAATTTTTAGGCACACTTTATCACCTTCTTCAAACTCTAAGTTTGTTCTCCTATTGTAAGCATATGACTTTTGCCGGCTAAAGTTTGTTTTCAAGAAATTCCTTATTATATGAACCTTGTCCAATGTCTTATTAATCTATTCGGGACCCAAACGTGAATACTTCCCCACGTCAAACCATCCAATTGAAAATCTACATCTCCTACCATACAAGGCCACAAAAGGAGCCATAGATATAGATGAATGGTAACTATTGTTGTAAGAAAACTCAACCAAAGGCAAGTATTTATCCCAATTTCCCTTGAAATCAATTATAAAATCTCTAAGCATATCATCATGGGTTTGAATAGTAATATCCACTGAACCGTCCATTTGGGGATGAAAAATGGTGCTTACTTTCACCTTGGTACCCAACCCTTTTTGGAATGACCTTCTAAATCTAGATATTAATTGTGCACCCCTATCTGATATGATGGATAACTGAATACCATGCCAACACACAATCTCATTTATGAAGATCCTCGCATAATTCCCCGTCGAGTATGTGGACTTGAAGGGAATAAAATGAGTGTATTTGATCAAACTATCCACAACCGCCCATATAAAGTCATGTTGTTTTTGTGTCTGAGGCAAAACTACCACGAAATTCCACATTAATGTCTTCCCACATCCAAGTAGGAACTTGGATTTGTTGAAGTAAACCACCTGTCTTTTGGTGTTTGACTTTCACTTGTTTGCAATTTAGACATTTTTCATCAAATTCTTCTATGTCCCCCTTTAAGTCTTCCTACCAAAAAACTTCCCTAAGGTCATGATACATCTTTGTAAAACCAGGATGAATAGAGTAACGATCTCCATGAGCTTCCTCAAGAATTTGATTTCTCAAATCATTGACATTAGGCACACAAAATCTATCTTGGTATCTATGAACAATATCTCCCTTAGGAGAATGACTCATTAATGTTCCAAAGAACCAATTCTTTCAACTCATTCATTAATGGATCAAGGTGTTTCTTAGACTTCACGTCAACCACCAAAGACGACTTGGAGTTATGATATACCACAACACCACCATTTAGAGAATCTTCAATTCGAACCCCTAAACGAGCAAACATATGAACATCCCTCACTAGGTTTCTCTTAAATTCTTCCACATGGGACACACTTCCTGTGGACGAACGACTTAAAGTGTCTGCCACCACATTAGCCTTGGTGATATAGAACACTCATCTTGTAGTACTTTTATAATTCCAACCACCGTCTTTGACGAAGATTCAAATCCTTTTGTGTAAATGCTTATTGAAGACTTTTATGGTCCGTATACACATCCACATGATCACTATACAAGTAATGCCTATATATTTTAAAATCGAACTCCACGACCGCTAACTCAAGATAATGAGTTAGATCATGCACCTTAAGTTGTCTAGAGGCATATGCTACTACTTTCCCATGTTGCATAATAACACACCCCAAGCCCACTCGGGATGCATCACAATAAACCACAAAATCCTTTGTACCCTCCAATAGGGGCAATAACGGAGCTGAAGTAAGCCTATATTTCAAAATTTGGGAGCTTCTTTCACCTGTTTACGACCACTCATATTTCACATTCTTTTAGATCAAGGTAGTCAAGGGAGAATAAATTGACGCAAAATCATCCACAAACCTTCTATAATAACCCGCTAGGCCCATGAAACTCCTAATTTCGATTGGATTCAATAATCTAGGGTAATGTTTAACCGTCTTAATTTTCCTTTGCATAACCTCGACAACCTCACAAGGGGTAATATGACTAAGAAATGCCACCGGCCTCAACCAAAACTCACATTTTCTTTATTTGGAAAATAGTTATGGTTCTCTAAGTACTTGTAAAACAACCTTCAAATTCCCCATATGATTACCCTCACTCATAGAATATACAAAAATATCGTTAAAAGAAAATCATGAATGCATCAAGATAGTTCTGGAACACCCTTTTCATGAGATCCATAAATGCCAATGGGGTGTTAGTCAATACAAAAGACATTACTAGGAACTTCTAATGACAATATATAGTCCAAAAGGCCATCGTGAGAATATCTTAATCTCTCTCCCTATGTTTTTGATATCCAGATCTCAATTAAAGTTTGAAAAAGTAACTCGCCCTTGAAGTTGATCAAATAAATCATCAATCCGAGGGAGAGGATACTTGTTGTTAATTGTGACTTTGTTGAGTTGATGCTAATCAATACAAATTCAAAGTTACACATCCTTCTTTTTTACCAACATTACAAGAGCACCCCATGAAGAAACGCTAGGCCAAATAAAGCCCTGTCTAGTAAATCTTTGAGTTGAGCATTCAACTCTTTCAATTCGATTGGAGCCATCCGATAAGGAGGAACTTAAATTGGATTGCTATCCGGTGGCAAGTCGATACAAAATTAATTTGCCATTAGGGAGGAATACCGGAGAGATCATTTGGAAATACTTCTGTAAAATCGCTCATCACGGGGACCGACTCAATGGGAGGAATTCAGAGTATAAAGCTTTGAGTCTTACTATATGATATAAACACCCCTTAGAGATCATCTTACTGTCTTTCAACAAAGAAATGATACAGCCTGTGGGAATAGAATTTCTCCCCATCCATTCTAAAACGGGTTCATTTGGGTCCTCTTCAAGGACCCTTTGGTTGGTCCGTTAATAGTCGTAACATAGAGTTTCAAACCGAAACTGACTTTAATACGTATTAGACATATTAATACCTAATTCAATTAAATTATGACTCCTAAAACCTAGTCAAATAGTCTAAGACACACTAGCACCTCTTGAACTAGATTTCGGACGTCATGAAAGCTGACACTTCGATTCTAAAACTTCGTACACAACTTATACTCATTATATATTACCTTAAAACAGTGTTCTAGCCCTTAGACACTCTTGTTAGGCTCTAGATTACGTCTTAGATATTTGGAATGCTGCAACAATTAGGTAAACTATACCTATGAAAGCTAATTAAGTATTTTATCTTTGCAATATATGAAAATTTCCCTACTATCAATATCCATATTTTCCATGACATGACTTCAAGAATTATCAAGTAAGATCACAATCTAAAAGTCAAAATTACATAACTCTCAGTAATTTTTTTATTAAAAAAATGAGTGTTGATTTTATTCATTTAGGTATATATATATTAAACAAGTTTCTGGGCACACACTTTGCGTGTATATCCATATCATTGAGTATATAAGTTTAAGAATTCATATGAATATTTTAAGTTCTATATTTGAGTTATGAAAATAATTAATGTTTATCCTCTTCATATGGATAAACAAAGAAAATGTTCTTGCCCCATGAAAACCCTCAAATACCTTTTGGAATTTTTGTTTTTGCGTTGATGCCTTATTTAATTTCTACCTTTGGCTCTAAAGTATTGAAATAATTTAATTATATTCTTAAATTCTTTCTGATACAAACTAAAAAATAATAAGCATATAAGTTGTAAATTAACTTCAACAAAAATGAACAACCTTGATTTACATAATAATGAACAACCTTATTTACCAAAGTTTATTTTTATTTTGGCCATCAAAGATGGTAACAGAAAAGTTTATAACTCATAGCAATTCACAAAAGATCATTTGATTTTGTTAATAATGATATAATCTTTTTACTTACAAATTTGATAAAAATATATGTAAAAATATGTTAAGAAAGAAAAATCTTAATTCATAGTTTAAAAAAATTTGAATATCTATGACCTTGATTGAAATATTATCAATACACATTATGACGCTTATTAAAATATTAATAACCTTATTTTGCATATGTAATCTACAAACAAACATAAATAATAACGTGCAACCTTTATATACTAAAGTTAATGGTTAGTTGGCAATCTTGACCAGTAACCAAAAAATAAATAACTCATAACGATTAAAAAAATAATTTGTTTTGCTAATAATGAAAATATAATTTACTTAAAAATTTGACAGAAATAAATGTAGCATGTTAGTGAGAAAAATCTTAATTTATAGTTAAAAAAATTGTACGACACATCAATATTATAGCACAATTCTCATATGCTTACCCCTCTTGGTGCCATAGTTAGGTTAATTACATAGGATTCTTCCTCCTCCAAATTAGTAGCTTTTGAGATAGCAATAGATTCTTTTAAATTCCTTTAGTTGAATAATATATCCTTATTACAATTGTATTCTTTCAATTAAATATGAGTATATGCTTATTATGGTTGTGATGCTACCCTTCAAAATTTAACACATAACTGATAATAGTCATTCATTTTTTATGCACCCCTTCAGATTTCATACTTAAGTCATAAATTCTTTTCAACTTCAAATTAATTGAAAGAAAATGTAGTTCAATAATATTATTTAACTAGGTAATTTACCCGCGCTTCGCACGGGCCTATGTTATCTCTATAACTTTTTGAACAATCTTTCCTATAATTGCTTTTATAAGGAAAAAAAGTAAATTATTGTAGTTTTTTAGAATATTTCTAAAGAAATTAAATGATTTGACATTGGCACATATTTTAAAAATTGTAAATATACAAATATTTATTATAAAATATATTGATATCTAATTGTTTTTATATTTTACATAATATATCATATTATATGTTATATAATATGATTATCTTCTTAAACTGATGTTTTTATGTAGCAACTACACATCACTTTTGATATATTTTTTTTGTATATGAAAAATATAGAATCTTATAATTTTATGGTTAGAATAACTCCTTTTGTAAATAGATTTATGTGAAAATTTTTTGATGATAAATATGATTTTTAAATAAATTAAGACTGTTTAAAATATACACTGCAACAACATAAATAATTTTTTGGGTGACAATCTACTTTTGTAAGGTCAAATTTTAACCACTTCTCTTGATTATTAATTTGTTACTCTAATGACAATAGAAGGAGAAAAATAAATTTGGAACAACAACAAAATTATATTGTTGACCCTTAAGAAATTCATTCGTCATTAATCTGTAGAAGGTCCTTCTGAATTCATCATCAATGAAAATTTATAACTTTTCCAAGTATATTTATGTATGATTATTGCAATTTGAAAGTACAAATAGATAAACGTGTTTGATTCTAGACTCATTTTAAAGAAATACTCTTGAACATTTAAAAAATAAATAAGATTCTACCCTAGAGAATTCAACTGCTCATCAATGACGTGGGATATGAAAAATAATAAATCTATGTTAATAGACATATCTTTAAGATGTTACTTTTGTTTATAGTAGGTTTTGTTTCATATTCTTCAAATTAAGTTTCACGAAAATAATCACAACTTACAACAAAAATATTTAGAAGAGCAGAATGAAAAGCAAAAAAAAGAAAAGATTAAATAGAATGAAAATCCTTATCATAGTCAGATTATATACATACTAAAAAAAATCAATACAATTGTAAGGAGACAAAAAAACATCGATGAAAAATATACATTACAGGGAGTAAACTATGGAATATTCACTGATGATAGCAAATCTTTCTAACTAGAAAAGTTACTATGTTTTGAAATAAGATAGCTTAAAAATTTACCAACACTTCAACAAACTTTCAATCATTAAAGAAATCATAATATACATTGATAACATTTCGTAAAAACAGATAACAACATAAAAACTAAAAAAATATGGGCATGGAAAGTTATTGACTCTCAGAGGATTTTATGAAGAACACGAAATCGCATCCTTGTATGTGAAGGAATAACGTTCTTGATGAAGAAATTTGAGATTTGAATAGCTTTTTTTAATGTACCTTGAACAATTTCAGTAGAAAAAACTTGCTTGATTATACAATTGACATTTGTTATTTAATTTATACTAACAAATACTTCTGACATTAACTTTTTGTGAACATGAACAACAACGTTTAAAGCGTATACTCAAAAATGACAATGTTAATGAAAAAAGCATAAACTAATGATTGTAAAAACATACTAAGATATGCAAAATTAGAATGAAATAGAATTAATAAAATCGACTTCACTGAATGAACAGTCTAGTCCTCTATTTGTAGACAAAAAGGGTACTATAGAAAATGATTATTGTCTTTTACAGGAAAGGTCACAACACTTTGGAAGAGTTACGACATTTCGTAAAATTCGCAATTCGTCATAAAAGTATCAAAACTTCATAAAACTCACAACATTTTATAAATAACACAACTTTTCATGACAAAAGTTACAAATTTTCATAAAAGTTTCAAGTTTTCATAAAAGTCACAACTTTTTATAAAAGTCACAACTTATGATAAAAGTTATTATTTTTCAATAAAGAGGAAGGCTAGTTTTGGAAATAAAATAAATTAAAAGAAAATCATTGCTTGTGATGGCGCAACATAGGCGGGCTTAATGTTCTCTTATATATATATATATATATATATATATATATATATATATATATATATATATATGATTCAAAATCTAATTATATTTTACTTTGTACTAAGGAAAAAATCATCATAATACTAGTTTCTAGACACGTTCAATGCACATGTGTTTCATGAAATATGTTGTAAATTTGTTAGGACGATTCAAATTAAATGAAAATGTCTGCAAAAATCTCAAATAAATGTTATGAAAATAATTTAAGAAAATTAAATTAAATAAGACTAATAGACAAAGTTAAAAAAAAATAAACATAGAAGCAAAAAGATAACATATGCATCATTCTTAAGACCTTAATCATAACGTTACATAAATGAAAAAAGAAATACAAAATTGGTACATGATTCTAAATTTTTGTCAACACCTTCTTCATGTCCAATAAAAATTCAAAAGTCTTCTCCATAGAGTCAAAATAAAGCATGAATCAAATAGAAAAATCATTTTATTTTCATAAAGTGATATATAATAAGGCAAAGATAGATAAATCATATACTTTAGATGGCAATTACTTCAGTTGTTTAACTATAAAATTAAAAGGATAATTTGGGATATGAGTTTCATGAAACAAAAAAAAAAAAAATTTATATAGATAAAAATAGGGAAATACAAAAAGAATTGTTAAAGTTTTAAATTAAATACTATTTGAATGTTTCAAAGGGCCAAAATCGATAAAAGAGAATAACTTAAATAATATTAAATATATGCAATTGTAACACCCCAAAAAAAAATTTGAGTAAAAACTTCATCCATTCTTCTAGTGCGTACGTCTTTTCCAAGGATTTAAAATTTCTTTAGTGTTAAAGTCAGGTCAGTAGATGTAGCATCTTGAGTTCTAAAACTAAATTGGAAATAAAAAAATCTGAATTTTGGAGAGTTAGGCTAATATGATTTTTGGGTCAAGTCCACACGAACATAACTCCTACCACAGACTGATATAGGTGTTCTACAAGGTACGTCTGAAAGATCCTTGAATTATCTTTCCAACGCCACAAGTTTTCTAAGTTTCAAGTTTGGATGAGTAATATATGACCTTTTGAAGTTATGTTGTAAAATAGTGAAGTGTGTTTTGATATTTTCCTTAAACAAACAGATTCGATTCATTTAACAGTAATATTTTACAGGTCTATTCGTATTAGGTTAAGTTTTATACTCCTAATATACACTTTGGTTTTAGTTGAGAGTTCAAGAACAGAAATAAGAGAAAAGAGGAGAGGATCAAGCAATCGTCGATATTCTTGCATCTTGTCGCGGAATTTTTCCAAGCATTTAAGATCCATGAGGTTCGTAAGCTTCCATAATGTTTTGATTGTTCACCCACACGCCAAACATGTAATTTTCAGCGTACTGTCACTCTCAAAAGTTGAAGTATTTATGTTCTTGATAGGTGTTCTTGAAGTTCATTCTAAAATTTTTTTGGTTGGGGTTTTGATTATTTCTTGAAACGAAGTGATTTTTTTGAATAGATTAGTGTGTACTTAGTTTGGGTAATTTAATTTTAAAAAAAATTGAGAAAAGAAATTAACTAAAAATGATATAGAATCAGAAAATAAGAGTTGAAATTTGTCAAACTTAGCCTGCGTAGAGGCTGGCGTAACGCATACTACATGCGCCCTTAGGGATGGGGCGACGCTCTTGGAGTGAAACCATATGTTGTCTCTGAAGTTAGGTGCTGGCGCCTTGCGCTAGGGTTGCCTGCCCCCAATTTTCTTTCCGTCTGTAGTCCTTTTTGAGCTTATTTAAAGTCTATATTCACTTCCTTTGATTCTAATTGGTGTTTCCCAATATACATACAAGTACTTGGTCGCTCAAGTAATATAATTTTTTTAGAAACGAGTTATCGTTCCTAAGGGACCTATAATAAACTTATATTCACAGTTCATTCCACAATTAAAGAGACAAGTAACTAATTCAGCATATGATTATTTATGGTTAACTACGATTAGTATGCTCTAAATTAAAGTAAACAATAATGAATAACTTTGATATAGTGTTTCAAGAAAGATAAAAAAACAATTCAAGGGTTGCAGCATATAATGAATGTCATGCATCATATTATCGGCTTCAAACTAACTTCAATCGTCAAACTAATGGTTTATAGGGTTGATAGTATGATCTTGATTACACACCTCCCATCGCGTACCCTAACTATCTATCTAATTACATCATTGAGAGAGGATTAATAGACTTATTACGAGCATTTATATTTAATCCTATTTGATAACCAAGCAAGGTGTTCATCTTCCGGGCGTCACTCCTGAACACTAATCTCCTCAATTTAATGAGTGAACCGAGATCTCCATAATCCCTGGTCTATATAATCGCTCATATGGTAAATTCAAGATTAGAAACTAGGTTTATTTTATGAAACGCAAGCATAAAATAGTAAAACAAGAATATAAAATAAATTTGAATTGATAATAGAAGATTAATTCATGAAACCTCAAATATTCAACAATTGATTCATAGCTACAGCCCAAGAACAAGGGCGTTTAACTACTCATGCTATTGGTAATCTACAAAAAGATAATTGTTCATAACAAACCCGAACAATAGAATAGTTAAGAGGATTATAATCTTGATTCTTGCCTTTCACACTAGACTATAGTTGAACCCTAACAATGGAAGCCCCAGGATATATTTATAGTAGTAGATAAAGTTAAGAACAAATCTTACTCAAATTATACCTCTTAGTTTATGTTTAAAACATGGAAAAGTCATAATTGGACTGGGGTGGCGCGCCTTTATCATGCGTAGAACATTTACCGCTGCATGGTGCTGCGCGCTAGCATCGCGCTTTGGAACAACCTCAGAGCGTCTATTCTTGTTGCGGCGCACCTTCCAATGATCCTCAATAATGTCTCTACGTGTAAGGCCTAGGCATGGTGCACCTAGCAGGGCACCTCAACAATGGATCTGCGTATATGGTCTTGGTGCGGTGCGCCTCCCTAGGTGTTTCCATACTTAGCCATTTGCACGTCTGCCTTTGCTCCTTCTTTCTGCGTTCAAAATCCACTTTCTGTGAGAGTTCCTGAATTCGCTAATCATGCGTGTAAGTGCATAAATATAGAAAACAACCACAAAATCATGCAAATAAACTAAAGATCATCCTTTAGCACCACCAAAACATGGGCCTAATTGACTACCTAGGCATATAAATATGCCTAAGATCACCACACCAAACTTAGACTTTCATTTGTCCTCAAACAATCGTTAGACCATCAAATCTTTTCATAACCTTGGATTTATCAATTCACCTTAAAACCAACTAAACGTTTTTAATCATGATCGTGCAGTTTACATTTGATGCAATAACATTCCACATATATGCCAAATACAACAAATGCTCCAAGAATGACTGTTCGATTATTCATTTTTCTCCAAGTCTAATGCAAACACATACCAACACAACAACTACATACTTCTACACATGCCATAGATTCCCTCACTTGTTTATGTTCTTTTACAACCTTTTAGTCAAGCAATGTCCAAAATCACAAGGCCTATTTTTCTCAACATAATCAACTCATTGTCACAAGTAAAATTCTTACTTTCCTCAACAAGTCATATGCTTGCCCATAGTGTAATTCAACATTCACATCGTACTTCTTAAGTAATCAAGAGGACTTTCATATGGTTATAATGTTGGCTTCAGGTAATGTAGGGAATTTTTGGAATTCATTATAGTGACTACTCTTCCCTAATGCCCATGTTAGCACTTAACGAACACCATCCTTCATACTATTATTTTTTTTTATAGTACACACTTCATGACTAAATACCCCTTTATTGCTCCATGCCCTTTTATTTCTTTTCCATTTTTTAAAAATACTTTTGCACTATCCACCGAAACTTTAGACTTTTCATCCGAGTAAGGTGCACATTATCCTTGATAGGATCATGGTAAATGTTTTGAGTATAGTCCTAAAATAGCCAACCTTCTTTTCAGTCGAGGTACACATTGCCACTAAGGAACAAGGCAAAATAAGGGTTTTATTTTACACACAATGTAGCAATTCATCCTTAGCTCATTCTACCTTATTTTTCAACCCTTCTTCTTAACATAGTGAGTAAAAGACTTTAATAGGATCAAAAGACAGGGTATAAAAACAATAGGTTTCTACTTATCCTATGGCATATAAAATGAACAAGGTAAAGGCTCAATGTGGTTTCACAAGGGGGGTAATTTCATTGTAGGCATACAAGAAAAGTAAAGAATTGTCTATCTTAATGAAACGCCTCAATCACATTTCATAACTCATACAAGCTACTCATTAAACACACACAAGGAAAGTTCTAGATATCAACTTAAGAAAGAAAAAATCAATTCTCACAACACATGGCATTATGACACATATAACATGCTCATATAGTTGCATTACAGTATTAATACAAAATGAAGCCCCTATTTAATCATTTGAGTCAAACATAAGAACATATGCTAATTAAAAGTTCAACAAGTCATTGCAACTTTTTCAGAATAACTATCCATGATGTTTGGCTAACTTATTGGGACATAGCTTCAAAAGATCAACGTTGGTCTTGTCTATCCTACTCTTCTATATGATTGGTTTTCCCTTAAGACAATTATCATCCATCTATCATTGCGAATTGTCACTCCTAAAATGTCTTCAGGACCCGATAAATCAGTAAAATAATCATATACGGTTCAAACAGACAATCATCAATAAAAGTACTGAAAATAAACTCTTAGGAACCCAAAAGCTAAAAATAACAAAAACAACTAAAGACTAAAACTAGACTCGATAAAACGGTAAACAACTATATCCACAAAGAATACCCCTACCCCAACCTTATAAAGATAAGCATTGTCCTCAATGCATAAGCAAAACAGAGTTAAAGGGTAGGAATATTCCCTAGGGCCTTTATTGCTCATTGTCACCACAGTCGAACATCCTTAAGGCATTCGCCACATCCAAAGCGTCATTTTCCTCCTCCAAATCCATTTCCTTGTCAGATGTGGGATCATCATCGTCCACATTCTCCGAAAATGCTGGAATAGTCTTGTACTGATAGGCAGCAATATCCGTCAACGGATAACATTCAGCGAAAGCGTCCATTGCATCATCACCGACTGAGCGGCCTCCAATTCGCTATTGCAACTCTGCCATACAAAACATGTGTGCCATAATGTTGTCATCGCGAACTTGCCTGTCTTGAGCTGAAAAGACTGGTATATGTGGTGTGTATAGTGCCTTTGTTCAAGTGACATCAATCAACTTAGCCGTCAACTCCGGGTGCCAAGCAAAAGTCATTTCAAACTCCTCTTCCTCAATCTCATGACTCCTCAAAAAATAGGTAATTAACCCCCATAACAGAATCCCCACCTTAAATTATTCCGAAACATCATCATGTTTTGTCTCAAAATAGCCCCCACAATAAAAGGCATTCCTTTTATTAACATGTAAACTAAAACCACCCTATCCCGAGTCACATCAGTCAGGTTTTTAGAGGGAAGGAACACCCTAAATACTATCTTCAACCACACTCTAGCAACTTGATTAACATTTTCCAGCTGTAGGGTATTATGCCTCCCTGTGTCGTTACTCCTCTCCCATCGAGCAGTAGAGACTAGAATAAACTATGATTTTAACGACCAATTCTTAACGAAGGGATCTGATTCGGTCGTTAAAAGTGCATTTATAGCTACACTATTTTTTTCAGTTGGTAAAGATCCATTTTTATTTAACATTAGAATTTTTATAAATATATGCAGAAATTAAAATAATTACTATCCAATTATTTATATACTAAAAACATTACTAAAATTTTAATTTAATTTTTATTATTTTTTCACCAAAAACACACTCTTTTCACTTCTCCAAAATATAATACAGAGACTCAATAATGTCGCTTCATTCCATATTTTTCTCATAGAATTGAACAGAAAGCTCATTCGGCACACATCTCTTAGATATTAACGGTCAATTGAGCGATGGTTGAAGAAAATTCAGGAATCATTACAAGAATTCGCAAGCACCTGCTCTCCCATGTTCTCTTTGAATGAAATCAACTAAGTAGAGTCATATTATGTGTGTCTCACCAAGGTTTGTTAGAGAAATTAGCATATACAGAGCACACGTTTCTCTTGTAGAAGCTATAAAAAGATGATCTTCATCTCTTTCTTTTGATTGGAGAACGACGAAATCATATTTTTCTTCTTACGACTTGGTTTGACTTTGCTTCAATTGACACTATTCAGACCTTCCCTTATATATATACATATATATACATATACAGATATATATATATATATATATATATATATATATATATATATATATATATATATATATATATATATATATTTCCATCATTTATCTCAAAAGTAATAACTGAAACATCTTTCTAATGTTAAATATCTCTGAATTATATTAACTACCCATCAAGACATAATAATTATCTAGTTATGTAAACAAACATGAACAAAGTATATATTTACAATTGCAGCAATCACTAAACAAATAACTAATAAAAATCACATAATTAGTTTTCTGAAACATACCAAGAATCTTCAGAAAGAGGTCGTCTTCAACTTTTCAACAATAAATTGTTATTTCTTACTTATGTTGGTGTATTTATAATATCTTTTGTTGAATGAAGATTATGTCACCTAATAAGGAATGGATGCAACATGTTCAAGATAGAGTTGATAATGTTTACATCATTTGTGTGGAGAAATTTTTAGGATTATGCATTTACAAAATTGGAAGAAACACAAGAAATATGTTGTCCATGCATCAAGCTTAGGTATGTATCTTCCAAATCTCGTGAGATGGTTAGGTCACATCTATTAGTGTATGGAATAATTTAGTGTTACACTTTTTGGTTTAATCACATGGAGAAATTAGGTGAACCAGAGTAAGATTCTGAATTCGTAGAGAACAATAACACCGAAAATGATGATGATGACATAAAATCCAGAACTCTTAAGGTATTTACACCACGATTTCAGTGAAGGGAATATGAACACTAAAACTGATGATTTTTTTTAGGCATAACCAAATCCTTAAGCAAAACAATTCTACAACCTATTAAATGGTTATGAACAACCATTATATGAAGGTTCGAAAGTAAGAAAACTTTCTACATTAATTAAGTTACTTCATATTAAACTATTTTCAAATGGAGTAATGCTTCATTCCCAATGTTGTTGAAGATGTTAAAGGAAGATTTATTGCCTAATATATCATACTTGCCATATTCATATTACAAGGCAAAGAAGGTAATTCAAAATCTTGGACTTTCTTATGATAATATAGATGCGTGTAAGAACAATTTCATGTTATACTTGAAGGATGATAAGATTCTCAAATTTTGCGAAGTGTGTGGCCCATCTAGATGGAAGGAAAATTAACGCAATGGGAAACTCAATGTAAAGATGGTAAAATAATACCATGAAAGACGTTACGTTATTTTCCTCTTAAGACAAGACTTTAGAGATTGTTTATGTCCTCAAAACATCTTCTTTGATGAGATGACATCATGATGACAGAGTTGATGATGGACTAATGAGGCACCAAGCTTGTTCAGTTGCATGTAAGAGACTTGATGAACTTCATCCATTTTTTTTTACTAAGTCTTGTAATGTTCGACTTGGACTTGCTAGTGATGGTTTTCAAACATTTAAAAATTTGAAAACTCCATATAGCATTTCATATGTCGTACTTATTCCTTATAATTTGTAATTTTTGTTATGGATGAAGCAAAAAATTTTATTTTACCCTTTATTTTGACGATGCTTATTCCTGGTCCTTAATGTATCAGGGATGCAATTGATGTTTATCTCCAACCTTTGATAGATGAATTAAAAGAATTATGGGAAACTGGAGTTTTTGTGACCTTTGATGCGTCAGCTAAACAAAAGTTACGTTACATGCATCAATGTTATGGACCATTAATGATTTTCCAACATATGGATATTCGCCAGGATGGAGTACCAAAGGAAAATTATCTTGCACGAGTTGCAATAAAGAAAATCTTTCAACTAGTTTGGTAAATGGTCAAAAAGAGTGTCATATGCATCATAGACACTTTATTCCTCTTAATCACAAATAGAGGAATGGTAAAGGTTCATTCAATGACACAAATGTGAAAAGTTTACCGCCAAAAATGTTATATGGTATTTATATTATTGATGAACTAGGTGATTTAAAATGTCTAGAACAATCCAAGGATCTAAGGAAGAAGATTTAAATAACACACAAGAGTAGGGCTGATAATTTGAACAAGAAAGTATTTTTTTTGATCTTCCATATTAAAATACTCTATTGTTGCGATATAATTTGTATATGATGCACATTTAGAAGAATATTTGTGAAAATATTTTGGGGACAATTTTAAATGTCAAAGGAAAAAACAAATACAACTTGAATTCTTTATTGGATTTGAAAGAAATGATGCTAAAGAAGGAATTATGCATCCGATAGAGAGAGGGAATAAATATGGGTTACCTACTGCAAGTTACACAATATCTCCTACAGAGAAGAACAAATTCTTCATTTTCTTAAAGAATTTAAAGGTCCTAGATGGGTTTTCATCAAATATTTCTCAATGTGTCAACCTTAAAGTTCAGAAACTTTAAGGATTGAAAAGCCCTTATTGTCATATTATTTTACAATATTTACTTCCAGTTGCTTTACGTGGTATGCTCTGCAAATCGGTTGTTGAACCACTTATTCAGTTGTTAATATTTTTTAAGATACTTGGAAAAAATGTTTTATAGTAGCTATGCTAGAGAAAATAGAAGCCCAAATTCCCATAACTTTGTGCAAGGTTGAAAAGGTCTTCGTCGCTTCATTTTTTGTTATCATGGTCCACTTGGAAATTCATTTAGCTTATGAAGCTAAGATTGCTGGACCTATCCAATAGTGATGGATGCATCCGGTAGAGCCATAACTATACTTTCTAAAATAATTTATTTGTAACATGGCTCGCCTAGAAGGTTGATTTGCATAGGGATATATAGCATTTATATGTATGACCTTATGTTAAAGATATTTGCATAAAATGTAGACAAAATTCATTCGCCATGAATTTAATTCTGATGGTGGTTCTATAAATCTTGTGGAGGTTTAAAAAATATTCTCAATTCGAAAAAAGTTTGAGGGGTGAAAAACCAGTCAATCTTGATTCAAGCGATTTTGAGCTTCCACATTTTTCTATTTTGAAGAAGTGTGATGAAATTCAACTATTTTTCGAGTAAGTAATGACTCAGTCAAATAAGTCACTCTTATACTATCCATATGCTCTCATAAAATGATATGTTATACTTCAAATTATTTGCAGAAAATTATCACAAATTTCAATTGATACATACAAAAATAATTCAGAAACTGAA